>JAYKKI010000043.1:11600000-12247500 GCA_039881145.1 Druceiella hillmani
GCATTTATTAAAATTGGGTCTCTTGTAATTGTTAGGTTTAATGAAATTTGGTGATTGGTCTGAAAATTTAATATTTGTGACTAGTAGGGGATGATGTTCATCTACACGGATTAACGGAGCAGGAGCATATACACTTATACAAGTAAGTTTAGATAAAGTAAGATCTAGATGTATATTATTTTTATTGGGTAAATTATTGAATTGTGTAAGGTTACATAAAGACATTGTTTCCAATAAGAATTCAGATTTAAAATCATGTGCTGGGGAAGGTAACATATAAGTAGAATTGGGACTCTCGGTCCAATATAGATTCGGGTTGTTAAAATCACCGATACAAAGTGTTAATTGTATTTTGCATTTAAAATTCTTCTTTGGTAGTTAGAATAAAAATATTTCAGCTGTATTAACTCTATGTCTGGTGGTAAATAACATAGACAAACAATAAAATGTCTATTGTCAGAAACAGTAACACTAAGCCAAATATCCTTAACTTCACTCTCGCGAGCAGTCAAACGGTTCGCTGAGAAATGTTTTTCTGAGAATTGCTACTCCACCACCCTCTACATTATTAATGCTCGTTGAATACCGATCCATTCGAAAAACTACATAACGGGAGTCCAGGAACTTAGCGTCAAATACATTCTCATTTAAACTTGTTTCACATAAGCAAATAATATCGTGATCACTGTTGAGGATATTTAGATAGAGGTTTTTCAGCTTACTTCTAATTCTATTTACATTTATTAATAATAAATAAATCAATCCAAATATAAGTAAAATTGTTAACAGAACAAAAACAAGCAAATAAGTACATATTATATTATTACAATTTCTTTAAACAATCTACTTTTTTATTTGAGTAGAATTTGATTCATCGTCTTTGCACACATACATTTTGGCAAATTTTAACCATAAATATTTGAATTGATACCTCTTAGCCTCTTTTCTGGTTTCTGAGTAAAGATACATTCAGGAGTGTGTGTTAGTGAAATTAATTATATTTTTAAAGTTCTGTTAGATTAGAACAACAAAGCGGTAATTTCGATGTGTTATATAACGATAACTTACGTACTCTCTCTATCGACCAATATTTTAACTGGCCCGTATTTTTAGACAAAGTTTCATGGAAGGAAACTACGCATATCTTTCATTGTACTTATTACGTCAAGATTTGTTTTCACAATTCGATGTGTTTTTACTGCCTATAATAATAAATTATTCTTAATTTTTGTAAGTTCATTATATTCATACGAATTTCATGTATTAATATTTAATTTTCATCATTAAAAGCGCATGTGTTGCTTTTCTTGCTAGTATGTTTTTCTAAATTTATTTAGAAATGCTACTCATATACGATACTAAAAGTAAAATATAGTATAATCTAGAAAGTCTATAAGAAACAATAAAAGATATTGAAAACAAAAAGTTGTATTGAGAGTATATAAGTATTTGTTCTGTACACAAAAGTATTTTTGATCAGTTAAATATGGAAGGAAAGTTTTATTTTCTGAATCCAAGAAAATAATTAAAATAATACCTATATATTACATATAAACATATATCAAACTATGGCTTATTCCACTCCAATGGACAACTTCTAACGTTAATGGTTTTTTTAAGTCATTTATTATTCTACTCGCCAAATTTTCCAATCATCTGGATCCTGGTACCAGAAATTTATCGCCAATAAATGTCTTTAAAACTCGTTTACTCTTTACTTAATCATTTCAGTCCCTTTCTGCGTAATTTTTTTATTATTATTTATGTTATTTTTAGAAAGTCCGGGTATTCCAAAGGTATAGGGTAAAGGCTTTACCATTGGATCATCCAATTTTTTCTATATTTATGTCTATAAATATAGAAAAAAGGAACAAGAAACAACGTCATGAGACATGTTTTATATTCGAATATAAAACGAAAACAATTAGAATTCTTTAATTGGATCTAGGGCTCTTTGGTTAGATCATGGAATACCTATCATTAGAACAGAGTTCCATGAATCTGAATTAAACAAAACTAATTTTATAATAACAGCTTAATTGGATTAACATTTAAAAATTACTAATAAGTATATAGAAATTTTAATATAATTTTTTTACAATTTATATAAATTTATAAACAGAAACCTATTCAGTTTAGATTTAAATATTTATACTTTTATAAGTTTATATGCTACAGGAAACAAAAAAATAAATAATTTGGCCCAAACAACAATTACTTTCAGATTTGCATCTTCTCTTGAGTGGACAAACATACTTTTTCGTTTTATTCTTGTTACACCAACGCAGCTTTTCTGTGTGTCAATGTTTCTTTAATATTTTAAAATTTTCTATTTGATTTTTTAAAATTAAAATCAACTTTTACTTTTTCTGTTTTTTGAACATAGTCTAGATTTTTTTTGTGCAGTGAAGAAGTTAATCTTATAGCGTTTCATTTTATAAATTTTTTCCTCTACTTTTCCTCTTGTTCTTTTGCACTTCATAATTGAATGAACAACTGGAACTCAGTTATGGTGAAGGTAAACCTGGTGATTCATTAAGAAAAAGAGGATCTTGCAGGTTATTAGTATGTGCTAAAGTAGATGATAAAGGATTAAGTTTGACTATGTGCACAAATTCAATTGAAGGCAGGAGATTACCCGCTTGGACAGCTTATTAATATTTTGAGAGGAGATACGAATAGAACAATTTAATTTAATAATATGGTTTTAGTTCCTATATTTTCTAAATTCTCTGATGAAATCAATGTTACTGTTCTAAGATATATTCCTATCCTTAAGAATCTGTTTCCTTATTTGACCTTTTATTGCTCTTTCGCATAATTTCCTTAACAACATTGGATTTGGTATTTACTTAAACATCTTCCCGTATTATTTCATAGTCAAAGTTCTGTTGAATTTATAAAATACTCAAATATTTAACAGGTTTAGCAGTTTTAAGCAAGCTTCTAATTAAAAATATGTTTCACAAGAACTTGTTCTATCTCAATAAGAAAATCAGCAGACAATCGTGGAATTTCGTGATCATTTTTGGTAGCAAATTTTATATATATATATATATATATATATATATATATATATATATATATTATATATATTTTATATATATAAATATTGTTTGACAGCAGCTTTTCAATGAAGGAATACTGAACCTACGTTTCACCATTTTAACCCACTTCTTAATTTCGTAATGCCCCGTTTCCACAATCTGAAACAATAAAAAATGTTCCTTCTTTAAGGTTGGTTCAATTACAGAGATCAAAAAGTAGTCCATCGAAAGTACTTTTTTTACAAAATACGTAAATTGTAAAAGTGTATAAAGCTTCAGGTAAAAAAGTAGCATTATTTAAGTAGGAAGAAAGTCAATATAATGTAAATATTAACGCAAATTTCAAACAATTAATACACACTAATATATTCAACGTATTATCTTCTATCAATGGCACATAAAAAATTCACCCGCATGTTCTACTCAAACGATTGCTCAAGTGGCACAGCACATCAGCTAAGGACAGTTGGGAACCTACGGTACCTACGGTAACATGACACAACATTCGGGGGATCATGGGAACCTACGGTAACATGACACAACATTCGGTTGTTTCTAACGACTCACTTTTCTGGAAATACCGACGGTCCAATCGTTGCACTAGTCCAGTGAGTGGGCATTTATATGATTGTAATTCATCCTTCTTTCTCTGAACACTAGCGTCTTCTTGAATCACCCAGGACCGTGGAGGATTTTTAAGACACGGCCCGAGTTTTAAAGAAAGGTATTTTCAATTAGTAACACTTCAATTTAATCAAAGGGCTAATAAAGGCATAATTAATACCAAAAGCATATTTTAAATTATCAAGACTAAATTGAGTTGCGTGGACTACGAAAACTTTTTAAAAAATAAAAAAAGTTTAAAATACAAGTATGACAATAATTCATAAAGTTGTATCTAGTTATAACATTATAATGATATGTTCAGACGTGTGTAACCAAAAATTATTTTTCTTCTCAACTTAATTTTTGACGTTGGTTACTATTGGTTACTATGTTTATACAATTATTAAATTGTTTTGTTTATGACCATTAATGTAAATAAGAAACGATTAAGTCAAAATTATTTGATCAGCTTTATATAAATAATTTAAATGCTTGGTGCTACAAACGAAAAGTCTTTTAATTCACCAACCAAAAGGTTTTTAACTCACCACTTCTAATTTTCTAAAATTACTATGGTTCTTATCAATCATACTATAATTTCCCTAAACTTTTACTATAAATATGATGAAAGAAATAAATTCCTTTTTTCAATAAAATAATAACTCAATAAAAGAAGGTAGACTAGAGGAACGGGACAGTCAGATGTGTAAAACTATAATACTATGTGACTGTTTTTAATTTTAAGAAAAAAGTAGATAATTATCTTCTAATAGTAGATAGATGATAGCATTGAAATGCAAGAATGTAACTTTGTGTCATGTTGTGAGTATACAAGCTTGGTTAATAACTTAATACAACAAACAATCTTAATCTATGTTATTCTTGAATAATAATGAAAATAAATTCTTGGATGTATTGATTCTGTCATTCGGCTCTTGTATAACAACTATATATACTTACCCCGATGACCTACATATTGTATCCATGTTTCTTCTTGTTAGTGAAAATATGCAGTTGAAAGTTTGGCTTTTCTTTTTTCATATACGTATATGTAAGACATAGGCTCTCTTGCTAAGTAATTTCAACAAGGACAACTATTATAAATTAACGAGTCTTTTTAGACCTACCTAAACATTCAATCTTCTTCCCTGGATAGTGTTAAATGATTATGACCTATTTTAATATTTTATGTTTTTTTTGTTTTCTAAATAACCAGTTTTTCCATATTTTTTCTTAACTACGATTTTTTACGACGTAATTAGATTGAAATAGACGGGTGCTTTCGATATATAAAACTTTGTGTATAGTCGATACGAAAACAAATAATTGTTTTAAATAGTGACTTACTTACGCAATTAGTCGATTTTTGACTAGAAAAATAGAATTTTTTTACCTTAAGCTGTAAATAATGTCAATATACATTGAACCATATATCTTGGAATAGGATATTTTACAATTATAGAACGTCACATTAAACTTACGTGCGTTATTTTATCAGGAATCCATTTTCGTCAGAAATAGTCTGTAAGGTGTCTAAATTTTGTTACAGGTGAGAAATTTCAATAGGAAATGAAATAATCTCCAAAAGCTACACAAGTAGTATGGGATTTATACTCGTTAAAAATACCACCTTAGTCATGACCAGTCTTAAGTCGTGGTACTTGCTATAGGATAAACCTCCTGTCGGATTCGTGGGGTTTAGTGCCCCTGAGTACATTAAATGTATCCTTCTCTTCACTATACTTCACCTTCTTATATTTATAAGTGCTACCAACATAAACAATGATAAAGAAAGAGAGTTAGTGAGGGAAAGGAGTGCTGTCAAGATTGGTGAAAAATGGAATAATTCCTGCTAACATTCCAGACAGCAATTTTACTGTTACACCTTATTACTAAATGCTTAAATAATGATTTCATAATAATCGTGATTTCAATTTGTTATCGGGTGAAAATGGCAAAGCGGAATTTAACTTTGATATTGCGTGAAAAATGGCAGATTTTTAAGGGTCTTTGGCCAAATAGTAAAAAACGTAGCGCTTATAAATTCATCACGGTCATCCGTATGTTACATTATCATAACTGCGATCGTAACGAAATTCTATAGAAATATGTAGATTAATTAAACCAATATATAGATATAGAAAGAAATTACGATTTTGATTTGTTTGTTGGACCTCCTCTTACTTGGACATGAAATTTTTTTCCGCGAACCTCTTTGAGCGAATTTTATAGAAGAGATCTTTTAAAATGCAATTGAAAATGTTACATGCATTTTTGATACGGTTTCTCCTTCGCCAGATATGAGTCTTCAAAGTGTCATATAGTGTATCCGCTCCTCTAACTTTTAAATATTTAGTAAGCACTACAACAGAAAACTGTTTTGGATAACTTGCGTTAATAAATTAAATAGGTATAAGCATTCAATATATACTCGGCAAAATATTTTATTGGTCAATCCAATTATTTCCTACGAGTGAAACTTTTTTCTTCACATATTTTCTTAACTACATTACAATTCATAACAATACAAAAGCAAACTGTTGCACGATTGCGTTAATATTTAAAGCAAAAGTTAAAGTAAGTATCCAATTATTATCTTCATGTTCATTTCAGAGTATTCGAAAGTGTATGAACTGAATATATATATATATATATATATATATATATATATATATATAATTTAAAGAAACTTGTCACATTTACGATATGCGGCATAGCTTTTATGCGGCCGTGCCTGAAAGTTTCGGGGTCCCGTCAAAATATTGAACTTTCTAAATATTTAAATATTTTATTATAGAGTCAAAAGGAAAACTAGTTCATTGTGACTTTGATTTAAAATATTGTTTTTATACCTGTAGATAAACAATTACTGGTTAGACAGAATTAGCGAGATAACAAATTGATCAAAAATTTTACTGAAAATTTTAGAATGATTTTATAGTTTGTGGTAGAGAACTAATGACGAAATTGTTAAGGTGTACTTTGACGCCTTTAAACTAGCACGTAAAAAATGTTTAGTTACATTTATGACACTGAGAAGGTAATATTAATACTGTTGTTAGGTGTACCAGAATATTTAAGCTTAGAAAGCCAAACACCAGGTTGAAGAAATCATATACGGGCAGCTACGACAGAATGTTACTGAAGAATTCATTCATTATATACATACGCATATCTACGCCAAAAAATGAGATGATTGTCTCAAGCGAGGCGGTATATTGTACAGTTGTTCCAAGAGTGCGCGAGTAGAAGTATTGTTATTTAAATATTGTTTACGGTGTATCATAAAAAGTTGGAAAGTTTAAAAATGTTCTGATTTTGAATGGTTACGATGTGCCCACTGAAGAGTCTGATTTTTATTTTTATATCATGTGTTTTGCTCTTGAGTACGGAATTATAATAATTTCCTTGCCGACACAAGTTCCAACCGTTCAAAAAACTTTTTAAAATTCAGTCAATATCAAAATCAAGCCAATATAGCGTAGACGATGAATAATCTGAGATCAGTAATAAAGCAAGTTAACGTAGGCTTAGAGTTATGCACATTAAGAGCATGTTATCGTCATAAAACTCGAGTTGAAAATTATGTTGTTCTTGATAACATAGTGTGCAAGTGACGCCAAATACTGGACGAAAAACGCAAGAAAAATACAATTGTTTTCTTTGCTTTTACCGCATCTACTTCAGCTGACGCACAATTCAATGAGAAAGAAAATTTCTCTAGCTCGTTTGCAATTCGGGCAGAGCTTGAAATCATTAGTTAAAAGCATAACATTATTGTAAAATTAAATAAAAATTATTAAGAACAAGATAAATTTAAGTTTTTGCCATACAAAAAGAAATTAGCAAAAAAGTTAAAATACGTGAAAAGATAAGAATATCTAATAATATGAGATCACATTGGGTACATGAAGAAAAAAACAGAAGTTACTTAGGTAAGTAACTTCTGTTTTTTCCTTCATGGACTCAATAGTTGTTAATTTGATTAAAAAAGGGTTTATTACTAATAGTATAAATTGTCCTTTCTTTTTTTAATAATGAGACGAATATATCGTTACTAGAGCGGATACAACTCACTAGAATTAGCTATAGAAATATAATAATACAGATGTGTGCAGAAAATAGAAATATAATCATTTGGATCCCAAATTTAGGATTTACCTAAGAAACTAAATTTTTATTAAAAATGTTTGTGTTCATTTAACGTCTTAATAACATTTAATTTGTATAATAGTATATAATGTTATCATTTTTAGTGATCGAACTTTCGACTACTTAAGAACTAGTCACGGTACTACATACATACACAAACTGAGTTTTTAAGCCGGTTTTATGAACATTATTACTCCTTAATGCAAATAGATTCTATTGTATTCATAATCAAACATAATTAGGATTAACAAATTTTAATAAACGTATCTACAGTATTTTTGAATTATATACAATTAAAGTGTCAAATTAAAAAATAATACCGTTGTCACCCTTACGGAATAATGATTGACAAACATATTTTATCATATTTTTTCGTAAAGTCAGATGATGCTGTTTACTTCTAGGTTAGAAAATAATTTTAATATCGCCCATAATATCGACGGCGAATCAAAACATTAAAATAATTTTATCTGTGTTTAGGCAACATTTTGTTGGTGTTATTCTATACATAGTATGATTTGTACATCATTAATCGTAATTCATGTCAGGATTCTATATGTGTTTATTTCAATATACATCTAACCAGATCAACCCTCGATCCTAAATTATATATTATCTACGCCCGCTCTCAGCGCGAATAGTAAATTCAAATTAAAGTGAGGGGGCTTGGCAACGTGACGCGGGGAAAATGCAATTTCTACTCGGCTTTTATTCGCCGCTTTACGAGCGCACGGTCGGGCTCGTAAAAAGCTCCGAGTCTCGTCGGGATGCTAGGGTCGGGCCGGCCTCAACGGCGCGAAGACCAATGGGGTGAGAGACGGTTTTATGGCCTTCGTAGCTTTATGAGGGGCCATAAGACAAGATGGTGCCATTTTTGTATTTGCAGAAAAGAGGAGATCCTGTTTTGCCTTCGTAGGTAAGGATAATTCGAGGTTGGTACTAAAAGAAGTATTGGAATTTTTAGTTTCTATGTCGAATTGGAGGCTTGTAAATTATATCGAAGCACACGAGCTTTGAGTGATTATAAGAATAGATAGTCCAAGAGCGATCTGAAAGTTTCTTAATTAATTGTATTTGTTAGTTGATCTTCCATGATTACAGTCTTACGTTGCTACTTTCGAAAATAGACTGAATTTGAAATGAAGACACAGGTTATCTTCAATCGATACAGGTTTAGGGATCCGCAGCTGGATGGCACACCGATCGGCAAAAATGGGCCTGATGTTACTGAAATAAAATGTAATATTTGAAAAGACTGATATTTTTTAAAACATAAAAGAGCAAACAATTCAGCGACTGACAATTAAGAAAGAGAAAAGATAATACAATATACGAAATACGAAAGAAAAACTGATAAATGCGCATATATTATATTTTTAATATATCAAGAATTGTTAATTGGAACTAAAAATAACAATATAAATTTAATAAAGCACGTATTACCTTAGAATTTATTACAAAAATAATAAAAAACGAATGGTTTTTTAATGTGTAGAAATTGCCTAAATTAATTAAACACACACATTTAACTGACATTCTTTCCTTGTTGTCAAAATAAACGTATTTTTCTTTCTCTTCGAGTTTTACAAATATCAATGTATTGTATACAAATGTATAGTATACAAACATATGTTTATGGAAGACATAACGAGCCACAATCTGTGTTTTTTTTTCATTTTATTATTTCAAAAAATCGAAATAGCATTAAAAGCTATCATGAAAAATATACCGACTTTTCATAAAGAAAATATAAGATAACTCACTTGCCTGATTTATGTTTTAAAAAATCTTTCAAGAGACTTATCTTTTTTAATTTTCTCAGTCTAAAGGTGACGTTTTTATTTTTGTAACACCTGGACCCAACACTACATGGGCTTATGTTGCTCTTCTTTCGACATTTCTCTCTTCCTATTCATACTACATAAATTATAAACAAAGATAAAAACAGAATATATATATATATATATATATATATATATATATATATATATATATATCTATATTTTTTTTTTTTTTTATTTTTCCTCATATATCGACTTTAAAATCGAAACTTTTTCTCACAGACCGCATCGAGTTAAATGCTATTGACGACATCTTCTAAAATACAATCCAAAATATCTAGCAATATTTGCTTATACGGCGTCTTCTTCGCTACAAAAGAAGTACCCAATGTGACATGTAGTTTCTCAACCCATCCCTTCTTTTAACTACGTAGGTCAAAAATCAGAATAATAGCAGTTATTAAGTACTTCCTATTTTATATTATAGCAGTTATTGAGTACTTCCTACTTTATATTATAGTAGTTATTAAGTACTTCCTATTTTATATTATAGTAGTTATTAAGTATTTCCTATTTTATATTATAGCAATTATTAAGTACTTCCTATTTCGGAAATAAGTTTTAATAAGTTTATTTGCATTAATAAATTAGAGTGGCATAAAAGATATTTGTTTTACGCCTGTGAAAGACATACTAAGCTATATAGTATAAATAGAAAAATGATATCAATTTTTATAAATAGTTTATTAGAAGTACCATGTAGGATACAATGTTCAAACTATTACATGTACCTAAATGCGTACAGAACTCTCGTAGTTGAAGTTTGCCTGGTATAGCTACATGTAGGCTTATTCTCAATTCAAGCGTTTGAAACATAGTGCTGTACAAATGTAGAATTTTTTTTATAATTTTCTAGTTAAAAGTTTCTCCAAATTTATAACTTGATTTACATGGTAAATTGCAACGCACATCATTTCTTCAAAGAATTGGAATTGGAAGCAGAAAATTTTGGTGTCAATAATAATTTATAACAAAATAATAGCAGTCAAAACGTAAAATATTATTAGGATATGAGAAAAAATGCTTTATTCTCTATGACTTAAATATCCGCTTAAATACATAAATAAATTCTAGATATTATGAATATTAGTATCAGAGTTTAAAGGAAGATTTAAGTGAAGAAGGTGTCCTCTTTAACCCAGTAGCAAGAGATGAAAAATATGTTTCACATTAAGTACTTATTAAATAAATTTGAAATTTCATATAATTCCACATTGAATTGTATTACATTATTTAACAAGTACCTAATGAGATGAAATTTCAAAACAGCAAACCTAAAAAAAAAGGTACAAAAGAAGTTACTCCAGACGGCTTAAAGTGAACGTCTACTTTAATGTTTATTTTATTTTTTTTCTAAACAAAATTATACAATTAGGTACATAATAACTTTAGTTGTATAATGTTATTGCTAATTATTAATTTCATTACTTCATAATTTTGTTTGTATATTCATTATGTACATTTAAGTTCCTGTAATTAGTTTTCTACATATTCATTATAAATTGCCATTAATCGGATATGAAATTTAGAATTATATTTTTATATAATTTGAAAACATCTACGTAATCGTGCTCATGGACGACACTATCATTTTAGTCTAAGCCTTTTTATTTTAAAATTGTGTACAAAAAAATCAGTTTTCAGATGGCTTGAAGACAGCTAGCAATTTATCCCACATTAAAGATGGAAATAATACTAAAATTAATTGTTATTAGTCAACATCTTACATATAGTATTAATTAAGTAATGATAAAATTATGCATGAATGGCCGCTCATATAAATACAAAATTAACCAATAAAATATATGAACTCACAATTAAATGAAACTACGTGATGTAGTATTATTTCTACTTTCCTTGCGGGACACCGTAACCAAAACATAGGACTTGCTTAGAAAATATAGAATTAAATGTTAAATGGGTTTAACGTCATATTATTACATATTAAAATAGTTCTTAGACCTATTGTTATGGACGGCAAGACTAATTCATAAAGTAAAATTCTTCAAGTATTTGATATCGTTTTTATGATAACGACGAACGTGACGTCATCTCCTGCCCATTTTACGGTTCATAAAAAGTAGGTGGGTCTAATAGACACGGTCGTAAAAAGGACCAATAAACTTTATGAATTGTGCGAGTATTAAAGTATTTATGTTCATCGAAAATTTGTCAAGAGCTTTTATTACGGAACTGGCGCTTTCCTGTTCACCTATCTACTTAAGTGCAATTCTCCACTTCGAATGCAAACGAGTTTCAGGATGGTCGTTAACTTTTTTTTATGTTAGTAATATTACGATATACTTCAAACAACATAGTGCAAGGGTAATGTGGTGTTGTACAAGGCGGAGCTAAATCGTATTATCTGTTAATCAATTAGAAAGTGCCCACAAAAGCTTTTAATTTTTGATGATTTTTATACAAGTTCTTGTAGTGATCAGTTCACGATCAGGAACACGAGTTATCATACAATGACATTACTGAGACTACACATTGTAGTGATTTCAATCATACAATTTAACTACGAGAAAAAAATTATACAATTCAATATGAAAAAAGAAATTCTCATTACAGTTCCTCATATAATTATGGCAACAAAACTTAAAAATATATTTCTACGATTATAAATATTCCTATGGTTAAAATAGTGTTCGCATTTTAAGCATTTAGTACATGCATCTTTTGACAGATAAGTCAAAAAGCCCTTATCTTGTTTCGCGAAATCTTTATGACATAACTGACTCATTAGTTCGTGATTGTACCAAGGAATCTATGCAAACTTCACAATGTATATGTTCTTTTAATTTTTTTAACCACGAATCCACCCATATATTCGGCAATCGATTTAATAAATTGTGATAAGTCTTCAGAAGTGTTAAGTAATCTGTCTAATAAAACCGAGGACACGTCTTCAATATCACCTGGTTTGTCATTTGGAAAATTATCGCTCAATCGAATTCCTTTCAAATTGTATCATATAATATTTCAGTATTAATGTGTTTTCCAGTGGAAACTATATCGGAAAGAATAGTATTTTTTCAATTTCCAAGCAGTTTCCACTTTCACTCAATTTAAACTCTACATGAGAAAGTAACTTTTTTGTGCGGATATAAATTGTCTGATCATTGGGTTATTATTAAAACCACCCCTAGAACTTACGGCACTAAAAATGTTTCCAAATGGTCGTATGATAGTTTATAAAAAGGTAAAAATTGCAAGTGGCCTTTTTGAATGTAGTGTACGTATAAATATTTTAGTTTATTAAGAACCCGGCTAAACCAAAAGGTCTCGTAGAGTTTATGATAACGGTGCCATCATCAAATTTTAAATTTCTAAAATATTTGTATACATGATCGATTCTGTCAAATATTTCTTGTTTGTTAGTTGAGCACAAAGGTTTTTTAAACCCAGAAGAAAGAACATTCCTGGAATCAAAAGTATGAAATACGTCATTAACGAGGGTAATAAATAGCTCAGTGGCTTCCAAATTCTCAAATTATGATAAATTCAAAAAATCATGGCAGTACTGAATGGTTGTTGCAACAGACCTTGAAACTAATTGCGCTGCTAGCATCACTTTCATTTTTTATTTGAAATAATTAATGTGTCTAAATGTAATTTTGTTCCCCATTTTCAGACCATCCTTATTTGAATATTATGGAATTGGTAATAAAGACAAATTCAAGTTTCTCACCATTTTCCTCCATTATAACTTTTTTGCCACCGAACATATTTCTTACAAGTTTTAATAAGTGAGTATTTCGTACAAGTTTTAGTAAGTCGAGTAAAATAATATATTTTTTGGCTTTGTGCAAGAAATAAGAGTATATGGCTCGCTGTTTAATTTTGCGCCAAGTAAACTGGAAATGCCAAGATTTGAAGCAAATTCGTCAAATATAACTGAAATTACTACGCATGCAGTCTCATTAAGTAAATCAAGGTAAATTTTCAATACGTTTGCCTTTTGTGAAACTTCTTCCTGGAAAGAAACCAACTGGAAGTTTTCAAAAGCTATTCACAGCCACAATCATAAATACTAGAAAATAATTTGCAATTGTTGATTCGTCTCCGTGCATATCATTGCCTATATTAATAAAGCCAAATGTGTTTTGCCGACAAATTCAATATATTCCCTAACGATCATTTCATCAGAAGTGATACTAACAATTAATTCTTTTTTTAGCCATTCCCTTTATTGTTTCGAATAACGCGATTGTAAAACCCGGTTCGCAATTTACTCTCTGATATAATTTCCTAAATGTGTAACAAAGATCAGACATTTCTTTAGAAATTGAGAGTAAGTGCAAATTTTATAAGCTCTTCACAATATTCAGAACAATGGACTATTTTGCTAAATCTTTCTTTTATTTATCCTATCTACTAAAAATTGCAAAGTTTCATTACTGCACGATGTGGTAAGGTCGTTTAAGTTATCCCGAAAATCTGCACGTTTTTTAAATTCTTCAAGCAGCGATTGTAGTGTTGTTATTTTTTCTTTTGGATTTGGACAAGTTCCTGATGTTCTGCTACTTATATTTGACTTTTTTTTAACCTGTTACATTTAAAAATAAGCTTATTTTTTCTTAGCGACGTGTTGACTGCGACGTCGATGGCTCAGATGAAATATCTATATATAAATAAGAAGACAATTGTTATTTTGGCATTAACTTTACCTGAAAAAAATTATATTAATGTGAAGACAGCTACCAGGTTTAATATAAATACTTCGTTAATATATCACACAAAACAGGTATATATATACAATAATATTTGAAACTAAATAAACAGAATTGTTTTTCTGTTTGACTTAAAATATATACATGACATGAATTTTCTTTAGAGTCGTGAACTTATTCGGACATAGCATAGAGTAATCGCAGGCTTACTAAGCAGAGTGTAGCTTGTCCAATCTTTGTGAAAACACTAACAGTTAATAACAACAATAAGAAACTTAATTATAAATGATAAAATATAACTTAGGATATTGACAAACACATCGATACAAACTCTATACACACTGACTCCTTTTTCAAAATACGTCGATGTGCTCTTTGTACAAAACATTTTCTATCAAGATGTTTACTACACGCCATAGCATTTTTATGGGGAGTCCAGCTGTATCTATTAAGGGTTCCCTCGGGGCCTGCGCCGAGGTATAACTTGTCAGCAACACAACACACCCCGACAACGAATCATAATTAAAGGTCGTATGCCTTATCATCAGCCCAACACACCACGACAATGAATCCTAATCGTAGGTCGTATGCCTCGTCATCAACCCAACACCAACCACGACAGCGAATTATATATACTGGTATTATGTATTATAATATCATAAATTTTCAAGAATGAACTGTCATAAATTTTATTCAATTCACTTGAATTGCAATTAGGTAAAATCAAGTAACCTTGTTATAATTAAATACGAATATATTGGAACTCATTTATTGAACTTGGAAATAATATAACTACATATTGCTATAGCATGCTCTATTATGATCTATTCCTTTTTATAACTCAAATGCACAAATTTTATCCAAATACCATTACAAAAAAATAATAATAGTTAGTTATTCCCCTTAAAAAGAAAAAACTTGGCTACGGTAATAAAAGTTCAGAAAGCAAATTCAAAAGAAGGTTTGTTACCTGTCATAATTATATAATTTTACTGCGTGTTTCGTATAGGTATTTTTGAATGTGTTTTTCGAAATTATTTCTTTGCTATCCTTTATGATGTATCCAAATAAATTATTCCATTTAATTTGTTATATTATTCAACATTTTATACAAGAAATATATTTTTGAAGTGGTATTTTAAAGTCCTTTCATTTATGGTATATTATATATTTGGTGGCTGGCATTGGGCATCGTTTGAATAAATAACTTTCTTGACTTTTCCAAAATTTAATACGGAACTCTAAAAAAACAACTTAATGAAACTTACCGATGTAAATTGTGGCATTTACTACGTTTAGAAGTTGGCGACTCAATAGCTTTCAGCTGGTCTGGAGTTGAAATGAATTTCCAATATGAATATATACAAATTGTAAATAGTAATAGTAATACACGCTTATATACTATTTTAATAATTTATCAAATCCTCCATACAGTGCATACATACGTACCTAGGTACTTACATAAGTCCCGGTAGGGGGACGACCCCAGATGCGTCGAGTCATCAAATGGAGGAATTAAACGGAAACAATTGGTAGATTTACGACTTTGAGCCCCAGTGATGGTCTCGGTCACGTTTATATTCGTACGTAGCTACCTATATATATACAAGTTAATATTTGATTATGTGCCATATCGTGATCATTGATCCCTAGGCCTATTACTTATCTGACTTTACTTGTGACTCTGTTTACTATGCCAATAGGCCTAGGACAAGTCTTACTTGCGCAATTAGTTGTTTTTGTACATAAATATTAAGATATATCATGAAAAATATACCCGTAGTCCAAAAATTTTGTTTCTTTAGATTAATTATAGCTTTCACTTTCAATAATTCAGTATCATCAACTTCCTCTAATTGCGGATGTCAGAAAGAGATAGAAACAATATAAAGATACAGATAACATTTGGAGTCTGAGCAAGAAGCTATATTTTAATTTAAGCAACATGCAACAATGACGTACTTCCGCTTACGTGTCCTCTTGTGCATATTTACAAATTTGATGGAACTACAATCGAAAGGGTTTCGTCTGTACGGGGATCTCGGAGTAATTATGGATAATTATCTTCCATTTCACAGTCATATGATCGAATCCTATCAGAAACTCTACAAGTATTAGCATTTATCATACAGCATTCCCACGATTTTCAAGATATCGAATGTATCGTTACTTATTTAAATCTTTAGTCCGTACTATTCTTGAAACCACTGCAATAACCTGGTCTTCTTAAGATTATACTGAAATCCTCCTAAAAAAATTCTAAAAAAGTTCAATAGGTTTTTGTTATCCTTGATTAATTCCCTCAGATATTATGATGGGCGTGATCGGATGTAATTCCCTTCAACTCCTACGAAATTTATGGTCTTGCATTTTTTAATTATTAAATTACTACGTTGTTAATCTCCGATATTGAATTTATTCGCACTTTGTCCTTCTAGCGGCTACACGAGAGTGTTATGTCATAATTTATACCATCTGGCTAGAGCATGCATTTCGCGTTCATTTATCTTTCGTGCACTCACATTGTTCAACGCTGTATTCCGAGTTGCACCCAATCTAGATATTTTTGTTTACTCCATTGACCACTTAAGGAATGGTGCTATGGGGTTGCTTGGTAGCAACACCCTAACCCCATTCCTGAAGCGGTCGACTGATCACTACTTTAGAATGATACTCGTATTGTATGCGAATCGCTATGTGTTTTCTGTCTTATTCGTTACAGGCTTTGGACAAATCTGTAAGCTGGGCGTGGGGTTTTCAAGAAGTAAATGTTTAAATAAAAGAGAAAGAAAGCAATAGCAATGTTATTTATATTTTAATTTGTTAACACTTACCCCACAACGTTTTCGACCTTAACGGTTGACTCCAACGTACCACATTTTTGTAATGTTCTCTATGATACAGATTCTTAAAATTTTTATGAGATTTATTCTTGTTACCCAACATAAAAGAGAAACCTTTTCGAATTGAACCTAATTGAATATTTTTATTGTGAGAATTGTTTCTTTTAATGAGTGATCTAAACTTTATTCTACAGTTTGAAAATGTTATTAAACCGCAAAACAGGGTTCTCCAAACTTTCTTTTCATACAGAAAAAAAGGTGTGGAAGGCGACGTAAATCTTAAAATTTTCGTTCAATCTACATTTTGTCTCCAATGTTCGTGAATTCTTTCATATTTTTTGGGGCGGTAGGTACTTACAGAGATAAGGACAGCAATTTTATATTTTTTTCTGAATAGCATTGAAGAATATTTAGAGAGAAAGTCACATGACGTTTTTGAATTTGTGTTTTAATAAGCTTTCATTTGCTACCGCACTACCGCACGATGGTCCTGAACAAATTTTTTTAACTTCCCATTTATCGCCGTTAATCAATCTCCAAAACCAAAATTCAAATACTTCATAACTTTGATTGTGTTATTATTATAAAATATGAAATATGTTGGTTAAGGTAGCTTATAGGTAAACAATAGTTACTCATTACAAAATTTTTTTGTATTAAGATTTTATTTTTGCAAAATAAATTTGCGATTTTTTATCTGTTGATTACGAGAACCGAAACACGGCCGCGCCCGGGCGGGTCATGATGATGACGTCACATTTTACAAAAGAAAACGTCGAACACGTCTGCTATTGTGAAAATAAACTGAAGTATTTTGGTTTAACTGAGCGTTATTTAAAATATAACAATATTTCGACTTGTGCTTGTGAAAGGTTTCACGAAATAGAGCAAGGATACATAAAAGCCGATTGTGCAAATCTGCCCAAAGTTGACGCATTTATGATAGCAAATTTCTTTGCATGTAATCTTGATTTTTGCTCTGTCGAGACTGATCTTGAAAATCAGTAAAGCCGTTATCTTTCTCAATAGTGGACTGAAAATCTGAAACAATCAGAATACTTATATTAAGTTCTTAACGTTATGTGTATAACAACAAACTACTTAAATAGGTACTACTACAGATGAAACTATCCTATTTTTAAACTATTTAAACTGAAAAATTATAACTTTTTACTTACCATTATTGCTTGTCATGCCTGATATTGCTGGGATTTCATTTTCCTTAGAAACTATGTCTTGTATTACGTCTATACGTCGCCTTTTGCTTACGGCTGATGGAGGCTGTGGAGACGCCGTACGTTTTATTCTGTCTGGTTGATATTCAAACTTCGATGGCAAACGGTCTGCCTTCATTCTTATTTTGCCAACAGAATCCATTACATTGTATTGAATATAATTTTCCAAATCATTAGGCAGCAGTAGAAAGATGTCAATGAACTTTTAGAAAGATGTCAATGATTTATAAACCTACAAAATGTTAGGTAGGTTTAACATGTTTTGGGAGATTGGAAGTTAAGTGATTTCTAGATAAGTACTTACATCAAAGTGGTTTTCTATATGTAAAGTTCGGGTCTTGTCGTGCTAACTGTAACCACTGCTTTCGATGTTTAGGATACTTAGAAACGTGTACAAACAGTGTGTCAGGATATTTATGTGATTGATGTACTTCTGTACATTGGTAAGACACACGTCCTATAATAGGTTGTCATTTTCACGATTCCAGTCAAAACCTATATTGATTTCAAAACTATCCTCTCAAATACGTTTAGAGCGTTGTAGTCTTGTATTTAGTTTCTTTCAGTTTCTGTTTATTGGAATATGACATAATGTCACGTGATCGACTGGTTTAGCGCGCATTTTAAAATATGTATATTTCTATTTAATAGCGCTTTATCGAGAAAAAGATAATTGTAAGAGTAAAAAATAAATATTTGCAAATTTTAAAATACTTTTCCAAAAACTGTCAAATAGCCAATTGTCTACGTCATAGAATCTCCAAGAAAAATACCTTTGGTAGGCGGAAGGATAGACACAGTGTTGATTTATAAGCACACTGTATTGCCAATTTCAATAAAATGAGACACTCAAACGATAAAGCTAAATATATTTGTTTTTATATTAAATATATTTAGAAAAGTTGAGTTCAATGGCTTTACGAGTAAATAAGCTACAGAAGAGAACGCCACGGTTTTTTTTGGAATTTTGTCTCTTTGTACGTTTTTTTTTCTTTCTGCATTTCCCTAAAATAACTAATGAAATTTAAATGAAATTTTCACTTTTACATTTATAAAAATCTCAGATCTATTTTAGAGTTCACTTATCTAAAAATAATATCAAAAAGTTGAAAGAAAAATGTCGGCTTACTAATAATCATGACATTATTAACTATTAGCTGAACCTGCGACTTCGTTCTCGGAAGTTCGGAATAAGAAAAGTAATTAGGAATAATGAACATTATTATAAATTTTCTGTTACAATATTTATGAGTATAAAGTTTACTAAAAACGCTAATAGATGGCATTATCAGTACCAATATCGTATGTAATCAATTTCTAATAAAATAAATTTTCACTAAGTCAGGGTTTTTTTTAACTTGTAAGTCTAGATAAAAAATATCCTATATATTGCCTGAGGGTATAAAATATTATCATACCAAATTTCATCAAAATCTATTTGGTAGATTTTACGTGATTGAAGAAGAAATTAACAGATAGACAAAAACCCTTTTTAAAATAATTTCCATGTACATAATTACATTTATATTGTTACAGTTTTATTATTTATATATAGATTGCCTAAACTGAGACTTCTTACTATTAAAGTACAAGAAATTAATTTAAATTTATTTTTGAATTAACGAATTAATTTAACGATTGGGACTGGTATAGTTCCCAAAACGTAACTTAATAAAAACATTAAATTTATAATTGGGAAAACGAAGTAGACCGAGCAAACGACCATAAAGCAAGTTTATTATTTGTATAGTAATATATTTAACATAATGGAGGTACTGAGTTTAGATTCACAGTCGGTGAATCTAAACTCAGTACCTCCATTATGTTAAGTATATCGTCGGTTAAATGGATATACTTTAAAATATTCAATTTCAAAGTTTAAAATTCATTTAAAAATAATAAAATAACACTAAAAATCGGATGTGTCATTACTAGTTTAATAGACGTTATTAAAATTCTTCGTGTATGTATATATTGAGATTTCTGAAAGTTTTATTTGCCTCGAAACGAATCCCCGGAAGTTAATGTATTCGCCTATTAATTTTAAAACTTTGCTGAAACCAAATAAATATTGTATGTATTCATACCGTAAAAAAAATTTAATAAATCCATACCCCGATTGAAGCAAAATTTCCGTTAAAAGCATCCATGATAACTGGTGTAGAGGTCAGAATAAGCACTAAATTTCTGATCTTTAGTGTAAATAAGATTGTTGCTCTAAATAGTTTTAACACAATCTGTAAAGTCGCTCCAATATCATTTTGTTCTTTACTCTCTTTATCAAATTGGCTTTTGTGTCAGAAATATAGTATAGATAGGTATAAGAATAAGATATAGAAGTATAGTATAGATAGGTATAAACTTATATACTTGGAATAAGTGTTTGTAAATAAATTAATTACTCAATATTAAGTATTTATGGATGGCTGTCAACGCAACGCCGTCAGAATTATATAACTTTAGATCAGTCTAGTTTTTAATAAAAAACCTTTAAAAACAACAATACGTTACACACACACGCATTAAATAAATTAACATTTATTTCTCTTATTTAGATGATTTCTAAAAATGTATTTAAAAAAATGAAAATCATGTATTCAGCACAAATACTTCGGCCATATTTCATAATTTGACAGGCATGTCGAAACGGTATCAGATAAGATCCAATCAAAAAGAAAGCAGGACGTTGTGTTATAATTTTCACCGCCCTTTTGCAAATGGCGTCCGTACACCCTGCCCATCCATTGGTCCGTTTGCGGCCCCCTTTATATCTTTCACTCCCTTCTCTTGGCTATCTCCACACTTTTCGGCGTGACGCCATCTTGTCTGTGCAAGTATATTTATCTAAAACATGAGTTTAACAAAAACAAAAGTACCTAATGTTGAAAATTCGTTGTGCGATTAATGATAACATAATTCAGTCTAAAATCGATTAACCTTTCATTAGTATTTATGTATTCCGTAGAAACGTTTAAATTTATAGCCCGCCCATAAAAATATATATGTTATACTATAGTGATGTTTTATTGTTTGTGAATAGGAATAATATGTTTTCCGTATAAAAAAGACAAAATCGATAGAAAGAGCCAGCGGAAATAAAAGGAAACAAAAGGTTTGGGTTTTTGGTCATTTTTTTCACACTTACATTTTTGTCTAAAATATTAAGGCTTTATTTTTATAACTTATATACGAGTAATATATTTAGAAGTATCAATAATTAAAGCGAAGTTTGAACAACTTTATTTACCTAAGTTTTATAGGTCAAAACATAGGCTTTATCTATTATTAATCTCAATATTCATTACACATGGATATATCCGCTATGCCATGAAATATATTGAATACCACTGAATTTATTTTCAAAACTTGTATTTTTTACCCTTCTTCATTCGCTACTAAATTATTACTTAATTAAACACCTTATTCATGTATTTCTATAATACACTTTATGGTGTATTACCGAAATATCATACAAATTTAATTGTTATCCAGACTCCGGACGTGTTACTTTCAGTTACCTAATCTTCTATTTTAAATAATTTTAGTGGTTGTCTATGGACGATACTTTTGGTCCAATGGCGATTACGTGACCTCGTAATATAAAAAGATTATATTTAGAGGGGTTACCATTCCTGTTTATATTTACCTACAACCGTTCCGATAGATAATATAGCAACAATGTCGCTGTATTACCTAGGTACATTGTAGCGACATTGTTGATTTTTTCGATGTTTCCAAGCTATCACAACAAATCTTTTATTTTTTTATTTTAAATAATATCAATGTCGGTGCCCAGTTTCCAAAATAAGAAAAATTTTATATATTTAAAAAACTTTATCCTTGAATCATACTTCTAATCTATTTCAACACAATTCATTCCCAAAAACACATCTCGCAAAATATACTGGTTTTATTTAACTTAAAGTGTTGGATACTTTAAAATCTGATATTGTCCTACGCCTGGTTATTTAAAATTATTTATTCCGGCGTCGAGTAATAATTTAAGTATCTATAATACCTAAACTTATCAAAATAAATTGAAATGCTTATTAAACCACACGTTAAAGTGAAATTTCGCAGCTAATTTCATTTTACATTTAATTACATCGCTTGTTTAATAAACACAGTAGTAAAAAATATTAGGTACGTAATCATTTCAAATTAGAATACCAACCTAAAGTGTGTAAAATAATAAACTAAACGTATAAAATTATTTAATTATATGCATGTCCATAAATATTGGGCGATTATTTTAATTTTGCGTTAAAATCATTAAATTTCGCCCATTTATAAAAGGGTCAAGTACCTATACAAGTATGACGATAGCTTAAGATATTATGTCGTTTGTTTATATTTTTGACCTCTTTGATGCTATCAAAAAGTGTTTACAAGTATATTTTTCAATAATATGCAAGTACTTACTATAAAACTTTTTGAAAACCTGATTTTTTGTTGACGGGTTGACCCCTTTTTCTGCTGCACATTACACTATTAGGTATAAAGAATCAACGTGGTCATCAGAGTTAAAATCGTCTAAAGGAAAATTATTTTATTAACTTTTTTGCAAAAATAAATTTTACGAAACACTATTTTTGGCTACTTATAATATAAGAGTAACTAACGAAACTTTAACGCAATTTATTCGTACCGATATATTCCTTGATTCACTAGATAGGTTGATTTTGTATTCATGTCATATTTTCAAACAAAGAAAGCCAGGCATGTAATCTGTAAATAATAACGGTAAAAATTTTAATATATAGGTATATGGATGCTCTTTTATCATTATTAATAGATAAGTTTCATGTATCGATGAATGTACAATAATCAAATAAAGCAAGTGAAGGTGTAACTCCAACTAACAGAAAATTGGTGCTTACTAGTTACTCATATACGCCACAATTAATAAAGTTTGGAAGTAAAAATGAATAGGTATACGCAGAAATTAATGTAATTCTATCAAGTTTATAGAAATTTCAAAATTCCAGGAGAAAAAATGTTGGAAATATTTTTATTTTATTCAAAATGGAGTCTGAAATGTAGGGTTAACGTTTTGATATTATATAAATGGTTTTATTTACACACTTCAAAATTATTCAATTTTTTAAAATTTTAAATGACATAGTTTTCTATTTATGATCAAAAATATGCAAAAAAACCAGTCATCCACTCCCCCCATCTGCAAAGTTTCCAATCCGGAACAATTGGAGTAATTCAGAACAATGGATATATTACTTACACGAAAAAACAGAAAGAAATCTGTGACTAAATTCTTTAAATCCTTAATATCTAAACTATAACCATATAGATATATATATATATATATATATATATATATCTATATATATATATATAGTGATAGAATAAAGTAAGAATAAAATATACTTTCATAAGACCATGTACCCATTAATAAAATTGTTTTCATAGTTTTTTTATTTATAATTATTTTCTTTCTCTCTATATATGTATGCAAACAAAAATTATGTTTCAGTACGTAAACCAACCTAATTAAACCATGTAATACTGAATAAATAATACAGTGGCATTAATATTCTGATCGGGTCAATATAAATCCAATTTACATAACCTCCACTATTAAAAGTAAATAAGTAATTGATTATGAAAAAGTAATTTACAATTGTCGGTTGAAATAATTTTCACTATTTCATTATATTTAGAAAACGTTTTGTTTTTTTTTAACTTCTCCTAGCGGCAATGCGGCTACTTTAATCCTAGCATCATAACTATGAATACAAGTTCACAAGTTTTCTTTAGAAACTCACATATTTATCGGCTGATTTAAATAAACTTTACTAAACGATGTTTAAATGTACTCATTAATGTAAATTAAATATAAAATATCCCTCATGTGCGTTGGTAAAAATTAGATAAAAAAATAAGCCTCTTTACAGAAATAACGACAAACCTTAAAATCGAGAGCAGATGTCGAGAATCATATATTTTTTTTAAGTATTCGTGTTAATTTATTCTCTATTATTCATAATCCGTGACTTAGGATTTTGATTGGCCACTATATATATAATCAGTAGCCCGTGACACAAAAATACATGAATTTCAAAATAATTGTACCGTGATAATCGTATCAGCAGTACCAAGCGGAGTAGCAAGTTGAAGATGTCCTATAAACTACAAATACAGATTTGAGACACTTACAGTTTTAAACCGTCATTGAACGGCAGCAGGAATTATAGTCTAACATGGTATGGATTAAAAAGAGGATTATTATTAATGTTATTTCTTATTATATTGAACTACTGTTTTCTAGTATTTATTCGGCTAGGCTACCGCGATTACAAACGTTACTTATTATTTGTCCATGCATAAAACCGATCCGACTTTATATTTATTGTATCAAGTATGCTAGAATTTAATTTATCGACAAAATTACAATAAAACAGCCACTACACTATGATACATAAGCATAGATATAAATAATTTATTTTGATTGGAATGTACACTTAAAATCCACCACACACACAATATATTTAATTGTATAGTTGAAGATCATAAATTAAATATTTACATTTGAGAATATAATGTAAAACTTCAATTAAAAAATATTATTATTTTACTTTATGCCGACAAAAAAATTTTTATTAAATTATTCCTTAGTGATATTTTCCATCGATTATTTCTAAAGTAACCATTATTGTATTGTTTAGTATTTATATTTTATAATGTAAAATGAATTAAACCAGAAAAACAATAATAGTTTGACACTTCCATTGCAATCGCAAGCAAAGTACGTAACGACAATCGTTGATATTTATACGCCTAACTACGAACCGCATAACGACTCGACTTTATATTTGAATAAGAATATATAACTTTCTTAATATTTTTGAATTTATTCATCGATAAATTTTCTTATATTTATCGAACCCGACTCAAGCTATATATTTCAAAATTAATATTCGCTTATATTTCAGACCAATTTATCCATAAAATCTGCATGCTATTTAAATGTAAACGTTATCATTTCCAGTAACTAACGATATAAATTGTTTTTATAAGGAATAATTAAGTGCATAGTTTAAATAATATTTCTAATAAATATCTGTATGTTCAATCATCCCTTTGATACTCAATTTATTCGTGACTTGAAATATAAATAACATATATTTTTAAGTTGCTGTTAGCCTGTGGGAGCCTGCATTTAGTTATGTTATGCAACAACTCTTCATTATCGCTGCTCAACTTGATACTGATACCGCAAATCGTGTTGGTCCTTAGCGTAACGCATATAAATATCGATAGCTTTGTGAATTTTAATTTAATTGTTTCGACAGACGCGCGAGCATGAAATAACGTTAGTTTATTACACAGCATTGTTTCCCTCACGAATACGTATTCGTAGAACCGCAGGGGTTGGTTAAGTGCAGTCACTCTGTGGCAAATTGTAAGATATCCTTAATGCGCTTTGTTGATGCACTGTACCAGTTTACGACATCGTGGTGGTCACAGCGCAACGTTGTTTAATAAACGGTGGTCTTTGATGTATCTTTGTCTTGTTAAGACCCCAAGCAAACAAATGGGTTATAAAGTTTTACGATAAATCGTTATTGATCCATATAAAAGTACGTATCTTCCATCGGGTTCTCAGCGTGACAATGTGTTTTAACGTCATCCCTACGTCATTGTGTACGTGGATGGAAGGAGACGATAAAACGGGTCCGCAAATTTTATTGGTGCCGACATTGTACACGATATAAGGGTCTGTACGTGGTGAGGAGGGGAGCGGGCATTTTGTTAGGTATCTTGGGGCGATTCTTTATCGCGAGAAGGTTTGAACATCGCGTACTTAATTGCGAAAATCTTCTTTTTTTTCATTCTATGATTGTCTAATTAGAATTTAAATCGCTCTATATTATTGATATTCTAAACCAAATGCAAGTTGACAAGAAATTGTGCACAACTGTAACCATCATTGTATACCATTTTATAAAACATAAATAAATATATTCCGTTTGAAAGGCTACTGTTCTGTAAATAGCAAGTAGTACGTTCGTTCATGACCAATTGCTGTCAACTGATGGAATTGGTATTTGAGTAAGTACATAGGTGTCACGGTTTGTAAGGATTTGGCCAAGTATACCCTTCCGTAAGACCCAAGTTAGGTTAGGTTCCATATGAGAATAAAATACATTTTATAAGGTGATTTTTCTACCAGGTATAGATATTGTTTTAATAGATGTTAGAAATATTGCTAATTTATTTCAAAAATAGGTTATTTTTGCTATTTTTACAGTAACTATAATTGATCCTACAATCTTTTCATTTGTATGAAAATCTTTGATTAGCTCTCAAAACTACCCTGATTATTTAAATAGATTAATTAAATATCAAACGTACTTATTTATTGGTACTACTTTTCTGTCATAGAATAAATTTAATTCAGTATTTGAGCAAATAATTTATCCACTTTAATGAAATAAAATAAATAAATGTATCACAAACATTTCATGCTTCATTATACCTCTATATGTTACAGAATACGCGAAGTTTCCATATGTACAGAATATCCAGTCCATATGAAATCTATATCTGTAACTATATGGGACGTATTTTATAATATGGAAACCTCTCTTTTCATAGAATACGGTCAAACTTCAGTTCAAATAATCCACAATCTCTAGAACTATAAGAGTGATTGTGGCAATAAAAATAATTTTACTCACTGTAATGGCCACAATACAATCACTGTAAATGGCCATCTAAACGGTTGCGACTGATAAGATTCTACTACACGGTAACGAGAAGCAGAGATTATGAAGCCAGGTCACCTCTCTTTTAACAATTCATTCATTGGACCTAAAGTTCCATCCTTGAAACTGGTTTGACTTATTTATTTATTCGTCTACTTTAATGTATCTAATTGATAAATATCGCGGACTTACAACCACCTCTTACAGTCAACCATAACATCGGTCTTGCCCCGAACGGCCGGGAATCGAACTCCGGTCCCCGCAATGCACCGCGCCGTCAAAGGCCGTATGCCTTTTGATCAACTCAACACACCACGGCAAAAACTTGTGAGTACAGTTTTCGAAATAAATTCATATTAAAATACAACTAAACGCTTACTGCGTTTTATTTATAATACGAATTTCAAAAGTTTGTTTTTATTAGCATTCATGAAAATATACGTATCTAATCCATTTTACTTATTTTTCTAAAAGTACAAGTGTAGGTTCGTCTCCACCATGTTAAAAATGAAATAATGATCCAACGTTAGCGAAATGTGTTCGATTCTGTTTTTTAATCTATGTTCGAGGTAATGTTATTCACTTTTTTAATTAGCAGGCGTCCTAATAGTTGATATTCAAAATTCAAGTCGCATAACGTCTAGGTACGACATAATTGTTCCAATGTGGGGATACATTTCCTTGAATTGTTTGTTTCACTTTGATTCTTTATTCCACTCGTTTGTATATAAGGGTACCTTTCCTCGAATTCCCCCTTTATTCGCATTGCTCCAGGTGAATATTGAGAAACGTTTCCTCCGTACTGCTATCAAATAGGTAGAGAACTTATTTTTTGTTTGAAAAGAAATGTTCTTGCAACTGTGAGATGTGTCTATTGTATGTCTATAATATATTATTGTATGTCTATAAATCACAAGTGTAATTTTAATAAATAATTATATTTTTGGTGAAAACGTAGGTGTAATTTTTTCCTTTTGAAAAGTTACTACTTCGTTCTGTCGACATAACAATTTTACTTATCAATTCTCAAATTATTTTTTCTCAAAAATTACTGCTTTATGAAAAAATACCTTTTCTTAATTATGGAGTAGCAATAGAGAAATGACCGCCCCACCGGCGCTGTGCGGGCTTATTGGACACGCCATTAATTATAATAATTTACATGTGAACGCGTCGGCAGCTTAGAGGCGAGATAAAATTAATATCGGCTTCGCTCTCGATCGTTCTATTAAATTATTTGTACATATTTCGAATTACTTGTACTTCGTATAGTAAAGTGATGAAAAATATCACCCGCTGCCAACCTTAAACGTTGCGTCGGCTTCTTTAAAGGGGGTTCGTAGCTGCGTGGTGTAGAAAACTGCGTTGAAATTTAATTTAAACAGCTTCTTTACCGCTTCTTCACCAAGCGGTAAAGAAGCTGTTTAAATTTTCGCCCTGAATATAAATACTATAATAATATAAAAAGTATTTATAATAGGAAATGAAATAAGAAATAAAATAATGACTTCATTCATATTTTAATATGGCGGTAGAAATAAAGATTCAGATCGGCCATATTATTTCGTTCCTCTTTCTCTCTCTCACTCTCTCACTTAATCCTATATACAGTTGGTTATTGCAATTTCTCAAAGCCAGCTTTAGATGCAATAAGACAAATGTTAAGTTGCATTGAATTTTTAACAGAACATAAAACTTTTACATTTGAAAAAATCTACCTACAAAAATTAATGTGTAAAAATACTTATTAAAATCTTACGTCTGCTTAACCCCAGATCGACCACGTTTTTCAACCTAAATTAGGGATAGAACTTTTATACCATATAATTCAGTATTTTAATGACTTAAAACATGATAATTATTTATTTTTACGCGGCATATTAGCACGTACAAAAAGAAAGTGAAATCAGGGAACAGTAAAATGCAAGAATGTGTGATGAAAGTTTGATTCGGAATGATGTCTGCACTGAGATATACTTACATATTTTTACAACGTTCCATGGAGTGTCTTAGAATGATATAACTATAAATGAAGACATAAAAAATGCTTACAGATTAATATATTAATCGTTTGGGGGATTTGGTATAACAACGAAATATATCAGGAAATATGAATTTCATTATAGTATTTATTATAATTTAATGTCTACTTTTAATGAAAAAGAAGAACCTCCGTTTTACAAATTTATGGCCAGAAATACGAATATAATATAAAAATAAGAACAAAATCTTTGAGAAATATATTTCCCAATGAGAAACATTGGGGAAATATACCAACGGGTTCAGAACAATAACATAATTTAAGAGTTATGTATCAAATAATGTCAATTAACCTCCATACCTGTTATTGATTTTTTTTTTCGTAATTAAGTGGTTTCATGATTTGGCCATGAAAATAATTGTTTAGTGAATATTTTCTGTTTCCATTCGTCTATTTCTCGCTTTTTAATTTTTTGTTTGCGAGAAACGTATTTTAGAATTTATTTTGTTCACGAATATTGTAATTAAGTTTTAGTATAGTCCATAATATATTAGTTTTTTTATTATTTTTATCCGCAAAAGAAAAAATTATTCGATTCACATCGGTTTACTATATTATAGGTATCATATAATTATGGAAGGTGCAAACATATAGCAATATTAATTTTAATCAGGTCTCGTAGCAAATAGAAGTTTCAATATCATCCATTCCTATCCAATTGGTGTCAACCGGTGATAAATATATTGATGTATCAACCGGTGATTCAAGACGGTCAGGTAATATTAAAAGTAAAAATTTTAATTTTTAGATAATATTATTATTTTCCGATAAATATATTAACGAAGAGAAGGATAATTAAGAACGGTCAACAAAATTATGTTTCCCCCGAACTAGCCGCCGCTGTGTGCATCTAAAAGCAAAAGCGTAAGACCCCCCCCACCCCACCCTACTGTTACCAACTTTAGAGGAAAAGGCTGCATGCGTGCTGTCATTTTAAACGTCAAAAATATTTTGTCACATTTGTCATAATTTTCAACCTTTGTAACAAAATATTGTTTCACATTCTTCAGTTTGACTGAAATGTCTAATTTCTGGAATTGATATAATTTTGAAATATTGTGTTGTCATTGTTTTCAACTGGCGACCATTTTGTTTCAATTGTCTATTTTGGGCAATTGGGAACAATGTGAAGAAGATAATTAAGAACGTTTCCAATTATTTTAATATTTAATGAAAAGACATTTTTGAAGCCGCTCCAATCAATTGTTGTGGATGCTCCTGAAATATCTTAGAAAGACTGTCAATAAAAAAGAATATCAAAACTCATAATAAAAGGCTCTTCCGACTCTGAATCCATACTCTTCTGAATCCATATTCGTTAAATGCCTGTTGTATTTCATTAATTTTGTGAAACCTACTGAACAAAAACATGTATTGGTGCTATTGGATAACCACGAAAGTCCCATCAGCCTAGACACTTATGAGCTTTATCGTGAAAATAACCTGTCTATCGTGAAAACTACCTGTCTGCCATAAAAACAACCTGTCTGTCGTGAAAACAACCTATCTGAAAACAATATGCAGCCACTCGATCTGAAATTCTTTAGTTCATTAAAATTAGCATACAATCCTGAATGCAAGCTGTATATGCTTAATAATCCAGGCAAAAATTGATTCAGTAAGAGATTGGAGAACTCTTTACTAATGCTTTCGACAAAACAGCCTATACAAACAAGGATGTCAACAGATTCAGAGCAGCTGTTTTTTTTTCAATGAATCCTGACAAGTTTAGGGTTTAGTTTTTAGCTGTGAAAACATGAATGAGTTCAATGATAATCAGTGGCAGTCTACTTTAGATCCAAAACCAATCTTTGACGTATTATTCAGAACTGTTAATCGGATACAAATCAAATATTCTTTCGATTCTTGACGGTGAAAATATGAAAATTAATTTTCTTGCTATTAAAAAAACTACGGTGAGTTCAAATCAAAAGGGAAAATCTACGCAAATCTTTTCTAGCCTGTAAAAGGAAAAGAGACAAATTACTCTTTATTCCAATATTGAATATATTCAGCGTTAATTTTGTAGAAATTCATTATTCACAATTAAATGAAACTACGTGCTGTAGTATTATTTCTGCTTTCTTTAAACCACGACCTAGGTTTCGTTGTATTACAACATCTTCAGGTGGGCTATTAGCAAAGATGTATCTTTATTCCAACATTTTAAGTGTCCCCAATTACAGCAGTAGTTTTTATGGACACACAGGCACGTGTATTCTCACCTCTAGATTACTTTTTATTCCAAGATTTTAAGTGTTCCCAATTACATCAATATCATCATTGTCTGCAGAGTCTGCTTTGCACCTGGGTGGAATCTCAGTAACGTAGTTAAGATACCTGCGGATAGTAAGACCCTAGCTAAAGGAGATTTTATATAAAATAATTTTACAATATTTCGAAAACGGGGTTGACAAATGGAAAATGAAACAGCAATTTCATTAGAATAGATATAGCTCTTAATACGATACAAATATCAGAGCACTTAAAGACATTAATGATAAACCGGCGCACTACTCGTTTAACACACCGTATAATATCATTCCATTTAGTCTATTTAGTATCAGCATTCTTTTAAGTATTAAATTTTGCTTGTTTTCGTTTCTAGGGTTCCGTAACCAAATGGTTGGACATTAAAGAACCTTTATAGCTTCGTAGGATAGACCTGTAAAATTAAATTTAGGTTAAAAAATTTCAACTAGTGTAGGAAATATCAAATTTAAAAAAGACGTTCAATGCGTTCCCTCCCCTAATTTTCCAAATATGGATTCAATAAACTTGCATCAAACGTTTGTGGAGATTATCTTTAATTTACTTTTTTTTTCAAATATATAGTGTTTTTTCTTCTCTTCATCGATGTTGATATCGATCGACGATAAGAGGTCCTATCCTTCACCTGATAAAGGAGCACATGATCATCATCTTCATACGATTCAGAAGAGTAAACCAAGGAACCAAAGCTTCTACCAATATAGCATTGACTGGTCGAGTTAAACGTTTGCTGCGAAAGTTAATGCTAGGGAATTCAATTTTTTTGATTCGTAAAATACCACAGCAATTCCATTTCAGCAAACATGGTAATTCTTTATACAAAATACAATTCTTGTTCTTTACTCAGCTTGGGCTATCAGATTTCATAAATTGCCATTATTAAAATTATTTCTTAGCATTCTTATGAAACAAGTTTTTCTTTCTGCAGCGTCGGATACTGTGGTTTTTCTTTTGTGCAACGTCGATGCGTCGGCTACATGTCTTTTTGTTACTATAACGACCTTTTGAGAGTGACGGAAAACAAAGTAAAAATAATTTAACATAATCATCGTACTCTATTATAATTTATTAGATACATATTGAAATAAATAAATCTTTACAAGGAAATTTCCTTACAAGAGATTGGCAATAATTAATGAAAACATAAAAATATCTTCATATTAATATCTCAAAAAAAAAACAATATAAGATGCCATAAGACACCAACCAAGTGCGTGTCGGAATACGAGCGAAGTAGCACTCTGTAGCTGTTTTTATCTCCTAAACTTATAGATGCAAGTTAATAGAAATAATTTTATTCAAAAGTTCTAATTAAATTATACTATCCAGAATTTGTCCACATTTTTCAAACCTATGGTCGAAAAATTAGAGGAGGGGAGATAAACCGCATGTCTCTTTGAAACATAATAATTCGGAAACGACGTATAGAAATGGAAAATGAAACATCATATTCAGTTTAATGGAACTATCCAATTATATGGCACTTACTAGAATAGGACCGACAAATTCTTTGGCGTATCCGAGGCCAAAGAATTGGTCGGCCTTATTTTACATTTATATTCTTTTCTTAATATTTTTCTACATATTAATTGGATGTCTATATGAAGCATAAACCTTCAAAATGTAATTCACATAGGTATAAAATTGTGCAAATTGTGAGACAGTATGACCGACGTATGAACGGAAGGACGGGTTAAATTATAAAGGTTGTTTATTTCACTACGAGACCCTAAAAACAAAAAAAAACCAATAACGCCTATGGCTAATGTCGATAGGCTTTACACGAGTATGCTTAAATATCACTATGAATCCTACAAAAATCCTGAACCGACTAGGTAATTTAAACAACTTGAATTATGAAAAGTATTACCTAAGGAAGATATAGAGTAAAAATCAACAGTAGTTTTTTTATAATATTATCAAAATTACTTACTGCTGCTTCCGAAGGATGCATCCTCTCTTCCAGTGGAAGCTGACACGACGCTGACTTCTGTATGCGAGGAAAGGAGCGGTCATACTCTGCACTTAACATATGTGGAGCTTATTATTATACGACTATTTAAAATATTCGTCTGCATAGGGCATATTTTAAATTTATTTATTGTTTTTTATGTTTTATTTATTAACCGACAGACTTAATTACCCGCAGATAGGTACTTTAGTCATAATTATGTCTGTTTCTGATAAATTACCATATTGTCCTGTAAACATATTTTCTAGATACCAGGAAATATTTTAAACAACGTTTCTAGATAATTTGCATGTAAAGTGAAAAACTTCGGAAACTGAGTGTTAATGCTTAAATGACTGCATGTTCGAATTCACTCACTCCACTAGAGGTGCGCAAAAGGTATCATTGAAAAAAAAAGTAATGTATAGCATTTGATTTGAAAGATAATATCACTCATTTATATATTTAGCTCAGTATCTCAGTACTCGAATTATTAACAAAATTATTTATTTCGCATACGGTTGGGCAATGGTCATGCAACTTAACGCTTGATTTTGCCTCGTACTTTGTAGGTTTAGGAATTAGGACTGTCAACCTAGATTCAAATTATACTTAAAATAACTTTAATGGTAATTTAATAAATTGGAATAAGTTGGCGTATTTAAAAAAAATTAATTCGAAATTTGAAATAAAACAATAAAAGTGTTTATTTACGCAAATATTTTGACCAAACTAAAATGTACTTTAACTCCAGATAGCACAGCGTTCACATTCAATCGCTAGTAGCTACATCGTCTACATATACCCAGTCAAGATCGATCGTTCTTTTCTCTTTCACGTATAGTCAAAACATATACTTTTATACGCGACGCGACAAGTGAAATGATTGAGTTGGTGAAACCAAAAAGACACCGATCGCTCCCGAGCTAGTGATATACTGCAGATATATTATATACATTTTGACTTCATGTAAGCGAGTGATAGATATGATCATAATGTATTAGCTATATCTTTTATATCTCTCACTCATGAGTTATACATCTCTACATTCCACCGCTCAAACGATAACGACATGTTCCACAACGCCCTTAATAAAATTCAAAAGAAATTTTTAAAAATAATAAAAAATTTTCGCTGAGTCTGATCGCTGTCCGATGGATATACATGCTGTATTCAGAAAGAATGTGGATGTTAGTACCATCTATATTTTTGTTCTGTAACTAAGTATACCTTAACTTTTCTATAGCAAAACTTCTATCATTAATTAAGTAGCTTGGACCACCTCGCAAAATTACGGGCTTAGAGTCATAATTAAAAAAATAAGTTACAACAGAAAACCAGCAGCGAACAAACAACACAATATATATAATAATAAATCATGACAAGAATGATAAAAACAATATATAATAAAAGATAAATAGCAACAACTAGCAGCACATTGTTTATATAAACGTAATTTAACTTAGTTACTGCCATCTATCGTATAAATTGAAAGTATAATTATTTCACATATCTGTTTATTATCTAAAACCTTCTTTATAAGGTAACTAGACACAAGATGGCACTAATAATCCAAAATAATTAAATATAATTATTAAATAAAACAAAATAACTAAATATAATTATTTTGTATTATTTAAATGCCGTAAGCAACTTGGTCCACTAATATTATAAGATTTTGCAAAAATAGTATTGTACGTTTTGGAAAGAAATAATGATCAATAGTCTCATAACCTAGACGAAATAGACTTGATTCGTTCGTTTCTTAGGTAAGTATTTCAATACGGCGTTTTTTAACTTATTTTAAAATTTAAAAATTATTTGTCGTTTAGTTTTAGTAAAAATCGCTTTAAAAATTGTACAATTAATATTGCAGGAAAAGTATGTATTCTACCGCACTTCGTTTTATTTAAAAAACGCAAAAATTATTTTTTTTGGAGTTTTTTCATAAACACATGTTGTATGTTGGTATATGTAACAATGAACGTGCTTATTATTCGTACAGATGATTCTGTGCACTGAAATGAGTAGAAAATATTAAAGAACCGCATTAAAATTCTCAATCGACTAGAAGCCACGTTCCTTGTTACATCTGTATACGAAACAGTATTTTATATATAAGATACCTACGGAAAATAAGACCCACCTAATTTTGAGGTCAAAAATTTTGCATAATTTTCGTTTTGAATTTAGAAAACATATCTTAAACGTAAACTTTGTCCTTATTAAGGAACTAAAACAATTTAATTTTTTGTAAATAATTCAAACGTTGAAATGTATTTTTAGAAAATTTTTTTCACGATGTTTATTGAACTATGATAGACTAATAAGACCTACCAAATAAACTAAATATTTTTAGAAAAACAATACAATATTTATATGTTATAAAGAAACTAAATCGACGTCAGTATGTAACATAAATTAAGATCAGTGGATAACGAAATAAAATAAAGTAGTGATATTTTCTTCTGCCAGTTTTTTTTTTAAATACGAGCACAATATTGAAAATAGGTATTCCCTTAATCTCTTTCTTTATTATTGTTTATTTACGAAATTATAATAGAACAACAATTGATATTCTAAAAGGGTCAACCTCAAATTCGTTAACCCTAATTAGCCCTAAGACGTTATTATAGGCCGACAACGTTAATTTTAATACCTTTGCACTACGGTAAAATACATTTCAATTATTAAAAAAAAATTCTCAAATAATAATGAAACAATATAAATAGCACGAAAGCAACAAAAGCATAAAGTACAAAAACAACAAAAGCGTAAAGTAAAATTTACGCTTGTTTATCAAAATGAAATTATAAAACATAGATATCACAACTGCCACCGAAGATGAACGTTGCATCGATAAGATATATGATATATAAGCGACATGAGACCGCTCTGCTACCATTATATTGTCCCATTCTATAATAATAAAAGTGTGAGTCAATTTCAATTATTTTTCTATTCCCTGACCTTTAGTGTATGCCGGGCTTTATATGCCACAGTTATCCCACAGAATATAAGTACAGAATGTACACTCCGCATACTAACCTATACTAAAAAAGTTGTCGTAATTTTGTATGGACTACCGGAAGCCGACTCACCAGGTGGCGCTTCAATTATTACTAACGCTAAGGTAGATGGCGCTGCCAGGTAGAATTATTACCCATAGATGGCATTACGACATATTAAACTCAAATTTATTAAATTTAAAAGCCTATTAAAATAAAAATAACTAAAATTTTACAAAACACATATCTGAGGTTTTGCAATTATAGTATTCTAAAAGGTAATTATTTAAAAAAATATTTTTAATATTCTTAAGTGACTTCAAAAGCATGATTCAAGGTTTTTTTTTACTTTAACGCTATCCACGTAGATTATAATTTGGAAACTTGCAGCGATGGGTCCTTAATAGTTTATGGATGTCCTCTACTGTAGAACTGAAATTTAAAAAATACATACACAAGGACAGTGCATATTTATGGATGTATTGCGTATTCTGTGGTGTATATTTTTTGGCGTGTTTGAATGGAAAGAATTTATTTCCAAATTTTGGTAAAGTTGCCAATTTGAGTTTGTGTTTTTACAAGTATTAAAGTACATATTTGATAATTTAGAAGTGCTTTCACCAGTGTTCATAAATATGTTTACATTAGAACATTTATCAGGAAACGGTTGTCCTTTTATCACGTTCAACATTTTTGGTTCCATTACAATGTTTTATATTGAAATTGAAGAATATAGATGAAGTTTTTAAAATTCCTCCTTGAATTTTACATTTCCAAAAAATATCTTCCAAACTTAAGCATTTTACATTCATAACTAACTTTATCACTATATTGAAAGTCTAAGCTATTACTAATCGTAGCTATTGAAACAATTTTTGTACAGATTGCCTATTATATGAATTGTAATTATTAATGTTAAGTTTATGGTAAAATCCCACACTTGGCAAACAACACACATGTGATTACATTATTATTAAAATGTATAAAATTCGTACCATAGCTCAATGGAAACCACGGGAAAAAGGTGGGGGGAATCTTCCATCGGGAATAGGTAATAAAAAGTAGGTAGGCAAAGAAATGGACAGGTTAAGGAGTTGAAAAAATATCTAGTGAATCTGTGATCTAGTGTAGAAAGAAATTAATAAATATTGGCATATACAAATCTATCATTTACCATACTAGATCACTATTAGATATAATATATTAGATCAAAGAAAAAGAAGCACAATAAGTACTTTTATTGTGCCCGAAATTTCATCACAGGGAATATGCCTTTATACGATGTTTGCTGGGTTAATTTGAATAAAGTAATTATCAATTAGAGGCGAAAAAATATGGTTAACAATATTTTTTAACTCTTAAGGCTGGTAGAAATTAATATCAAAATAATTTATGAAAGCAATATTAAGTAAAAATAAAACGAGTACAAATAAACTTACGACTCTGACCATATAGATAATACTGACCTTGCATAAGTAAAGGCACTTTGCCTTGTCATTCCATTAAAACATTTAAATACGGTTTACAAAACTTTATTCAAGTCATATAATGGATCCTGGTGTATCTGAAAAAGGAAAAGTTTACAATTTAAAAGATTGCAATTAATAGTTTGGAAGATTAATAGGTTAGCGGAAGTACAGATCTAAAGATATAATATGAAAGTTTGCCTCGAGTCAAAGTAAAAGTTTAAAATAATTATAAATTACAGACTGATTTATTTTATTTAATTCTATTTAAATTGCTAAGACAATAGTTTATTTTAATTTTAATGTAATGTTTAACAAATTAATTAGAAAAAACTATATAATATCTGACAAACAGCAGTTACTCGTTTTAAATATCGCAATAGACTCTCTTTAAAAATATCAATAAATAGTGTATCATTAAAAATTAATTGAAACGCGGCTTCCCATAGTTTATAATACAAAATATACTATTCATTCTGCATCTAAAATTTCGCTGATACTTTCTCTAACTATACAAATAAAAGTTATTTTCTGCCCCAGCCGTTAAACAATAATCCACAACCTGTTAATTGTTTGCTTTCAATATAAAATCTGTTTTCCCTACTGTAACTGGAAAATTACAACTCCAACAACGTACGCTTCTAACTGATGGTAATTGTAAAATGGTAGCCAAATTTTTATAACTTTTTGGGAAATTATAATACAAGTTTATACAAATCTCTTTTATTTTTTAATCGTATACCGCTGCGTTTTTCCTTCTAAAATAATTTCTTAATTGATGATCAAATAAACTGTAGTCTTTTGGCAAAATAAGTTTCAACATTTCTTTTATTTTAATATTAAATTTTATTTTAATAATTGTTACACTTTCCGATTTACTGTACCGCTTAGGTTTCCGCAATCTTCTCAATTTACGCCTTAGTAGTTCGATGGTATCCTTCAGTGCATGTATCTTTTTACAAGTCTAGAACTCCTCAGTTTTTTTGACTGCCTCTCTTTAAAGCGCTGACTCTGGTAGAAACTGCTTCCGGAAGTATATCCTCCTATAATCATAAACAATTCACAAATATATATATATATATATATATATATATATATATATATATATATATAACATATTTGGATATCAATTAGTAACTGATTATATCCGATACGCAGTAAAAACCCATGTTACTCTTTTCATATAATCTGGCAACTCCGGACATTGGGCAACTACTATAAAATACACATAATATATCAATTGTCATTGAATTTGGAAATGTGTACCGCAAGCTACACTATTTATAATTAATGAAATGGTTAGTGTTTATCTGTATCCTAGTGATGAGAACTTGCATCAAATGAATTAAATAAAGTCTATTAGCCTGATATTAAGTATTGAAACAAATTGCAATCAATTGTATCACTAGTTTATATATAATTTTATATACTCAATGTTAAAGTCGGTACCTGGTTAGTACAATTCCTTGAGTATAAGTTGAAATCTCGTCTAAACTATAAATAATTTTACTGATTGTATTAGACATAAATACAATATTTCTTTATACAAATAGTTGACTCCTGCTATCACTGCAACAAAACAAAAATTGCGTTAAAATTATTGGTTATAAACATCGTTATACATGTGTAAATATCCACGTTGACGGAATTTAAAAATAGTTTTTTATGTTATTTGGTAATCAAAAATAATATTACAAACGATACATACCGAGTTTCACATTTGTCTAAACTATAAACAATTTTACTGATTGTATTAGACATATATACAATATTTCTTTATACAAATAGCTGACTCCTGCTATCACTGCAACAAAACAAAAATTGCGTTATAATTATTGGTTATAAACATCGTTGTGTAATGTTGTTGTGTTGTGTAATGTTTGTTGTAAAGTTGTGTAAAACATACATGTGTAAATGTCCACGTTGACGGAATCTAAAAATACTTTCTTGTATTATTTGGTAATCAAAAATAATATTACAAACGATACTTACCGAGTTTCATATTTTGGAAGCTTGAAAAATGAGATTTCTCTAATAATTTTTGAGTGAAGTGACAACCGGAGTAAAACGCACACCATTATTAGAAGTATATACAATCAAAATAACTTATTGGTATCTGAAAATACTTATAAAAAGCAGTATTAAAAATAAAATTTCGCTGGAGAAAATAGATATGAGAGGCCGCACAAGAATTCTTCACAAACGTGTTTACAAATTACAAATGGCAGCGAGAAAAAGTATGGCGCCCGCCAAGCTGAATGCGTTAAATGCCTTCTGCTCAGGAATCCGACATTAGCGTTTCAAATTTGCGACTTACGGTTGCCCCTCTATATGTGCTCTGTGAGTTACCCAATGTACATGAAAAGCGAAATAAGTAGATATTTTATACCTGTGGGTAAAACTTAGTATTTTTAAAGTTCGTACTACTTTCACATTTTCCCATAGATTAAAAGTAAGTTGTATTTTAATTAAGTTGAAAGATGGGTTCATCCCGTTTTTTTGGCATCGTAAAATTATATTTGGATATACTATATATGTGGTTTAAATTTTGCTCCTCTTGGTAAGTTTATTGCAATTAGTGTTTTTTAAGAGTTCCTTTGAAAATTCATCAAAAGCAAAAACCGTGAATACAAAATTATTGATTTGAAATACAAGGTGCAAACAACAAAAAAATAACATTATTTTAATTTATTCATTCAACAGTGCCAACGATTCCGTTTCTCATTAAATTTTGTACTCCAAGGAAGTTATCGTTAATCGTGGTCGTGATCGTTGTAGTGATAAATTGAACGATAAAAATCAAACGTTGACCTTTACATTAAAAACGCTTTCAAAGATTTCACGATTAATAGTCAGAATGAAAATGTGTTTAACATTCTATTGATTGTTAAAATTAAATATCCGAATACATGAAATATAATTTTAATAAAAATAACAACGCAGATTTCGTCACGAAATGAATTATAGAGTTGGTCATAAACGGTTTTTCTAATTTATTTTTAAATTTTATACCATTATGCTAATAGTCATTCCAATACTCAATTTTTGAAGTTATACTTCTTTGGGCGCGTTATGAAAAAATTATGAGAGTGAAATTTTAAGATTCGTCACACAAAAGTTACAGTATGAAGTTGCAGCGGTTGCAGTCTCGAAACAAAAGCTATTGGCACCATCGTCGCCTCTGCTCACTGTTTTCATATTCATAGTATTTATCCACATGTTTCTAGTGTCTACATTCACAGACGTGTTTTAGTTTCATATAAGTGCGATTTATATATGTGCTGATAAATTATATTCAGTAGTGATTTAAATTCAATATTTTGATTAATATATTTACTATTCGTAAATATTAGTGAAAAAATTATGTTTATAGACTTTTTCAAGTGCTCCAATATAATTGAGGTTATCTATCCGTATGTATTATTTAATAATGCCAAAGAAGTATAACTTCTCACGCGCGTACATAAGTACACGCATCTTTCTTTTTTTTTATCTTTGTTATTTAATAAAAGAAAGAGTTTCTTCAGAATCGTCGACCTAGCTGTTTCATTTTCTTTTGTAATACTATTTTGTAAGTCTAATAATCTTATTATATTCCAGTATTTAAAATGAATATTACTAAGTCAAAATGGAGGACGCCCATAAGAACAATAATGCGATCGGCTAAAGTCGAAATAACCAATTTCGATTTAACGAAATACTTAATGGAGATGACACACTTTAAAAAAATCTTGTAACTAGTTGCGGATTTTTCTTTGTAGTAAAGTGCACATCGTTACATACTCAATATTGTGGACAAGATAGATGATATTGACCTAATGTATGTATTATAATCAAGGTAGGTATGGCAATTAACGCCATCTGTTAAATAACGCCCAAACGACAGAAAACGTGCTTTTATTCGAGCTAACCACACACGGTTCACGCATACATGAGCGTATATCACATGACACACATAGCGTCAACGCAAGTATCTCGAACAGCCATATTGTCAATGACCCGCTATGCTTCAAGATCCTCGGTCACGGACGTCCCTATTATACAAATTGCTCCGACGAAATTTTAAACTTATAGTAATGTTGTTTTATTTCTTGTACTTATAATTTTATATTTGTGTTATAGTATAGGTTTCATATTTCGTTATTATTTTAGGGCAATGTGCGTAATTTAGTGAAAAAAACGTTCAAAATGACAATAACACCCACTCGGATAACAAAGCTCCGTTAAATGACCGTTGTGCGCTATCACCATAAGTTAGAGTTGACAACCGTCCTGTTTTCGCAAGACGTGTCCTGGGAATTCCTGGATAGTTTTTAAGCATCGTCTTGGGTTTTCAAAGCGCTCTGATAAGGTCATGTATTTTAGAATTCGCGTGCCACTTTAGCAATCTTTCGTTACGGGCAGCCCCACAGTTCACGAGTGTTCGTGCTGCCCAGGCCTGTGCTGTTTTAAAACAAAGACGCAACGTGCCAATCTATGATGTCTCTTTCTCTCTACTATTGTCGCGCAGTGCTTTCTCTTTCTTGATTTGCTTGCATTAAACATAAAGAGCAAGCTTACTATTGAGTTATCAATTTGTAAGTGAACAGGCTACACGAATACAAAGTATTTAAAATATTTATTTTAAAGGAGAAATACGTAAGTGTTTAAACTTATTCTTGATTATATTAAAGTCTTTATTATAGTATTGTATTATTGGTATTATTTATTTAGAGAATACAGATTAGAACAGAAAGATATTTGTAAATGTCATCTGTTTTTAATTTATGAGCTCGTTTTTTACTGGCCTTTCTTTTGGTTTCAGCTGTATAATAGTGTTTATAAGTTTCTTGTTTTCTCGGAAACATGCCGAAACGAAAATACACTTTCAGTGAAGTTTTAGAAAAAAGGTTTCCCTCGTTCAAGCGCGGTAATATTGACATTGACTCTGAAGTGTATTGTTGTATTCGTGAATCCAATATATCTATAGCCAGTAGAAGTGCGATAGATATTGAGGAGTATCAGAAAACAGCTTAGCGTAAAAAAATATTACAATCCCAGGTAGATACTTCTAAAGCCTTAGACACTTTAATAAAGAAATCGTCAATTAAAGAGAAGACTTTCGCTGCTGTAGGAGTGCAGCTTACCACATGACTCGTCACCTTGCGTCTTTTAACTCTTTAGACTGCACCTTACAGTTGATTAAAATATGTTTAGCGATTCACAAATCGCAAAAGACGTGACGTGTAACAGAACAAAGGCAACTGCAATTGTGACTGGCTTTTTAAGCCCTCATTCTTCTATGAAGATTATAAATGACTTGAAAATAATATCGTGTTATAGTGTGTCTTGTGATGCTAGCAATCATGGGGCAACTAAATTAATTCCTGCATTGGTTCAGTGTTTCGATTATCATGGCGCAGGCATAAATTCCAATATATTAGACATCGAAACAGTTTCCGATGGAACGGCTGAAACTTTGGTGAAATATAACAGAAAAATTTATAGCATCCTCAGGAGATAATTTCAATACGAACTTTGATGGTAAAGAGAGAGAGAGAGCTGGAACAAACAAAGTGTTTTTTAAACTGAAGGAATAAAATAGGCAAAGACATTATAGTTATTGGTTATCCTGCTCACGTACTCAGTAATGCTGTTCGCCACGAATGTGACATTCTGCCCATAGAAGTGGAATTAATAATTATAAAAATGTATGATCATTTTTCTACATACCCTGTTCGAACAGAAAAACTGCGACAGTTTTGCAATGATATTAGCATGGAATATACTCAACTTCAGTTTCGCTCCAAGACATGCTGGTTAAGTTTTTTTCCGGAAATTGAACCTCCACAAGTACCTCCTCAAAACCTCCATAGTACATTATGCAATTTCTTAACAATGAGTATTTGAATGAGATTATTTGTTAACTTAACCACAGATATTGAAAAAATTGGTGGGGTTGAAAAGTATAATCAAAATAAATAAGCTCCTTTGTAATATTAGAATTTATTAGATGTTAATCTGAGTTCAAAGAATTTGTTACAAACCGAAGTGTTTGTTTCATATTTTAATTACTCCGTTTTAACTGATATAATTTTATTCAAATACATTTATTAAAATGTCATTACTATTATTATTTCAATTTCATTTAACCTATTTTCACTACATATTAATTTAACTATTGCTATTCTATTACTGCGACCTGTTTCTAAACTGAATTGTCCTGGTATTTCCAACTTCAAATCCTAGTTCTTGAAATTTGGGGTTGGCAATCCTACCCTAAGTGGAGACTATTGATCTACACGTGTTCGTTTTTATAAAGGCTCAATAAAGAACAAAAAAAAGGGTGCGTGTACTTATATACGCGCGTGAGAAGTTATACTTCTTTGGCATCATTAAATAATACATACGGATAGATAACCTCAATTATATTGGAGCAATTGAAAAAGTCTATAAACACAATTTTTTCACTAATATTTACGAATAGTAAATATATTAATCAAAATATTGAATTTAAATCAGTACTGAATATAATTTATCAGCACATATATAAATCGCACTTATATGAAACTAAAATACGTGTGTGAATGTAGACACTAGAAACATGTGGATAAATACTATGAATATGAAAACAGTAAACAGAGGCGACGATGGTGCCAATAGCTTTTGTTTCGAGACTGCAACCACTGCAACTTCATACTGTAACTTTTGTGTGACGAATCTTAAAATTTCACTCTCATCATTTTTTCATAACGCGCCTAAAGAAGTATAACTTCAACAAGAATTTAGGAGATAAGAAAAAAATATGAAGAAATAAACCAAAAAGCATAAGAAATCAAATAAAAAATGTAACAAAATTACACACAAAAATTAAGGAAATTATGTCACAGAAGAATTGTATTGCCACGCATGCTGTGAAAATGAAAACTTGGCTATACAACAATGTTACAGTTTCAACCATATGGGGTATGTAGGATCTAACACACGTTGATAAAGGATTTATTTGCTCCGATTATTAAATTAACACCAATTCTTAAGTGCCAAAGTCATCAAAGACTGATATTTAATAATTATCTTATTATTAAATACGTATTACAGTTTGTAAGTTCTATTCGTTGCATTGCGAGACCTCATATTAAGTACTTATTAAAAGACTCACTTAATGAATGTATACCTACGTTATTGTCCCGCTACCTCAGGATACCATGATTTTTGTCGTTTACTAGCGTCCAATGTAGGTTTAGGCATAATGTTATTTTTTTATAAAACAACCTTTATATTGTTATTTTATATGAATGTTTATGTCTGAGCCTAAAAAGTTTTGTTAAGAATTGTTATAACCAGAAGTTTGAAGTTATTTTACGCTTATTAAAAAGAATAATAGTTTTTGAGTTGAATACTGATTTGCAATATTCCTTTTATTTCTAATAAAGAAATTTAAATGTAACTGTTATTTTTTATTAGATATATATCCCCTAAAAATGTATTTTATGCGTCCAACATTTTAGTTTGCAAACGGGCGGTAATAAACATAGTATTTTTAATAACCGCCCAGACAAGGTTTTTAAAAAGATGTTATTAGCATGGAAATCGTAAATAGTTACATCTCGCAACTAGCATATTTCGGTTCAGAAAACTATTTTTAATATTTTTTATCGCATTATTTGTTCCATTTAACTAGTATCTATATAAAACAAATATTTGAGTTAATTGCCTCGAGTACCTCACTTGGTGGTCATGACACTTTATGACATGTATCTAATTTATGTGATTTCAGCTCTTATAAAGGGCATGGATGTTACAGACAGCAATAAAACATAGTATATCTAATTGTTATCTATAACTCGCCTGTGATTTCAGCGCTTATGAAGGGCACATTACAGATAGTCACATTATTTTTTAATATCTGTATCCGCATCCGGATCTAAACACGGAAATTTTGTAATCTGTTAATGGTACTAAATTCTCGGGGCCCCAAAGTGCAATCGTCGCAAAATTGGACCATAGTAGCTAATAGGGAAAGCAAGAGCGGAGTAGGTACTGATCTACTCCTAAAATTAATAGAGAGGGATAGAAAAAACCGGATTAATGGAAGCGTCACTGTTTTAATGTGTCAACTTCTCATAAATTTATCATTATACCTGCACGTATAGAAAGTTGCGGTTACGAAAATCAGGCCGTTTATCACAGACTGGATGTGACAAACTATATATGATATATTTGCTATTCCAATATCGTTAAATAGTTCAAGAGTAAAGTAAATGAAATCACAAATGCGATGCAGGCTTATTACATTAGAACATAAGAAGTGTTATGACGCAGTTATACAATCTCTTCCCCTGGAGCCTCAGCAATTTGAACACTCGATTTCGTACCTACTCAACACGCTTCGGAACACCATAGCAAGGGAAATCGTTGATCGATATAATATGTTCTGGCCTAGTTTTGTTTGCAAATAGACCTTTTAATAAATATAACTAACGTCACAATAACCACAATTGTGTACAGTTTGTAAGTAATATCGAAAATTTAAATAAAATTGCCTTTCGCGGTTGGTATATCAGTAACTGTTTATTAACTAATCGATTATCTCTAATTCTTTTTGAATTCATCTTATAATTAATCGATCCGGAATATATCACAAGTCGATTAAAAGTTATGTGACTTTTTAAATTTGCAGTGGCGCGCTATAAAGCAATCTAAAGACTCCGTTGCTCTTTTAATCGTATTTAACGCCGCGAGAGTCACTGACGCATCACTACCGCAGATAATATACAATAGAAATAGAAGAAAACAAGTGTTGCAATAGGAAGACACACAGCGCGCAGAAAAACTGTTGTGTTGACACTTACAGCATCGGAAATGAAGATAATAATATCTGAAGTTCTTTATCATATCCAAAACACCCGCTACCGAACGGACGACATAGTCTGTTATTCTTTTTACATTAGTAAATAAGTTCTAAAGTGCATTATAATAATTATCTGGTTCAATTACGTAGATAAATAAAATGTGTATTAAAAACCTATTCTAAATTTGTAGAGTATTAATTTTAAGAAATGAATATACGTTTAAATTAATATTACATTTAACCGGCGAGCCCATGTCCCTATTAAAATTTAACCGCTTATTGAAAATTGATTAATTTATTTAACACACCACATCAGCAACATTCCTTAATTTTAGTATGCCCAAAGATTCTCTTTTATTCGTTAATTTAATTAGTAATTAATTAATTAGTATAAAATATTCTTTTAAGTTTTGACTATGAAATATTCATAAAAAACTATCACGTTTTATTTAATAAAGAAAGAATTTGCATCAAAATCGAGTAAAATATTATATAATTTTTTTAAACATCCGCATAAACGTCGCGGATCAACTCGTATTATCATCTGCAGCAACCCCGATGGCTACACAGGCAACACAAATAGTAATCAATAGGTGGCGTTGTACGTACGATTTAAATATCACAAAATAGATCACGTCCTCAATAATTAAATAGAATTTATGTAAGCCTAATTTTTACATAGATTTTACTTTATTCATAATTGACTTTAATTCCTAAACAAAGGCATTTTGATAATATTTCTTATAATTTAACATTACAATGGAAGGTACTTCTTTATAGACCTTGCATCTTTCGCTGAATACCTGTATATCCATATTTCAACAGATGGCGCTTGTGGGTGTATTTTGCATCGTAGAACAATGTCCCTTCAGAACATTTACAGCCCCGTCAAATCAGATTAAATTTAAATGATATATGAAATTAAAGGCCACGGTGGCCTAGAATTTTTTGGACAGTTGTAATATTGTTGATAATTGTGATGAAATAGAATTTTTAAATCTTAAATTTCGTTGCGTATCTCTGAAGGTGTATTTCTTGGATATCTATAACCTGCGAAACCCTCAATATTTTTTCCTTTTATACGTTGGTTTCTACAGTTGGCATTTTAGTTAAGAAAGGTCAACTCACGTTTTGTATCCTTACTTTTCGATTATTCTCCAAAGAGGCGATTTAATTTTTTTTTTTGCTCGTTGTTACAGATTCAGATTTGGAACGCAATGTCCTGTCTATTTACATTCTCGAACCTATTAATAAGCTAAAAAGTCTATAATTATAAGAATAGCATTTTTACTTAAATGTGTTAATGTAATAGGATCTACAACACTTATAATGCTACTTACATGCACTTTTTAAATATTGTTCTTTAATTATAAATGAAATTACAACTATGAGCGATAATTCTTTGTGATACTTTTTACGCTTCATTCACGTTATAAAATAAAGACAAAAATAATATAAGGAACAAAATTACATTAATTAAATGAATATATATATATATATATATCTATATATATATATATATATATATATATATATATATATACATATATATATATATATGTGTGTGTATATATATATATATATATATATATATATATATATATATATATATATATATATATATATATATATATATATATATATATATATATATATACATTTCAGAAGCCATGTAAGCACGACCAGCTTCAGTTTGTTATTGATGCTAGTGTAGCGACACATACAGAAATTATTGGCCGAACTTCGGCACAAAATCAGCAACACACGAGAACGAAATTACGGCGCGTCTTGCTGAGTGTCCGATTCTCGGTCGTACAGAAGATCGGCAACAACGCATCCGTACATTTTTGTATAGGAAGTATATTATGCGACCGAAAGTTTGGCCATCGACTAATTGGTATGGTCGCTCCACGCGACTTATGTCAACAACATTCGGTGACAGCATCGTTGTGAATTTAAAATAGAGTAGCCGCATAATTATGTTTGAATTTGAATTTTGAATTCGGAATCAAGCTACGACCGCGTTTATGGGATTGAGAGACAGATGCTATAGCGATCGTTCGGCAAGAAAAATACCATGCGCAGTAATAGCTCAAAAATTTAACGACGACTGGAATTCAAACACTCTCGAGAAAAAAAGTGAAACAAATAGGTTTTCAAAATCTTCATTTTACGTAAATGTTTATGAAACTTTAGGACAATGGCATAAAGGCTACTTTGACCCGTGGTCTCTTCATAATAATAATAAAAATTAATACCTCACCCCTCTTGACAAGACTTGTATAATTATTATTAATTCCCATAGATGGCGTAATCTCCTACTCTTTATTCCTCATAGATGGCGTTATGAAAGAAAAATTAATTTTTATTCTTATGAATTTATTAAAACCATTATAGAAAAAAGCAGTTTAAATTTTTATAAATATATGTATTAAACCATTGTAACAAAAATAATTCAATAGACAAATGTCAATAGACAAATGTCAAAATAACATTACTATACAATATAAGTTATTAAAATACAATAACTATGAATTCCAGAAAAATTAAATAAATTGGTAAATGCAATTGTGAATAGCATCGGGGTTCTGCAAGCAGCTATCTGGCATCATTAGGTGGTAACTGTATATACGAGTGTGAGCAACTCGTACATCTGAAAACAAACAAAAAATGCACAAATATCATCATCATCATCATCATCATCATCATCATCATATATATTAATACGCTAAGGTTAAGATGTTACACTCCCTTTTTAGAAAAAACCTCACAACTAATCCACATAAATTATATATCATTTTATAGATAATTGCTTGCTCTACCGGCATCCACAACTAAAAAATTTATTATTGCTATTGTTTTTGCAAATTAATTAATTATTAAAATTATATACACAAAACAGCAATGCTGCCATCTAACGGCTCAACGTCAATATGATTGACAGTCGGTAAAATTTTTGTTTAATTTCAAATCCACTCACGTATAAATAAAGCTCAATGCTTTTGATACTTGCGCCTCTATATGTCAATTTTAGTAAAATAGAATAAATAATGCGAAGACTTCGCACGGGTCACGCTAGTAGATATAATTATAGAAATATTTCGTAATCTATTAATGGAGAGATACATTTTCAAACTTTTGTTAAAACCCCATACTTGGTCAATAACAGTGCCCGACATTGCTCCACTCTGGCTACGCCAATGCACACAAAATAAAAAAAACTCTACATCTAAACTGATAATTATTTGATCTTACGATAGTTCAAGTACAATGGGATATATGTTACTGTACCGTTAATTTCATCGATGGACAATGGGACATATGTTACTGTACTGTTGATTTCATCGATACACCTATGTGATTCTACTTGGTATTTAGGTCACAAAGAAGGAATAAAACTAAAAGTAGTTTGCAGATACTAGATTATAACAAGTTATTCAAACTTAAGTGTAACATTGGAAAGAAGACAAGACTGTAACTGCAACTATTTTATTCACCAGCTGATCTTGAGCAACCTGAACGTTTTGAGAGCTTTCCAGAGACATGACCTTCAACCAATCTCTAAAGCTCACACACTACTATTAGCTATTGGTCGGGCGCAGATTGCAGATTGGGGTAACGAAATACATAACAGGCTCTTGTTAAATAAATATTATCATAGATCATATAATTTAATTAAGTTTATTGTCATGCTTACTTTTGGAACTAGTGTAGTTTAGCATAAATGCAAATATTATTGACACTTCCTTTTTTTGTACTGCAATTTTTTTTTACTATTTTGACTTTAAATTTATAATTAGATAGTATACGTTTAACAAGCATATAGGAAATAAGAGGAAAAGTTAAATAAGAGATTAATAAAAATCTTAAAAAGATGACTTTTATCTCACTTAATATTAAGAAAAATATTCCAATCTACCAACTTTACAAATTCATTGCTCATGATTTTTTTTAAATTATAAATTAGTTTTTGGGTAATTGAAAAATAAAAAATGCCAAATGTACTTTAGCTACAATGAAAATTCTACTGTTTATCTACGCAAAAAACACGAAACTTGAAGTAAGTACAAAGGATCCATGAAATTACAATTTAAAAACTTTATATATCCGAAACTACTTAAATAAGTATTTAAACATCATAATTATTTACTTTTTTAATTCACAATTAAATGAAACTACGTGCTGTAGTATTATTTCTACTTTCTTTAAGTTCTTTACCACGACCTAGGTTTCGTTGTATTACATCTTCAGGTGGGCTGTTAGCAAAGATTCTTTGCTACTAGCCCACCTGAAGATGTAATACAACGAAACTTGAAATAATGAATTTCCACCAAATATATTAAATACTTTTTGAATATCTTGTAAATGTTCATTATTAACATTTTTGTTTAGACGTTTGTTCAGTGTGTAGCATATAATTATAAATTTAAAGTAAATATATTGAATAATACTTCAGCAATAAAAAATGAAGATATATATATAATAAAATAATCACGACGTAATACGCTGGTTTATTATACTCATTTTGTCGACTTGAAAACAAAAGGATATTATATATTCTGGGCACGGACAACAAAAATCTTGTTATTATGCGTTAATAAAAGCATTTATTTAGAAATTTGTCTTTACTTTATAATAAATAACAAGACAAACAATCTAATATAACTCAACATTATTTTATCAAAAACACTAATAATATTTACTTTTTTCGAAAAAATTAACAAAGGAACAATTGATATGTAATTAGGGACACAATATAAAGAAAAAAATGCATATAAGTTTGTCTTTCGTTATTTTTATACCATTCACATAAACATTTATCAGAGCGTTATTTGAAGCGTACAAATAAAATTGCCTTTAAAGTGGACACTAAGCAGCTCTGATGTAACGCAACCAGCCAATATGGGCCTTCACAAAAGTATAAACTCAGAACAGACATAAAAAGGAAATAAAAGATGATGAGAAAACATTTGAGAAAAGCCACATTTAGACTTATATATAAAGAAGGCTTCACCACAAAGGCAAAGATTAATTAAGCTACTAAAAGTAAAAAGCACCTAACCTATTGTGTACTTATTAGCTATGTGTATCACTTTATTTCTTGTGACAAATCATGTACAGTGAGTGAATAACTAATATCCACATGATTTTTTTTTATTATTAACTAATGGTAATACTAAATCGATAACATTATTTGAGAATATTTAATTAAAAAATAATAAAAACTCGTTATTTTTTCACATGACTACTTTATAGAACCAATTCAGTCATTATAGGATATTAAAATAGATTGAATCTTTTGTAATTTATCTTTTGCATTAGGTTGAATAAATAATATCTGATATAAAAAAAATTGAAAAGGTACATAAAAAAACAGTTATAACAAAATTCTTCTAAAAACATTGGTTTCTTTTATTTCTTAGCATGCGTTCACTTGACTTACGTGGCTATGTGGACAGTTTTAGAACGCATTCAAAACTATTAGCAGTTACGATGCATTTGATTATTATTTATTTCATAAATAGGAACACATACGTAATTAAGTGGCTATGTACAATTTTGTTTATATAACTAAATATTCTAATAGATCTGCTACACTCTTTATTTATCTATGTACTTGGGAAATATAAAAAAAATTGTTTAGATTTAAAATATTTTTTAATTTTAGATTTTATTAAGTTTGAACTTCTGTTAAATTCTGAAATTAATAAAGAGTTTATTTTAATAAACAGTAATATGTAAATAATAATAAGAATTTACTTCGAATGCAACAAACAAATGCAAATTGTAATTGAGTTTTCATGTTTAATTTTTTAAACAAGCTTTTTACTCTCTTTAGACTTTATAAGCAAATTCATATCTTCTCAAACAAGGGAAATAAATTACCTAATTTTATTCCCTTGGTTGTTATCTATACTAACCGTTAGCCGTATGAAAATTTGTCGTTTTAGTTAAGTTGCCGTAGTATTGGGTAGATGGCGCGACTCACAATTTTACAGTATTATAAAATATTAATTAACTACACTTAAGTTGTTTGAAATAATACAATATTCCTTGAATGTTGTATTTAATTAAATTAAATTTCCTCAACGTTTGATTTTGTTGGATATAAATATACATAAGTACTAATTAACATATGAAAATAAGTCTTCTTTTGCAATGTCTATAGCCGCTTGGAGGTATAAAACATAGATGGCGGTAATGCAAATCTTTTTGATTATATTTATATTTCTTAATCTGCCGAAAGATGACAGGTTCGCGTTAAGCGGTAGTAATAATTCTATTTCATCTATGATATATATGCAACAATAAAAAATAGAGCGATACGAAGTAGCAGTAATGTACCATTTACAAAAAATCCTCAAATATTTGCGTTTATTTTGAATGTTCTAAGGATTCCTGTTCTTTTTTTATTAACGGCTTGTAGCTTATTTCGGCCATTATAGTTGTGGTATCCTTGTCTGTCATTTCGGACGTCCGTCCACATGTCAAGATTTCTAACTTCTAAACGAAATAAAATAGGGAGTTGAAATACACACTTCATATCACCACAAAACTAGAATTGTTATTTAAAATGATTTGAAATTTCATTTCAAGGGATCCGTATATAATTTTCCGAATAAGTTTATGGAGTATAATTTCTTTTTAAGTATAGATTCCTAATATTTTTTAATTTAAAAATCAACGGTTTAATGGATCATCAAATTTATCACATTTATACCCATTTTGTTATATGGGAAGCTGTAATTCAGTCGTAAAATTACATGTATTCTGTATTTAAACAACAAATACTAAAATGAGCTAAATATATAATAGTAAAAAAGTTATGAGGAATTCATATTTAAAAAAAAATTATATTTTGATGTCCACGAAATGTGAAAAAGAATATGATTTGTAAATGGTTCGAATTTTACAGTTTTATTGTTGTATCTAATGTTTTAAACATTCTTCTCTCGGGTAGTTTTTTCAATTTCTTCTAGTAACTGTTTTCATTAGTAACTCGTTAGTTACGTCAAATTAATATATATATACATAATTTTTTTTTCAACTATAATTTCAGCTTATTCAATAAATAGCCATCTCTTATAAAGTTAATGTAGAGCAATTATTTATACATACATATAAGTACATAAAGTCATATAGTAGTGTCTTTATTTACAATTATTATCGCAAATTTAGGTTTCAACTCAAACGTACGACTTTCCGACGACAAAAAAATTGTCGTCTGCAAATTAGTATCGAAGACAACGTATCCCACATACGAATGACAAACTGTCGTCGGTCTCAACGACAGGTTCACATACTAATTTGCAAACGAAGATTTTTTTGTCGTCAGAAATTCGTTGTAAAGCCGTGCGTGTAAGTTGCACCTTAGCCTTTAAAGCTTATATATAGGTTTCGAAAGATTGGAAACCGTAAAAATAGTTTTTAGATTTTTCGTCTGTTTATTTATTTATTTGTTTCCGTTTAAAAACATAAATTATTCCCACTACAGTCCAAATGGCCGTATCCGGCTAAAATTAAAATTTACGCTGATAGTCCCAATGGCCGTATCCGGACATATCCAAATCACGGACATGGCGCGCGCCCAAATTTCAAATGGTGTTTATGAAATAAATATGATGGAACACGTCTTGCTATCTCTGTTATTCGATACTTAAATAAACATTGACTTAGACTAGACAGCTTGGCATTCTTATTGCTATTCAAAGAAATTCTAATTAAACTGATAACATACCTGATAGATTTATTGTGTTATGTACTTATACCTTATCATAACGAAAATATGAGTAGCTAAATATCGACGACTGTAGTAGCTTTCGCTTGACTTTATTTAAAATACTTTTCTGGCACACAATTTCCACGATCTTCATTATAATGATTTTTTGTCGAGTAAGGATATTAAACGTTTCGCCACAAATGTTACTGGTTAAAATAGAACACGAATCATACTTTATTACAAGTAATTGGCTAATTATATAAATTGGATTTTTCCGAGTTTTCACTGAAAATAACGGTTTAAATTTTAGTCAGTTTCGAAAAACTTTAACTTTAAAATTTCGCAATACCTACGTGACTGATGTTAAAATTGTCAGTAAGTAATTAATTAGAATGTGGGAAACACGAACGTGGGGTAATCACGAATAATGTTCGAAAGGGACAATCTTAGATTAAACATATAATAATACAGCGTTTCATATAAATCATGCACCGATTTTGTGTCCAAATCATAGGCTTATGGTCCAAAAACGCATTTGTCTCTTTCACACCATCACCGGAATAATGGTTGTTAGTGGTTGGAGGAGATAGCCAGATATTTATTTTAGAGTAGTGTTGCCAGACGTTGAAAATTTGTCCTATTTTTACGAAAGAAATTTAATCGATGTAAAATTACGAATTCATGAATATCAAAATATTTAGTAACTAGTAACAAGCAAAATTTGCTGTTTTTATTAATTGATATCTTTAGTTTTCAATGAAAGGTGTAACGAATATTAAAAATAAAGAACTGATGTAAAAAACATTAGCTATTAAAAATTAGGCTTACAAAACATTTTACATCCATGAATCGTGAATAGAATTTATAAATTGTCCGTTGCAGTTTATTGAATAATATTTCTGTAAGAGAAGTTAGAGTAGGCAAATAAGATTTTAATTTTTAAAACAATTTGTCGTTGCAAAAATAACATCTCGTACCAGTTTTTCATAACCCACATTATATTCCTCATGACAATTATGGTTATTCAGCGTATGTCTTCAACAAGCAAGGGGATTCGTTTATTTTTTCAATGATTGTTTTTATTCAGCCAATAAACATTTTCAGAAAACCTTAATAAAGGGATGAAAGCACATAGTATTCCTATAACATTTATTAGTATAATATAAAAGTGTAGAAACAAATATGATCTTGAATGGGTTGTGGAGTTATCTTCCTTCTATGATATCACAAACATGTTCCTTCTTAAAACGTTTCGATCAAATGACGCTATATTTTGAGGGAAAATCGCTTTTACCCATTTATCTTTTGTTGCAAAACCTCGTGAAAACCTTAAATAATAATCATAAATACATTTTATTTACAACTCGAAGATATGAAAAACTTTAAAAACTGGAAGTAATCTTGCGTAATGTTGAAATAATATAACTGTTGCTATCTATGAGATTTGCACTGAAAATTCATTTAAAATTCACGTCTACTGTATTATATATTATATTCCTTTGTAAGTTGCTTAGAAATTAAAGTACAAAAACTCTTATAGGAACTTTAAATGTAGTTAATATATGATATGATGTTTATGTAAGATCACAAAACGATAACACAATAAATGCATTAACCACTAAACCTCGCCCTAACATCAAGTGGAAACTAAATATAAAACTAAATATTTATGTACACATATGCAATTTTGGAAACCATACTCTTCTGTATGGCACCTTCACGCTTAACTTCGAACAGTAACAACTACTCAAAATGTTTTGCAATAAAATATCGAAAAATTTATTCTGGTAACTAAAATACAGTTTACTTACAGATGGAAAACAAGAATGGAATAACAATATTGAATGTTATACCATTCTTTTTTTTCATTTTATTCCAATCTTTTGTTAAAATATTTTATGCAGTCTTTTTACAAAACTAGACGGCATTGTAAAATTATTCTACTATTGATTCTTAAGCAAGCAAACGAACACGAGGCGAAGCATCGAATTTACTACCGACCCAGCTTCGGCTTGTAATTTCATAAACGACCTGTATTTAGTGGTCACACGAATATGTTTACTGAGTGGTTTTTTATATGTTTAATCTGAGGAGACGGCCTATTGCACTTTCCGCCACAGGCACATACACAGCACCTGCAAAGTATTCATTGACGCCTGCTCACGATAGGCGTCAATGAATCAAAGATTTTTTTAAAAGTACTGTAGTATTTCCAAAAACATACTATTTGATGAAAATAGACTAAGCCAAGTATTTTTTAAAGATATTACATATTGGGGAATCTTTGTCGTCTTCTTTTATTATCAGATCACGAGGATGCAATAGGTGACTTTTGTTGATACATACGTGAATATTTACTCAAGCGAGCAAATAAAAACTAACCGGCATTTTTGATTGGAAAATAATTAAAAAAGTAAGTTTTTTCGTCATTAAAATTGTGGTTCATTTTTAAGGTCTTACAGTGAAGGATAATGATGGTATTATTTTTTGGATAGTGTCTATTTTTGGAGTTTTTTGAGTTCACAATATCACCAGCATTGTTATGAAATTTTTGTGACCTCGCTTCTTTAATCATTCTTGTGGTGAATTGATAAATCGTACCGAAATGAATTAGTTAATTTCGGAAATGATTTGCTAATTCTTTACAATGTTTGTTCGATACAAAGAAGCAAATTTGCTATAATTGGCGACAGGACAGTACGGAAGGAACTTTAGAGGAATACCGAGAAGGTCATATTGGTCATCAGTAGAATCAATGGAAGATGAATTAGCACGGTACATTACCCGCAAAAGTTACAAGCCACCCAGATTTCTACCTCAGCTAAAAGTTATGACCTCGCTTAGCTTACTACATGAACATACAACGATATTTAGAAAACCTGAAAATTTAACAAATTTTCAGATGTTGATGGCAATTCAAAAGTATTAAGCAACCAATAATAAAGTCTTCCTTGAACGTTTTGTTTATATGCACTATGCACATATGACAGAATTAATCGCACTAACTCCAGGAATTTAAAAAGAGTGAAGAAAAAAAAGGAGATAAAATCTGTTAAAAAAATTAGAAAAAAGGAGTCTTTTACTCCTACAAGAACATTGATAATGTTAATTTTGCGAAGAGTATCATAAAGAAGGCCCAATCCAATATGTAAAGTATCATGTAGCCAACGCACATAGACTATATGGTTATGTGGACAAGAAAACAAATAAATACATTCGTGATATCTGCGCTCAAATTAACTAGTTCCTAACTTATTTATTCTCACTTTAGACTTTGTTTTAATATTACGAGTATGTGTAACTTCTAAGTCTAGATTTTAACGAAACGACTGTAATATCCAAAGAAAATATTAGAATTCCTTAATTAAAAAAAGATTTAATTTCAAATTAATAAAAGAAAAAACTATACCTGTTTATTAAATATAATTTGTGAAGCCTTATTGATTAGATTTAATAAAAAAGCCCCTTTTTAAAAACGATAAATTTATTGTTTGGATTAAAATTGATTTTATTTTTGGAAAAAAACTGATAAAAACCTTAATAAATAAACATTCAATAAAAGCAAGTAATTTTGTTGAATCTAAATCACCCGATAAACTATAGTTATTATTAGCAGGTGTACGATTTAAACAAACTAGTAAGGTCGTTTAAATCGTACCCTTGTTATTGAATCAAACGCATATGAATATTATAATTTCTGTTACTTTCTGGCATATTTACATTTTCCTACTTCTCCCCCCACTTCTTACATTAGTTAGAATAAGAATTTAAAACTAATAACTACGATGCATCTCTCAATTTAAGCGTAACATAAATTATGCTTCTTGAATTATCTTGTTAATGGAAAAAATGAAGGAAATTGTTATGAAACTTACAAGTTACTGGTGAATAAGAAAAAGTTTCGAAAGAAATTTGTTATTTTAAATAATTTAACTCTAACACATAATGTAAGAAAGACGTCGATTTCATCAGAACATGGCGTCTACATCTGCCAAAGAACTCTCATCGTTCAGCCATTTTGTTTAGATATTTTTCAATATGGTCATTTTCGTTGTGAATTTGAAGTTTATAATTTGATTCAAACACTTTCTTTCGAAACTAATAATTGTATTTCGATATCAAGAATCGGGAAAATAATTTTGTACCCAAAAATTTGGTGTCGAGCAGGAAGTATTTGAATACTTAGTCTTTTTTACTTGTATTGATACATCCCTATAAACTACGGATCTTGCCATCGGAAAGCATCATGGCGAGCGGGAAAAAAACGCGCGTCATTTTACATAAGTTAACTTGAAAGTATTTTTCACATTTTACGTAATTTTTCAAGAAATGAGGCTGAGTGTAAATGTTGTGCTATGAGTAGTATAAAACTATTGATTGAGAAGATAAATATTACTGACCAACGACTTGTTTTAATTGCATATTGCGTAGATTTTTTTCTTTTATTTTTACCCTACGCACGAATTGAGTGGGTAAATAAAGAACGCTCATTGTTTCCCTATTAGTTGTTATTACTTCACATTTTGACTAAGACTTTTTATTCGAAAAATTGTAATTTAATTCGTTGTATCAATTACGTAATAATTATTGTTTTAGGCAATTACCAAGACAAGAAGACAAGAACTACTGAGATGTAAGGAATACGAAATTATTTAGATTAATAGTCTAATGTTGATGTAGATTAGAGATAATTTATTCACAAAATTTGATTCTTTGAATAAAACTAGATTACAACAATTATTATAATAAGACTCAAATACTACAAAAAAATTACATTCAGGACATTTAGAGAAGCAGAATTAGTGCAATTATTATTAAAATACAACAAGTTAAATAAAATAATAAAAGTTATGTTACTCCATTTATTGCAATAACAAATATGAAGCATTTGGTTTCAAATTTAAATTTTAACAAAATTATCTTTTCATAAATAGGCACACAATAACATAGTAATTGAAAAAATACTTGCCATTTTTAAAAATATGTTCTGATTACCATATTAGATATTGTTTGCACATATCACGTGTCCTTTTATTTATCTAAGGTGTTGAATATGTCTATCCTAAAACTGGCAAATATATAATATAGTTGAGAATTTACTTAACTTTTCGTTGTAATTCTCTCCCCTTAAATTTTAAAAAACAACCTTTACCATCCTTAATTGTTTTTTAATTACGCCATAATAACATATTCTGTTCGCAGTTTTAATAAAGCATATAATGAAAAGAATGCGTTTTAGTTTTTTAAGAAAATTATTTAAAAATAATCTATTGGCTGAAATTTCTCACTTGTTATAAAACTAACGATTTAGTTGTTTTTAAAAATGTGTTTAAATTTATAATATTACTCAAATTAATCTCTATAATGTAACTAATTAGTGCTGCGTAGCTTCGTAGTGGCTGCATACCCGGCATTTAACTATAATTTTTTTCTTTTCTGTTAATCCAGATAAAAAACATAGCCAAGCCAACACATTATTGGTCACTAAAGAATATTGGTATATGCAACCAGCGTAAATAACCTTATAAAATGAGCAAATCTCGAATCTTGCTTTTGTTAATTTTTTCTTTGTAAAATATTAATTATAACATTACGTTCAAGGCTCATGTAAAAATTATTGTCTGAACTGAGCTCTGGTCTTCAATAAGACACCAGCATTGTATATTATAACATGAGCAAATCTCGAATCTTGCTTTTGTTCATTTTTTCTTCGCAAATTATTTTGGGCATGATAAGGCTTGAATACATTATCAAAATTGTCATTTTACGCATAGTACTCAGGTAACTACGACGGCGGAAAACGGGAAATACTTCACGTTTAGTGCTCTGTTCCACGACAGTGTCGCCTTTGTGAAACGATTAAGTGGGTATCGTATAGACGACATATGACTTCGTCATTACTGATTGGTCTTAAATCAACATTACATATAATTCATATTATACAATAATATACTATCTAGTAAATTAAAAAACGATCAATGTGAATGAACTGGCACTACTTCTGCTTCCTGTGGTAATTTTCGATTTCTACAATAAAGAGAAGTAAAAATTTATTTTATACAAATTCGTGCACAGATTGTATCAAATTTAATGGAAAAGAACATAATAATAAAAGGTTTCCTTTAGGCAAACTTTCCTTTAGGCACTCCTTTAGGAACCACTTTACTTTAAGTAGTTTTTCGTTAAAAGCTTTTGTTTTTACATTTTTAATGCTTGTGATATTTTGGTTATCCAGAGCGTCACGAATTTACGAAGAATTTCTTAATATACCATTTATTGAATTAAAAACAGGCATTTAATGAACATAAATACATTCATGTATATCTATATATGAATGCATACACACACACACACGCGCGCGCACACACGCACACACACATGCACACGCACGCACACACACACACACACACATCGATAGCATTATGCTTTTCTGGCTTCATCTTTAAAAATATTATTTTAATTAGATAATGTATTTTTACATTGTTGTAAATGATCCTTAATACTTCTGAATGACAGTATGGTTGTTTACATTAGTTACTATGAAAGCAACGAACCAATGCAAGATTTTTAATGAAGACTTACGACTTTCTCAAATTAAATTATTACTAATTGGCTTGGTTTCTTTTTCTCTTTTATCATGGGAGGTTGAAGAAAGCAGCAGCCCACTTAAAAAGCATAGATCATTAGCAAAACGAAACCTAAAGTAAACTTCGACTCCACAAAACCTTATCACGTTACTCAAAGCTGTAATGAAGTGGCTCGTGTAAATCGTGAATTTCCTTTAAGTAAAATGAGGGAATATAATCGTTTTCGCATAAGAAACGAATATATTGAAAAAGCTAGACATCGACATAGTATAATATATCACCGGTTAATTAATTTGTCCACTAAGGCGTGACAGCGTCGTCTCAGTGTGACTCGTCACCGACTAAAAAGTGACCCCGTTGAAGAGCGGCAACACCGTCTTAGTAATTCACGATTGCCTGAATAATGAGTCTAATGAGGTGCGAGAACACAGATTTAGTTTAATACACTAATGTCTAAAGAACAAAATGCAAAAAGAACGCGCTCAAAGACTCTCTGCAATACAATTACGTGCTAGTGAAGTAAGACAAAGGATCCAGCGTCTGGCCAAAGTCAGTCAAACGTCCCAGGAGTGACTGGCGTACTTTGGATGAAAGTAAATTTTGGGGGTTCCGTACCTCAAAAGGAAAAACGGAATGTACTTGTCTGTTCGTCCATTTGTCACAGAAACTTTTCTCAGAAACCGCTTGATACGGAAACTTGTAATTTAGTGTAGTAGAAAAACATATTAACCTACAACATAAGTCTCAAAAGCTGAAAATGTCACTGAAAAATAAAAGTCACAGGAAAATTATATGGGGTCCAAATTAAGTAAAATTTTTTTTTTAATTTCATAGGTAGTGTGGGGTATCGTTTAAAAGATCTAGTTATGAGAGTCTCAAATATATTGTTTTCATAATTTTAGGTATAACATCTTCAGGCATATACCGAAAAATACCCACAAAATATGTCTGTCTGTCTATACAACTAATGTACCTAATCTAAAATTATGAAAAAATATGGGTTTTCAGAAACCCATGAAAAATTTGTAGAAAAGCTATTGCGATGATTCTAGATGTTAAACTTTTTAAGTAGAGTCATTCGGGGTAACTGAACGCAGTGGGTAAGTGAGAACGCCGCGTATGTCTCCGGAACGAAGTGCGGGGAAGGGAGGGTTCATTTGAGTGAAACAAGGGCGCCACAGTGGTGAATTAGCTTTGACAGGACACTGCGCCGTGAAACGTTTCGTTACCTCTTTATTCACGAATAATTAAATTTAGTAGATTCATTGATAGTTTTTGGCATTTTGGTAAATCTTGTCTAGTCTCGTTTGGCTCCCCGGGGAAAGTATGCGCGGGTAAGTGTGCGCATGCGTACACAAAAAAATAATAATGACTTGGTTGAGTGGCCGGTTATGCTCTTCTTACACCTTTTGTATGCATCTTTTGATGTTACAGTGTCATCACGCCACGATCATATATTAGGAAAAAATCTGAACTAACACCAGTGACAGTAACAAATTGCTAGGTCTAAATAGCTTCTTCAAAATGGAAAAGTAAGAAAAGTGCTGCAAATACAATTTATATAAGTGAATCCTGTCTGCGCAAAAGACTTAAACTGTCAAAAAGACTTATATAATAGATTTGATTAGTCTTCAAAAATGGCAGGGTCGTGACTGGGTTGTGGTTGTTTTTTAAAACGTCATCTTGAATGCAGCGACCAGTCTGGCTCAAGCTATTGGGTTCAATAAAGTTCAAGTTGACAGATTTTCCGAAAACTTGAAGGATTTGTATGAACAATGCAAATTTTTAATACAACCAAGTCGCATACATAATGTAGATGAGACAGGTATGAGTACCGCACCAGAGAAAACTCCGAAGGTGGTTACTACAAAAGGAAAAAAAGTAGTTTCTAAATTGTACCTTTTAATTGATCCTTGTATCCGCAGAAAGAGGCATCACGATGACAGCGATCTGCTACATGAGTGCTAATGGTCATTATATCCCACCAGCATTTATATATCCTCGCAAAAGACCTCGCGATGATTTATTGGATGGATGCCCATCACAAAGCATTTGCATGGTGTCTAACAGCGGTTTTATAAATACGGAGCTTTTCGTAAACTGGTTGCACCACTTTGAATATTTTGTCCATCCTACACAGGAAGCTTCTGTATTACTCCTATTTGACAATCACTCATCTCATATCAGCTTAGGGGTAGTAAAACATGCTCGTGAAAATAGTATTCCTCCGCATGGAAGTCACAAACTTCAGCCCCTGTACCGTTGTCTTTATAATCCTTTCAATGTTAAATACTCGATAGAATGTGTCAAATTCATGTCTCAACACCCTGGAAGAGCCATTACTCAATATCATATGGCTCTCTTGTTTAACGAAAGCGTATAAAAAAAGTAGCTACTCTGGGAAATGTTGAGTCTGGCTTTGAAGTAATTGGGATATGTCCCTAACACGATGACCTGTTTAATGAAACACATTTTGCACCATTATTGGTTAAAGGTTAGAAGAGCCTGCGAGAGAAGATCCATTGCCAACAAAAGCGTCTAATGACTCCTACACTGAAAAAAGATGTAGACCTGGGGATTATAACTTAAAAAAAAACAACAATTAGCCAGTATGTGCCGGTATCTCACCTCTCACCTCTTCATTGAATGAAAAAAAAGATGTGGAGGCAAAGTTTTCATGAAATCACAAGTTATTACGGACAGTCTTTATAAACAACAGGTAGAAGAAAAGAAACGTCAAGAAGGGGAAAATAAAACAAGCAACAGGAAGGTTCCAGCTTTGTCATTAACTGCTCCTGCTAAAAAGAAAATATAAGCTTCAACAGAGAAGAAAAACATAGAGAAGAAGAAAGAAAATCTTCATAAAAAAACGCAAGTCCTCAACCTTAAAAATGAAAGAAAGGGATTACTGTTGTCTTCTTTGTCTAGAAAAATATAAATAACCACCAAGAGAAGAATGGTGGCACGAACAATGCACTTCTTATGAAAGAAGTGCTTTTGTATGTGATAATTATAATTAGCAACACAAACGTTCCAGTAAAGTAGTTTTTAAGGAACATTATTTTGGTTTAATGTAGTGCTTCACCTAGTACGTACTGTGGCGATAATCGTAGTTGATTTCCAAAGATTAATATTATTAATGAGAATTTTTTTATTGATTATAATTAATTTTTTATTGTTGTTGTTATTTAGTCAGAATGATCTTTGTGACACCTTTTAGATTGGGATAAACATGATTAAGCTCAAAAACTTTAATTAAGCAGAATTATATTTGTAATTATAATTAAGACTAAATTAAAACTAACAAAATTCCAAAGAAATGTTTTTATATGAAAATCTATGTTTCGTAATTGTTTGTGTGGTTTAAGTGGTGAAGGAGTGCGCCGCACGGTTACCCGCAATACGGGACAAGTGAACGCATTCCAATTTTCTCACTGTAATTCTTTGTTGCAAAAAAAATACTTTTAATTTGTTTAATTTTCTATTCTTACTTATAGACTAATAAATACTCTATCTAATAAGACAGTTTCGATTTACTTCACTTTAATATTTAAAATATAGCATGGCTCGAAAGGCAAAAGTGTGCACAGTTGTCCTAAATGACTCTATGCACCATGTTTTTTACGTATATGCAGAATATATTTACTTCATAACTTCAATTGTAAAGGATATTTCAAATTTATGCAGAAGCAATCCAGCTTCCCTGTTATTTCCGAAACTACTGTGCCAAAAATTATGAAAAAACAAGGTTGGTAAAATCTAACTAGAATATCACAGAAAAACTATATAAATTATTCCAAACGGTATAATTATTGAAATATGTACGTTTTTACGTCGGCGAAATATGCCGTCGTCGACATGTCTGCGTTGTAACATCAATATTTGTATATAAATACTAAGTAAACTTAAATGTTTATAAGTACCTAGTTATAAACGGTACTCCCTTATTGTGAGTTCTGATCGTTATTGATAGGTTTTTAAAAGAATAAATAAATTTGCAGACACACCTTGCACTGTAGTAAAAAGTTATCGGGTCCAAACCAACACACCTACGCGTTCAGAAACAGGTGGATTTGCTGTTACCTGAGATACTGGCTCTGCAAAATGTATCTTAGTTCTTGATGCTCCCTAATTTCATAAAAAGAAAAGTTACTCCTCAATGTTATCGCAATAAAACTGAAATAACGTTTTTCCATCATAGTTACCTGTCTAGTTTTGTGTATGTTTTATTAGACGTTACTGAATATTGTTAAAAATACATAACAGATTTAGCCAAAGTCGGTGTAGAGGGCAACTGATTTTATTCGCCCAATACATTGTAGAAGTAGCTGAACAATTTCCCTTATATAAGCTGATTTGTTTATCGCGGTAGAAATGCGAGAAAATGTGAAGGAATTTAAAGAATTAATTAAATAACGAAAGAACATTAATGTTGGTAAGATTGAGGCTGCGATACAATGTTTATTAAGGCACAATGTTTTATATCAGGAAATTGGGGCGAATTTTGACAATGTAACTAAGGGCGATATCTTTTAAATTATTTAAGTAGCTGAAAATTTTGTAACAGATAATATCCAGGTAGAAAAATATACCGGATCATCGGTCAAATAATGGATGTATTAAATGGTAACGTTTATATTTAACGTGGCTCTTTTCACCAAGCAGGTGATCGGTTTAGAATTCATTTCACTGACAAGCAATGTACACGATAGCAGAAATTGCTTCCATATCCTTTGCTATTACGGAGCCTAACGTGGAGTTTTAGTAATTTAGACTACATTTTGTTTACGGGTGATCAATGCCATCGACAGTGCACATTGGCGAGGGCAGAATCAGAACTTCAAAAAAATAATTTTTATTGATTACTTCACAGCTTTAGAACTGTTATTATCCAGCGTTATCCTGGGTTTAAAGAACGTTTCTTTTATAAATATATAAATGATGTATTTCGTAAATGGAAAGGTTCCACATGTTGATTTCGTAATTTCATATGACGACAATAGGACACAAAATGTGAGAGCAGGATTGAAGAACCCTTGAATGTGGAAGAAGGATGGGAGAACTGTGCTAATATTTAATTTTTTTCTTGACGGCAAGAATTGTTTCGGTATGGCATTCACAGAAAAATGTACCATCCTTAAATTTGTAATTAGAAAGGAATATGGGAAAACCGGTAATGAATAATGAAATTCGTTTCTAAAGAACAAACTATTTGTGTTCCGCTATATCAGTGGTGGAATATTTTAGGACGAAGGCAAATATTTCTGCATTTTATCATATGAAGCAGGGCATTAGTATTTCTCAAGGTTTAGTAGATAACGTAGGTACATTTAATTATGAGAAACATTAAAGGATCCGCTTTGTTTTGGAGATATTGCGCAAAGCTCATCGTCACGTTCCGGTCTCTTGGTACACCAACGTTGCTACATTTTCAAGCAATGATTGGGACTGGCCGGATATGTGTAAGGCGTTACTCTTAGCTGATAGAAGACTTAACATGAACACTGAAAATATACCTTTTCAGGAACGCTTGCATTTCGTTCAAAAGTATCCTGTGATCGTAGCACGACAATTACAATCCGTGTGAATATCTCTATGATATGCCTAAGAAACTGTGATAGTTTTAGCGGATCCGTCACTAATAGTTGGTTTCGAAATGAGTTCTGAAACAGACCTATGTGCTTGTTTGATGCGGAAACAGAAGAAAAAAAGAAGAAGGTCTCAGAACTGTCAAAAAAGTTATCTTCGTTAACGCGGAAAATGTAGATCTAGTTGAACAAGTGCAAATACATAAATATTTTTCAAAATGTTATAAAGATCGTCGATTAATCGTTCATGTTATTTTGGTTTTACTAGAACCGTAACACACAATAACGATAGATTTTGTCTTAAAAAAGAAAGAAGAAGAAGTTAGGCTTACTCATTTTAATCTACTTCTTCTAAAGCTGTGGGAAGCTAACATGCTCGTATAGCATGTGGCAATGGCACAAATGTTTCTTATTACATCGTCATGTATACAAGCTAATAGGAGCCTAATAACTGTGGTGAGAAGTTGTGCGGAAGGCCAGATGGCGGAGAAGTGATGTGTTGAGGCAATCATTTTCCATGTCCACGGTAGTATTAAACTAATATTTTATTAACGGTCTTTGTATCACTTAAAAAACGAGAAAGTGGAAAGCGTTCTTTGTGAAAGTTGTCTTCTGGAGCATAAATATAGGTAGTTGTACTTCCATGTTGACAATTTCTCTGCACAATATATTTGATAAATATGATATATACCTGAATATAGATGAATTTGCTGTACAATATGAAAATGTATCAGGTGAAGTACTCAGAGAATGATAGTGACATTGAGCTCCATGACTAAGACACAGAAAAAGTGCAATATATTAGACTTTTTGATAACACATGTATGTGGAACAGGAACAGACCAGCCGTTTTACGTCATTGGAATACTTTAAATAGTGATCGAAATGGATTTTATTGCATTTTAATTGCGCATAGCTTTCCATAATGGAAGGTAGGTGAAGATATTTTCAGGTACACATAAGACCCGTGAAGTCTATTTTCGACGACGACAGACAGAATTACGTTTTTTGAATAAGAATATTTCTGCTGAAAAATTTATACACGCTGAGCATATCATTTAGCAAGCTTTTGTGCAAAATGTAGCATTAAACGCCATTAATAACGATGTATGAAAAGAAAGAAATCCACGTGATACATATGCTTAGGATCATATTGTTTTACATCATGATTACTATAATGATTGCAATGATGCGACTACTGCTGTGCCGAATGACGTTTTTGTAAATGATATAAGGAACATAAATGTACAACAAAAAGGTTGGTTGAGAAAAGTTTCTAATATCATAGCCTCTTTCACAGTTACAACAAGACAAATGTTTGGTAGAACATTCGATTCCCTTTTTTATTCGCCCATAGAAAAAATTAACGGGACAGTATGTCATCAAATGAGCGGATAAACTTAAAGTGGAAGAGTGATAGATGGAAATTTATCGAAAAGCAAATTTTTGATGAAATATATGTATAAAAATGACAACTTAGTATTTGATAGAATTAAACGTATTATGATTTAAAGGTCACCGGTGCTTTTAATTACCCCTTGGATGAGCGCAGAAGTATACTTGTAGAACCTAATATCTTTCTGTGAACTCACAAATACAGAAATGGAGACATTATGTGAGAAACGTCGTGAGAATCTGACCGACGCGACTTTGCAGATAGTATTGCTATTAAGCTATTTTCACTATTAGATGCTTATAATTCATGTATGACTGAATTCATATCCTAAAACTATCGTATCTATAGATACCTTTAATACAATCGATGAGTCTTAGAAAGCCGTAATCTATGTGAAACTTTGCCCATCTTATATCATCCCAAGTGATGTAAACAACGATGGGAATCTTTTAGACCCTATAAAAGCTAAAAAAATAACTATTGATTTCCGAGCAATATTATAAGGAAATTTATTAGTGTCCTACAGCATAGAATATGGTATTATGAGGATCGTAAAAGTACACATGACCGGCCCTTAGAGGAGACCAAATAGGAGTAGGTGAATTACCGAAAGCAGCTTAAATTCAGTGTGATAATCGGACTATTGGAAAAAGAGTAAACGATTCTGAGGACTTTCTTTCAATAGTGCCATTATTTGCCGCGATGTTGGTAGAAGAATGATTTCGTTAATTTTAAGTTGGGCCTATACTGTTCATACATTGAAGGTACCACTTTAGAAAGGTCAGTCATTGAATTAAGAAAAACTAAGTTTCCTAAATGTCAGATCTATGTTGCTTTAAATCGAATAAGAATATTAGATAGCATTGCGTTATTTGAAAAAAATTTAAATTACGTTAAAGCAAACATTGATAAAGCTTTAGGGAATTAAATTAGTTCCTCCCTTAGTACTTATTTAAGGAATTTAATTATATTTTGCCTTTATATTTACTTACTTAGTGAGTTTCTTTTTTAGTTATTTACCTACTTCACATTCCAATAATTTCATTCCTTTATATTTTATCTGTATATACCTGTACATACTTTCTTATCTACCTTCCAATATCTTAGTTGTTTCATGCCACTGTATATTTCTGCATCCACATACCTACCTATTTATTCTGTAGCTTCTTTGCTTGTTTAAGGCTTTACTCTACTGAGGAGTTCGTGTCACCATCTTGCGGCTCCATCATTATACCCTGGTCATTACTTGCAAGCCAATTATTCGTCAGACAAATTAAACGAACCCAAAGTTGATGAATCTGTTTTCACCATCAAGTTCATGTTATCATCAAAACCTGGTCATTAGTTGTGTGTGACCAAAATAATCGTCAAGAAAAGTCAAACGAGCACAAACATGATTATTCTATTCCTAGACATTCACGAGTTCATATCCTTAACTTCGGCTCCATCATTAGATCCTCGTTTTAATTTGTGAGCAGCGGACTCGGGAAGATAAGGCGAATGAGTCCAAATTGATAATCTACTTCTTAATTTAGGAGATCTGTCACCATCTTCCATCTTTATCATCAAACCCTGACTACGATCTGTGATTAAAGTATTTATAAAAGCAAGTCAAATGAGTTCAATCTGGATATCAATATTCTCGAAGGGATCTTCTGCTCTCATCCATTTAGGAGTTACTTCGGACATCTTCAGAATTCACTTTCAGGTCCTGACCACATGATACTTATATGAAACCATTCGTTTTCCTTCCTATAGATCATGACATAAGGATGTACATAGGCGCCGAATTGGGAACCTCCTATTTTTTAAGTCGTTTAATAAAAAGTAAAGATGTTTGTGTTGTAGTGACAGGTTTTCAGCTGGGCGAATTTAGGTGTTATGACACACATAAGACAGAAAGACGGACAAAGCTATTTTACTAATTTAGGGTTTACAAATTTTGCTTGCGAACCTTAAAACAATAGAAACGATAGAAAAGAAATAAAATCTAAACCATTTTATATCTCTGTGTACAATACTTTTATGTATTTCAAATGTGAGTATGTTTCGATCGAATCAAATTATTTAATAAATATTCACATAAACAATCCACTAAAAATTTGGTATATGTTTATAGCTCGCGTGAAAATACGATTTGACACTTTTATGTAATAAAATTTCAACATGGCCCTTTGTTTATTTGTATGTATTAAATTATGTAATCTATTTGTCACTCACTTCTATAAAATAGATCGATTTCAGATCAAAAATCTGTATATGAAGGTTTTTAAATTCGTCGTAAATTACCAATAAATGAAGTAAGAACACGGGGATATAACGAAGATAACTTCTTACAGCTTCCATCCATATAAAATCGAAATGACGTCGCTAATAAGGCGAACAAATGTTACCATCTCCCTCGGCTAAAAATATGTTTCTGGTGGTTTTTAAGCCTAAAAATTATAAATTTTAGAGAAATTTAATAAAATTGTTTAGACTTTAAAATGGCTAGATCAAAATGGCGGAACAATTGAGTGATTTATCTATATATTGTAAAACATCCCATTAAGTGTCCTCCCGAACTATAAATGTTATGGTCCAATTAGTAAATTCAGTTTAAGCTGGATCTACTGCATTATATAAATATTAGTACAGTAGTATGTTTTGTTTGTATGTCGCATGCGATTTCAAAAGCGATGTCCTGAATCCTGTTTAAGCCAAAGGGTTTAGTGTTAATTAGTTTCTGCGTTATGTAACAAAAAATTAACATTGGAATTATCAGCATATCTTCCACAGTTCAATTACTCATTGACATGGGACGCGTTTAATGTAAATGACATGTGTTTAAATGAGACACTATCATGTTAAGTTTTGATAAGTTGTAGTAAAAATGTATACTTAAAGAGACACAACTACAACAAAAAAATAATAACATACATTATTTATTAACAAACCTCAATATTCGCGCTAAAACGCCAGGTCACGTGACATGAAGTTATACCTTCTCACATTCTGTATACATGGAAAAAAATTGTGAAAGGAGTTCTTGTACTAAATAATGACCATCTAATTTGTGTAATAAATAATGGTCAATATTTATTACTGAATATTTTAGAGAAGAATGTGAATTTGAAATCAAACCTTACAATCAATTGATTTTTAACAGTAGTGCCCACCTTTTTAAGATAATATTTGCAATAAATGTCGTATTTCGTGCTTATTTGCTCGTTCAGTCCAATTAAGTTTCCTAATGAACTATTTTTAACCAAGTTACCTATAACTGAAAAAAGCGGATGGAAGCTGTAAGGAGGAAACCTTGTTGTGATCTTGCTTCAAAATTATGTATAGCGAGGATCAGTTCGACGCAAGTTCTATTCATGGAAATAATACATAAAAATTATCTTTCCTACTTACGTAATTGTTTCGTTTCTGACATTTTTAATTTTACCTAATATTTTTATAAATGGATGACACTAAAAAATAAATGAAGGACAAATTTGTAGGATGCAAACTTTTTTTTAAATAAGGTAATTTTTTTAATTTTTTGAAAAAGTGAAGTCAGCAAAATTTACATCTGCGGTTTTAAGATGTAAACAATAAATCCTAGAAATAATTATAAATATGAAAGTTGAAGCAAATTTTTGATTTACTTCTGTGTTTCAGTATATCATAAATACTAAAATATAGTTAAAGAAAAGATTTTATAAGATTTTATATCTCTACTTAAAAAATCCAAATTTCCTACACAACCCTTAACTATTTCCATGTTAACTAAGGTTAATTTCAAAAGGGGCAAATTTCTCGGATCCGCTTCAACAAAACTTGTTTTAATTTTTTTTCCGTTGTTATTAAAACAATACGAAATACAAAAATGCACATTATTCTTCGATAAGCTTTTGTCAAATAACTTGAAGGGCGTGACGTTATTGCAAGCTGATCGGCGTTTTGACATAACGTGGTTTTTGGAAGCATTCAAATGGCGTTTTCTCGCAAAAATCGGTAGTTTTGATTTTTGCAAATGTATTTCTTTACTTTTGTTTGTATAAATATAACCGTCTTATAAAAATCCACGCTGTGTCTTGTGGAAGGGAAATAATCGGCTACAATGAAGTGCACTATGGACTCGTAATTATTTAACCTATTATTGTTATTGTTGTCTATCAGAAACGAATATTTAAATATAGTTATTTTTTTATATCTATCGTCCTCTTAATCTGAGTGTCAAATGAAAGTTGTTAAAACCTACAGTGCCAAATGTTCCCATTTTCTCAAACACTTTTTTTAACACTGAACCCGGGGATTTATACTTTTTTCAGTCTGTTCTTAACAAAAAAAAGGTTTAAAAATGCCACATTTTTTTATTCTAACCTTAGGTGTACCTGATTTGTGTTTAATATACCTATACTTGATTAAACCTGTTAACATCTCAATAATATTCGATTCGTGAAATGCACAACTCAGTATTTATGACTTTTCAAATGAACGTTACTGAAACCTGTTTAACGGTATGTAAACTTATACACGCTTCCCTCATACAGCCAGCACGCCGTACCTAACACACCTAAATCTCTCCCCCGTAGCGGTATGCCCAGCCAGGCCTGCCTCGTGCGAATCGTATCGTCTTTACGAGCGGGCGCTGCTGCGGAGGCCGTAAAGTTGGCGGGAGCGGCGCGTTGCAGATAACGCCACCCTTTTACCGATAGGGTTCACCCCATAGCCCGCCTGGTGGGCGCTTATATCGACTCCAATACTACGAGATAGACAAGTATTTATGCCTGAGCTTGCAGAATATTTTATCTTTTTGTACTGGCGTTCTATCCCGGTTTTTCAGAGATTAATTTCCCGATCCTTCAATGTGGAATACTATATCTTCTTTCAATGTGAAATACTCATTGATAGAAAATATTTGTTTGCCAATCAAGAACTGATATGAGAAGATTTTGTTTGAATCAAAAACGAAACAGAGTCACTTCAAATGCGAATTCTATAACCACGTTGAGTTTTTGATTACATATAAGTACTAATATTATATTTATTCGTTATTTATTTATATTTAGTGTTAAGTTCTTTTAAATAGGCAGCCCAGCTTTTAAAACTTTCATTAAGAGATAATTTATGTAATATTGATATTCTCTCATATAAATACCTTCTTGAGCGTAGCGTATCCGTGTTGATAAATATAATCTTCCAGACTTCATTTCATATAAGGCGGTATTGTGTGAATCACACACTTTTTAGACTTGATCTAACGAATAATTTATGTATAGTAGGTGCTTTGGCTGGAATAATATAAGACGATGCTAATGCTGTCCGTGTGTTAATTTTATCATGATTCACCCAGATAAGATATACAGCAGTAAAAAGGTACAAATAATTTATATCGTAATGAAATTGTTTGTTAATTAGTTAAGTAAAAGCAAACAAATATATACAAATACAGCAGATAAGGTGTGAAGAATAGAAAAAAGCAGAAATGTTGAGTAATTGGTATTACTTCAACAATGTAATTAATTTAAGTAGCACAGTTTTTCCGAATTACAAGACACATATGTTTGCTTATGATTTTTTTACATTTTGTTTCGAATATAAGAGTTGTTATTAAATCGATATCATAAGCCGATTGTCTTTATCTGTACCAGTGTAAAAAGTACGACTATAATCAATAATATGGAATAGGCATGTATTTTTTTGATCTTTAATTCACTGTTTACACTGTTATTATTTATTATATAATATAAATACTGTCGGAAATGTTTCAATTAAAGTTAAAAAAAATGTTTGAAACTATTAATATTAACTTTTTAAATGCCACCGTTTTCGCGCGCCTTGAATGACATCACAAGCTATGCCCAAAGTTTGTTTACTGTAAGAGTTCTCGTTTCTTTAAACGTATGTTCAGTATAATAGTCATATAAACCACGGAAGACGCTCGAAAGCCAGTTTATAAGTATTATATTGTGCCTAGGTGCAAAAATACTATTAGAAGTGCATCTGATAAAGAGTTTTTTCTTTTCCAGAGAGACGCAAGAATGCGAAAACTATAGCGTAAGGTTATAAGAGTAGATGAAGCATCTCCAACTTTTTGGAGATACTTTATCTCTTGGATGCACTGTTGTGAAGATCAATTTAATGCAAGTGGGTTTTATTTGGATAGTTACATATTAAGTGTATTTTATTTGGATAGTTATATATTTGGATAGTTACATATTCGTATAATTTCAGTTAATAATAACTGAATTTTGTATTAAATATCAATCACACAAGCAGTAGATAACTGTGTAAATAAACTAGTTATATTTTTGTTTTCTAAGTTAAGAAAAAACTACTAACATTATCAAAATACATAAAGAATGACTTGACTGAACGTAAATAATATTACACATAAATTAATAAAATATGGACAGTACGGGTTTACATTAAGTAACTAAAAGAAACGTAGCTTACAAAATATTTTTGAAAATTATAGCAACTAATTTTTACAGAACTCGATTTTCTTAATGAATGGTGTACACTGGTGGAATTAATTAACAAAAAATTAAAAACAATTCTGAGTATAAAGAAAAGTTATGCCTCCTTTTTAATTATTATTCTAAGTCCAATGAATATTATATTGCTACAAAATTCTTCCTCATTCCACAATTATGATTATTATGAAAAAGTAATAAATTAAAAGATTTTCAAAAGCCCTGAATGATATGAAATGTAAAGTTGATGTTCCAAGTTTATATAATTGGACATTGTTAATGATTGGCTTAAGAAATATTGAATCTGACGATTTACTTAACGTAGTGCAAAATTAGTAAATTTCGAAATTCATTACGTGCGTACCGCTTAAATTTACTCGGGCGATACATCATTTTTGTTACTTAATAATACACAAAATATTTCCAAAAATTTATTAAAATCAGTGAAGATAGATAGGACCAGGTATTATTTAAAAAATTATGCAAGTAATTTTTTTTAAAACGTTGCTATATTTTGTCGCAAGACTCACACATACACACACAAATACGCGCACACGCACACACATACGCGCGAGCGCACACACACAGACACACGCGCGCATACACGCGCACGCATACGCGCACGAACACGAGCACGCACATGCGCACGCACTCGCACACGCGCTCAGACGCGCACGCACACAAGTATAATTTAGTTATAGAAATATTTAGCAGGTTAACTTTAGATCTATACTGGTTGTGAAACAATATGGTACAAACGAATTCTTCACGGCGATAGTTGATTTAATTGTCATTTAAGTTAATAACAATATTGACTTTCCTACGTATTTAATACTAAGAAAGTAATAACTACTAAAATTATCAATGGAGGACATACCAGTTATGATCTGACTTAATGCAACTTAATAAAAATATACAAACACACATTATATATTCCCTTTATATTCTTCTTCCAGATAAACACCCCTCCGAGGATTCACCCTCCAACCAGCAGGTGGCCGAAGATGCTTTTCTTTCGGAACATTTAACGTCCTCTCCTATTATACGCTGATTACCGCTTCAGCAGTTTAATGCGCACTTTCACCGCTGTAATTATCCCCAGACTCGCTGGTGGGCTGTAAAACAACAAGAACTCTTAAACTAAAACCCTTCTTCGTTCATCATTATAAAATAAGCGTAACGTTTATTTTATGTTTACATATTTCCTTGAGATAATCCGGGTAAAGTCTGTGTCTACATAGGTACTTTGATGCTCATGGATAGATAAAATTCCTTCAAATAAATGGCCTCAAGTATTTTGAATTCGAAGCCTGGAGGTTGAAATAAGAGACCATAACTATTCTTAATTTAATTATGTTATGAACTACATTTTTTTTAAGAATCAGTAGCGTTCACAAATCGATTTAACCATGTAACATTCGATTTAAGCATGGATATAACATATAAGTAACAGTATTATTACATATACGTGTCAATAAAGAAAAAGTATTAAGATTCGTAACAGGCTTATTCGCTATACGATATTGTGTTTTATGTCTTTGTGAAAATCAGTTATTTTTATTCAGATATCAACCCCTTTTCTATGTATGTTAAGAGAATAATATACAGATATATAAGAATAAAATAAAAAGACTGCAATACTATAACGGCGATTTTATTTATGAAAGAGTTGATGTGCTGTTTTTATTAATATTTATACCGTAACTAACGAGATCAAGTTATTATCTAGAACTGTGAATTTACTTAAAATTTATTGGTTTTTTCAATTGAATATAGTATTTTTCGTACTTACGTAATTGCTGTCAATGTTTGGCAAGTAGGTAATGATTACCTTTCGATATGTTAATAACAGCGACTCGTTTTATAAACAATCATAAACACCATCGTATTTTCTCAAATAAAATATTGTAACTGAATTTGTTTATTCCTTGAACGGTAAGTGTATCATAAAATATGGAGTCGTTACACTGCAGGGAAAGCTTATCACATTTAATTGGGTTGCTGATAGTAAAGATAGTAAAACAAACTGATATCAAATTATAAATGATCGTATGTGTGTAAAAATGATAGTATCAAATAGTTTTATATATGAGTGTAAATATATGTAAGAAATTTTCCATTGAAAGGTTATATTTTAATTGTGAGAAATTAGCGAGAGCTTGAATGGTTTAGGTAATTTTTTTTCAATTATGATCCACTGCCATATGTAATTGTCTTCCCAATTTCGATCATGAGCAATAAAATGCAATTGCTTTATTATTAGAATATTTAATTAATTTATAATACCTGAAATATTTTTAACCAAAATCTTTCACTAGAGAAAAATCTATTAGGTACAAGATTTAATTTATTATCATAGTTTTATCTAGCTGTATCTATCTGTTACGACCGCCATTTTGAGATTTCATGGATAAAAACTTCTTCATCATCATTAAATTAAAATTTTTTCAATGTCAATTATTCACTCACCAGTAAATATTACAATAATGTTAAATTGTCACAAATATTTTAGAAGTATTATCATACATATTTTTGTGTTAAATTCATTATATAAAATCCATCGAAAAGTAAAAAAAAATAAAAATAATGATATTGACACTAAAAATATTTCTTTATATACCTACAATTCACAATTAAATGATACTACGTGATTATTCACAATTAAATGATATTACAATTCACAATTAAATGATTTGCGTATTATTTCTACTTTCTTTAAGTCCTTTACCGCGCTCTAGGTGTCGTCATTCTACATCACGTAGTTTCATTTAATTGTGAATAATGAATTTCTTCAAAATTAACGCCAAATATATTCAATAATTGTTTGTATTTTTAATAGTGTTATGAACAGAGAAAATACAAATATTTTCTCATTTAATGAAATATTTACATATTAACAATTATGTTGCAATGGCTTTCGCAGATACATTTTGTGAATCTGATGAGTGGCATTCATTTCAAATTAATTATTATACTTGGCGGTAGCGCGATTAGATACTTTACTCAAACGAAGGAGATTGGTCCCTCTTTGTTTGTAAAATTATAGCTTAGCTGCGTATGGCTTATATCCCAATTTACTATAAAGACTATAAACAAGATATCAAAGTCAGAATATCTCGACATAACAATGAATTAATTAATAAGGAAATATCTTAAGCCAGACTTAACATGCACTCTGAGTAACTATGGCTATACGATTTCGTTAACTCCTCCACCCCCACGTATCTATCACCTTTACGTCTTTATTTATGTACTTGTTTATTTCGAAGCTGAATTGACCACTCAGTTTGATTAGCGGAGGGAGAAGAGCCGCACGGACGTTAATGCTGGCCGGGACATTAATGAAAATGAAAGTAAATAATTGAGGACGGCTTTGTTGATTGGCTCGGACGAGACGGCCGTGATCTAATACCACGTTGGGGTATTAACGTAGACCGCGTAGGTACGAGTGGGTACTAAGGGATTTTCTGTACGTATATATGTGATACATAGATTTAATTATTCGAGATGCATGTGCTGTGGACTTGCAGGTAAGTGTACAAGTTTTTGTTTCAAAACGCTTTCGATAGTAATCAAATGTACTTCCGAATAATAATTAATATTATAAGAAGGAAATAAAACGTCCAAAATCCATTTTCAGGAATGAGAATAAAAGTATGTTCTTATTGCCATGAAATATTGAAAAGATATGGCTGTATATAGGATAAGTAGTTCGTATTTGCGAGTATTAACATGTTGGGTACCAAAATAAAAATACAATAAAGTTTCCCTTCCAAAGAAAACAGGGTAATGCATATTATAATGGTATTCTTACATATCATAGATTCTAGAAATAATGGTATTTGTTGGGCGAACGACGAGTAAAAATATTGAATATTAAGGAATGAAGGAAAGAAAAGTTGTTAGAAGATCTCGTTAAACTTCGAATCATGTAACATTGAAAGTGTTACTAACAGATGAATAAGTATTACGAAAAGTAAATACATTTATTAAAGAACTAAGTGAAGTGTATTACGATTCGATGGTGTAGCCAGTTACGATTTAAAAATATTGTTATAATAAAATATATTTAGTTTTGATTAACATTTGGATGATGTATGTTGGTGAAAATAATTTGTCCTTATCTTAGGTATAACAACGGTACATATATTTTGATGTATGACAAATGCATTAGAATTAAGTTTGGGCTTTACATATTTTTGCCTTATTTAAGAATAAGGCAAAAGTATGTAAAGCCCAAATTTGAAAGCTTTACTATAACGCGAAAATATATTAGAAACAAAACACTCGCCTCGAAATCTGATTAATACCTGACTTTAACCACATTAGAATTTAAATAATTACTCATACGAGTATACATTATATAGAGAGACATACAATGGTACGTGTGATACATACGTATTCCTTCCCGTGCGAGAGGGTAACGAATAAATATAAATCATTTCCCAAACTCACGCGTCAGCGCCTAAAGCACTTGGCAACGAAGCTAGGGCGGGAGCATAATTCGCAGGGGGTGTTCCTCTTAAATTTCTTAGCTGTTTTATATCTACACTTACTGTATTTAGGTACTTTACGTCCGCAGTATAAAGTGCGGCTCAGTTCGTATGTATAGGTCCATTTCCCGGGCCTTATCAGGGCCCGTTAAATCTGTGCGTCAATACTGAGCAGGGGCGGGCGGTTTACGAGCTGGGCGGGCGCGCAGCCTCCCTAGCGCCGCCGCTGAAATGTTAATAATATTACAATATTAGACTTTGTATGGAGATCACTGCGTATTTAAGTTAGTTATATGTATGATTGGTAAAGTTTCTCCTTATTCAAATAAGGGATTTGGACATTCATTATGATTTTTTGTACCAAGTTATAGTGTCAGAGCTATTTAAAGATACTGTTTTAGAAGTAATTATTTTTTAAATATATCACCTATTGTAAGTATAGCTCGTTAATGTCAGTTCTAATAATTAATTAAAATATCAAAATTGTGTACAAACACTGTTAAAGCAAAGAATATTAAACTGCAAGTAAATTGGTTTGCAATATGCATTTTTTTAGTTTCATTCTTCAATCATTTCTCGTAAAATCAGATGTATGCAATTTATATGGTCGTACATTTATTTGTGAAATAGCTGTTGTCAAGATGGGTACCTAGGTTCATTTCCGGGGCCATTGTTAAACTAAGATTAAAACTATTTATGTCCATGTCTGAGTATGGAAATAATTTGTTAATAATCTAACACATTCAAATATGACACAGGTACGTCATGATGACGTATTTTGAACTATATTAAATTTGAATCAATTTATTTAGTGAATTTGATTAAACAAATTACGTACTAGTAGGTTATGTTACCAAATTTTGTATATTCAGTGAAATGTATTATTGTATTATACGATACTATAAGATGCAAAATTAATTTGCATATATTTGATAAAAAATATTTAATTATCCAAATCCGGCCAGTGAGTGCCATCTATAAGTATTACTACCTAAGATCGCAACATATAGGCCACACGTATGTATAGATATATACGTACATACCTGACGCGTTTATATAGTAAATCCAGAGAATGAAACGCTTACACACCGCCATAGGACGGGCATTGGAAGCAATAAAACGGCAAGATGCTCGTATTTCTTATCTTTATGGGGGGAGACATTTGGTCGGCGTCTCGGCGCGCTGTAGGAGAACGCCTTTTTACATGGCAAACTTTCTTTATGTAAGCTTTACAATGAAACTTTTATTAAGGTCCCGCAAAAACAGTGACGACATTTTTGTAAGAAAATTTAATTAAATTTTACGTCCGCCATGCCAGATGTTTTATTTCCCAAGATGGAAAATTAAGTTTGGCTTAGCTTTCCCTTCAATAAAACGAAATACGGTGGTGGCATCCGCATTTGTGTGAGTTGAAGAAAGCGTAAGTGAGGCGTAGAAAGTATTACTTGCTGGACAGTTGCAAAGACGATATTTTAGGAAGGATTCTAGGACGATATTCATCATACCTAAATTACAATAAGTAGAGTCCGTGTTAATAGTCTAAATAATAGCCTTCATGTTTCATTATCAATTCTACTGTACTAGATTATGTAAGTACGGTGGAAATAGCCTTTATATTTTATTAACTTATCAATTCTACTGTACTAGATTATGTAGGTACGGTGGAAATAGCTTTTATATTTAATTAAATTATCAATTCTACTGTACTAGATTATGTAGGCATGGTGGAAATAGCCTTCATATATCATTATGTTTATTACTTGGTCGTATTATGTTCTTGATCGAGTGTATTTAAATGTGTACAATTGCATATTATCTGCGTTAATTTATTAATCCTGTTAATGAAGCACTGACTTTATTACGTTTGTAAAGAATGACTCGATAAACCGGTTGTTTGTAACATTAATTTAACGTCTAAACGGTTTAGGCGTAGTTTCAATTCAATCTATAAGATATGTCCAAAGACAAGTCTTTTCATTCGCGCATATTTGACTTGAAAATTCATATTTGATATGGACCTTAGAATTTTTAAGATCCAAACCAACTTATATAATTTAACATTAAAGCCGATGGCAAGCGCTGGTAGGAAAAGCGGATTCTTTTAGGTTTTTGACTAATTATGTTGTTTATATTGTTACAAAAATTATAATGAGAAACAGGGTACGAGGGATAAATTTAAAAATTAAGACAGGGCTTAAAATCTATTTCATTTTTTAGTTTTTTTTAAAGAAAATTCAAATTTTATTTCATTTTAGATCCCATCCCATCTTCTAGCAAGAATTTCATTAGCACTTAATTTTGTTGTACGTCTTTATATACGTATCTAGTTTAGATGACATATCTACCTAGGTCATATGATATGAAAAAAATATTTAATTAATTGGTTAATTGGCGAGATTTCCGTTAATGATTGCGTTATGATATAGAATGAAATGTATCATTTCTCAAACATGTTTATAAATATAAAATGACGTTGTATAGTGATGCTGTAAGTATCCTGGTCTTATTGTTTGAAATACAGTTTTAGTGTTTTTTATTTTTTCCAATAAGTAATGAACATAAATTTTTTATCCAAAAGTTTTGGTATTTTCAAAGTTATTTTTAATGATGTATCATTACTAATCCTTTGTTGTAAGATTATTTAATATTTGGCGGTTTTTTACAATTTAAATTGCGGTCATTTTATCCATCAACGAAGATTAGCTTTAGATTAGCCTAGTCTAGATTTTGATACAAGCACTATTTTTACCAAGTTTCATCTTGATCCAAGACGGATATAGCTTCCAGTTTTTATATACCAAGTATATATATATATATATATATATATATATATATATATATATATACGCTAAATTTCAACAACGCTTCTTAATTCAAAAGTCAAGATTGGATTATTATGTGTATTGCTGCAAATTTTAACTAATATCAGTCACACGTCCGTTCGTATATCGTAGTGTCCCACTCCCCCTAGCTTTCCGCCTACTCATGGCATAACAAATTATTAGGGTACAGGGTACATGAGCGATATCTGTGGGATATTGCTCCCATACTAGGACGATCATCTACCAGCTACCTTAAGGACATGTACCGGATAACATCCTTTGCTTCAACTCAACTTTTCCCCCAATATTTTGAAATTTAACTTTAAAATTTACCCCGAAATTTAACTTTTTTTATAAATGTATTCCTTTTATTAATAAAAATAATAACGTAATATTATTTACGTAGTGAGTATAAGGTTGAGTGCGAAGCTAAATTTGCACTCAGTCTTATGCAGATTATACGTACCAAAATTTGTTTATGCAGGCGTGAATTACTCTCGAAAATAAGAGATGAAATTAGTCTAAGATATTTGTTTACTTTTTCAATAAAAAATAAATTTTATTTTCAATCTTTACGAAATCATAATTACTTTTATACGTTTGGTTATCATGAAGAGAATCTTCATAAAAACAATCTTGAAATAAGCACTGAATTAAAGTATAATCGATATTTTCTTCAATGAAATAATACACATATCGCTGGATATTCAAATCAAAAGATAGGGTGGCAGCAGTAATGATGGTCTGTTGCTTTCTCTTATCGAGACACCGAAATTAAACTGAATACGTCTAGTGTACCGGGTATCGTTATCTAATTGCATTCTGGTTGTAAATTGATAAATCTTTCGATTCTAGTTCTTTCCTAAAACTTAAATTATGTAGTTAAAGATGTGTCATTCCTAACGATTTTGTACCTTCAGAGTGAAAGTGACTAAAAAAAATGTATTTTTTGTATACGGAATTTAGAGTTTTAATATTTAATTTGTTCCGTAATTAATTAACGTGGGAGGCAGTTAGTTTAGATCAGGAGTTCACAACCAGGGGGGCGCGTCTCCCAAGGGGGGCATAGAGAGATGTCAAGGGGGTCGGAGAGCGTTTGCATTTTAGAAAGAAAAAGCAAAAAAATATACAAAAACATTAACAAATAACATTACAATGTAATATTTAATTTACATGCATAAAATTAATGAAATTAAATATCATATTCACTATTATTACTACAAAATTGCGAAAAATTTGACGTTTTGGTGTACATTTTTTGTTGAGAAATCAGTTTGAGTGTGTAAAATTATTGTGTCTCACTGTTAAAAGGTAATTTGTCTATTTAAAAACTTCAGTTACCATTTTTATTTAATTTACTAAATCAAAGGGGGGCATGAAATAGTAAAGGGGGGGGGGGGCATGAAAATATAATTTATAGTCCGGGGAGACTCAACAAAAAAAAAGGTTGGCAAACCCTGGTTTAGATTAAGATAAGTACTTACATATTTACTATTGTTATCTACGGCTTACGAAAAATACTTAGTCACTTTTGTTAAAATTATTTTATTTCTCATTTTTTGAATTATGTCTCTTTCATTCTGAAGTTGTGATTATACATGCATAATATATAATAAATTGAATTTGGTCAGAATAATATTAACGTAAATGATTAAGTTTTTTTCACTTCAGTGTTTCAAACATACTTTTTATTGAGTTATATATTTGATTAACGACTTCAACATTTATGACTTCAATTTTTACTCAACGATTTACACTTAGTAATATAAAGTATTATCTTATTTCACATCGTGAAAATACCAAGTATAATTTTCCAGTTTTTCAAGCAACTATTAAGTGTGCTGCTAATATAGTTTAAATTCCTCATACATATTTTTTCTATTCTAAGTGAATGATGTAAAATGTTAGTAAGTTCAAAGTGCGTTTGCAGGGATTATAATGTCAAGTTAATATTTATCAATCTTATTACCTAATGTATTACGAATCTTCTATATATTTATAAAACACTAAGCTTCTCTTTTCTTTTGAAATCTACTTTTTCCTTTGAAATACCCGATTTCACTCCAATTTTTATACGCTGAAAGAAAATATAATAGGCTTTTGTTATAATAAAAATTAATGCTGCGAAAGAAATAAATAGCACAGGACCCAGGGCCTCCTACGGCGAACATAAATAAAATGCGAAAGTGGATGAAAGCAGCGCTAATGGAAAATCTGATTTAATGGTCTTCCTTCCGGCGCGGCGGAGCGGAAAGCAGAGGGAAAGTTGACTTCCTATCTCCCCCTTGTGGCTTGGCGTTATTGTGATGGAAATATTATGTAGGTCTACTCTGGATGCAAGTACTTGCCGTTATATACATCTGGATGAATGTAAGTCTATGTGAAAAAGTACTTTGTTCCAAGGTGTTAATTTAGAAATAATTGTAGATTAAAGGATTTGAAAATTACGTTAATCGAACATAGTTAAGGTCCATGTACCGGTTTCATTTCATAGCAGTTTTCAACAATTGGAATTTCAATTCCAGTACTTCAAAAGGAGACTCCTGGAAATACATCTGGTGTTACAGAATTTTCAGAAACACAATTACAATTTTCAGAATCACAATTACAATTAAATACAATTTTCAGAAATGCTGTTATTTTTTAGAATATAAATAGCGAACAATTCATCGATTGGCATTCAGTAAGAGCAAAATTAATATACAATTTATTATTATAAAACAACAGAAAAGTCGACACCAGAAATGTGCACGTGTGGTTAATATGTCAGGAATTATTAATAACAATTAAAAACCACAATAAAAATGTAACCAATTCATATTAACATTTTAGAAACCTTTACAAGAAATAATACCAATCGTTTTTTTAAGTTTTAGTCATTTGCTAAATTTATTAATTAAATTTCTTACCCTCCCTCCTTATATATACAAATAAAATGAAATTTTATCCGACATTTACATTGGTCAAAACCAATTGTCGTAAAAATGAATATTTTTCCAGTTTTACGTGACTTTTTTCGACAAATTTGTCGGGCCTCTTAGTTTCACGGATTAGTATGTCACATTTGTATATATAGACGACACAACGAGACACAGTTCGCACTTTGTTTTATCTTGGATACTGGCATAGATAACATTGTGAAAAATAACCTGACTTTTCATGAAAAATACAAGATTTCTCCTTTGTATGAAAGACGGTTAAAAAAACTTTTAAGAATCTTTTTTTCCTTTCTTTCATTTTTGTAATACTGGTCCCAACAATATAAAGAGTTTTACTTGTCTATTGCGCGTCAGAAAATAAAATTCGGGTTAGACACATTATTGTTTTATAATTTAAAACTTTTTGCAAATTGTTATTCATGTTTTAATTTATTCGTACTTATAATATGTATTTGTAATTTTATTAAATTTCCAGCTTTCTTGCATAAGAAGCTTATCTCCATAATATATATATATATATACATATATATATATATACACACACACATATATATATATATATATATATATATATATATATATATATATATATATAATATTTCCGCCCGATCTCGTAAACATTGCTTTGCAATATAGCAAACTTTTATATAGCTCATGAATTGTACCAATGGAACTGCCATGGCGCGGCTAAATAATCGTTGTACTAAACCAGTTTGCGGTTAATTTCAGTATTCTAGGTGACTTTCCCAAAGACGGCATCAACAACATTTGTATGTTCATATACTCACAGCATTAACGCGGGGAGTCACTTATCAACGTACACACTTACATTATCCACCCACACAACGTTCGCGCCTATATTGTTGCATTCGCATGAATATCCTTAATATAGCACTTATCTACTTCAGCATAAAATAACAAAAACACTTCTCGTAAAATGAAAGATCGTCGTGCGGTTGCAAAGGAAAGAGTTGTAAAAAGTATTCATTTTTCACACGAGGGGCGCTGTAAAGATCCGGTACAATATTCACGAAGAGTTATGATTTACGAGTGTGCGTTAAAAACGTCCCGCGGCCCAGGCGTTGCCTCGTCTGCTACAATGTATTATTCAAGAAGCTTTTTTATTGCACGCAAGCGAAGCTTTTATCCGTTAGTCTGTACGGAGATATGATATTCGCGCGTGCCTCGGTAGTGCTTTATGTAGATACATAATATATGCTCATATTTTCACGCCCTCTTCTATCAAGGTGGGACAGAAAGTTATGACAGGGTGCCACTTGCGGAACAATTGGCCAACTTGCTATATCTCAAAGTTCGCTTTTTTAGAATATGAGCCTATGGTTTTTGAATTTATTATATTATTTAATTTATATTTAAAGCGTCCACAATTCCATTATAGTAGTAACTTCAGACTCGTGAGCAATAGATTGCCGGATTCAGTGTTACATTTTTGTAATACATAGGTAACTTAGTTATTATACAAATCTAAAATATGGACTCGCCGACATCAATCGAAAAGAAAACTTGTTGGCTAACAGTTTTCTTTGATGCTCTAGTAACATAAGTGAGGTTTGAGAGAAAAAAATGAGATAGTTGATACAGTTAAGATGCAATAATAGCCCAGTCCAAATTTCTGGCTCAGCTTAGAAATATTTTGTTCCAGAAACATAAATAAATATTTGATTGTAGTTATTTCATTATTTAAGTTGTAAGTTGATGATTTTTACTGAATGTTATTTCTTTTTTACTTCAAGAAATATAATCGGTAAGGTTTTTAAGTTTTCGTCTCACAAAAGAAACAAAAGCGGAATCTCTATACTAAAACTTACGTCTCCGTTTGTCTGTCCATCTGTCATTGCCATTTTCTAGAAACTATTTAACGTAAAAAGTTGAAATTTTTAAAAGTGATAAAGCATTTTGATCTTCGTTTATATTAATAGGTGATATTAAATAAATTTTCATAAATATTCTAGAAAAGGTAAATAAATTAATCGATTTTTTAAAATTTAATTTTTAAATAAAAATCCCGAAAATGTTTTTTTCATAATTTCGGGTAGGAAAGCTCTGAGAATGTTATTGATAAAGTCCACAAAAAATACGCCCCTGTCTTCAAAACCATTATTGCCAATATTATAAAAAAACTGTCACTGATTGCAAATCTCAAAGTTCTTAAGGAATAATATATTTTATTGGAAATACTATGTATCCTTAAATGTACACATACCTAAATTGGTACGGAATTATCGTAGTGCGAATCCTACTCGTACTTAATAATTTTTTACTTTTTAATGTTGTTATAAAAGGCGAATTAAATGTTTACTAATGTTCATCAAGACAAATAATGGGGGCTAGAAATTTCGAATTGATAGTAGATATTTTTTTGATGGATATTTTTATCATTTAAAAACAATTAAACAATTGTTTTGATGTGTATTTTTATAGATATAAATTTCCATTTGGGTACATGCGTAAAATTAACACCTTTTGAAAATTGTCATAAATTATTGTAATGTATTTTTAATATTAATTAATAATTGAATTTAGGGGAATACATTTTTTAAGATTTTTGCGTTTTGGATTACATAAATAATAAATCTTAAGTGATATGTTTATCAATTGATATGTACGAATGTACGTTTCAAATTGTTTAATTCGGTTTCTTAAAGTATTCGCAAATTTTCCTAACGAGTAGTACAACCCGCTTGGTGCGTTGTATGGTATCAACAGAAGAATATCTTATAATTTATATTACCTTTTACCAGGATATCAATGGAAAATGTAAATGAGACGGTATTAAATCTGAAAGGAGACATCCTCTTATCTTTGCATGACAAGGCGCAACATTGTGATTCAAATGTTAATACGGTATGCCCTGTTATAACAACGGGCCACACCTGCCTTTGATGGTATTTTATAAGTTTATAGTAGAGAGCTTTTACATGTGAATCATTATCCCATATAATACTTCAGTGCCATTAAATAGCACATTTAAGATAAGATTAATTTAAAGCAAGTCCTAAAGATAAGTATCCCACAAGTCCAAGTCCCAGTTAAGAAAATTAATAATAATTACGTACAATTTTTTTTAAGTAAGTAGTTATCTAGTAGGTTTTGCGGAAATAAATGTTGTACCTATATTTGGTTCCCCTTGGAATTTTTTTCCTTTGGGGAGATTCCTTTTTTTCAATGAAAAGGTTTTTATCTCCCCATAGTAGTTGGATAGTTGGTTGAAGTGTACTTTTTTTCGTATGCCGTTATCTAAGTAAGATGGCGTACATACCTATATCCCACGAGAAAAATAATAATTAATTAATAGCGAAATTTTCCTTAATGAATGGATTAAAATATAGAATCAAAAGAAATGTTTACTAAAATAAAATAATGTTACATGTATTTAAGGTAGGTATGCTGTGCGCATAGATTGAAATACAGCTTAGGACGTTTTTCTTTTTTCCAATAAGTGATGAAAATATTTTTTTATTAAAAACCACATTATATTTAAAAAAAATTAACATAATGCCATTTATATATTTTTGTTTTAAAATTATCTATCTACATTTTGATCTGCGCTATTTTCAAAATTTTTAGCTCACTTTATCCACATTAGCTCAAATTATACATTTCACATCATATAAATTGCTAGTATTTGATCTAGAATTTTATTTGCTTTTTGTTGCACCAAATTTCATCTTGATCGAATAAAAGATCTACAAAATTCCCCTAGAATGTCTACAAATTTCGTCATGTTCTATTTATCGCTAGAAATTTCCTTATCTTAGTAATTACGAATAGACTAATTCTACAATGTAATTAGTCAGACATTAGTAAAAGATAATGACAACTTTATAAAACACAATTTATTTATTCAACATATGTAAATCGCACTATGGCGTGAGCGCGATGGCGCTATACAGTACTTTGTTCCAAGGTGTTAATTTAAAAATAATTGTAGGTTAAGGGATTTGAAAATTACGTTAATCGAACACAGTTAAAGTCCATGTACCCATTTAATTTCACAGCAGTTTTCAAAAATTGGAATTGCAATTCCGGTTCTTCAAAAGGAGACTCCTAGAAATATACTTGGTGTTAAAGAAATAGAACACAATTTTCAGAAATGCTGGTATTTTTTAGAATATAAATAGCGAACAATTCAGCGATTGAAATCCAATAAGAGCAAAAAGTAAAATACAATTTATAATTATAAAACAACAAAAAAGTCGACTTCAGCGTAAGTAAGTTATTCAGCATAAGTAAATCGCACTGCGCATCGCGTGAGCGCCATCGCGCTCACGCCATAATGCGATACATTTATGCTGAATAAGTAAAATGTGTTTTATGAACTTGTCCATTATCTTTTACTAATGGCTGACTTTGAATTTCTGAGTGCTGAGGTTTGAGATTCTGAGTGCTATGAAAATGTTGAGAATTCCGGTGTTAATAGGTATTCGGCACTAGCGCTACCAAAAGGTGATATAATAGTAATGATTGGAAACCTATGGGAAAATCCGCATGAAATAGGAACCACTTCACGTAAATATATTCGAGGAAAGTCTTTTGGACGCGTTCGATTGTCAGATTTTATTTGGATACTCCAGATGTGTAATTACTACTCGAACTTGTGTACGCATTTAATTCATAAAACATTTTGTAGTTGTGACAAAATAAGCACTTCAATAGACTATTGTTGTTTGCTTTCGTATTTATAAAGCGATAACTCTTTTTCGTCGGTATTTGACGAAATACGCGATCGTTTACTGAAAATATTGGGTCCGAAATTTAAGCCGTGATTCTTCATGCGGGAATGTTATAAAGATAGGGCGGACCGGTGGGCAGTAAAACAGGCCCGTGCTGGCGTTGTTATCGGCCCGGCCTAATGGACGGGCGGCGGCAGTAAACCGAATTTCGATAAGTATTGTCGAGCGCAACCGCGCAGTAAAGGTGGCTTACTTGGGGCGAGTTATGCCCCGACTTAGTTATTTAATGAAATATGAAAGCTTTCATTACTTATCGTTAAGTCGAAAGTTTGTTTATGGCTGGCGTTCATGTGGGCGCACGTATTAGGCGGAGCGCAATAGAGCTTCTGAGCCGGAGCGGAATCTATGGGTATAAGTTTAAAACTGATAATTGACTCTTTTACATTCTTTGCTCTGTATTTTTTAAATTTTACGTTAAAAACATATTCAATAAAATAACGTAGTTCAAATAAAAAAAATAATCAATTTAACAAAATGGTTGTAATTATTTTAAACACGTAGGGATGTTATTTGTTAAACAAGTTCAGTTTATTTGGCAGTCGAATTTTTGTTTCAAATTGTTTTGAAAAAAATTAGAATTGCTTAATTTCAAGATATTTAATTAAGATATAAATTGATTTTATTATTTGTCACTATTTGGTCTTCATATACGGTGACGTATCTTTTTATCGAAGAAGACAGAAAAGATTCGTTCGATTTTTCTTTTAAATATTGTGAACACTATCCATATATTTTTTGATGACTTCTTCTTTGGATATAATCAGATCTTTGCAAGTGGTGAGTGAGTAGAGATCTAAACCTAGCTCTGAATTTATTTAAAATATTATCTAATATCATTTACAACACATAGGTGTTGAAGTTGTGTAATTTTCTTTGTTCCAATAAACCGTTTAGTCCTTGTAAGTGGCCGTATTGTATTTTATGTATCTTTATTCGCTTATGAACTTCTGGTTCATTAACTGACATTGATCATTCTGAATTAATGAAGCACAATTTTGTTTGCTTTATTAATTCGCTTGCCGATTATTCGGATCAATTATAGTTTATATTCGTTATCTCCATTTGTTACAGTTGTATGTTTTTCCTTGAATGTTTAAGTCGATATGAACTTACTCGACGCATTAGCACTGAGATATAAATTCGTCAAGTGTCTAATTAAAAAATGAATATACATCAAATAAGGTGTGTCGCAATACATACATACTAGCAGATGTTTATTTGTAGTTCTAAGAAAGTAATAACGGTGCATTCCATAATAAAAACGACATCCCACGGAAGAGTTATCTTACTCTAATTAGCGATATACATCCAGCGTGCAGACATTTCCGCAACATACTTCGCTTGCATGGGTCGCTTCTCGCTTCGGTATTTCTTTTTTCAGAAGCAATGTCATTCACATTGTTTATCATAAAAAATGACCACTTTCTTCGTTCACTAACATTTTTTTTAATATTCCTATTAAGCATCATTTTCAACCCACTGGTTTTTCTTCAACCTTAAATTTCATATTACAAATTTATCACTGGTTGGCCATACTAAAGTGTTCATCCCATAACAAATAAAAACAAACAAGTAAATATAATAATTATTACTGAAATAATATTTATTTATTTGATGTAAAAGTATTGAAACTGAAAATAACAATTAAAAGAAAACAAATTTGTTATTAAACTATTATCTAATTAATTAATAACCATAAACAGTTTATCATCGTTAAGATCTGAGTTTCATTTCCAAACTGAATAAATGATCGTAAATTTATGGATTTATGGGTTAAATTTGTTAATACCTAAGAATGACTCCTCTTGAGGAGTTAGTGATATCAATTAACTCGACTGCATTATTGTACTTGTTCGTCTAGTTCAGTGTTGTTTTTTTTTCATTTTAGCATATTTTTGTTATTCTAGTGTTATTTTAGGTTTTAGGTTTTAAAATACAAAAAATATAATTAAATAATTGTATTTATGTCACCTAAACCATGAGCTGACATAATGTGATATATCATGTACACGCAGGACTTTTGTGTTATAAGAGGAATTCCCACTAGTGAACCATAACTGAGGAAGTTAAACACTCAGTTTCAAAGTGGCAAACATTTGTTAATAAAAAAAATCAATAAAATTACGGTCTGAATCGACATATAAAGAGAATGACGGTAAAGAACGAAGCAGAAAGGAAACAGGATTATGTGTCGCCTCTGTCATTATTACATGCCTGTTCCAATACAGTATTTTTGTTCGTTTCTATAAAGTATTGTATCGTGTATATTTGTAATGTGGTTTCATTTTAAATATTAAGTCGTATTTATTTATGATTTTTTCTTCTATTCGTTGTACTATGTTGTGTCGATTTACATATTGTTTGCTAACAACATAATATCTTAGCTATTCTGGTTCACCGCTTATTTGTTTCTATTACGTAGATTGCAATTACTTCAATCGTGTCCTCTATTTATATTTTTTTATTAATTTTATCTTAAGTTTTAACCTCGAACAGATATAAAAACTGTTTATTTCCACGTAAATGTTATTTAAGATAATAATATGTTAAATACCTAAGACTTCATCTATTTTATTAGCAATATAATTATTAGATAAAGTTGTTGTAATGATAATCACTCCATAACTAATATTACAAGAAATGCCATGTTACTTATTGACTTAGTTGGCCCCTGTGCACTGAGTGAAATTTGGGTTTAATTTATAAAAGAATTCGTCATGTATTTTTTTTTATTAAATAACTGTTTCTAGAAATTAAATGATAAGTGACATTTTTATTTTTATTAAAAATGAAAGGATTAACAAATATTTGAATTTATCAGGAATCATAACTTGTAAGGTTATCTGCATGTTGTTTTGCATTATACATGCATACAGGCACGATATTAAGACAAAAATATATGAATAATGAATATTTCAAGATCGATTTACAATGACAATTTTTATCGATCAGGCATGATTTCATGCTGTAGAATGGGATTTATGGATATGTAATACACACACACACAAACGCGCGCGCGCGCGCCTGTGAGTGTGTGTGTATGTGTGTGTGTGTGTGTGTGCACATGTGTGTGTATATACACACAAACACTTGCGCCTGTGTGTGTGTGTATCTTATTATAAGTAGGAAAATCATAGTTCTATCATCAATCGTTTCATCGATGTACTTCAGTTGTAAAGTGTAATCAAATACTGGAGTATACGCCAGCATTTTATACGATGCAATGAAGATGGAAATATATAGTATTTTATTGTTATACATAGTGATTGTAAAAAATTACTATACAGATATACGAGTAAGTACATTTAACCTATCTGTATAAACACCCGACTTGGAACCAGGAAGAGATGTTTTTAATCCCGGTTGGACTATTTTTTACTTTAAATACTTAATCTCGATCGTACATTGGTTAATAATTTGTTACCATTTACAACGTATTTTACTTAACATCGGTACATAAAAACCTTGTGTAAGTATCAGCTACTTAAGTATTCTGCAGTGTCAAAGTGGATGTAAGTTAAATAATTTTCGTTTTACGTGAATAAAATTGAAGCAACTCGCCCCAATGCCTTAGATTTAAACAGTTATAACAAATTCAAAATTTAAGAGTAACGTTTACTTGTAGTTTGTATATTTAAAAGGCAATAGAGGTAAATGTATTTTGGTTATCGAAAGTATAAATACGAAAGTTATTATAGTGCCGACTAAACTTGCCGATTTTATTTTTTCGGCGACACAACTCACAAAAAATAAATTCTTATTTTCCATTGTTGCTATTGCAGCTACATAAATTTAAGGGTAGGACTTGACATATCGCAGAGCCGCATGAGAGGTACGAGGAAAGCAAAAAGAAAATTTATGAGACGAAATGTAATTGGCTCGAATTTATGAGGCGCGATATTGTGCGCCCGCTGAAGCTCGCTTCCTTCGAGCGGTTACGCCAATCGACGCATGTGTGAGAGCTTTCTAATCTCATGTAATAATAATAAAGCTACATAGACGTCTATCATCTGATATACATAGTCCATTGCCTAATAATAATCTAGGTGTATGCTAGGAATTTGACTGGCATCATAATATGATTTACTTGAAAATTTGTATTATATATTAAAATCATGTATTACAAGATTTTCATCGTGTAATACATAATTTCAATATAAATTTTTCAATTACAACATCATTTTAACTGTACAAGGGTATAAAACAAAATATAGGTAGCTATACCTATGTATTAGATATTAAGTAGTATGTCTATTTACTTTCAGATGATAACACCAAATATTTAAAAATATTTGTAAAAACTTCAATGTTTCGAAGTAATTAGGCATTATTTATCAAGTTTTATAAAAAATGAAACCTGAATTAATAAATAAAATTATAGTTGGTTGATTTATCTGTCTGTTTTTCTCCGCAATTTATAAAATTATTCCATAGAAAGTCAGTAATTTAAAAGCTGATCGAATAATCGAATAGGAATCATAAATTACGGCATATTATTGTTTTCACAAGAACGGTTTTTTAAATTTTGGAGAAAGTCGAGTTTTTTTCTAACATAGCTTCAAGGACGACAGCGCTAAAGAAGCAATAGAATTAAAAATATCTTGGAGGGAAATATTATTTTTAAATAATAATACTTACAGACGTTATTAAGCACTAACAATTTATTATGCTTATTTTATTATATTATGGTGTTAATCGAGTTCAGATTATATTGGAACACAATTATTACTCATGTCAGCACAATAAGTCAGGTCACTATTTTATTATATATATTTAAAAAAAACTTAAAAATGAAATAAATTTAACAATAATTCGGAAATTCGTCTTATTAAAAATTAAGTCTCATTTACCCTGTACACTTAAATCTTCAAAGTGTATAAAATGGCATCGAAAGTATAGTCACTAATCGTAGGAATATTCCCCCACCCGTATATCTACACGTCACACGTTCATATCGACGTGCCGCATTCGACAAAAAGCTCATTCAAAATGGCCTACGCGGCGGCTCCTCCGCTCGCTTTACGAAAGCTCGCGCGGTCTCTGATTGGCCGGCGGCTGACAGCTCCGTGATATACGGAGTCGTTACGGCAGAGCGCCCGACTCGAGTTGCGCTCGGTTTTAAGTTCTGATGCGGTCGAGTAGGTGTTCGGATATCGAAGTTAATTACGGGTCGGTTTTGTTGGCGGATAGATGGAGGGAAGAATGATGACAGCGTTGAGTTGAGACCTATATTTATAGGCAAAGATGTTAAAGAATAGATTACTATACAAATACTATTTTTACGTTACGGTCTGCGGAAGTAAATTATATTTGAAAATTAACGCCTTTAGTAATTTAATTACATTGTAATCCATTGAAATGCAGTTTGCGTTATTTAATTTTCAAGGTGAACTTTCCCATAAAATGCTACGAAATTTTATTGAATATGAAGGTTATTACATCCACTTTTCACATGGAGAACCTTCATATCATTCAACAAAATTTCGTATCTAAATACATCATTTAAGTTTGCTGTTGATAAACATAACCGTAGAGAAAATGGCATTGTGAAGGTGATAAAATGCAGAAATAATGGATTTTGCTGATACTAACGCAATATAAAATAACATTTTGTCAAGATTCAAGGTATTTCAATGAATGAAAACGAACTACCAACCAATAATGAACCCTTTTATCGAATGATTATTGTATGATTTGTTATAATAAATATATACGTATACGCATTAAATGGAAAAAAATGCAGTGGTAATGGAAACATTATCTTTCGAGTTCCACTAGCTTGGTGTCATTTATTTAATATTTAATTCAGATATATCACATTTCGTGGAAGAATATTTTTGCTTACCTGCAAAAATAAGGAAATGTAAAATTAATATTATGGGATTTTTTTTATAAAAAAATGTAGTAATGGTGGTTTTATCTAGCTAGAGACAAAGAATTATACTACGTATTCCTACACGTTACACCGACAAAGGATATAATAATCCATTATATTAGTTACTCAAAGTAATTTAAAAAGTTGTTCCGACATTAAATTTTACACTCAAAATATTTAATGATTTGCATTATAAATTCGATACAAATACTCTTTAGACAAAGCTTGATAAATTATTTTAAGCTCTAGAAAAAGCTGTTATTAACTTAGATTTTATTATAAGTAGATTTCCGAATTTTCTAAACGTAAATTGTATTTTCCAGTGCCCGGTGATATCTATGAAATTAAAAAATGTACAGTTTGGATAAAAAAGCGGGTCCTTTGCAAGATGACACCGTGCTTTATTAAGCGCTGTATGGTGCTATATAATGTGTTTATAAGTTTCATCTGCTCCATTATTGCTACTTATTTGGCAGCAGATGGTATGGTGCTATGGACCATTGTGTATAATTAATATTTGTGGTTATTACAAATTTGTGTACTTCAGTTTATGCATAATATCTACGTCCCTATTCTTAATCTTCTTTTTTGGATAAATTGGGTAAATATAATGTTGAATATATGTGTAATTACCCAACTGACTTATTATTGAGATAATGTTTGGGATATTACTGAAACAAAGCGCATCTGTTTTTAATAGGCGTCGCATATCTCGAGTACGTCTGTTGACCTAATTCCAAATTAAACGCTGCTCGCGTCCAGCTATGCTCTAGCTCCCAGGGCCAGCCTTCTACTGTTGTTAACGGTATTGAATTATTTATCATTATTTTATATGTACTGTTCAGGGTACTACTATCTAATTTCAGTTATGACTGGTCCACGGGATTCGTAGTTTTGTTTAATACGGACAAGTAGTTAAGGTTGTATAACCCAGAGTTCCTTAATTTTCTTTCTTTTTTGTCTTTCACAATAATAATATATTTGAAACTCTCATTGAAACATTGAAACTCGATGTAAGATCAGTGGTAAGCGTGAAAAAATGAGCTAATTTCTAAATTACTTCATTCGAAACTCAGTGACAGAAAACCAAATCAACAAAAAATGCAAGAAGCATGTTTCTGAAGAAATACAGTAGAAAAGAATGAGAAAATTCGGAAAGTGTCCTGCATATTAGGTTTCATATTAAAGTTTAAATATATATAATAATAATTTAAGCATGGTTCAATGTCTTTGCATAATGTCTGACGTCCAAATGTCATTTTTAATCATTTATTACACCGAGTTTTTCCTTCTAAAGTAAAATATTCGAAATATCAAAATATTTAGTAGTACCGACTTTTCCTGCTCATCCATTATTTGAATGTCATTTAACGTACAAAGTATTGAAATCATCCCTCCTTATAAAATATTTTGATCAATTATATTATGCTTATATTTCTTAGTGTCACCGAAGTGTTAACAAAAGACGCACATTCCTTTTAAAATTAAAATTACTGAAATCCGTGGAATATACCTTTTCATGTCATATACATTTTCTATTTGACCATTAATACATACAAAATACTGGAAAATATAAAATTCTTTCAATGTGTGTTTTATTCAGGAAAACTTGCGTTTCCACTTGAAATGTAGTCACACGATTCCTAGACTAAAGTCTCAAGTGAAGTGAAAACAAAATACACAAACAGCCGACAAAAAATTCAAGTGGATCGTATTCCCTAGGAATTTATAACTCACAGATCGATGTTTTAAATAGAGAATGGTCCGTATATATTTTACATAAAGACTTATGCAAGCAAGTGGGGCACTTTAAATTCCATCCGCGGCCGGGAGATAAAGCTTCAGCGAAGGATTTTACGAGTGCCGTTATCTGGCGACAGTTGACGGAGCGCTACGTGTTTGTCTTCCCTGGCACAGCTCGAGTCGTAGAGCAAGATACGCCTGGTTCGTGTCTAGCTTTACTAATTTCCTTTATGAGACGCGGTACCGTTGTTTAAGTGGTAGCCAAATGTTTATCCAGAGTTACGTTTTTATTAGTCGGCGTACTTATTTATTTGGTTTGTTTAATGTAGTCTGCGAATGATTGAAATTGTTAACGTTTAAAATATTTTTTTGTAATATTACTTCAATCTCGTGTCCGTTTGAGCAGAGGAAATGACAAAGTGATATTGATCTTACTAATATTTTAAATAAAAACAAATTATGTTCTTTTGATAGTTTGTTTTTGGTATTTCTCCTAATTATAGCTACACTAAAATAATGTTTTGAAAATATTGTAGAAAATCTAAAAGTCTATGCTAATTAATACAGATTTCTATGGATTTCCATTTCCGATATAAATAACTTAAACCGTTATAGCAACATCAAAATAACGTTTGAAAGGATTGTACACGTTAAGGAAATTTATGATGGAAAACTCCTGTTGTATATAGTTAATTATTAGAATTGTTTGTCTTATATTAACCAATAGTAGTAATTAGTCATATATATTATAAGATAGACGATCTGTGATAATTAGACATGTATATTCTGGATTTTTATTATAGATTTCATTGCGTTTTCATGTTACAAGTAAAGAGCTTTTTCACGTTACAAATAATAAGCGTTTTCATGTTACAAGTAATAAGCGTCATCATGTTACAAGTAATAAGCGTTTTCATGTTACAAGTAATAAACGTCATCATGTTATAAGTAATAAGCGTTTTCATGTTACAAGTAACAAGCGTTATCACGTTACAAGAATTAAGCGTTTTCATGTTACAAGTAATAAACGTTATCATGTTACAAGTAATAGGCGTTATCATGTTACAAGTAATAAGCGTTTTCATGTTACGAGATTGCGCCGTACAGTTCTAAACTCGACTAAAGCATTGAATAAATAATTAAATCACTGAGGATACTGAAAATACGAAATGTGAAATACATTAAATTTATAAATTAAAATCAAAATTTATACATAAATATGGACTTTTGAAAAATTCTTAAACATTTTGGTTAAATTTTGGTAATTTAGAAAGTCGAATGGACAAATTTTATTTTGCAGTGAAGATAATTTTTCTGAAAATTCTTTGAATGCCCTCGAAAAATTTGAAATGAAAATCCCGCAATTTCACTCACTACTAACAATGACTAACTAAACCTGACGACAAATGCTTTGATTAGCTCAGCACCCAAAAATATTCATGTTTAAACCGTAGTTAAGTATTAGAAGTAAAAATGAAAACAGCGTTATAAATAACGTTCAAATATATTTTTATGAGGTTTATACAGAGATTTTACGCTTAAATTCATCGGCATACATGACTACATCCAACGATATCCAAGAAAGGCGACCCTGATCGGCACCAAGTGCCTACGTCGCCAAACGGCAGATAGGCAATATAAAATGGAAGGCAAAAAATATTTCGGTCCTCACTCATAAAATGAATGTGACAAAATAAATATACGCTCACCCTTTTCGCTCCTTTAAAATGCCGAGAGTACACTTTTTCGGTACCTCCATAAAATGTGCTCCAATAAATATGTAAATTGTGTTCGTTGGCTCGTCGTCGGCAAAAAAATTAACCTTTTTTTTATGCGAGCAAGTTTCGCGTCGGGCTTTGTCGCTCCGGGTATCTAATTGGATACAATCGCTGTGGAAGTATACCGTCCGTATTTGGCCACGTAGGTAAGTCTTGCTCACAAAGCCGTCTTGGATTTAGTTTAAATTGATAGAATACTGTCATCAAATGAGCTGTGATTCGACAGAGATAATTTCGTTTATTTTTTTTGTGACATTTTAAATGTATTTAATATTCTTGCTTCCATTTAAGTAAAATAACGAATAAAAAAACAATTGCGGATTGCAAGTGCAAAGACAGCAAAAATGCCAGCATATAAATGCACGTGCAAAAAAGACATCATACAGGGTATAAAAGATAGTTAATATTATTTACGAATAAGGAGAGCAAGACAAAATTTAAGGTAATTTTTAATTTTTTATAGCGTTATCAAAAATTAAGTTTTTATTCTGGTAACATAGGTAACGAAACTGATACGACAAAATGAGAAAAAGGTTTAAATTTTTTCGTATAATATTAATAGGCAAATCGAAACAAATTATTCTAAAATTTGTAGTGGTTATGAGAACAACAAATAGCCGGCAAATGACTTTTAGAAACGGTTGAATTACCAAAAAAAATTCTTACGTTGTCGATGCAAGTTAACCGAAATTATTTTTGAGAGTTCTAATAAAATGATAGTACTTATCTAGTATTTTCGTAAATCTGATTTCATGTTTAAAGACTATCCAATGACATTCCATTGAACGAAACGACACGAACGACGGATATACAGACGAATAGACATGACGAAACTATAACGGTTCACTTTTCACCATTTAAGTACGGAACCCGAAAAGCAACGAGTTCTAGACGGGAAACGAGAAATCCAGAAACACTTCCAATGCCACTACCCGAATTGCCCCAGAGCTTCTTCTTCTTCTTCTCCAGTGATATTTTAAAATATATTATATTTATTATTCAGAAACTATTAATTATAATAACTAGTAATGTCTTAATTATATTTTAACGCTGCCTCTCGTCAGGGCAGTGCAAATAGTAACGATAAAACGCCGTGCTATTAAGATGCAAGTAGTACGTCCTGTCCTGCCTCTCATTACCGTATGCTCATTTATATGTTTTATGTTCTTAGCTATTAGTTCTTAACTATAGTTACATATATCTTAAAATTGAGATTGTTGTGCTTCGTAGCCACATTTTCGTTCAAACGGAATACTTGTATTTTAATTTCGAATTCTTTCACATATTTAAGCTATTCTAAGTATAATGAGTTTTAAAATATATTAAATTATATGATCTGTTATAGCTACTTATTATTATTGATCTACCTTTATAATCAGAAATTAAAATATAAATAGACAATGAGAGGAGTGACATATACAAAAGAACATCAATAACAAAAAAATACATAAATATTTCGACTAAATTTTTCACCCACAGATTTATTGTCAGTTGATATATCAAGGAGCCGTGAGTACAAAAATAATCTTCAAGAACGTACAATAACAGTATCGCTGGAATGGAAACAAGAGTAAAAAATGCGTTATTTCAAAACAAGTTCTTCCGTGGAGCTGCTTCTTCGAAGCCGCGTCGGCGACGAGGCGACGCGCAGTCACCATAACATGTGGCCAAGTTTCGAAGCTGCATATTGTAAGAAATGTACGTACGTATTCGTATATTCGTACGTGTAATTCTAAAGTATTTTCATATATACGTTATTATGAACAAGAATATGAATATCAAATATGAGAAAAATTAAATATGTTATTTTTAAATTTAAATGTCATCGTATCAACAAAAGTGGATAGAGGAACATGATGATTTCTAATCCCATTACACTTTCTGTAAGCCATCGGTGAATTAGAAATTGTTGTTTTCAAACGAAAAATCTACTCAATTGATTAGTAAAATATCTCACAGTCATTAGAGTACATTATTGATAAAATATCACACAGTCATTAGAGTACATTATTGGTAAAATATCACACAATCAATAGAGTACATTATGGATAAAATATCACACAGTCATTAGAGTACATTATTGATAAAATATCATACAATGAATAGAGTACATTATTGATAAAATATCACAAAGTCATTAGAGTACATTATTGATAAAATATCACACAGTCAATAGAGTACATTATTGATAAAATATCACACAGTCAATAGATGAACATTGCTTATAAAATAATTATTAACATTCTAAGTAGAGTATATTACCGATAAAATGTCACACATTAATAATAATGTGTGACATTTTATCAGTAATGCATTCTCTTGACTAAAATTAATAAAATTAACAAAATCTCACATTAAATGCAGACAAGGAATTTTTGATTGGGCTTTTGAATTATATATATATATATATATATATATATATATATATATATATATATGTATATATATACGTTTCTTAGGTACTAGGAGAATGATTACTTTTAGAAAAAATTAAAATAGTTGGGTTTTATAATATTATTATTACAACATGTATTGAAATTGGAATAATCGTAATCAAATTTAATGAAGGTTATTTCCGCATATTAATGTGTCACTGGTTACCTTAATTTCACGAAAACAAAGTGGTTAACTTTCGTTATTATCATCAAAATGGCTAACTACTACATAAATCAGTCATAAATAAAACTCAATTACGAGTGCACGTAACTGCGATACTACAAATAATATTTTAAAGCAAAAAAAGTACTTTTGAAATAATGAGTTAATGTAGTTTATTGAGCAATAAAAGTTCTGTACACATCATACCTTGTACAATAAAAATATAGTTTATGTCACTGTTACATGAAATTAGCAAGACATCATTCAGAAAAAGATTAAATTTTAACGACAGTTGCTTTAGAAAAGTCAAAATGCAAACATCTATACAACAATCTTAGTACCGAAACTATAAATTCGCTAAGGCCGTTTTCGATTTGCGCGGACAAAACGTAAACGATCGCGTGAATTCTATGAATGACACGGCACGGCTATAGCGTCTTTCGTCATTTAATATATTACGGGCATATTTATGACATGTTAGGAATACAAAGATGACACCGTAAAACGTGACGTAAACACATGCTCCTAGTGCCGCAATAGCTAGGCACATATACCTTATATGGCTAGTACTGCCGGTATCAAAGAACTGCAGAGCAGTAAATGGCTGTTAAGGCAGTTTAGTAGTCGTTCCATGGTATTTCAACGTCTATTATGAGGTCCTAAATGTCTCTTTGAAATATAAAATAGATTGATACTTGAAAACGTTGGATAGCATAGTTTTATTGCTGTTTTAAGTCTATATTTTTGTAATGTAAAAGTTAATTTAAGTGCATTAGACTGAATTTAATTGGTTACGTCTATATTTACGACACGTCAACTGTTAGTTACTTTATTAAATTTTAAACTCTAATTCTTCTCAAGCATGAAGTTTTGAAAAGTTACGTTTGATTTATGATGAATGTTACATTTTAATTAATTATTACGTGACAGCGGGGAAAACAAATATTGAGTTTTTGGATTTATAATTGTGACAATGAAGCTTCCACGTTAATATATATATATATATATATATATATATATATATATATAAATCAAATCAGAATGTCATTGATTTCATTGCAACATTTCAAAGACCATGTCTAATTTTTAGAAGTTGCCGATAGGAATAATATGTTTATTCTTTACATTATATACGGATAACATAACATTACAGTAAGTTTTATTTTTTATTTTTGAATGAATTAGTATATATAATAGTCGTTGTTATTAAATTTCAGTCAAAATAAAACTCTTCCTTGCCAATGGAAAATGCCGAATGCAACAATATATTGATTGGATATAAGATAACCTTGTTAAAAATAAAAATGAAGCCATAATTAAAAGTTCCTTGATTACTGTAGTGTAAACAATAGCGCGAAGAGGTAATTTTGACTTTACTTAATTTGCGACCGCCTTTTAATTAAACTTCCTCTTTTTATTTATGTACTTCAATGTATCAAATTGATACATATGGCGGACTTATTACTACGAGAGCAATCTCTTATAGCCAACCAGAACACCAGTCCAGCCCCGCTCGACGAGCGGCCGGGAATCGAAGCCGGGTCCCCGCGGTGCTCCACGCAGTCAAAGGCCGTATGCCTTGTGATCAACCCAACATACTGCGGTGACGACTGGTTTTTTTACGACATTATTGGCGAGAATTCGCTACGTATTATACCATTGACTATTAACGTTTCTGAATCACGGAAAGAATGACGTGCATTGATATGAATAAATTAAAATACAAATTAAAAACCGACGCAATGGAATAAGAAAAATAAACTTAAAAAATATTTAAAAACAGGTAATTTTATTGACATTAAAATGATTTCATTTCATCTAATGCTTCATGGCTGCATCTAATTTACTTTTTTTATCATTTGGAGGTTTGCTTTCTTATACGTTGGAATAGGGCAAAGCCGCTGATAAATATTACTCTAAATTTTAATTCGCACCCATTGCAAACCCTATCCTATTATCCTATCCTATTTACACGTATTCGTTTTTGCGTCGGGGCCAAAAATGAAAGATTTACAGTAAGTTGAAATGATTATCTGACTAGGAAATATGTTGAGATTTCTTTAATTTTAAAAGTTTAAAATGGTAGTGACTCAAATACCGGCAAAATTTCAAATTCATATATATATATATATATATATATATATATATATATATATAAGCCATATGGTAAGTATCTATCTATATATAAACCGGGCAACCAATGTAAAAGTAATAAATACTCCACTTTACATAATCCCACATAATATAGCGACGGCGCGGCGGCCCCACTTGAGATTCTACATGGCTGTCAAGTTAAAATATTATCACTAAAGATGGTAAGCTGTAGAGAGATAAATATAAAAAAGTAAAATATACGGCATCTGGGCGGAGGTTTTTCGCTCGGCCGTAAGTTATTACCTTTAAATTTATCATTCCGTTTGTGTGGCAAAATATTTTATGGCCTGAAATGATTCTAAGTACGTAAATCTATATCGCGCTTGGTATTAAATATATTTTGTACGTTGACATAACGTATATATTTATCTCGTTACACAATACTAATTTTAGAACTTAACACTTCAATAAATAAACTTTTGTGTAGAACTATGCAAGATGACTTTTTATTTATATAAAAGTTATAAATAGAGATTTCTCAAATACGTCGGAATACAAAGGATTTTTGTAGAAAAATGGTAAGATTAAAATTTGTACACAAAAATTCATGTTAAGATTTGTATTATTTTGCAAAAATATTTTTTACAATACACAATAAAAAAATTATTTTATTTGGACCTGATAACTTTAAGTCGTTAAATTACAAATCATAAATTCTTATGCTTAAAACCCATTATTGAAACAAAGCGTATGCACACACACACACACACACACACGTATATATATGTGTATATATATAAATATATGTATATATATATATATATATATATATATATATATATATATATATATATACGTATACGCTTGTTTTTTTCAGAATTGGCTTAATAAATAAGCATAATAACTTGTCAAAGCGATGTATCGTACAATTTAAAAAGCTAGAATAATATAAGTTTTTTTGAAATTAATCTTGTTATCTCATGTTAATAAACCTCAATTCTTGGTGTTTTCATGATTATAATTTATTATATATGATTTGGTTTAGAGCCGAATAAATGAAACTTATAATATTATATTTCTGTTCATCTTTGATATTTAAAAACATTTGGGTACGTTACGTTTCTAATTTTTTGACGAATAGAAACAATTTTTGAATTTTTTTCTAATTATATGAGTGCAATGCAGAAATTTACAACCGTGTCTTATTGCTTGTATTCGCATCGCAGGTGATAAACTGTTTTTCCAACTAAACGTTTTATTATTGTTAATCTTAAAATAATTTTTTCAGTGTTCCATTTTAAACATCTTCCAGTATACGTTTTGTTCTAATTGAGTAACAAAGCCATTTCGTTATTTTTTCAGCGTAACGTTTTTTGCCGTCAAACCTAGTATTTATCTTTTATTTTTATGCAATTAATTAGTTCATTACTTACTATTAATTATTATCACATAATTTTAATAACATTTTATTAGTCTCAGCGTAATTAATGATAATGTTACTTTTATAGGAGATATAAAAGTGATTAATGTTTCATAAATTTTATCATTTTTTCCATATCATACAAGATCTGTAGAAATTTTAAACAAACACATTTCGAATATCGAATATCTTATATATAAACGACTGTTTTAATCGTCAACTCGAATGTTTTGAAGTGATTATGGCTCCGGCAATGTTATTAAGTCCCAACTGATTAATTAAATGTGGTTTATCGCGAGTAGTAAATAGGTTAAAATTGAGAAATTTTAGAACTATTTATAAAAGATTTTAGTGTAGTTTAACTATTCGTAAAAGATAACATAGAAATCAGTAACGTTTCTTAATGTGGTATTGGTTTAAGGAATTTATTTTATTTTTCTTATAAGTGTACGGTACGTTTGAGCGTCCCAGTGTATACATCATAGAACAATTTGCGGGTTAATTCAGCATTTGGTAATCGAAAACTCGAAACGACATTCAAGTGTTGAGCTTTATAGCAGGTTCGCTCGGTGGGTGAATCGTAAAACTGTTGTTAGCCCTCGTTTCGTGACCACGCGATATGTGGCTGGTCAACCTTGCGAGTGTTTCGATAAGCTCTAGTGTGATTTGAGGCGAGCGAAGCTCCGCTAGAAAAGCGAGTATATTGTTCGAAACTTTCAATCTGGGTTACTTGCATGCGCACCACAGAGGCTTAGGTTAACGGTAATCGCAAAAGGTTTTATGATATAAACGCTTTTATTGAGGAAACGAAAGTCGTTAATTATGGGGGTTTAATAAACCGTAATTGTAGGAATTAAAGGCGTCAAATATTAAATGCGTATCGGTATAACGGAATGCATGCATCACTTTTTCTTTTGCGGGTACGACATTAAAAAATGGAAATTATCACGCGTGCTAGTATCTGCTTTATTGCAGAAATTTTAGATGTGTGACGAATACAAAAGTACGTATATATTTCAGTAAGACGATCTAAGATTATTTAACATTTAGTACTTATATGAGATGTTATGTTATTTTTGAGCGACTTTAAAATATATTATTTATCAGATCGTTTGTTTAATTTTGCTTGTTTGTTCGTTACTTTAAAACATGTCGTGCGTTGACGTTACCTTCTATTATTTCTTAAACTGTTTTTAGATGATTTTGTTAATATAATTGATGGCATTAAGGATTTATTGAGCAATTTTGTCACATTTATAAATTTGTTACGGGCCTAAAATTTGGGAAGAATAATATAGTTCTTCCCATATTTAGGCATGTAAAAAATTTAGTTCCTCATAATGAAAATAATACTCTGGTACTATAACTGTTTCTAAGTACTTAAAAGTGGGTTTCATTTGGTTATTTTAAGAAAAAGTGTTTCATAGGTGATGTAACTTATTAAGATGTAAAGAAACCTCTTAACAGAAAACTGACAAGAATTTTTTTCAACACTATTATAGTAATTCAATTACTTTCTGTATTTATTACTTTTTAGTTTTACTTTATAACTTACATTTGCTGGAATTCTTCGTATTAATTTTTACATAAATTAACCCAACACCACTACTATATCTAACATTATTAAGAGGTGTGTTGGATTGATCACAAGGCCTCGGACGGCTCGGCACATCGCGAGACCCGGGTCCGATTTCCGGCCGCTCATCGGGCGGACCTGGACTGGTGTTGGCTGCAAGAAATTACATTCATAGCAATAATTCTGCCATATGTATTAATTATATACATAAAGTAAGTAGTGAATAAATAAATAAATCAGACTGTTAAGAATTAAACGCTATCGTGCATTCGAATCGGTTCAGCTTTTTAGACTATAGAAAAAATGGTTTCTGTTTTCATAAAAAGAATAAGAATCTTTTCTTTAATATGGAAAACAACATTTTTCTTTTCAATAATACTGACGCAACTTTCATATGAATTACTCTTTTAAGGAGAAAATTTCTGGTCCGAAAATTGTAAAACCGAAAAACTGGCGAATTCTTCTAAATGAAAAAGAGCCTTCCGTTGGATCTTCTGTTCAGTTAGAAATTGAGTTTCGGCGAGTAAAGGATAAACAAAATTTCACAAAAAAGAAATTGGCATGTTCTTGCTTCAGAAATTCCATTAAGGGCGATAATCAAATAAAGCAACACGCAATATAGGCACAATGATGAGTAAATACGCCCCTTTGACAAAGCCAAGCATTGATCCAGATACGGAACCCTCGTGATTTCCTACATCAAATTTCGGAAAATAAAAAAAACCTTTTTTAAACATAACCCAGGTCAAGTTAATGGCAATTGACGGAGCTACCTTTATGCTCTCGTATTGCAATAGAAAAATAACTTGGGAAAGAAATGGAAAATAAAATGTTTAATTCCACGCGAGATTTGAAGTGACTAATGGAATGAGATGGATGTATTTGTCAACCTACTAGTTCTAACTTGTATAAACGAATTTTAATACAAGCAAATTTTGATTACTTGCGCTGGGTGTGCAATTTAGGTCGTGTCTTACAGCCACATAATTATAAAGTTCAGTTATGAATTGAATGAAGATCGCAAGAACGATATCATATGCTCATCCTCACGAGATTACATTAAACACTAGGACAACTATTTGCTCTTATCAAGTGTATATATATTTATGCATATATATTTACATGTAATGTACAATACATTATAAGTTATGTATGCATGCTTTATGTAATGATGTTATAAATATCATATTTCTGCAACTTGTATCCTAAACCCAGTTTGTGCAAAAGTATTGAATTGGGCGTAAGTGTAAGCAATAATGAAGATTTAGTTATAACGATTTGTAACTTTTACAGTATAAGGAATGGGATGGGTTATATATGGTATATATACATACATTATCATAATAGAACTTCACCACATATATAAAGGAGACCGGCGAGCGACCATAGTTAGTTAGGTCAATTTGTTTGCATCGATGGACAAATCCGGATTTTAAGACAATAAAAATACGTTTTAAACCAGGAACGCATTGATAACCTTGTTGGGTATGGGATAAAAATAATATTTAATAATTCTCAGGTAAGTGTCTTCTTGTTTAACACGACACGGTATTCGATCATAAAAAGTTTTGTACTTTGTTTTGTATACACACTAAACATAAAATATTTATTCTCTTGTGGATGTCACGTTTGATATTCTTTTTTGTATTAATTAGTATTTTACAAGAAATTGTTAGAATTACCTTTGTCGAAAAAAATCGTAACATCGTTGAATAGAGTAAGTAATGATTCAGACGTAACATTATTTGCCAGATAATAAAATAACAGTAATCCTTATATTTTAGCCTTGTATTACATTTAATACGAAAAACATTTATAACAATAGAGCATTACAATACAATTTAAACGTAATCGTTATTATTAGAAGTGTGAAATTAAATATTACTCTTTTGTAACAAAATAGTCATTAGGTTCAAAAAACCTTTCTTTTTTAGGAAATTTTTTTTACAAATATTGTCAGTATCCCACAGGTTTCAGATATGCCATACAAATTACTATGATTAAAATACCTGTCAACTTTCGCTACTCCTGCTTGTAGTAGACCTCTAGCAACTCCTGCTTGGCAGGTCTTTTAAAATACACATTTTTACATTTACAGACGTGTAAGTGTCTGCAGTATTTTTATTAAACAATTTAAAACTATGAATTTGTCGCAACTTTAATATATTAGCTTTTTAAAAACATGCTGTATATTAAAAAATTGTAATATCTACGAAATCGGTACAATTTTCCTACAATTTTTGCGTAAGCTTCTAAAATCCCTATTTTTTCATAATGTTCGGTTGAGCAGTTGCGGAAATGGGGAGGCCCCACTTTTTTCGTATTTCAGCTTATCTCTGAAGACATGCTGCCAAAAATTACGATATTTTTTAGGTTCTTATTACTATGTCTTAGCTCTCCTTATCACTATACGTTTTTGGTATACTAATCAATTTTGTCCACTCTACCGTATGTGGGTCTGTTTTTGTCGGTGTCCTTTGTCAATACAATCATTGCTTCTAACTTTGTATTACTAACTAACCGACTTGCCTATTACAACCTCCCACATCAAACACTTATCATACAGAAAGATTTACAACTCTCGCCCTAAATTCAATATCTTCTTATCTATGAACTTCAATTCCCACCAGAACTTTATAATCACCAGCATTCGGGCACATCGTTACTGTCCAATAAATAATCCACGCCCACATGCTTGCGCGGTTTATCTATTAAGTTACATAGAGAGCCTCGCATCCCCGAACCGTTTGCCGTAAGGAAATATGATGCCGTTTACAAGAATATAAATACATAGTAAGCGACTCTATAAATGTCCCCGTCAGGATAATATTTTACGATAGGCACCGACCTCGCGTCTACAGATACGTCTGAACGGCGGGAGCGAGCTGCGATCGCAGCGACCTTTTTTCTTTTATGTGCGTTTCATATTATAAATAATTTACTGACAGAGGAAACGTGAAAGAAATATGCCAGATATCAGTTTGTTTCGATACTTTTTTTGGTCGGGTATTCGTGTTTGGAAAAACGTTGGGTCCATACTCTGACAGTAAGCTGGCGACATATTTATTAGATACACGGTCCGAGATTCGAATATGTTTGGAAAGGATTTAGTTTCACATAAATATGTTTTGTCAAAAGGAATTTTAAATGTTTATAGGAAAAAACGTTGGGTTTCTTAATATATGCTGAAAGTATTTTTAAGTTATTCGATAATAATTTGTTAAGTTAAATGGCCTCAAATTTAATCGACGACGACTCTATAGCTTTGCTTCTTAAACCGGTTTGCTTGAAAAAGGTAAATAATTCAGAAATATTCCAAATCGATTTTAATATCATTTCAAATTTATTTTAATATAATTTCAAATTTATTTTAATATCATTTTAAATTTATTTTAATATGTATACAGTAATTCTAAGTGAATTACGGTATGGCGTGAGCGCCAAGTATGGCGTCAACAAGTTTAAATTTTAAGCATAGGAATATAAAAAAAATAACTTTACATGTACATCTAAAGCGTATGTATATCCAACTAAGAATCGTGTCATAAAATGCAAGGCACGTGTTCGCAAAACGCAGCACACGTGGGTTTTCTTGTCTACATACACAGTCCTTAATACGCCGGCTACATAAACAATTAAACTATGTAAGCGTATTTGGCTTTACGGGCGCGGGTACGCGGGCGGCCTCTGTGCAGAGTGCACGTGCCGATTGGCGAACTCGTCTTCCCTTCCTGTTTACATTGGATGTCGCCTGTTGATATGGCGAGATGCTCCTTGTTGTTTCAGTCGCAAGATGGAAAAGTTAACACGACTCGAGAATATAATATAATCGTAATATAATCGTCACTTATAATTATATATGTATATAATTATAAGTGACGACTCGAGAATATTAACAGACATCTGCTTATATTGTATCTGTTACGTTACAGTTAAAATCTTTTCTTTTATTCAATAGTAGGATGCTCTAGAGCAAAATTTCCCCTGACCAAAGTTTTTTGTTAAGAAAATAGTTACTTTTTACAGTCAGCCCAAAAATAGATTATATTTATTATTACACAAGTAAGGCATTTATTAAGTAATAAATGCCTTAGCAAAATCCGCTTACTTGGGAATAAAAATTGAAGTCAATAAATAAATTCATAAAAAGTTTAATTAAAAAATCGTTGTTCTCTGTAGGTAATTTTGCAAATACAGTTAATCTCTTATTATTTTTCTATTGACCCTTTATTATTTCAAAAACGATTACCGACGTAAACTTAGCTTATATAATAGAGTTATTAAGATTACTTATTTTAAAAAGCTTATTTTTATTAATTAATGTTGTGTGTAACAATCGTTTTTACGAGGTAATGTTTAACACGATCGTTACATAAAACATTGATTGCAACTTTTTATAGAAAATTATATGAGCTTTGAATTCCCTGTTCGTTTTAAGTTTAAAAATACTAAGACCAAATAACTTTTAAACAATAATTAGATTTAATATAAAATTACTTTAATATACAAACTTAAATTAATTGGCACGTACAGAAACGGAAACCGATGGCAAGTTTAAAAAGAAAATATTTTAATTGTGTTTAACATGGTTAAGTAAGTAAAAGATTTATTTGTACAAAAATGTTTGAGTACGATGCACACTTTTCATCATTTTAGCTGTTTGTCTTCTGCGATGTATTATGAAGACACAATGGAATCTCTATATGCATCCATACAAAAGTTACGCGCACGCAAAAAAAAACGAATGGAATTGATAATTAATTTCGAGTGAATATATTTGGCGTTAATTTTGTAGAAAGTCATTATTCACAGTTAAATGAAACTACGTGATGTAGTATTATTTCTACTTTCTTTAATTTCTTTACCACGACCTAGGTTTCGTTGTATTACCACATCTTCAGGTGGAATATTAGCAAAGATTCTTTGTTAATATCCCACCTAAAGATGTTGTAATACAACGAAACCTAGGTCGTGGTAAAGAAATTAAAGAAAGTAGAAATAATACTACATCACGTAGTTTCATTTAATTGTGATTAATTTCTATGTAAAGTCAGTAGTAGTAGAGGTTAAAGACAAGTTTATTACTGTTTTGTTTTTTCTTACGATACAATTAAAACTAGAAGAACTTACGAAACGTTTGCTTGCTGGGAAATAATAACTAAAACAATTAAATATTAAAGTGTAATATTTTCTTTTTAAATTTATATCGATAATTATTATTTCTTGTTTCTGTTGATTTTTCGTTGTATACAGCCATAATTTTCTCGTCTGTACGATAATGGAACATTATGTAACATTCATAAATTCCAATATTTCAAAATCTATATTTTACTGCACGTATGAATCCGTACAAACCTGACTGTATTGTAGTTTACGTTTCAAAATTTTTTTGTTTAACATCTGTTATTTTATTTGATTAATAACCTACTCTGCTGATATAAAAAACGCGATATTTTTTGACTGATATATATTTACACACATTTGTATTGGAAAAATATTAACAACATATGTTATAGCCACCGCCCTGAAATTAAACCTCTTATATTATGAGTAGAATAATTTATTTAGATACGTTATTTTTCATAATATTAATATGTTGTTTAATATATCTTCCACGGGCGTAAAAATAATATCTTGATAGCCTGTATTTCCTTAATTTATTAGTGCAATTTGAATGAAATAATTGTAATTTGAATTACTCTCTAAGTATTCCCGATTACTGATATTCTTCAGATTTTAAAACACACATCATAAAAATTAAGTAAAAAACACGTTATTAAAATTAAGGGTTTTGAGATAGGCACATGGCTATACGTTTTAACGATTTAAAATGGAAAACATTGTACCAAAAGATATTAGTAAATAGTTTTAATCACATTTTAAAAGAACTCTTCGTTGATATTGTTCTAGATACGGTCCGTGAAAAAAATTTGACTCAAATCGGAAGTATGAGCCTCCCCATATTTCAAAAAATTAAAACTCTTTATATCCATGTGATTGCATAATTCAACTGTGGCTTTCTGTGCATCACAATCGGTCTTAAACTGACAGACACTATGAGGCTGTGACCAGTGCGTGTGATTGTCCGTGCGATAGGACTTAATGGCATTATGACGACTATGTACATCTGGATTTGAACTACTGTGATGAATATGTACTGTATTTACAGGATATCAAGTCCCTGTAACTGTAAGGTTCTTCAACATTTGTAATTTACGAAGTTAATGGAATTTCATCGGTTAATAACCATTTTCCAATTGTCGGTTAAGCCAGTATTATAGTCAATTAAATGAAACTACGTATTGTAGTATTATTTCTACTCTCTTTAAGTTATTTACCACGACCTAAGTTTCGTTGTTTTACAACATCTTCAGGTGGGCTATTAGCAAATATTTGCTAATAGCCCACCTGAAGATACAACGAAACCTAGGCCGTGGTAAAGAACTTAAAGAAAGTAGAAATAATACTACATCACGTAGTTTCATTTAGTTGTGAATAATGAATTTCTACAAAATTAACGCCAAATATATTCAGTATTATGCTATGAAAACATCTACCCCTCTACTAAAAATTATGTAAATGAAAACGAAAACTGTATTGTAAATTAACACCAAGTCTCCGCTATTCTCAAGGTCCGATGATTGAAATAGTTCAGGTAATCTATCGAAGAAGTAAATTTTAAAATATATTTTTTGAAAAGGTATACAGTTTAGTATGCTTAGCCAAATCTATTAGGTTTAATTATGTTTGTTTATTCAATTAAACAATTAAAAAATATTAAATACATAGATTCAAAGCATTATTTTTTTCTTAAAAATTATTTTTATTTGTAAAATGAATGCGCATATGCGGTTTTCTGAATTCACGCAATTTCTACGCCGTAATACTATATGTAGCCCGGGGTATGAGGACACTTCCGAAATTTGCAAACTAAATATTTTGAAAATAAAATTTTAGATCTTTGCACATCAAATATTAGACGGATTTTGTTAGTTTAAGATTTAACAGAGAATCTTTTAATATGTATTTATTATAAAATATATATTCCGTATAACTAAATAGGAAGGTGCAGACATTTGAAACCTGCACTCGCATTAGTTTTAAGTCAAACAAATTTTGAAAATCAAATTCCATTCTTTTGATCAGATATTTATGGTTTTGTTGGCATCTTTCCCTTTCGATAGTGGTATAACAGAAATGTTTCCTATTTCAGTATGTTTTTTTTTATAGGTATACGTAATAAAAGGAAAAACTGACTGATCAATTAATGCAAGAAACATATTTTAATAATTATGCGGAATAAACAATTAAACCATTTTGACACTTCAAACTCGGTATATTAATTAATTGCGTATTTGAGTGGTAAACATTATAGCATATTGTTGGAAAATTTTTGTAATATCAAAATCTTTTATGACGTCATTTTAACGATGTGTTTCATTTTAAATATATATTTGTTTCAATAAAACTTCTTCTAAAGTAGCATCTACTTTCATTCAATAAAGGATTTCATCCATAATGCGAGATGTTACATCAAAGATATGAGAAAATTAAATAAGAAAAATTCAATCTACTCTTTGGTTTATATATTTATGTATATCGAATTAAGGTGGGTGGAAATGTTATTGTGAAAAGTATTCATTTATTATTTTTCATGTTTCGAGACAGTTTAATGTTGTATGGGTTGTGTCATTATATATGATAAATGAAATAGAGACATCAATAACCAAATATGAGAAGCATCCACCCGTATAATACTTGTCGATTACACCGATTCCACTTCAGGACTTACTTGAATATGACATCACTTTGATCGCATCCAGAACTTCCCAACTTTTGCGTACACACGACACTGCTTAAATCTTCCTCGTACCAATATTAACCCACAAAACACACCTTTAACTGAAGGAACCACTCGTCTTTGAATCTGAATATGAACTAAACACCGGACGGAACATTTCCACGAATGGGTGGAAGCGGGGGACTGGGCCATCATTATACAACTGACTAATAAAAGAAGTGAAACCGCATCTATTATTCGTCAGCATGTGAAATTATATTGGGCTTAGTTTACAGTGCCCATTATACGACCTCGCGCCGGTCAGGGACTCGCCGTAGCGCTTTATTGCTCCCGCGTTTTACTTGTTTTAGCGGCGCGCCACGATTCTTGTCAGCCTTTGATTTTAATATATAGCTACAAGGAAAATTGTAAATTAGTTCAATATATTTTTTTTACAAAAAAATGTAGTGTTTTTAATAGTGTTAAAAGAAATTAAGTTACGTAAACTAAGATTACATGGATAACGTTTATTTAGTGTGACGCGAAAATTGTTGATAAGAAACAAAAATCGAAAATTATGTTCAATATCTTTTTTTTTTCAAATTACAGAGGTTGGTACAACGATAACGGCGAAGACATACGAGTGCTTATATTGTAGCTGACGCTCAACCGATCAATGAATTGCATATTGCTACTAATTTTATCCCTTTGCCTAATCGTCACTTCCCTATTTCCTAACCTATCACTTCTTTTTCTTCAAAATTATTCTTACTTAAATATACACAAAAATAAGACGTAAAAGGTTATAGAGATATTTCTGCATAAATTGAAAAAATGGGAAAAATAAAACGCATATACAAAATATTATAGGTGGAGGAATAGACATTAGTGGTTGAAATTAGAAGAAATATGATTTAAAAAAGAAATTGTTTAAAGACTAAGACCGAAATTATTCTATAACTTGGAGCAGCGAGATAAACAATATTCACAACAGGGACATTGATGGGTCTTTAAGTTAGTAGCAGGTTCCGCTGCGCATCTGGAAATGTGACGTGTCAATCGTTTAATCGTCTGAAATAATATATATTCAGGAAAGAATGGAAAAATTGCACCATTATCATAAAATGCCACCCAATTGATTTGGAAATATATTGTATTTAAACTTAGAAATTTGCCGTTTTAAGGGTTCTATAATGAAAGAAAAAATCCTTATCATCGTCAGGTCCTTTTATCTATTTGACGCAGACTAACAATTTCTATATGTTTAGACCTAGGTCCATAAAATTGCCAGTAGATACTTTATACGGAGATTTCGATTTTACGTTTTACGTAGAAAGCTGTCAATAGAAAGATCTGATAAAATAATATTAACATTCCATTTGCCATTTCTCATTTTTAAGCTCGTTTGCGAAATATCAAGTTAAAAAGTAACGTGAAATTTATCCTCATACCTTATATTCTCAACTGTGTACTTGGACAATCTGAACAAATTTCAGGTATGTACTAGTTATGTACAATTCTAGACCTTTGATTAAAATTATTATTTAAAATGAGGTCGGTTCACTCTTTCAACAATTTCTCTAGATGTAAATAATTACGGTACCCTATTTTATGTATTTACTGACGCACACTTGTCCGGTTTTTGTAAAGTCGATCATACACCGGTGCATCTGTTGCAACTTATATGTTATTGAATAAATATTGACGGTAGTAAGTAATTCAAAAGATAATAATTTGTCTCTCATGATCACTGAGGAAAGACATGCGAATGGGCAACCCTTGCCACCGACGAGTATTTTACAACAGGTTCACAAACTCGTTTGTGTGCACACACAGCCAGGCCGGGAACAAATGCGGACTGAGTGCGCAACTAATTAGCGCCGACACACCGTCGTCCATCGACCGGCGGCAGAGCGGCTCAGCATTCGGACGGCCCGTTTATGGCACCTCATTAGGGTCGATCGCATGATGATGGAATTAAATTCAACAATGTGGCCGAATAGGTAGGGCTATCTACCTACGTACATCGCGATGGAAACTTAATGAAATGGGGTCCGTAGCATTTGATCTTTTTTCTACCTGGTTCCCACTATTCTAAATGTAGATGGTAGTAACAATAAATGGTAGGTATTTAATTTAAATACTTACTAATATTGAGTTTGATCGAATATTGGACTGTAATAATTCAGCTTAATATTTTTTTGTTATAACTAATTAGCACACAATTTATCAAATCAAGCTTTCAGACATTAAAGTTTATACACACTGAGTACGATTTTAAAATTCACGAAATAGAGTAGTTTCAGGTCTGTTAAAATCAAGAGCATGGAACACCCATAAAAAGGATTTCGCAGTTGTCTACCACGCCTAAAGTTGTTGTTTTAAGTTAACCGAAATAATTTTAGTTGAAAGTTATGATCATTTGAGTTGCGAGTTTCCAGAAGTTTTTCAAAACTAAGGTTATAAGATTGAGGGACGTCACATTATGCTTCTCATCAATTATCTAGATTTTTTTATATTTTACGAATTCATCGGTAAAAAACAGAGGGTAAAAACACGTCATTTTGAACATTTATATTTCGCAAACAATGATATTAATTGAGATACCCGTATGAAGAATATACTTGCAAAATTTCATGCGCATAGATTTAAAACTGCGTGAACTGTGATGTTGTAACAGACGGACGGATAGCCACACATGGCGAAACAATAAGAGTTTTGTTTATGGAATCCTAAAAAGGGAATGATACATAGCATAAATTACATTTTATGTAAAAGCTTCAAATTGTATCATCTCAATAAAAAATAATAAAAAGAAAACATGTAATTTTCGCGAAGTGAGAAGGCCTACGAAGACATTAATGAATACGATCCATTTATTTATTTATTTGCCTACTTTAAAGTATCTAATTGATACATATGGCGGACTTATTGCTACGAGTTCTCTTACAGCCATACACCAGTCCAGCTCCATTCGAGTCCCCGCGGTGCGCTGCATCGTCAAAGGCCGTATGCCTTGTGATCGACCCTACACACCACGGCGACGACGTATTGGGTTGATCACAAGGCATACGACTTAACTGCTTTTTAAACTAAAATTATGTTGTATACTGTAATAGCGAGGGAATAGTTAATGATTTTGTGCTCGAGACATTGTGATTCAATCATTGTTAACGAAAATATAACCTGTAACGCGTGAAGCATAACTCAGCTTACGTACAATTATCGTCTGGTACGCCGGTGTTGTAAAACGAGATTTTACATTTGTATTTAGCAAAGGATTTATGTAATAACTATGAACATGAGTTATAATAGAAAGTCAATTACATTCTGTAGTATCATGTTGTTCTGTCAAATTAAAAATAACCGGTAATGTGATATTACCGGTTATTTTTAATTTGACAGATTATTCCGTCAAACTGAGAATAACCTACAATGTCACGTTATTTTGCCAAGTCGAGACTAACGTATAAAATGATGTTGTTCTTAGTTTAACATATATTTACATTAAGTTTAACTTGTTAGGATTCCGTAATGACACAAGAGACTTTTAGAACTTTGTTAAGTCTGTTCGTCTATCACAAGTTTACTAGTATTTATACGCAATCGTACAAGCAGATGCTTCTGATGGAAATTTTAAATAATATGATGCAAACTATTAAACTTTTTTCTCCATATCTCTTAACATCTTGAGAAATATTTATGAAATATGAATACAGATTTGTAATTTGTTCGCCTTCTTTGTATATCTGTTTATTATTTGTATTATTTTTCAACCATGGATTTGGAAAGTCTGAAAAAATTCTAGCATATGTTTAGAAATCTCAGATAAAAGTTTTATTTTTCTTTCACTTGTCTAGCTCTAATAGTGTTCACGCCAGTTTTGTAGTTAGATTATTTAAGCAATCATTTAAAAAGATTTACACTCGCACGTCAATTTATGATCTAACTTTATCGCATATACGTTTAAAGTAATTATTTTATTATTATTTTAACAAAATAATTAAGACAAATTATAGAAATATATTAACATATAATTGCTTTTATTTTTATTAAAATCAAACAATTTTAAAACTTGGTATTTTCAGATTCTAATTTTTTTGTGGTTATTTCGACGAAATAAAACAAATAGAAAAATAGAAGGTATTGTCAATTATTTTTGTCCATTACTTCCTTTGTTTTAATTTTTGTTTTATTACCGTCATACAAGATGTTAGTGGTTTTTGACCGTGTAGACACGAAATTTGACGGTATGATTATTATTTGCAATGGTTTGTGCGTAAAGCTATTTGAGATTGTGCCATTTTAGTTTTTTAACGATTTTCAATAAAGTTATAAATGGTGCAACGAGATACGATTTCATTGTAAAAATGATACTATTTTTACCGTGATCATTTCTATAATCTTAAGAAATACTTTTTAAAACGTTTTAAATTTATATCCGATCAGAAGAATAATTAAAATTAAGGATCGTTGCAAATATCGATAAGATTTTAAGTTACACCCCTCGGTCCGAGACTCGTTTATGAGATGCCGAGTGAGTTATATTCGCGCCCCAATGCAACCTCATCTTATTTATGGCGTCACATCCGTGCGACTATTGCAGTAATGCAGAACTCATGTCATCTTAAATCATTGCCAAGGTGCTGCTCGAATGGCTTTTTATTGTATCCCGTTTTCATTGCTTGGGTAGATGATATGAATCTTTTGCCCGAGCAACGCTTGGCAAGGCTTACGAAATTATATTCTTTAAAACATAAAAGGATATCCACCTGTCTGTGACTAGACAGGTGGTAATAGATTTTAACAGAACTACTGAGACATTTTTTTACTAAGCATTTATTCAGAATTTAATAAACCATTACGCTGAAAGAAATGTTTTCTTTTCTGTGTAAATTGATTATCGTAAAAATTAAAAAAGTGAATTAAATGTATTAGTTATGGACATATGTATACGGATTTTAGTCCTTTATGGATGGAATCGGTTAAAATATAACGAAATAGAACGGAATCGGTTAAAATATAATTTGATCAAATATAAGAAAAGGGAAGTAGACAATTATACTTTTGTGATATAAATCCAGAAATAGGTGAAAGACGAATAATTATTTTTGATCGAATCATTCTACCACTTTTTATACATTCTTAGGAATTTTTACTGTTAGTTTCCTAATAAATTAATGATTTGAAATATTCTATTCAAAAATATGTTTACACGTTTAAGTCCTTCGGTAGAATTTCTTTCTTATCACAATAATTTTCAATAAAGTTCCATCATTCTAATATATAAAAATAATATGAAAGAAGGAAGTTAATCGATCAAGAATTGCGACCCGCAGAGTTTACCTTAAAATTATAGTTCTACGCCCGTGATGAAATTCGAACATGATTTTAAACTTATTATAACTTTGTATAAATTTGATGGCGATTCAATTTCTGGAATGTAATTTACTTTTCATTTATTATAAATTTGAAGTAATATCTTAGAAAATATATATCTGTAAAAAATCTAGATTTGCGGTGAATTTATCTAAAGGGGTGACTCGTAAGGTAATTTTTTAACTTGGAAGTGACCCGTTACGAATATCGAACAAGACTTTTAAACTTAATATAAATTGGAAATTGATTTAATATTTGGAATGAAATCTACTCTTCATGGTTTTATATATTTTATATAAATCTTACATATAATATAAGTGGAAAATCTAGTTTCGCGGTGATGGGTACGCTTCATCGCCTGGAGCGATTATTTTATCTATTTATTTTCTTAGTAAAAACATTATTAAATTTTCATCTTAGTAACCTGTGCTTCGAGTCAACTGTGGAGAAAAAAAAACAATTATTTACAGACTAGATAATTCCAAGAATACTTTTGTGACTAAAAAGTAAAAATACCATACGTTCCAAATCATTACCATCTTGATTCTAAAGTCGTACATAGAACAGGAGGATAAATCGAAATTGTGCAATACTTTCAACATCAAGTTAGGCAAATTGAGCATGCGGGCAATAGGAAATCGCAAATGTCTGTTAGTACGTGCATGCGGAACATGAAATAGTAAGTGCCTTCGTATTCGCGCGTAAGAGTGTACCACAAAAATATGGGCATATTATTATTGTGTTGTCAAAATAACCTTTTAATATTTTGAATAAATGTGTGACTGTTGGCAGATTTAACTTACTCGCAGAGAGTTATATCCAATTAGGCTCAAAACCTTGGGTTACTTATGACGATAATGACCTTAAATTTTAAAAATAGGAAAATGAAATAAATTTGATTATCTCCATTGTAAGGATGAATATTACCTCATTTTTCCTCTTAGTCGTTACATTCTTGACAGTGGTTGTGGTAATCGTGTCGTGTGTTGCTATGCGCGACAAGTATGTAGCTATTTGTTTCTATCAGCTGCTTTCCGGGTGCACTTGTTTAACGGAACGTAAATTGCTGCCTTGACAGGTTACCTATCTACCTCACCGGTGCTTTCTAACGTGCTCTAACATCTTTCACTTTAGCCTGTACCACCAGGTATTTAATACTACCGTTGCTACGCCGCGACAAGTGTCCGGAGAATTTCATGACGCGAGTTTGTGCAATATTGGACAAACGCTTTCTGATACCGAATTCTTGGGGTGTGGATACGTTAGCACGTATCAATGGAACTCAGTCTACGATAATCCAAGCATTCTCTCCCGACACCACATTCCAGGGCGTCTATCTTTATTCTCTCCATATACGGAAATTAAACAACTGAATTCCTTTCCAATTTGCTATGAACGAGAGTGTCACGGAATTTCCGGAAGTATCACATGACAGATTTGATTATACTAAATGCTGTCTTGCGAGCGTCAATAATACGATCGAACAGATAATATAACGGTTATCATCTCGCTGCTTTAATGCAGAGAACGCAATATACTAATTGTATTATAATAAATATTTTTTTTACTTATTTATTAGACTTGTTATTAAATAACTTACTCATTTCACTTGATGATGCCTATTTCAGAGAAAACACAAAGCAAAGCAAGTAACGTTCGCTTTATTTTATTATTATTTACAAAAAATACGGTCACTTTCGATGTCGGGAGCTTTCTTACATTTTTTTGCATACAACTCTTTAACTATATTGTTAAATTAGGGTCGGCCGAGGTGCTGTAAATGCCGAGTATGTAAATATACACATTTTCGGTAGTTTGTTTATTATTCGTAACAATCCTCCCGAGCTCCGGTCCGTGACGTAACATTTTAAAAGTGAAAGCAACGTGCGAGCAGCTTTTGTTTAGGTTTTATCTTCACTCTTGCCGCTCGCTGTTGTCTGCATCAATATTTACGTTCATTATGCAAATTGTACATTTTTTGTTTTTTTGCTCGAGGCCACCGGTCAAACCCTTTGTCGATCTTTTGTTTGCGTTTACCCTGACAGAAACCGGGAGTGTCGAGGCGTGTAGAAACAAAAGTGTCGGGACACGTTTCAAAGTTTGCCCAAGGACATGGTATTTTTTGATTTGCTTAATATAACCTTGCTTAATTCGTGGTTCTTTATGTATTGCTTAATAATGCATTGACACTTAACAAAGATTTTCAGAATATACTCAATTTGTTGTTTGTGAATAAAAAAGACTTCTTTTTTGTTTTCCTTTTTAAAAAAGTACCTACTAAAAAAGTTGGATTAATCTTTCAGTGCAAAGATAGAAACTTTGTTATGAAACTAATGAAATAAACTTGGAAAATAATAATAATCGCCAGCTCTATTTTGCTTGTGTGTTCCTCTTACTAAATTATTTTAGATATTACTAGCTGTACTATTATACTACATATTACTAGAGAGTTTCACTAGCATAAATTTAGAAATAAGAAAAATTATTAGAATTTTTCTCTCTCATATATTGCTATTCAATGTAAACTATTGTCATACCAAATTTCATCAAAATCAATTCAGTAGATTTCGCGTGACTGACGAACAAACTAACATAAAGATAGACAAAAATTCTAAAAATGGGTTTCCAGGCTTCTATTATTATTCTATATGCTACATCAATCACTCTTTTGAAAATATTTTCCATGTACAGAATTTACTATATTACAATTTTATTACTAGCATAAGTTAAATATTTATTGAGCTAGAAAGTTTATATCAGTAATGATTTATTTATGACAAATAAAACAATTTTCCTTGAAACAGGCCACGGAACCCTGGATGTACGAGTCTATTATATATAAACTAGCATAAATTTACTATAATTTTAAAACTAGCATAAATAAAATAGCTTTCGCTTACTTATTTTCATATTATGTTAAAATTCGGTGACTTGGAAATTAATTGCACGTATTAATATACTCTTTAATATACTTTACGTATTAAAATTAATCGCACGTATAAATATAAATGAAACTGGTTTATAAAGCTGTGCGCGTGTTGTTTGTGCTCCAGTTTTTTTTAAATATTCATTTTGAATTTTGACAAATATTTTATTTCTGATAAATATAGGTTATTGTTAGCAATGTCTCGTGAGACGCAACTATTACTTTCCATATAATTAATACTCCTATGATATATTTCTGGTATTAATTCATTTACCGAACGAATTTTTCAAACAGATTACGGTCACATCACTAGATTCCAGAGACAACTAAGTGTTAATTAAAATTTTATGTTCATTGTGGTTAATATTATATTTATTCGTAATAAAATAATTCTACTACTCGATAATTCGTTAAATGAATAAGACTCTTATTACAGCTGATGGAAAAATGAACCCTCCTCTCTTTCACCGAACGACGATAACGTTCTACTTTCGTAACGTCCTATAATCTCTCTGTCTACGTTGAATTACTCACTAATAGAAATATGTTAGCGACTTCCGTGTTGATTACTTGCGGCCACTAACGGTTGAGGTCGCCTTCTCGAACCTTCCGCATTCAGTTCTCAATAGAAGGCTCACATCGTACTGCATCGGCCAGCCCACGTGACGCACAATAAATGCTTGAGAGCTTTAAAAAGCTCACCTCAGAGATGAGATGTCTCTTCCTTGAAATTGGATGCAAAAGATCGGTCATGTCAGTGGTTGAATATGGTTTCCGTATTATGTTGGAAGGAAGCATCGAGTTTTAAGTTGGTGGGTGGATCTAAGGGGTATAAATGTGTTAATTGTCACACATTAGATTAATGTCATATACAGGTGACACAATAAAATTTATCGGAGTATTAACGGTACCATTAACGGTTTATAATTCGAATTTCAATATTTATCGCTATGTATTTTCAAACATATCCAAATATTGTATTGGCGATCTAGGCATGTATGTAAAATTGGTTAAATCTTACGAAATATTTATTTGTTCATATTTTTATTATTTGTCTAAAAATTGATTGGTTTTAATAATTTTATATTCATTGGATTTAGAGCCGTTTAAAGTTTGATTTCAATTTCTTCTAAACAAATGAACAAGTTTTAGTTCGATGACAAGAATTAAGTATATGGCCATAAATTGATAAAATGAAATATAACAAAACACTGTTTATCCTATCATGGGTTGTATCACGGGTTGTACACTGAAGCGATACTAATTTCTGCCTATTCTGTCTCGGTTGGTAGTTTGCGAAGATATATATAAAAGTTATCTGATGTCACGGTTGATCACGATTTTAGATTGTTTTATTTCCAGTCCACTTCGAGGAAATTGACATTATATGTAATTGCAACGACAAATTTTTTGACTTAATTAAGACGTGAAATTAATGATGCCCCAACATGAACAGCTAACAACTAACAAAAGGTACTACTGACCAGTTCTTTACAGCAAATAACTACCCTGGTGTACACGAATAACTACACCATTTGAATCCCTTACTTAATATATACGTAAAACAAATTATGAACTATTCGCACAAATTACAATATGTTACTACACAAATGCAATTATATAAAACGGTCCCTTAAGTAAATATGAGCCTCTTTAAATAAATGTACAAATCATATGGAAAATGAAGCCTGAAAGCGAAATATATAATTATAACAAGCAAACCTACATTAAAAGCAAAGTTTATAAAGAGTATGGGAACACTAGGATTAGCTTATATCAGTAAAGAATTAGCCGTGATCTCTAACAAACATTTAATTTCAAATATTTCATTCAAAGCCTCGAAAGCATTCGTAAACGTAAAATTGAATTAATATCTGAAGTCCATGTAAGCTTTTAATCGAATCTTGTTTGTATGTTAAAATCTGAATGTGAATCGTTTTTAATTTATTTATATATGTGTAATAATATTGTTTTTGTATGGGTTTTGGGTCGCGTATTTATTGTTAATGTTTGTCTTCCAGTTAATTAACCTTGCCGCGCAACTTAATGACTTTTTTGCAATATTCAAAAAATGTTCTTAACCGGATTTAAATTCAATATAAATTTTCACCGAGGATATGTTAATGATCTTAAATTACGTTTTGAAAATATCTTCATTCTTTTTACTTGCATACATCATATTGTTTTCATAATTCATTCATTATGTTAATTTAGAAAAAAATAGATTTCGGCTTTTTGACATGCGTGAGCGATATCTTAATTTCTTATCTTAATGGCAAAATCGTTTTTACCATTTTTCTCTTCTATTCCTTTTCCTATCCTGTCACATTATTTTTTTGTAAAAATATAGAATAAGTTTCAACTAAACCACTAATCACATTTGCCTGACTTGCCATATTTGCGTAGTCAAAGTTGAAATAGTAGTTTAGTTTTAATTTTATAGAACGAAAAATATTGCCTACTGTGTATTTCACAGGTGCATATTTAAAAAAACATTTTTGTTATCTGATATAAACACAAATTAATGATTTTCTATTTTGGTTTATTTGCGGGTGTCAAAATATGCGACGTAAATGGTTGTAGTTTTAGAGTTTTTTTTATTGCGTTTGTAATTAGAGTTTTTTTATTGCGTTTGTTTTTTATTGCGTATTGTCCTAGAACCTTAATTTTTTTAAAGGCCTAAGGGACCGTAGATTTATATATTCGATATTAATTTCAACTTGATACCTTCACGAGTTTCCGAGAAAAAGTGTTTCGATAGACATACAGATAGACAGACGGACATACAACGAAGTGATCCTGTAAAGGTTTCTTTTTTTGCAGCACGAAAGCCTAAAGATGAGTACAGTATTTTGAAATAGGATTGTAGAATTTAATTGAGACAAGTGCAGGGGATAGGAATTGGCGTGGCTAGGTTTGTATTTCATTGAAATTTATCTGGAAATAATATTGAGAAAGTAATTACATTGGTATTTGCGTATAATAATGTGTCAAATAACTTTTTTTTATGATACACCATTTTTATGTAATGACTCGTATTTAATGTTTAGATAAATTTGATACACCCAAAATTTTTAAACAGTTTACGATATACAGTGAGTAAACTAAGTTTTAAATTTCTTCAGAATGAAAGAAAAAAAATTATGTTAATAACAAGATCATAAATTTTTTGTTATATCTACATTTAGATGCATAAGTCGGAGGAAATTGTAGGAAATGCGACGATCTCTTGATCACTTACTTATATTCGAATCAATGATCAGGTTTATTTCATAAGTTAGGGAAATGTAGTTTAATATATATTAGTGGTCGCACAGTGGTCGAAATTCGACCGTAATTCATGAATTATGTTAAATTTGAAAATTATTCAAGTTCTTATCCTCCTTTATAATTACTGGATAAAACGTTTTTAAATTTTGTTATATTACGTTAGCTGAGAGCGTGTACGAATATGTCATTAGCGTGTGTTACTTGCCTTAATTCCCTGCAATACCTATGAAATTTAAAATCTAATCTTAGTAGCAACTAAAAAAAAACACAATTACACTTTGTATTCGTATTTATAATAACATATATATCTATTACACAAAATATAAAATAAACGCTTTTATGCCTTGACATACACTCCGCAGACTATTGAAAAAGGAACACTTGAAATCACACAAAAGTCACAGCTCGAAATTCATTCAGTCAATCTGACATTTCAAAATTCTTTGGCGGCAATCTCTACTCTGTGCGATTGTTTGACCACCGAGTATTATGTGTTTGACATTGACAGTATGAACGTAAACAAGGTATCTTTTATTTTTAAACGCAAACAATAAACTTTTTAATGTATTGGTAACACATATTAAATATAAATTTTAATTTTATGCCATTCCTCTGTGCGCCTAGTATGCTTAAATAGAGATACAATGATTTCTCTTCACGTATTAATACATATATTGCATTTGTATGTATAAGAATACACAGTGTCAAATTTTCTTTGTACACGTAGGTCACGTTAGCGTAGTACAAGTAAATGTTAAACATAGCTTTATATTTGATGCTATATATTTGGGTATATAGGTGGACATTATATATTCATCATATTCAGTAGCTGTTGTGTTATATTCCTTTGCGAAGAAAGAGCAGATTTTAATTGCATCCAATTAATTTTTTTTAACGTTATGTAATTTCTAGTTTAATTTTATCTTATAATTTGCTATTAAAATACAGTTTGTCAAAATACGAGTTCTGTCTATAAGTAATAGAGCAGTTTTGGTACATAAAAATTGCAAAAAATTACTAGATTTGTATTAATTAGACTGAAATATGAATTTTTACTTCATATTTTAAGGACATCAAAAACATTGAAAGCGTATAATTAAATACTTTCATTTAGTCACTATAAAACAAGGAATGGGTATAATGGATATTTACTTTCATATAATCGCTATAAAACCAGAAAAACATCGCACAGAAGCTTTGCGTTTAGCCAAAGCTGATAAAAAAAAGTTTAGTCGATTTTTTAATAGGCACTGGTAAACAACGAACGAATACAAAACGGATTGACCGCTCGGCCTCATTGTGGAAGCAGCTGATGGTTTTTACAATTCGTTTATCATCCCCATTAATAGCATTAAACGCACACAGTGAAGCTTTGAACTATCAAGGGCATCATGCATATAAACAGAGCACGCACGCCGACATAGAATCGGGCAAACGGTTGCGGAGCTCGCTTTTTGTAACTCGACATAGGCTCGACAGTGTTGCGGTAGTGGGAGAGTAGTTTTTTCCTTTGCTGTTATTGAGCTGTTTCATCCAGAACAGTAGTACGGAAAATGAATAGCGGAAAATTTAATTGATAGAGCTTATTTGCCCCTAAACAAAAAGTAATATAGCTTTGGAAAAATGGTATTCAAATAACAATTTTAATGCCAAATGTTAATAATTGTTTCTAGTCAAAAAATGTCGAAAATTTGTCATATCAGCTCACTTCACATACACACACACACACACACACACACAGTTTCAAATTGATACCGTGGTATTTACTACTGTAAATTAAACGTATTTATTTTATGAATAATAACATAGAGAAGCTGTAGGTTAGGTTAGGTTATAGTGAGAACGTTACAAACCGGACAGCTTATAATATATGTAAATATTCAAATCCTGTATTCGCCGGCTAAAGGCATTTTAATAAGGTTGAATACGTCGGATTAATTTTTTATATTGAAAAATTAAACTGAAAAAAAAGAAGGAACCAAATTCGATTATTATTTTCCATTGCAAATAAAAAATTGACCTGTCTTGATGATATTGCATTTCACCACACAGATTATTTTAAAATTGTTTGTAACAAATGATCATCTTGCTTCGTGTTCACATCAAATTAATATAACTCACCATAAAATTTTATATTTATGGAACAGTAAGCGAATGGTGAATCCTGAATTTTGACTCTCAGTATTACTCGTTAAAAATAGTTGTCAGTAACTGATGTTACACAGTTCGTGAAACGAAACAAAAGGTATCCGAATATAATGTAAATTCGTTCGACATATCAACACTGGTACATGCTAGCACATTATATATGCATTGTCATTAGCAAGGTATTTCGGTATATAAGAAATAATTCTAAAAGTAAAATTGAACGGGTCTATAAATTAAATACGGTGAAGTGTACTATAAATTCTCGTTGCTGTCACTGTGACAACTTTTAATTTATTTCAGTCATTAAATAAAGTCTAAGCTTGACAGGTACCGCAAAATACATTTTGATTTATCAGCAAGCAAGAGAAAAATCAATGTCGTTTGTTATTCTGTGAGTCTGAGCTAGGTTTTTGATGCAGCTTCACCCGTTTTAATTTAATAGAGCTGTATGATTTGTGGTGGTAGGTTGGTTTGGCCAATTAGTTTGAATATACTTAATTAAACATTAATTTTGTCGATTAAGTTTACAGTGTTAACCATCAAGCTATCCACTTTAAACCTTTGAAATTGACCGGTATAAAGTGTTTTTGATAACATCGGGTCAAAGTATAATATTTAAATTAGGAATTTACATTAGAACACAAACTTCCAACACAGGTTTGAGTTTAATAACGTCGATTTTTAGTTATTTTAAGCCTTAATATATTGCAAACAACGCTTCCTGATATTGTAGTAATTTATTTATTGTTGTTCTGCCATTCATGTTTTTAGAACCTTCAGCTATCAAACTTGACTTCCGTATATAGCCTATAAAAGTATCCGAATTTTCCAGTCATTTTTTACAAAGCCATATTAAGCAACGATGATGAGTGGCCTTATTTCAGAAATATATGCATTCTTTATTTCCAAATATCATCTCATGTATACGTCTCCAAGTTTAAGGCTTTTTATATGAATTTATTTTTGTCGTTTCGCATTATGAAAGTGAAAAAGGGAAAATTTTAACAGATTTTTCAGTCTATAGTTGTTTTGCATAACATAAAAAATAATAAGTTATACATTTTGTAAAGATAGGTTCAAATTTCATAAATATATATATATATATATATATACATATATATATATATATATATATATATATATATATATATATATATATATATATATTTATATATGTATATATATACACACACACACACACACATATATATACACATATATGTATATATATTTAAATTTCTACTTCTTCTTGAGTTGGTCCCTCGCTACTGATGATCGTGGTTCAGTTTTGATAATTTCCGATTTTTGGCGCTCTCTAGGCCATAATGTATCTATCCAAAGTCTACGGTGGATCCCGAGCTCTTCGTGATAAAGATTTTGTTTGAAGATATTTGGTGATAAAGAGGTTTTCAATGCTGTAGGTAAGTTTTTTGCGCCATGTGGCTAAAATATTTTAGAACTCTCCAGAGTTAGATGGTGGGCAACTCTGATTTGATTCTCTGTTATCTCACAATAGAGATATTGGTTCTACGTTCGTTCCATTAGATGTTTATAATATTCCTTCGGCAGAACATTTCATTTGATGTCGATTCTTTTACGGTCCACGACTTAGCACCGTATAGAAAAATGGATAAAGGTTTTTACTAAATGGGCTTGGCTTATCTACAGATGTTGATGAGTTCGGTAATATCTGCTCTACTTTATCGATCCCTTTTTGTATAAAGGTAGGACAGTTGACTGCGTTTAGTCTGAAAGCCGTTTACAATTACATAGATACGTGTACTTAATTTTTTCGCAAACAATATTTTCGTCTTTAATACAAAAAAAAATAAAATTTCGTCTTTAATACATTATACTCTTCCGGTAAACTGTTATTGATAAATGTGCAGTTATTTTCGAGATGAACTGCAAAACATAGTTATTATTATAATGTTGAAAATAATTTTGTTAAATAAAACTAGAAAAGGAAAAATAGACGTTACACTGATTAACTACAAAAAATAGTTAATTTTATTAATATTTTTTTATGGTGAAAGGCAAGAGAAAAAGTAAGAGGCGTAAAGGAAAACTGGGAGTGACAAGAAAATAATTTTAATTTGAGAATTATTTTATTATAATTTAAAAAAATCGTTTCCTTGGTTTCGAATAATTCTATTTCCCATTTCGCTCTGGAACATGTATAAGAGTATTGAGTTTCTTGAAATATCTTCTTAAGATGTTTTTATTTATTTATCTACTTTAACGTTTCTATTTGATAAATATGGCGGGCTTATTACTACGAGAGCAATATTTTACAGCCAACCATAACATAAGTTCAGCTCCGCTAGACGAATGGCCGGAAATCGAACCCGGGTCGCAGCGATGCGCCGCGCCGTCAAATGTCGTATGCCTTGTGATCAACCCAACACACTAACGCGACCACCTTTTTTCTTCTTTGAATTTTAATAAATTGTAATATCTTTCAATATTTGCTTTTTTAATTACAATGCACTTTTCCGTTATTGCCTTTTGTATTTTGCTTTAATTTAAATATTATATATCTGATTTACATTATATATGTTGAGGGAATATATAAGCTGTAGATATTATTTTCCAAACTGCAGTAAAAACTTCAACCGATTTGGCCACCTTACACCAGTATAAGTCAACAAATTACACAGGGCTATATATAGCTTATTATTTTGGTAGTACTTTAATGCACTACTTCAATTACGTAATTTGGTGAATTAACACGGCGTTACGTACACATTCGGCTCGAAACTCAAGATAAATCGTTCTGTCTTGTCATAAATTCTGATTAATGGCGTATTTAAATTAAGCTTTGACCAAGAATTGTTCCGAGGAAATTCCGGACACGCATTGCGTAGAGGATTATTTATGAGCGGCCGAGTACACAGGTACGCAATGGCCCCAATAACGGCCTTTATTCATTAATATGTAGCAACGTAAGCGTTGATGTAAGTCGGATGTATATATATATATATATATATATATATATATATATATATATATAGTTTTTTTTGTTTCAACTCAGGGCTTTTCCACTAAATACGTTATCGAAGATTAATATCCACTTATCGCCAATAATATCACTTCATCCGCTATATGGATGAATTGATATTATTGGCGATAAGTGGATATTAATCGATACTTTTTCCATTAATGGTAATGATATCGACAAAATTAATTTCATTTAATTCAATGTGCCCAATTTCGTGTTGCTTAAAACTACACATTATGTTTAGGTATTCTTAGTATAGTAGAAAGTGACTCGATAAACGAATTTATAATATCATAAAAAAGTTCTATTAATTATATTTAATACTTTATTAAATTTTTGCAGAGTTTTTGCAAACCATTATACGTTATTTTCAGTTTAAAAATTCCGGCGTATAAGAACAATATATTACTGGATTGCCATGTGATTCCAAGTCATAATGATTTTTTTATTTAAATGACTTTACTATTGCGAAACGCATCAAACGTTACGTGTCAAATGGATCACAAACGTATCAAAGATTCACGTAAATCTATAAAAATAAATGTGCTTTAAAATTTTAGTTTTAAAAAGAATGGTGTAATTAATAAAATTTCACCATTCTAAATCGGCAAAAATATAAACTCGAAATTGTTCTACAAGAAAAAGAAAAAACAGAAGAAAAGAAGTAATTCCAATCTTTCTATCATATTAAATATTAATTTACTGTACTGTTCTTGACTTACTCAATCATAAGGACAATTACTAAATCAATCTTAATGTATTATAATGTACTATATAATTTCTTCAAAATTTTAAAACGTAGTTTTGAATCGTTTCATTGCCTGCAGAAAAAACCATTGATTTAAGACATATTGTACAGTAATTGGGAAGTTTGTTTTAAAACTTAAACTTAGAAACGGGTGAAGAATATCTCTACGGAAAATTAAAAATATCAAAAGGGATGCTCTAAACAAATTTGGGTAGTGTATGAATGGGAACTTTTCTCAATCTAAAAAGCAAAGATTTTAGATGGAAATATCTTAACTTTTATTATTAACCCCAGATATTTGTGTGTTTCTTTTCATGAATATAATTAATTAAATTCATAATCTATTTGAATCTTTGTCTACTTTCCACATATGCTGGAAAATAATCTTCTTCCATCCCACCGCCAATCGATAAGAATAAACACGCAGTTACGCTGACTGCCTTCGCGAAACACTCAGAAGCATCATTGCTAGTTGTTTTCAGAATAATCTAACATTACGATTCCGACAATAATAAACGACGGAATCTATGTCAGACGCCTACGCCGCCATCCCACATATCCGCAACTCGCGCTATACCAACTCTACAAATACGTATATAAAATATAAGTGTTTGTCTGCGGGCATCATGAGTTGAGAACTGGATTTTTGTAATCCAATCGTAAGAATTTTATTACTGCGTCTTAGAATATGGCTTAGAATATGGATAATATGCTATTTATAATATGATCCGATTTCAAAAAATGCAAATCTTATGAAAATAAGTAAGAAAATATTTTAATTATCTCATTGAATTAATTAAAATGACCACAAGTTTAGTATTTGTATACTACGGTTTGAAAATTAATATTTTATACAAAAATATAAAATAATTAACAAAACAAAAAAAATGGACAAGGAAACAGGAAGGACTGTAACATAAGAATAAAATGATAAACATTGATAATAAGAAAGCATATCATCGCCTGATTAAATTGAGAAGATTTTATAAAGTAGTTTTCAAGTTTTGGGCAAAATTAGATATGATCGTTAGAGAATAAACTAGAATTAAAAATAAAAATAACTGAAAATGTTTAATATTTTGGAAACGATGAAAAGAAGTAAAGAAGGGTGTAAAATTGTATTCAAGGTAACCCCACAATTTGAGAAAATTCAATTAAATTAAAAAAACAACAATGGGTATTTCTTCTAAATCCGTTGAACTAAACGCAAAAAATCATTTTTTCCTATCGACACGTTCGTATCTCGTGAAAATGGAATTGATTAGTATGAACGAGAGATTAACAATCGAGTACTTAATTATTTTTTGCTCCTTAGCAAAGCATAAAAAATAGTATAATTAAATATTATGGTTAAAGAAATAGTATACATACATTGAAGAAGATACTGTACACAGATTGAAGAAAGTGTAGATGTTTTTAAGACAAAACTGGATTTGAATAATTTTTTTGTCTTAAATCACAGCTCCAAGGACGCCTGCCAGTTTTGAGATGGCTACAATAATGAAGTGTTATAACTGGATTGAATATTTTTTAAATAAATTATCAAATCTAATTTTTTTTAAATTACAACTCTTTATTTTATTGCATAGACATTATTGGAATTTAAATATATTTTATTTATTATCGTTAATCACAATCCACATGAGGTATAACGAAGAAGTTAGATTGGACCGGTCAACCGGGTATTGAAGCTAGGCCGTAAATTTTCACTTGCAATCTTTTAAACTAACTAATTTGAATAAACAAACGAAGCGCATATAATAAAAGGATTAATTATATCACAGAATGATTGTAAAAATTAAATTGTATATTTTATTAAAGGTAGACAAATGGTTATGACGGAACTGTAGTAATAACCAGGAAACACTGTTCTTTAGTTAATTGCGCTAAATGTAAATTGAGTAGGTACCTACAGTGGTGCGTTTTCATATTATTCTTAGGCGGGTTATTAAAGCGCCCAGCTCTGGGTGAGAATTTATGAGGCAAGTTCATTGTTTGCCAGGGAAATGTATTGAAATGATTATATTTGGCAACATTACTACTTGCCTATGACATTGTTTTATGTGGTAAAAGTGTTTGATCTATATATAGTATTAGCGATTAAGGCCCTTTTAGTTCTAAAGAATCCTGCTCTAGATCTGATTTAGTTATGATTCCAAACAAAACGGAAGTGTGAAGTGATATTGCCAAATATAATTATTTTTGACGGAATCTTTTTTGCAGGCACACTCTGGCTAGTAACAATTTTATTAATTTAGATGAAAAGAAAATATCCAGATGTACCCAAATAAAATATAACTGCTTAATTTAAAAGAAAAAAATATCAGAAGTGCTGTAAAACATTTACACTTAAATTTCAAATAATTAGATAGCGTCTTTCGTAATTTTTCGTGATACATAAAAATAAATTTTTATGAAATTCATTTTCCAGGTGATTATTTTCTTCTGTCTCATATTATTAAAGCTCCTTATTTCAGGCGACAGGTGTTATTAACAAATTAAAATTAGTTGTTTTATTCGAACTGAAAACAAAAGCGTAGTCTATCCATATTTTTTATATTTATGTACTCCTATTTAAAGCAGTCACTTTTTAAATTACCAAAGAATATTTGCCTGAAATATTGTTATAATTTAAATGATGAATCAACAGGAAAAAAATAGTTCAGTTTTATTGCTTGAAATATAAAAATTTGACAATTGTTGTGTGAGCTCATTGTACGTCTCTATGTCCGCCTATTCCTATGTTAAAATTTTATAATTTCTCGACCCAGAAGAATGAAATTTGGCGCAAAGGCTGATTTACTTAAATAAAGAATAAAGTAAAATAAAAAAAATTAAAAATAAATTTGGATAATAGTGTAAAAATGATTTTATTTTTGATTTTAACATAAATTATATCATTGTGACATATTTACTAGATTATGCTTCAAAAAACTTAAAATAATTGCTACGATCAATTTTTGGTCCCCCTTTTCTTCAAATTTAATGCATAAAATTTTTTAAAAACCATAATACATAAAATTATAAGAATATAAACTAACTGTGCGGTATCTCCGACGTGCGAGTCGCACTCGTGTTCGGCATTGTGTTCCAATTTTTTAGTGATACTAGTATTTACTTCGCCGTTGTGTCTTCGCATTTGCTAATCAGATTTAGGAATTCAAGAAAAATCATTAAAATTATTTTAATTTTAGGCTTTAAATTTTTTTTCTAGTTCCCGTGTTTACAAAAACCTAATTTTATTAAAATAACATTGAAAGATCTTATAATTAAAGCCAGCGTGGTTTTGATAGGAGAGCCGGATGGAAAAAGGGAGCTTAGATTTTTTCCTACATTCATTTATTGTATTGAAAATGTATAAATAATATAAATTTCATATTTCGATATTTCATATCTATAGAATAAATGGATTCTATGGAGTTACTAGAGAACATATATCTAGAGAATATAAAAATGAAATATGCTTACGATTAAGTTTAATTCTGGTTTAACGATTGCTCTTTGAAGTTTCATTTTTCATACCTGTTATTGCGATGTATTTTATGTCAAATGGTTTTTTGTGTTTCACATCTGTAGATTATGGTGTTTTACACCAATCCATATAAAAGATACAAAGTTCATTTGAGGCTTATTAATGTGATTAAAAATAATATTCAAATATTTGTGATCTATCAAAACAGTTTTAATGTAACCGACGAAGTGACGTAAAAATAAAGCATAAGAATCATAGAATTTGAAAGAAAATAATAGCATTAATGTACCCCTTCATAAATTAATTAATATAATCACCGTATAACTATTTTCGACCGATTATTAAATTTCTGCGTCGCTGATTGGTTTGCGAAAATTGGACGAGGATCATCATGTTGCACAAAGCCATCTCCATACCCTCAGCCTGATAACTGCGGCCGAAGACAAAGAGCGACGGCTACCCATCGCGACTACCGTATATCTATATCTACTCAGCTTATCTACAGCCCGCGGGAAGGCGTCGCAAGCTTGCAGTGCGCAGGACGGCGGGGGGGCCCGCCCCGCTCCCGCTCCAATCCGCTTCGCCCGACAATACTGTACGCGCCGGCGGCGGCCACGCGCGCGATATCGACACCTCCGACCGACCGACTCGCGTTTATAATTATTACCCCTCAGAAAAGCACAAAAATAAATAAACAAAAATTAAAAAAAAACACGTTCAAGTGCGCGTGATTAACGTACCTGCAGCTGTATTTTAAATTATTTAAACAATAATGTGATAAATTTGCTTAATATTAATTAACCGAGAAAATTGTCATCCATCATTCGATTTCTAGGAGTGCGAATGCTGACTATCAATTTGTGTACGAAAAATATGACTTGAATTTAAATGATTGCCGATCTCGTCAACGATCACGATTACCGTAAAGCTGGACGCGAGGAGTCAAAGCGGGCGCCGACTGTCACAAAATTTGGAGGTACGTGTTAATTGCCCGAACAAATTGTTCGGCCTTTGCCTTGATTATGTCCGACACTAAACGAGTGTTTGATCAGCGACCGTAGAGTAAACAGTCGCTTTGTTTATATGTCACAAACTGTCAAAATGTGTGAAATAGTTTCAATAGTAGACAGGTGCCGGTCGGTAATTATTCTAACTGACTTTAATGGCTTTGCACTGTGTAATCTTATTCGATTATTGTCAATTATTTTACTTGTTGTTGAATGTTTAAATGCTTTTTATATCCATTTCACTTCTATTTGGTTATAGTTTTTTATTTCAAATTAGGTATTTTTTCCCTATTTTATCGGAGCATTTTTATGGCGACGGAGGTTTTGCAGCAAAAAATTTGGCAAGAAGATCAAGTAAACTGCGTTATATATTCGTTGAAAGTTAAATATAGCCATATTTTTTGTGTCTAATCTAATCAAATATATGAGATTAATTTTGACTGGATGGAAGTTAGCTGCAATTAAAATATTATGAAAAAAATATGCTCTCTACAAAATACTATTAAAATACTTTTTATTCGGATGTCTTACATGGCCACTGTTACTTAACATAATTTATTGCGCAATACTTTCACGGAATTAAACATGAGGCAGATTTTGAATATTTGTCTTCAAATTTGTGTTGGAATTAGAATTGTATATTTGGAAAACCTACAAAGATCAAAATAATTCAATTAACTGCAACTTTTTTACGATACTTGATTTACTGTTTTTGTATAATTATTGTACTGTGTCTATTTATTGAATTATGTACTGAATGAATCTACTAAGAAACGTTTCTGACTTACGAATTACTTTTATAGACCACGATGTCGGAAATTGAAATGACCGTTTGAAATTGAAATGACCGTCCAAATGTCCTATTTGGAGCATTTAGGTAATAAATACATTGAACAATTATTTTGGACGTAACCATTAGATATTATTTGGGAAAATCATTAGGTATTATTTGGGAAATTCACGTTATTACAGTTTTGAGAATATTCAATGTCGCCTATCGTAAATAATCGAATTATCCTCTGCTACCTAGACAAGCAATTGCTTATTCGTTTCCACCGGTAGTTACTTAATTAGTATCGTGGAAGCTTGCACACAAAGCTTATCCAAATTTGACAAGTGTGTTAATGAAACTCTGAGTGGTGTCGTTATTCTTTTACTGCGGCTATAAAATATTTTATTAGCGCCAGCTTATTAACGTGTGTACGCGGCATATTACCGTTTATTGTCCATATTATTGTCAGATCTTCCCTTTCGACCAATGCCCATTTTTCTCTATTTTTCTGATTGCACGTTTTTTTAATGCTTTTTTTAAAGTATATTTCTTGTTGATTGCGACATTTCGAGAATAGAGAGCGATGCTTTAACAAAAAAATATACCAAATCTGCATAGACATTAATTCTAGGGCTAATATTTAACTACTGTAAAAATCAACTTTATAAATTATAATTCGGCTAGATAAACAACTAGAATAAAAGTGCGCTCTGATTTACAGTAGGCGGAATTAAAAAAATATCTATTAAAGTTATTTTTCTCATAAAAAATACATCGCTTACGATACGACCTAAGTTAATCTAAAATTAGTTTATTATTGCTTCAGGTTGTAAAGGTTTTAGACGTGTAATCTAAAAATAATGCGATCATTTTATTATAAAAATCTTATTATATTACTTATTAGACACCCATATTCTGCTTACTTGGCATTTTAATATTTTTGTTAGTTCAAATTCATCCGTTGGAGGATCCTTTTTCAATGTTCGAATGATTACTTTAAAATATCGGCTTGCATAGAAAAAGTTAAGTTATGGAAGCCACATTTGACGTGTGAAAAATCAAATAATGTATATAGTTTACATAAATGCCATATTAATTAATTTTACATTTGGTGCATTAGTAATTAATTAATTAGCGGATTGATAATTGATATTGCATATGATAAAATCGTAACAGAGAGAATTCCATGCACTGAAAATATTTTTAAAAGTAATTGTTTAGCATGTAGAATGACATCAGAAACCAGGAAAACATTTCTTAGAATTGTTGTCTGCCTGTATGTTAATTTAAGCGGGTATCACGCAAAATCTACTGGACGGATTTATATGAAATTTAATTAATTAATTTATCAAATTATTTATAAATTTAACAAATTTGTTTTCCTTAATTACACGCGAACGACGTCGTAGGTCAGCTAGTTATATATAAACCTGGTTTGTCAAATCTACTATTTCCCATTCCAAATTTGCTGATAAACAATAGTAAAAATATATACCTAAGTTTCGTTAATAAGCATTATTACTAGGTCTTTTTTAATATTATATAATGAGGGAAGGAATATTTATAACTTTGTCATGTTCATCTGTCAATTCTTCCGTACGTATGTCACATCCTCTCATTTTCTACAGTTTTAGATTTATATGTATGAAATTTTATTTTGGATAAAGATGTCAATTAAAAACCAACAAAGTTTTTTAAATTAAATTTTCATTTGGCATTTTAACACTTATATTAATAGCCGTACATTCCTGTTTGAAAAACGTAAAGCTCTAAGCAATGTATTCCCCCTTTCATTTTTAATTATGAATTAGAAAAAAATTAAGTTGATTAATAAACATTTTCTATGAAAATGATTTTAGTTATTTTTTTGGAATCCGTCCCTTAAAATTAATAAAACGGAACCCTTATAAGATCACTTGTATAAGATCACTAAGATCGTCGGTCCTTCCGTTCCCCTTTCTGTGAAAGCCCTTTTTCTCAAAAAGATATTCGAGGTGTCAAGTTGAAATTAATATCGTATATTGAGGCCCATAGCCTTACATTGGTTCACGCAACAGAAAGATAATGATTCATTAAAGTGTATGTTTTTTTATTCATACAATATTCTATTTCACTGATCACCAAAACGTACTTCTGCTCGACCTACAATCTTAAAATTCGGTATAAGGGGGGGTCATATAACACAATAAAGGAAAAAATCCAAAAATGCATGATTTCTTATTCTATGCGTAATTATACATTTTTATAATTAAAATGTATAGTATAGAAAAATTAATATTTGTAAATAGCTTAATTAGAAATATTAAGTACTCTTAAATAATTACAAATACCAAAATATGTACAGAACCTTCGTGGGGCAAGTTCTACTCGTGCTTGAGGTTTTTTATCCGCTATTAAATGAAATATACATAGACAACAACAGTATCCTACTGTATGCGTGTTCTGACACATTCGAATGGATTTTGCTAATTTCGCTATTTTTGTGTTAGTGTCGTTATTTGATTATTAAATGAGTGTCAATACAGTTTTTGATGGTTAATTCACGTCAAATAATTTAATATGCAACTTTTTTTATTTTTAAAATAAAGTTTCAAAATTCTCCTTTTTTGTTCTGTTTTTTTTAAGGTGTAGTCCGCTTACATACTCCGTCCTTACGTCTATTATCAGCATTAAGTTAATTAATATATAGCACGTAGCTCCTCGGTTACCTTGTTCACCTTTTAAGGAGTCGCTTTTTAGTCCACTTCCTCGTCTGTCTTTTTATTAATCATAGTACTATAAAACACGTCGTTTAACGTATATCATTAATATAATCACTATACATGTTGCCAAAGTAAGGAATTGTTAATGAAGTCACTGTATATGTTGCTAAACCATCGAATTGTTAATGTGGTGACTCTATATGTTGCTAAACCATCGAATTGTTAATGTAGTCACTCTATTTGTTGATAAACCATCGAATTGTTAATGTAGTCACTCTATATGTTGCTAAACCATCTAATTGTTAATGTAGTCACTCTATATGTTGCTAAACCATCGAATTGTTAATGTAGTCACTATAAATGTTATTAAACTTGGTTATAATGGACTGTGGCATTGGAAAGCGTCGTCAATTCACGCATTCGAATGTTTGGAGACAGTTTTTCGTCTCCTTTACTAGGTTGTCTTTTTGCCATCTTTCTCTTATTTTGGTTCATCTCACAATTGCTAATATTTCGCACTCTTACTTTTTGTGTTCATAATTTATTGAAATTTTTAAAAATGTACAATGTGTTGTCGTTTCAAATTGCGTTGTCGGAAATGTATAGTGTGTGACTTGATAATACTATGTTAAAGGTATTTAAAAAGAATCATCTGGCAATGCTCCAGGCAAAATAAATTTACTGTGTTGGCATTTTTCTTAGATTTTTCTTAAGCAAAAAAGAAATATTTAATAGGAAGTGTGTCTCTGTAATGATTCTAAAGAAATAGTAGTGCAATGATCTTACATTTCAAATAAAGATTTGAGTGTCTTTTTCCGTGCATTCTTTTCTTCTTTTACTTTGTCAGAAACTATTCGGAAAAAGACGTCCGTCCTGCAAACTGCTACCTTTTTGAAATTGCTGTTTTCGCCATCAGTCATAATGTCAAATACATTTGGTGACACCAGCCTAAGCCTAAACCAATACTTTCTCAAACTTAGTTCTTTCGCCTGTGTCTGGCATGAACGGTGCACTATCGACGTAATCTATGTTACTGATGTTATCATTGCTATTTGTTGCAAGTCGATCATTATCTGCGATATGAGTAGGTCGCGTTTGTTTATTAACCAATTTTGTATAATTGTGGGGACGGGGTTTCGTTATCAAATGCTACTCAAAATTTATTTTTCCATTTGAAAAATTATGAGACAAATAACAATTTTGTAATGTTGAGAGACTATTAAAACCAACGAATTACAATTTTCAAAATTGTTTACCTAAATATTTAAAGGAAAGTCGGTTATATTCATATAGGTTTTGAGACAAGTACGAATTGCTCATATATATGTTTTAACGTCATGGGGATTGGTGGTAAACAAAAAAGAATAAAAAATACATTACTCATAATTTACATTATATCGTATTTAAGCGTAATCTAAATATTTGTTGCCTAAATAAACGATATCAATATAAATAACAGCTAAATATCACTTAATGATTACGAAATCTGTCTAACTCACCCTGAAAAGCTTTTATGTGAAAAAGTATTTTTCTAAATTCCATCCCTAAAGGTGTAAAAATTAAAAATAATTAATTTAATAAAAAAAATAATTGCGATATGAAAATTTGTATTCAGAGTATAAGATGGAAATAAAGGAACATCTCCTTCAGTGTTTTGGAAAATCGCAAACCTTGATATCTATTTCATAAAAAGTGAATAAAATCAAATACCGTCATTTGTTTCTTTTTGACCGGGTATTGTCGGGACAGGCAGCTATTTTGTGATACGGACTAGGAAATATAGGTGCTAGATTAGGTATCAGAGTTGCCGTAGACCTGGTAACAAAATATATGTGAAAATATTAATTTTTATATTCTCATTACATTTCAATGTAAACATTTTTAAATATGCATTTCCACTTTCCGCGTAGAATTCTGGTTAACGATGTGTTATTATTAGCAAAAGTAAAAAAACACGTTTTTTTCCACCTTCCGCTTTCATCTATGGCGTCTCGCAAATATGCGCGTCCTATTTAAATAAATTCGTACGTAATATACAATAACAACTAGACACGACATCAAATAGAACAAAACTTGTATGGCTGATCAGTAGTTTGAATTTTAATTCTTAAAAATTTTACTTTGTTTTTATACATTGTTGTCACAATTATATAATATACAATTCTCAATAGGGTTTTTTCATTACGAATTGCATAAAATTATAGAATAAATCGTTTATAAGTCAATCGATCTTGCTCATTATGATTACGCTTCGTAAGTGTAGATCCAGCTCTGTAGCATTATTATAGGTAGTCAACGTATGTAAATTAATGATTCGCATGTATTGACTAATATTGAATAATGTTAATAGAATAAATTAAATAAAAAAACCACATGATAGTTACATAACAGGATATCATTATGAATGGTTATGCAAGGAAGTGAACCATATAAAATACATAAAAAGATTGAGAGTAAGGCAGATCGCTGAGTGGTGTATTTAAAAGGGTTTCAATGATATTCTACAATATAAAATGAAAGGGAATAAAAAAGGAATCCCTGAAGTGGTTTGATATAAATAAGGGAAGAAAAAAATAAAAAAAACAGCATGGTGCGACGAAGATCCCAAAAAGAAGACACGTTTAAGCCGGAAAGAAATAATATCTTCAATATCTTTTATTGGAACGAACGTATTTCAGGGCGTATTTACTGGAAAATTAATAGATTTGTCATTTTTATAAATTTACTTCCACGCGCCATTACGATAGATTTGTTAAAATGGTTCGCAGTAATCATTGAAATTTTCATTATTACTGAATTTCAATACCTAGCTGAAAACCAAATACCTCCGATTGACTTAAAATGAAGAAGAAAATTAATTGTGTTGAAAATGGAAAACGTGGCATGCCAACACCCGTTTTCTTCAAAATTGTTCTTAACACTTCATGTTAGTACCATTTGCGGAAGGTAGAGTTCTTCTCAAAAGAGATTTATAAAGTTAGGAAATTCAGAAAAAGCTCTTCGGAAATAGAGCTCATTAAGAGCTTTTAATGTACACTTCTCCATAAGCATGTGAAGCACTTATTTTTATGTGTGAAATAATTACTTTTTTTAAAATAGTTAACAACATAATAATGCGTACTTTAAATTATACAGACTTACTTTCAATTTAACGATGTAGTCCTGGCTTTTTTAATTGGAATGCTTAAACCTGAACATGAAGAAATAAATCGTATTTAAATTTTATAGGTACTTTAAAATATTTCAATTTTTTTTTCTGTAGTGTAAAATGCGCCTAACCAGATTTCATTTTTATAGCTTAAATATTTCAATAGCATATTATTTATATTGATGATTAAGTTAAGTGTTTTAAAACACACACGCACAGATACACAGACACACACGCGCGCACACAGACAAATATATATATATATATATATATATATATATATTTACTTATTTATATATTTATTTATCAATCAGGGAAACAGGAATTTATATAGGAAACGAGAGTACTTAAACTGAAAATATTTTTAATTCATTATGTCCTACGTAGAGTCAGCGAAATGCACCATAAAGTTGATTGATTTTTTGTCCATATGTAGATGTAAGATCATATGGATATCAAGTTTAAAATATAACCCTCAGTTACATTTCAAAGGTTACATTACATGACTAAATTGCTAAATACAGTCTGATTTTTTTCTACAGCAGGAATTGTTTTTTGTTTTTCATTTCTTGCATAGATAATCATTTTGACACTTTGGTTAGATGACATTTTTTGCGCACATTCTCATTTTTCTTATTACAATATTTATGTTTTTTTAACCATTTTTAATGGAAATCTTTGAGATAGAAAGTGCCGGCGGTACGGAAAATATGATTCGTCAGGTTAACATTTGTCATGATAACATATAGCTCGGAAAGTGACAAGATTATAGTATTCAGCAAGAAAAAATGTCAGAATTTCATCATACTCCTTTCGGAAAAAAGTTGCCAACATTCTATCGTTAATAATGTTACCTACATTAATCGAAAAATTAAATGTTGATCTAAAAATTAACAATCAGTAAGATTCTAGGAAATATTCGAATCTATAATTAATCTTGATATTCGAATTTCGTACTGAACTTTCTATTAAAAAAAAAAACAATATTTCGACAGAAACTTGTTACTCTCGTCAAAATTATATGTAGCTATATATAGTGTCTTAGGCATCCGTGCACAGCCTGCTATTCAATAGCAATTCGACGATGCACAACCAGAGCGTGAGCTTCACAGTCGTAGTAAACGCTTTAACAATCCAAAGGCGAGTAACAGGTAGCGCAACCTTCGGCGCGAGTGTCCGCGCCGGACGCCGCGGCGTGGCAGCGCTCTCGGCTGCCGCAGAGTTTAATTTCGCGCTTTGTTAATTTTATTACGGTGCCGTGATTGGGAATTGATTAACTTTTGAAGTCGGACGGTGAATTTAAATACTGCCGAGCCGAGCTGCTCATGGTGTAATTGGGATTTGCGTGCGTAATTATTTGATTTCAATTCAAATTATTCTCTAGCGGCACGGGTCTAACGAGTTGTTATCTTATTAAATCACTTATTAGTTCGCCGATAAGAAAGTGTGCAGTGTTTGCTTTGCGGCGGCCGACACTTGAATAATTTAATCTGTTCGTATTCTTTACGGTAAAGTTTTCTGCAAACGCGTAATTTTCACTGGAAATCCAATTTAACTAAAATTCTGATTGACTTATAAATTATAAATTAGTGTAAATCGAAAAAAAATACTTTAAACAAAAATGCGATTTTACAATGGTACAGAAGAGCGAAATGAAGAGAAAAGCCCATACAAAAGTAGTAAAAGACAGAAAGCGTGAGATTAGCACAGGAGATTTATTTGAATAAATCTTATATGCTATTCTCGCGCTATCTATAAACTTTTGCTCGTAATAGTATTAAATCGATTTACGCAGAACTTAAGAAACATAATAATAGTTTTCCAATAAAGTTTTCAGTAACTTGTACAATTATCTTTTATAGGAAAAAAACTACAATCTTCCTTGCCAAAAATGATCTGATCAAATATTAAGGTGCTAGCTGTTTGCTCCCGCTATATCCGGGCAAAAAGTGATTCATGTCTGAAATTCGTTTTTTAATGATAATTAAAAAAAACAATTTTGCGAATATATTTAATATTCTCGACTTTTCAGTTATCAATTCAGTATTTTAGTCTAGGATAGAACTGTACATATGGTTCAGCTCGGTAACGTAAAAATGCTAAACAAGAAATCTATAATAATTATTTTCTTACGCTCTGGGATTTATTAGTAGATTTTCATGTTGGTCACGATCTTTCTAAATATCGTTTCAGCACACTTCGACTGCCTTCACTTAAATCATTCGTTATCTACAGAAAATAATTCTCATTACTCATGCAACCCAACAAGATATTAACTTTCCTATGTCTATTAGACATTGCCATTAGCAATTCCATAACCAAAATTTCATGTCAATCAAATAATTCAATTTTCATTAAAGAATAAAAAAGAAAAAAAAACAAAAAGCAAAACTTTTCTCTCTACAACATTAATTTGATAAGTTAATTATAAGGAAAAATAAATATACGAAACTTTTGAACTTCAGAAATTGTCACAGAATTTCAAAAATAAGTAAATACTTATAATTTAATAAATACATTGGCAATTAAATGAAGCTACGTGATGTAATATTATTCCTACTTTCTTTAATTTCTTTACCACGACTGTAATACAATGAAACCTAGGTCGTGGTAAAGAAATTAAAGAAAGTAGAAATAATACTACATCACGTAGTTTCATTTAATTGTGAATAATGCATTTCTACAAAGTTAACGCCAAATATATTTAATAAATATATTGGCTTGAACGATAAGAATATCGATGTTTTTAAAGTTTACTGACGCAGGGTAGCAAGTTATATGCAAATCGAGGTAATTTTTCGATTTCGTGTGTTTTTAAAATCCCATTTTAAGTTTTTGGTAAATTGCTATAAGTGTATCAGTTACTATTTATATTTTATTTTAACTAAATATCGATTTTACCTTCATTTTAATTATTATTAATTTACATACCTAATATGGAATAGCCCATGTTTGAATTTAACAGATAAAGTATTCTAACAGCACGTTAATATAGCTATTAAGAGCCATTAACAGCCAAATCAATTAAAGAAAACAAGGTATACCTAAATACGTGTATAAAACAATTATCCATGTAGCCTTGATTGATTGGAAATAAAAATCACAAGTCATTCTTCACGGGTCTCAATATCTGCACCAGTTTTAATTATTCATAAAGAGGCTCTATTAATATAGAAGTTTTATAATTTCGTAATTGGAATTAAATATCGCTAATCATATAATTGGAGAACGGAGAAGCCTAGGGTCCGTGTTAATTACCGTGGTTATTTACTTGTATCTTTATATTTATAAATGGTTTTATTATTTTTACGGACGTTAATGATGTCTAAATTTACCTATTTATATTATAATTGTGTCTTTTGACCATTGCTACGCAATAAACTATATTAGATCATAATTTCCATGAATTTTCTCCAGTAGATAAACATTTTTGATTTCAATCTGTATATACTCGTTTTTATTCCAATGCATGTTTTATAAAAGTAATTTTGGTTCTTTACAGTTAAACTACCAATAAATATATTTCTCAAAATGTTTATTATATCTTTAATTTATGGACATTTACATGAAAAATTCGCTAAATCATGAGCAAATATTTTGTTAATTTATTGGTTTAATATTACATTTTTAATACCTTCATATTTGATTTGTAGACTGTGCGGACTTAGGGACTGCCCTTAATGCAAATGTATTATTCCGAGAAATACGTAAATAATAAGCTTGAAGCTATAAGCGATATTGTATATACAAAATAACTACAGCATGAAGAGCTTTTTTCAAAAGTTCCCATTGTTTGTGGAGACCTGTAACGGAATCACAGTTAAGCTTTTGTACACGTTCACGATTAGGAAAGGCGACTTAAAAATGTAAGTATCGTTTATGGGTACAGGTTACGGGTTAAAGTTATCACCGATTAAACGTTTGTTAGTATTGGCTTCATTTGATTTTTAAGTTGAGCTATAAAATCAAACGTTAGTGGCTGTTAGCGAGCGGCGCCGTGCGCCCATTTGTTCACACTCGTCGCTCAACGGTGGACTTTATGCCAATTTTATTGTCGTTAAAATAAATATTTTTATTTATTTCAGCGTAAACCGGGGTCAATGTCGTTTCAACCGACAGTGTATACATTATGCGGTGCGGTATTGTTATGTAATCATTGCACGGGAATTTTGTTGAGAAAATCCATATTTATACTGCGTTCAGATATTGTTATTTTTTTACAAATAGGTAATTAGATATTAGCATGAGTTATTTTAATTTTTCTGGGTTTGAGTATCCTATTAGATGTTTATTAAGAAAAAAATAAAAATTATTGGCAAGTAGTTGCTTAAGAATGGATTCAAAATTTAGATAAAATTTAACGCCACAGTTACTGCAATTAAGTTGAAGCTACTGTCGTAACAAACAAACCGAAAAATTTATCTATATTGCATATTATAATTAAAAAACATTCCCTCTAAAAGTAGAAAGTGTGAACCCTGTAAACTTCAATGTAATTCATACGCCGAATGTCAACGTTTGACAGATAATATTTGGTAACAACTACCAAACTTTGGCGATAAAACTCCTTCGCTTGTCATTATGATCGAAATCGGTTATCTACAATCGAAAATTGTATGAGAAACGGCCGTAACATCTAAAAACTAAACCAACACACATAAAAGCTCTAACGTAACATCCGAACGAGGCAATTTAAAACTAGTTTTACAGCCACAACGGATATAAAGCATGTAATTCGGAAACTCGTACACTTTGTTACCTGTTAACTACTAAAACCTACCGTAACAGCTATTTATAGGTCATCAATTTTTAATAACATCAACTACAGGCCAATAATAATAATAATTATTATAACTCTTACTATTTACAGAGAGCGAGCTCACAGCAAAGCGGCTCATAAGTCACATACAATCATTCACTTTACAAATAGCTTTAAAGCTCATAAAATTAAGCACTCGTCTGGCAATATATACTGGCCGGCGTACGTCGGTGAGTGAGTATATTACCCTATAATATTTTTCATGTTTACATTCACAGTTTTATGTTTTAATATCCATTCTAATGATCTATTGATTGTTTTTACGGTCATTAAGTCGTAATTGGACTGACGCTATGCAATTGATCATCAGGATTATCGGGTTAGTTTAGATACTTTCAACTGTAAAGTTTTATGATGAATTTCATGGATTGTGGGTTATTAATGGTTCTATAATGATTAACGAGCGGTGCGTCTTGTGAAGGTGAGGCGATATCCACGCAGTTTTGTACGATTTGTGCATTCGATCTTATTATGGCTTGCGATTATTTAAAAATAGATTCTGTGGTTAACTATTCCTAAATGTTAATGAAAAGTCAGACTTTAAGGTAATAAAGCTTGTGGGGTAGAAATTTGTTCCCGACATTGTAAAGATCAGTTTTATTGTAGGCATGTAGTTTTATATTTAAGAGTTAAAGACAGGAAATTACTATAATAATTGTCAATAATATTTACCTTGAAATCTTAGTGTTTCACATTTTAATAACTTTGATTTTAAGTGAAGAATTAGTTTTTTCACATACCTATATATGATTAGTTTGTTTTTTATTAATAAACAATTTTTTTTTTCATATTTGTAGAAAATTCTGAGATTTATCTTATCTTAGTAGCGAAGATTACATTTTTTAATTTAATTATCCTTCAACTGGAATTTATTGATGATTATCTATTCAAATAAATAATTTAAAAAAAAAACTAAATGTATATGCGTACCTACTCTCGCATATTTCATGTAAATTTTTATATTATTACAAGTGATTCTTATATTTTATTCTTACAAATATGTATGTATGTATGTAAGTGTATATATATATATATATATATATATATATATATATATATATATATATACATGTATTATTAACTAGAATAAGAAATTAATTAACCCAACAAAATAAAGAATTTAAAAAAACAAATTGATGTTAATCTCAACACATCCATGGTATAAATTTTGCTACGATTCCAATCTACGGCCGCCATTTTGTCAGTGTCACATTATATTATCTCCCTTCTTACAATTGATTACCGAGGAAGCAAGGTGAGCGCCCGACTCGTAAATTACCGCTCGCTGTCAAACGGCACAATATGGCGGCGGGGGCGGGGCTTCGCTCCCCCGTCGCCATGACGACGGGCTCGAGATTACAAATGGCGCCTGGTTCAGAGTCGGCGTAGTGTTCGTCTCTTTAATGGAGTGTCTTTTTAAATATTTACATCAAGGGAAACGTGCGAGCTTTGTGCCTTTATAATTCAACTGAATTTAATGAATTTCCGTCGGTTTTTGCGAGATTATTTTGTTTTTCGGCATCGCCGTAATAATATTGTATTTGACTGTTTCACGGTCGAGGGGGAAGCTCATTCAAGAGTATCCCTTTTTTTGAAGAAGATATTGATATCATATAATTCAAGATTCCCATCATCAGTAATCGCTGTATTTATGGTAGGAAACTCCATTACTTAGAAAGATAATTAGACAATAATTGCTAATATGGTGATCCGGTATCCCGTAACACCCTCGTGGATGTGAAATGTGAACGAAGTTTAAACTTTCATTAGTAGAACTTAATTCTAATCCGGCGGTGCACAAGTTTAGTTATAATATCGATGTAATTTTTAAAAAAATCAGGCCCTGACAATTTCGTGCCAGAATATCACAGATAATTGAGTACTCAAATACGGGTCCAAAATTTTGCCTGTTTACAAATCGCATAGAATCATTACTATTTTTGGTAACATGTAATTAATTGTCTAATCAAATATAACGCACGTTTATTGGCTAATTAATGTTTAATTTAGCTAATGTTTTTGTTTATATGTGGTGTTTTTGTCCATAAACTGAGGTGTTCACTTGAATACCTGTAGACAATATATTTTATTGTTCTCATAGACATTATCCTTCATATTTAGTTATGTTTAATTATTTCTTGATATTAACATCTATATTTAAAAACAGATTAGAAATGGTGACGATAGGGGCTCTTGCACCATCCGTAAGGAAATTCGAAAATCGAATGACTCAACTAATGGTTGAGCAGTACGAACTCGATAACCAACCGCCAATCCTTAAATCGAATGTATGAATGTACGAGTCCATAATTTTAGAATACGTACCACTACACATCTTAACTTTAGAGGTTTACGTGCTATTGTTTTGTTATTTGACATCGTAATGGACATCTCAAATGTCTGGTGTCGTGTGACCACAATACTAGCGTGCTTAGATACATATGGCCGACATTCAACATACTAATGCGAGATTTTTAGCGTATAACGTATAGGTATGTATTTGCAGAAATGGGAGCACATTGAAAGAATAACTCCTTTTAGTTTTTATCGTTATGAATTCATTGTATCGTAGACGTTTTTCATCTAATGATTATTGAACTCGTTTATTCTTTCGCATTTTAAAGTCTTCACCTGGTCCTCTCCTTTATCGAACATTTTATTGTAAATAAATAAACCAAAATGAAATAATATTATTATTCACAATTAAATGAAACTACTTAATGTAGTATTTTTTCTACTTTCTTTAAATTCTTTACCACAAGGATTTTCAGGTCGGCTATTAGCAAAGATCTTTGCTAATATGATGATGTTGTAATACAACGAAACCTAGGTCGTGGTAAAGAACTTAAAGAAAGTAGAAATAATACTACATCACGTAGTTTCATTTAATTGTGAATAATGAATTTCTACAAAATTAACGCCACATATATTCAATAATATTATTAATTATTATTGTATAAGACCAAGTATTATTTTCATAACTATTTGAAGTGTGTAACTGTTAAAACTTTTAACGCTCGTATAAATGACGAGAATCGCATTCGGGCTAACAAGCGACCTCATTACTTTAGCTCATTACTGTAGGAATTTTTCTTTCACAATTTTTATGCCGAGTTGGCATCCATATTTAGATAGACGCAAACATTATATTATTCGCTAAGCAATTGTGCTAGGTATATACTTCGGCGAAACTGTAATAATATATCAGAAGTGAAATTAGAATGTGAAATGTATTGAGGCCGGGAGAAAAGCGGGAAAATATACGTATATTTAATAAAAATACTGTATATTAATATTTTATTTAATTTTAGTAAATTTCGAGAAAATATAAAATCACTAAATTGTCAAAATCGTGAAAAATCTTCATTTTCATATGTTCTTTAATAATCCGATGAGATTATTAGGTTAGAGATTAAGTACAGATATGTATTGTAAAATATTATCCGTTATATTCATATTCAGGTACGTATTGTAAAATATTATTCGGTACATTCCATATTCCTAAATCAGTGATATACATATTTAAGAATATTGTCTTCATTCTTGAAAACGTTGTCAGAAATGGTTATCTCGATTACGCCTTTTATTCACGACTTCGGAATTAATTTCTTGGATATTTGTGCGGCTACCGACCGCTAAAAATTATCTTCATAGACTTTAGTTTGTTGATGTCATATTAAATCCACGAAGTTTCTAATGTTATAAAGATCTAAAGCACCGTAATATTTATTAGTCCAGTCATAAACAAAGACAATTTTGAAAATAATTTTTAACACCTCGATTTCTTTTTAAAATGCTCTTAAAAAATTGGCAAACATAAAGATATAAAAGCTAAAATATGTATAAATACTGGTTAACGGTCAGAGGTTAATTGGTTATTAGTAAGTTCTTAGGAATATCTAACTATCTTAGTAGAATGAAGAATTTTAAATACAACTTGCCATGAATAAGAATTATGATAGTACATATTTGTTATAAGATGTCGCTCTTAGCTATCTAAGTAATGGAATTATTTTGTTTTTTTTTGCTATTCTATAAATATTAGGTATACTTTACATAAAATGAAGATTCCCTATTACTATAGAACACCAAAATAATTCAAAATTAATATCTATTACGTAAGAAGTCAGGTTCTTGACCTAAAATAATGATTGATATCTGTAGCTGGTTATTATTCATATATTAATACAGTGTGTTTTATTGCTAAAATTTTATTCCCGTTTCGCCTATGCAATTTACAAATTAACACGACTAGTAACGTTAAATTGGCCATAGTGAGATTATTTCTCAAACAATACTATAATGAGTTTATTTTACAAAATCACTTGTCGTGAACATAACAAGAGCAATGATGCGAAACAAACTCATTCTTCGCGCACCACGAATTCCTCTACGTAATGCTGCAGCCACACTATCGTACGTAAATGTGTGGTGTGCTATCGCGATAAAAACTCGCCTTCCTACTTCGTGCTACGGCCACATAGTCGGACTGATATTCGTAGCATGTTGTCCCGACAAAATCCAACGGTGCGAAGTAGAAAAACCTACTGCTAAATTATCGGCATTGATTGTCGCCGGAACATTGGTTCTCACCCGAACCCCACAAATGTTCGTGATACAGGACGATGTCTTTTGCCATGTCCATTGCGATAATGCAAATCTTCGCCGAAGCTCCGTGGCGTGGCTCCAGAGTAGCGGAATGCACTGACAAAAACCCACTAACACAAACAATATGAGGCGCGCACAGATCAGCATTGCCGCTGCTCTAATTATATCCGCTGCCACCGCTTTCGCACTTCGTTTTATCTCTGCTTCTGTTATGATAATAAACACTACCGGAAACGAGGCCATGTATACTCTTATACTTACGCACATCTAACAAAAGTATATACAAATTGAGGGGATTCAAAAGAAAATTTCCGGGTATAAATAACGACCACGATGATGTTGCCATTCAAAAATATTACAATTTTATTAATTTGTACTTTTATATTAATTCCGTTAAATATGTTTAATCGATGTAATGAAATATTTTGCGATATTAACGGCAAAAATGTATTCTACTGCATATTAAACTCTGTTCCTAAGTTAATATAAAATTATCGAATATAATTTTCGTTTTAATTTTGTTGTAATCACTAGTTTTACCAATAGTTTATTCTTTATTCTAGGTAACAAACCAATAGTTCTAATTTGTCGAAAACGTTTCGTTATCTTTAATTATATACTATTTAGCATAAAATTTTAACGAGGATAATTTTATACATTGAAGATGTTTTTAAAAAGTATTTAAAACCTATATTTATTTAACTCTAACTACAAAAATACTTACTTCTTTAAAAATTTGTTTTTATGCTCAAAATGATTTATTTAATCGAGTATCAAGCCAAACATATTGATTAGATCTTCACAAAATATTCCCTTTTTGAAAACAAGGGTTAAGTATCTTTGTATTTTGGTGCTATGTATCTGAACTGAGGAAGAAACAAGAGAAGAGAATCGATTCAAAATAATACCATATTCTATATTTTAGTGTCACGCAAAAGCAAATAGGTAAGTTAAACATTACAAAGCTAAACGGGATATATCTAATAAAGTTTTCATGTTTGAAAGTTGAGGGCCAAAATTGAAAACGAATTGATATATATATATATATATATATATATATATATATATATATATATATATATATATATATACATATATACATATATATATATATATATATATATATATATATATATATATATATATATATTTATATATATGTATATTCTTCCTTAAAATTTAAGTTGAGAGTGCTAAACTTAAATTTTAATAATGTAGTCAATAATTGCCAAATTATAATTTAATTATACGTTGACGTTTGTTTAACGTTTAAGTAGATAACTTTCTAAGTAACTAACTTTTTAAAGAAGTTTCTAATCTATTAATTGATTATAAGTCAAAATAAAATATATATCGAAAAGACGAACAGCGCGAAGCCATTCCAAAATGGTGGTCGTTATTTCGCAGATTTCTAATGAAAGAGGTAGAGTCGTTACCTTTTGCGCCGCAGAGATGACGCAACGATCGAGTAAGGTCAGGAAGACGTGACAGTTCAATAATTTGGCCATAGGTGGCGCGCTTCAACTTAGGGAGCTTTTGGAAAGTTCGAATCACGTTACGTAACATTAGTGGTAGATGGCGTTCTTTTTTGTTTCAAAATTAAAAAGCTTGGCTAAAAATAAACTTTGTTTATATTTATCTATTATGTTTGGATATATTACGTCGATGAGAATATTATAATTAACGAATGTGATATAAATTCTGGTAATTAGTATATTTCCCGTTATTATTGAGTAATTGTTACTTATTTTTGGTAACGTAATTATATTTATTATAGCTGCTGTGTATATATCTAATAATATTCTAAGCATAAATATAAGTGATAAGTTACAGTACGATTTAGAATGTTTTGAGACAAAACTAACTTGCTTTAAAAAATAATCTCAACGTATTATTATGATACGCAATATTTGATGAAATTCTTCAACCGTCATTTGAAGACCTATCATCTTATTTTCAAATATTTGTTAGCCGCATTTTTAGACGCATTGCAACCACGTTCATGAAATGAGAAGATCTGTATAAAATGTTTATCGAAAGTCCTAAGCGAGGGCGCTGTACATTTTTTACTTATTCGGTAAAGTATTTTAGGTTGTTAGTGTTGATACAAAGGAAGTTAGTATTTAACTTAAATTAGTTATTTAAAATTATTTTACAAAGGCACTATCACACCATATATTGGGATTTCTTGGTCCAGATTGGTTCGATTTTACAAATGTGGATACGGTAACAATTAAGCATGAATCTTCATTTCAAGAATGATTGCACGATATGCACATATATTTAAATCTAATATTGTAAATAGAATATGAAGTACAATAAATAAACCTTTTTTGTTGGTATCAAATTATAGAAAATAAGAAAAATTACTATTTTACTGATAATGTTAACTATAGTTACCCACTTATTCTATTGTTTTATTTTTTATAGAAAAATATAATTTCTAGAGGTAATTTTTTAATAATTAAATTTGCTTGTCCATAAACAGCAAACAATAAACAATTGCTACAATTGGATCAGAAATTACAACATAACTAAATATTGTCTTATATGTTTCATTACTTTTTACGAAGCTTTTATAATCATTTTCCTTGTATTTGTGTGAAGCAAATAAAAAATAGTCCCTTTTAATGTTTGTATGTACTTAATTTCTTTATGTGCTTGTTGAAGTTTATGCTAATAAGTGTTAACACCACTATAAACAACTAAAATGTATTCAGGTTTGTTGTGGTCAAACAGTAGCTTTAGCCCTTGACGCCAGACTATAACGTCATAAGTACACCTTGTTTGTGATTTTAATATTTCGCCTTGGTATTTAATATATTCGTTCTTATCCAATTATACCGGGATTTTTTCCGGATAATTTGACTAAGAACATTAATATCGTTTACAATAAATCTACTAATGATTATTTAATTCTATAAGAAAACAATATTTGGTAACCTTTATGAACTTTGACACTTTTAGAAAGAAAATATATTTCGTATATATGTACAAAATTGAATTATGGGTATATTTAACGAAACATTCCACAGTTGAATTTTTCACAATAATATTTTTACCGTTATTATTTATTAAAACTAACTTTCACCGACAATTTATGAAATAACTATTTACTTAATACATCCAAATGATAACAATTACATTGTAAAACACGTCAGTGTGATTGAAAGTTTTCTGAGCATTTTAGATATCACTATACGTGAAACTACATATTACAGATACTTTTAAACTTTGAGAGGGAAGTCAGTTAGTATGTGCCTTAATCATTAATACTTTCATTGGGAAGTTGATATGTTTTTGGTATTTAAATTAGTTTCAAATGTAACAAACGCCCACAAACGAACTCACAGTTATTTGAATATAACTGTCGAGGTTGCTTTACTAATTATAATCCACTAAGCACGTTGTAAGAAGGTTATAATATACTCTGTGTATTTGTAATCTTTTAACGAACATACTTCAACTGGTTGCGGGCGCTTTCTGTACGCCCACGTCGATAACATTCGTATTATTCTCATGACCTTTTCCCAAATAACTAACTGATATTTTAAACAATAAATTAAAAGTTATCAAATATATTTTGTCAGCAGTATGTATTTAATTTTTATTACTGATAATTTCACTAGGATAGTATCTTTCAAAATGCTGTTATCACACTAGTAATACAAAGAGAAAAGCTTTGTTTTTTTATTTGTTTTAACGTTTTCATAACGATGTATTTGGTTGAAATGAAATATTATGGTCATCATATTACTTATGCAAGTTCATCAAATTGCTTTGTATAAAGGAATAAATTAAAATTAGCAGTTAAATATCTGGCATAAATGGGAATATATCATAAATTAACTTATGGTCTAGAAATTAAACAAAATTCAGCGTTGATGACTTTTTAAGTATATGGACATCATTATAAACTGTTTAAAGGACTTAGAATCCGGTAAAAGTGCATTACATAAATTGTAAATGATATGGTAAAATTAGACGTATGTCGAAATGTATGTATTAAGGTTGATTATAGAATATTATGGTTAATTATGGAATAAGATTCCTTTCTGCCTTAATATTTGTGCTATAATTATAAGTTGTAGGTAATGGCGAGTTTATGTTGGATGGAGATCTGTTGCTTTACAAGAGTTTTTATTTTTTTAAACCTTTCGTTATTTTTTGCCCCCTATATTATCGATTTTGTGAATTTATAATTTAACTTTCTCGATCTTTTCTTTATTCTTTTATTTACCGTGTAAAGGAGACCGGCGAAAATGGGCCTGGTGTTACAGAAATAGAATATAATTTATAAAAATTATTTTTTTTAAATACAAAAAAACAAACAGTTCATCGATTGACAATCGGGAATGAGAAAAAAATAAATACAATTTGTAACCATAATACAAAATAAAAGGCTATTGTCATTAAAGCAGATATGTTATGTTTATAGTATATCAAGAATTGTTATTCAGAAATATAAAAATAACAATAAAAATGTAACGAATCATGTAATCACTTTTTAGAAATAAATACAAATAATAATCACCCATCGGTTTGTTATGTGTATTGTTTAAATTAATTAGACTGACAACTGGCACTATCATTCATCAACTTATATCAATATATTGTCATAATATTATATTTCTCGCTGTTTCGATTTTCGATGTGTCATATTTCGCTCTGTTTTTGACTTTTAGGGTTTCTTTTTGACAACCTTGCCCAGTTTGCTGGTCCATAGATAGTTTGTTCAATAGAATGGAGAATGCAACGGCACACATTCTGCACTTTATTTTGTCTTGCTGGTTCAAAGAGTTCCGTAAAAATAGCATTTACAAAGCTATTATAGAAAATTCGTAGAAATAGCACTTACAAACTGTTATAGACAATCCGTAGAAATAGCACTTACAAAACTATTACAAGCAATCCGTAAAAATAGTATTTACAAAACTATTACAAGCAATCAGTAAAAATAGCACGTAGAAAACTGTTACAAGACAATCCGTAGAAATAGCACCTACTAAACTATTACAGACAAATTGTAGAAATAACACTTATAAAATCGTTCAAATTTGTTCTAAATACATACCAGATTTGACGATTTAAATAAAACTTTTGAAGTGGTTATTTTTCAATTTTCTGCATATAAGCGTGCCATTTTTATTCTTGTAACACCTGGGTCCAACACAACATGGATTTTTGTCGGTTGACTTGCAATTGAACGCCAGTTGATATTTTGTATTTATTTACATTTTCACAAGCGTGCACGAACTAATCAATTCTACGCATCCATATTAGAGAATTTAATTCGGATAAAATGTTGGCGTAATTCAATAAAAAAAGATTTAGCAATAACATATATTTAAAATTATTGAATGCGTTAAGCAAATGTTACCTTGAAAAAAATGAGTGAATTATTAAAATTTATCGATAGATTTCCCATCATTACCTGCATACATTTCTGAAACAATATCCTCTCTTCCTTTTTTTTTCATTAGTACTTTTTAGAAAAAATAATAGTTGTTCGAATGTCGACACTATTTTACTTAGTAATTAAATAATTACTTAAAATTTTCGAGTGTTTTAGAACATATAATTTTTTTAGTAAAAATTATTGTTAATATGTGGCTAACTTGGTTAACTTTTTTCATATATTTTGCAATCTAAAATGAATTTTAATATATCTTTAAGATTATACATAAGTTATTGATTTTAGTTGTAATTCTAGTAAAGAAGCTAAAAATCATTTTAAACAAATTGTAAAGAGAGAAATGTGGAATGCTATGATAATTTTTCATAATATTTGAACCTTCTCGACAACTTTTAAGTGAGCATATCCTATGTTTATGGTACTAGTTTAAGACATTACTTTCACGATGGTGCTTGTAATGTTAGAAATGAGGTTCTGTGAGGCCGTGCGAGCGCTAACGACTTCCACTTCTGTATTAGACGAGGTTGCCGGTTACCTTATGGCCTCGTATCACTCCGCTCACCTCATGACACGAGTAACCTAAAGTCGCTAGTCAAACGTTCTTTTCTCTTAGAGCTAAAGTTTACCTCGACTTTATCTCTATAAGAAAACAGCTATTCTCAAATATTTGTTTATCCCATTAATGTGAAAGGAAAACATTTCTTTTTCAAAACTAATAATCTTTTCGTCGCGACGAATGTTTTATTTTTGTGAATACAATTCACAATCATAGAACGGACTATATCATTGAACAGATAGCTTTAACCATGTGCATCACTCGACCATTATCTAATTCCAACAGAGACTATCCACTTCACCATAAATAAAAATAATTTCCCGAAGACCAGGTACATATAAGTGCCCGGGTAATCTGGGAACTTTGCTTTTAAAAAAAGTTGTAGCTTCCTATCCCCCGCATAAAAGCTCTCTCAGCATTATCGTCCTATGTATCGAGCTAGGTACTCGCAGTCCGACTGTATATAGGCACCTATCTCGTTTTACATAATATTCGGTACATCGTGGCGGCGTGCCGTACGCGTATTGATTTTAGCATGCGCAGTAGAGCGAGGCCCGGCTGCGTCCGCCCCATGCTCAGAGCGATATGCGCAACGTCGATCTTTCAAATTTCCAGCAGTTCGGCGCGTCAATATCTCCCAAGGTTTTTGTATTGGGCTTGCGCCAGGTACCTCCGGGATTCGGCCACTGTGCAATCGAATTTAAATAATTTTGTATATGGCTGATAAGCTACCGCCGTCTTGCTGTTTCATTTAGTATAGATGGAAATCAGCTTTATAACGACGGAAGGAGGAGCCGACATGAAGCGGTATAGAAATAATTCAAAATGCAAGTGCGTTTGCCAAGTATTTTAAGAAAGAGCGTTATTGCGTTAAATGCTGAATATTGCATTAGCGTCAAAACAAATATATTTTTTTCAGAATGGAAATACCAATATTTGATCACGAAAACCAAATTACATTTAATTATTTGTTTATAATACTTAACAACTTAATGGCCGAGTTGTTAAATATATTTCTATTTAATAAGCGTAATTAATAGACCAGAAGTTTACTCATAGTATTAAAATAATTAAAGGTAAATTAAAAAAGAGGAGTAAAAGTATACAAATAAGGACGCAAAGTAAATGGACTTTATATGTACATTAAGATAAAGAATATAACAAAGACAGTAGCTAAATTACCATTTAACATTAATCTGAATCAAAATGTTCTACATCATAATTCCGTGATCGTTAAATTACTCTCCATAGCGGTTTCGTATAGTACTTATGACTTTAGGGTACGATCATGTAAAATGTAATGAGATTTGAGAAAAAAAATTAAATATAAAAGGAATCAATGTAAAAATTATTACACTACACTCCTCAACTTAAAACTTAAATGCCCTTTGCATATTTCGACAGTGCTAAGTAAAGAATTGTTTAGACTCATGTTAAAGTTAAAATATAAATCATTCGCAAGTAATATGATAATTATAATAATAATGGGTAATAAATATAATAGAAAATATTTGACAAAAAATATACTTCTTATAAATTTTATTTGTTTGTGTTTTTGCAAGCAATTCTATTCTTCATTTTAGTGGTAAATAAATACAATGTACATTTTTTTAGTATATGTTTAAAAATATAGATAGCATTTAGTTTTAAGGATTTGTTACAGAAATTACAAATGGTTTAGGTGTGCGCTTCAGGAAATGTTTTTAGAATTATAAAATTTTAATAGCTAAAAGAGACAAAATGTGTAAATGAATATGCATTTGTAAAAAAATATTTCGACAAAACTAATTTAATCCATAACTTGATATTTAAAGGCGATTATCTCGCTATAAATCAATAACTATAAATACTAATTTGCAACATGATATTCAAATGTTTATATAACGCTGCAAAATAATATGATATAGGTATTTATTTAAGCTTATCTATAGAATAATCACAATATATTTAAATGACTTAAACCAACGTCATATTTCTCTTTGTGACAGTTCCAGTTTCGATAATCGGAACATTTATATTTGGTTTATTAACAAGCATTAAACATGTATAAGGCGTTATAAGCATATATATATATATATATATATATATATATATATATATATACATTATAAAAATATTAAATTTTTTTTAAAAACGATTAGGGTACATACAATTATTTATTGAAATTATTGATAACAAACATTGTTACACACAGATTGTAACTTAAAAATTCTTATATTTTTAATTGCACAACATATTTGCTAAAACTAAAACATATACTGAGTGTAATCGGTGGAGTCCCAAGTTCGTCCGGTGGTACATGCAACGGATTGGAGCAAACTAGCTCATCCTAGCGTTGAGATGAAGCACCTTGAACCTGATCTGTTAAACTTGACGCTGACAGTCGATAAGTCCCGTAATTAATTTTAATGGAAACCATAAAACTGGTATCTTGTTATTAAATTAAGTAGGAACTATAGTGTGGACCTGTGATTTTATATATGTTGTAAAGCTGAAGGTTTTATTGATATGCCTATAGTTTTCAACAAAGATGATAATTTTACGTTAATCTATACAAATGTGGCGTTGAATTCTCACTGTTTGATTAATATACGATGTTCATTGAAGATTCCATATGGAACAGCGATATCCTAAAGGACTTTTCACAAACTTATAATAAAGAAGCAAATTTTGTGGATGCTTTAGAAAAATGCCGTTCTTAAAATGAACCAGAACGTTTTGGATGCGCAGTTAACTATTGTGTTTAAATGAGATTTTAATAGAATTTTACTGTCGATGGTAACATCTTTAATTTCGTCTATCTGGATCTATATTTAAGTAATAAATTATATTTACTTTTATGCGTAATTGCTTTTGTAAAGTCAAAATGGAAGCATTTCTCTGGATCGAGTTTCGTACCGTTTGTTTCATATGACCTGTTGCTATTTGTCAGGTCACCTTGAAACAAGTTTCAGAATCCGGTCGTTTTTACTTCCTTAAATAGATTTAAGTTATCGGCAAATATGGTGTACATGCAATGTTGGACCACGTCACTAATGTCATTGATGAATATAAGAAAAAGTAAAGGGTCTAACTCTAAACCCCCAAAGAAATGGTATATGCAATAGATTTGGAGTCGTTGGATACAACTATGGCTTTCGGTTGATGAGAAATGGTTTTATATAATTTTTTACGATGCTTTGTATTTCAATTTTTTGAGCTTTATTAGCTTTCTTTGACAAGAAAACCGATTCTTTGAATTAAATGCAAAAAGTTGAAATACCTAAAAGTCGGATATCGTTAACCTGTTCGAAATAGGATAAATGACGAGGGACGAACCGAAAAGTTGTCGTTCTCGTAATTTATACCACACCAACTTATATCCAATTTAATCTTCAAGTGAATTCCGTAAACTAATTTCCCCTGTTCTGAGAGAAATAAATCACGGCCAAACTCATCCGCGCAACGCGAACCGTCGAGCGAACTTGTCTAGGATAACACTCGGTAATAATAAACAACGTGGGATGATTTACAGCACTCCGTCACACGTGTCGTGTCGCCGTAGACTGCAGAGGAAATATCTATCAATATGGCAGATGGAATGCCCGGCAGCACGTCTGTTATATTACACACAGAAAGATATATAGAGCACATTGTAAATCTAAGGCGCAAAAGCAAATTATTATGATATACATTTATCGCCCGAGGAATCTACATTGAGAAATATCAAACGCTTAGCACTTGGTTTGTGATCACTTACTTAAATAGTTAGATTAAAATACAACATTAATTGTGTAAGAGTTAAACTAATATTTGAATTTTGGTAAGATAATTTACAAAGGAACACAAAATTTAACATAAAACATATGACAATTTAATATGTTTTATAAAAATATATGTTTTATAAAAAAATTATAAAAAATTTATTTCGTTTTGTTATCATTGTTGTCAAAAGGCTTTATAATACATATCTATGTGATAAAGTAATTCTGAAAGTACCGTTGTGCTAAAGTAATATATGTATTTATTTCATAGTAACTTAATTTATGATTAACGGGTTAGGTATTTATTTACAGGTGTCGAAAGATTCGGAAGATTATATGACACATTAATATTTAAGTAAAATGACACTCATTAAGGAAACTGTAATAAGGTAATTTTGAATAAATATCTTAAATATTATAACGACACTATTCAATAATTATTTTAAACATATTAATGAAAACGACTCGTGTTTAAATGAAACCTCAAATCAGAAAGCCTACATTAGTATTCAGGTGTCTATATATTTGTATTCCAGGTACCTATATTATGTAAAGCCAACAATGAAACTTCATGTGTAAATTGAATTAAAAAATGACTACAAACCAATGTACGTTTTTATCAAAATACGATATCTTATCTGCCTTAATTAAGTAAACAGACCGCCGCTTAGTCGACATTCCAACCGAAATCCACTATTTTTATAGTTCTTCCGTTACATCTTCCCGGTGCTAACAAGCCATTATTTATTTTGTCCAAAACAATAAAAATAAAAATAGTAAAATCTCTGTTTGCATTCCGAGACGCGACCATAATAACAATAATATTATAAAAACCTGCTCAGAAGTAGAAACAATCTGGGCGGGGGGTGTGTAGTCACTCCCCAGGGCTGAACTGCTTAATTTTAAATGGCGTACAATAAAATTTATATAAGATATAATATCTCGTGAAATTTATTATACTAGTTTTATTGTTCATTGCGAGAAATGTATTTTTGGATAGTGAGAACTTGTAGATTCGGTCAAAGAGATAGGGTTTTTAGTTTCAAGTGTTCGAAGTTTTTATACGTTACGTAGACAAGGGTCAACTTTATCAGATCCGATTTTATTTAATGCGCTAACCGGCAGCACCCACAAACGGTCGTCTTTTTGCTTGTCGAATATTTTTTTTCTTTTAACATTATTTTTCCCCATCTGTAGGTACATTATGTGAAATTCTTATCTATGCAAATTTAGAAATAATATTAAGTTTTCTACACTTACGGAAATTAAGTAGTAAATATATATCTGTTTAAAAGTAGTTGATTATTAAGTTGGTCATTATTTTTTTATTTTTATTTATATGAGAAATAAATTATTACTTTATTTCATATATAGATATCGATTTATATTTTAGTAAATTTGGAGACATCGTTTCATGATACATGAACACTTTCTGAAAACATCGTGATGTAGAAACATCTGCTGATTATGAAAGGTTTTAAAAAAAAATAAATAATTGTTAAGTTCATGCAATTAGGTATTAAATTTTACGAGAAACTTATATGTTATATTATCAATAACTTTATAAATACATATTGTCAATAGCATGCGAATGCGAATGCATACATTTTGGCAATAATTAAATTTACGATTATCCGGGATTCGACGAACTTAAATATAGAGAAAAGAATTACAAACATTATAAGTGTCATATTTAATTACAATTTAATTGCCTATGATTGCATTATATTTTATCCGGTTTTATATATAAAAATTATTTATAGTTTGTCATTTTCCAAAAACGGTATAATGGAATTTTCTTTACTTCTACCTGAAAGTATGTACAAAAGTCACTTTCCTACATAACTAAAATATGTTATTATATCAGTTAATACGGTCTTAGAATACATATTAATTATAACAATGCAGTGACAACGTAATAATCTTGGGATAATTTGAAAATATAGATTTAATATTATACTTTGTTGCAAATTTAATGGAGTTCTAGCTTACAATATATACTCATCATCCACACAACGCAAACATTAAATACAACGCAAATTCTGATGTATTTAATGAAGAAATAGTTTGTTAAAGGTCAAACACATATAAATTCATCATAATTATTTTCCTACCATTTATTTTACTAAGTTAATTCAGAAACATTATCTAGTTATAACTAATACATGGTTGCAGTCAATTTAGCCTTTTGAATGATTTGCAATATGTACATTACCCTATAAACTTTCCTGTACCTACGTTTCAGTTTACATTAAGAGCGTTGCTTAGAAGATACAATTCTACAGAATTCGGCGATAATTACATACCTATAACTATAATTATTTCGAAATTCCCATACAATTGGCTTATATATATATATATATATATATATATATATATATATATATATATATATAACAATAAATGATACAATTGTAACAATCTTTTTAATTATAGACTTCAGTTGTTGATATCTATGTCTTATCACAGTAAAATCACAGATCAAAAACACCAGTTCTGATTTGTGATTTGTGATTTTAATTAAATCGTATTGCGCTTACAATTAAATGGTATTGCCCTTTTGTAAATTATCTCATTTTTTGTTTTTATCTTACATTATTTCTTCTCATTTTTTAGTTGATCTTAAAATGAAGAAAATTATATTTATATTTTTGAACGTTTCTCAATTGTGTCATTTATTTATTTAGTTATATAAATTGCAAGCATAGCAAGTGATAAGCGTTTCGATATAGTTTCATTATTAAACATTTTCAGCGGAGCCAATTCGGCTGTCCATAAGCCGTGGGAGAGAGTTTCCAAATTATAATTTTTTTATTATAATTTTTGGCTGGACAAGCACAAGACCTTGACTGGTAATCATACCAATTAAACTAAAGTCTAGTAGTCAGATAATAGAACAATCAAGTATCATTTTGTTATCGAAGGAAAACATAGACATTGCTAAGTTCCAATTTCTCCCTGGATTTAGTAAATCAAACACAGTAAACGGCTCCAATTTGCTGATTTTATAACAACTTGCTACGAAAGTGCTAATTACTGTTTAATAATACTGCGTATTAAATTGTAATTACAAGTTCTTTAAAATAATTATACACTCGTGTATTCACCATTTAAATCATGCCTGGATTATATGGATACATAACGGTTTGAATTATTACGACGCTGCATTTTGGTAAATGATTCTAAAATGAATCGCCACAATAATTCGATTTATGAGAAATATAAATGTTATCCCATCTCAAGACATTTAAAAATTCGTATTTCGACCTTAGTTTGATATAATTCAAATTATTTACAATTAAATGAAACTACGTGATGTAGTATTATTTCCACTTTAGTTTTATTTAATTGTGAATAATGAAGTGTTACAAAATTAAGGCCAAATATTTTCTATGTCAAATTTTTTTTTTAGTGAATAACTTAACGAAAGTTTTGTTTAGGTTATTTTTATTGGGAGTATGGCATAAATGTTTACAATATTCCACGGTGATCTCACGTTGAACTATTCTCCACTCGCCCCCGATTCAGGAAATCAAACAAGAAAGGCGTCGTTTTTCCATTTACTTTTGACTGATAAATAATACAAAAGGAGGTATTTGCAAGAAGTATTTGGACAGCGGACACGGCCGGCATGCGGCGAATGTAACCGTCCAACGTGTTAGCCATTAAATTTGCGATGATTTATTGGTTCCATAAAACATTTTGTTCGACAGAGCGTGGCCCACATCGATTGCCTGCGGACATGGCTGAAGGTAAGATTGTGAATAAAAAGCCGATGTACAACAAAAAACTTCTACCTCGCTGATGTATTGGAATAAAACAGACTCAAAACCCTTTTTCCAGGACTCAAAAATACAAAAATTATAATAAACATACATAAATATGTGAGATTTACAGAGACAAAAAATATATTAGTACTCATTTAATTCTAAGCTTTTTATGGACGGATTCCCCATAATATCAAAAATACTTGAATTGTATACTTATTGTTAATGAAATGTCGATTTTGACTTAATATAAACAGTTAAAAATAACTACTCGAGGCTTTGTTTTAAACTATTTAACATATTGGAGGCTTCGTTTGCATTTATGTTCGATTTTGTACTTGGGAGGGTACTTTATAGAGCGGTATTGATGTTTTGAAAATATTAACCCAGAAGAATTAGGTACTTTATTTTATTCATTATTACAGCGTTTATTAAATGCCCCGGTCTTTATAGAAACTCGGCCAGCAAATGAGCTGAGCTGAAAATAATAGCCCAGAAACACAATAATAAAAAGGATTATAATAAATATTTTATAATAATGAATAGAGATGTGATTTGTCTTATACCAGCAACAGATGTAAACAGGTAAAAATTTCATAAAATGTGTCTCGTCTTAAACTCTAAAAACTTATTAAAATGGTTTCAACTATAGTTTTCTATTGAATTAAATAATTAGATTATTTCGGATTATTATATTACGTAATTTAATTTTTTTCTACAAAAATGCCTCACAATCAATTACAGATCACGGGTGATTAAACAAAATGCTCACATATGTTTCGAATTAAATTCGGTACGAAAGATCTCAGCTTACAAAGATTATCTAATACAGGTTTAATAAAAATTTAAGTATTAATACATCTTTTAATTTTAACTCCAGAATTTACTCTGTTTGAAAAGTATGATCATTTTAATTTTAATTTTAATTTATAAAAATAAACTTGGCCCACATGGGAAATAATTAGTTATACATGGCAGTACCAAATATATTATGTCAATTGCCAAACAAATAAATGACAGTTGAAGTGGTTTACGCGATTGTGTTTATACTGAGCAAATGTAAAATTAGTCTGTATATTAAATATTGAATTTAATTTCGTTGTATTTTGATTAATTGTTTTCTTATTAATACTATCAAAATGATATCAAAAATATTTCTCATACTTTCGACCTTCGTATTTTACTGTCAAGGTATGCCTTTATTTCAAATAATGCTGCTAGTTAAATGGTTTTGAATGTTGATACCGCCGATACTATAGTTTTTCCCTAATATATTAATTTTATTATGTTATTTCAGCCGATGTATATAAAAATTTGAAATATTTTGCGACTCTCCATATATCCAGTTTAAACCATCATATTGTGAAAAGAGGTGCAACCGCTTCGACTCATCCGTTCAATACGATTAAAGAATTAAATTTTAAAACTCTTGGACGAGATTTTAAATTGATTCTTCATCCGCACACTGGTGTCTTACATTCTAAATTTAAAGCTTATACTGTAGATGGCGATGGTCAAGAATCCACCGTGCATGTTGGTTAGTATTATTAGTGTTAAGCATTATTATCTTTAATTAATAGTTGATAATTCTACGTGCACACTCGGGTCGCGCCTACAACGCGCGCTCCAAGTCGCCAAGCAACCGTAATTCACTTAATTATACAGGCGACATGATATCTGCTTACTGCTTGTTTACATGCAACAAGAAATAAGTTTTATAGGGGCGCAGCTACTTTATGAATGGAATAAACTAGAATTCTTTGCCTCCAGCGGCTCGAATTCCCCGCTCTCATGAATAATGGAAAAGGAAAAAATAAATCTTCCGGTCCCTTTGCTTTGTTGTGCATAATTTTTCATGTAAAAACCAACCCTGTTTCGAGATAGCTACAGTTCCTTAAAGATGGGGGTTCATGTTATTCCACCCAGTCATCAAAGATTGGCAATGATCGCAATTGCATTATTTCATACAGATTCTTACCGTTTTTTCGTGTGTGTTTGGTATATGTTTCCACTGAATGTTGTAATTTTGTAAAACATTGAGTACCAGCTTCTAGATACGGTTTCGTTTACATAATTTTTTTAATGCAGCGCAATGTTTTGGACCGTAATAATTTCCCGCTTTAAGGATTCCGTCCTTCAAATTGAAAAAAAAACTTAATTAGCTTATAGGTTTATATGATCACTTGGTTGTTAGTCCGCTTGTCTGTATGACAAAGTCCTTTTTCTTAGAAACGGTTTGAAATATCAAGTTGAAATTAATATTCTTTACTGAGGCTTATAGACTTATTATATTACTTTAAACATTTCTAGTTTTTGGTATACGCAACAAACGATTTGGCCCCTCAAAATGTATTTTTTAATTTACGCAATAGTCCTATAGGATACATCCGGTCGACATATAGTGTGGAAAGTCAGCATAAGTAGCACAAGTAGAGGAAAAAATAAAAAAATCAGTGGTTTCAAAATCAATGTCAATCGGAAAACCAATTTTTTATAAAAACTTGTAATTCCAGTTTTTATAAAAAATTGTTTTTCCGATTGTGAAAGATACAACAGGCAATATATTTACGTTGTGGAAAATTAATATTTGTAAACAGTATAATTAGGAATTTTACATATCTTTAATATATTCTTAGTTCTACTCGTGCTTGGCCGGTTTTTATGTCAAAAGTTCTGTTTGTCGAAATAAAAATAATTTTTGTCTTTTCTTGAATAACTGTATCTGAAAAGTATCCTCCACCAGAATAAAAGTATTTTATACTTCAGTGAACTCGTCATATTAAAGTTTTACTTTAAGTCCAATTGTTTTCCAATTGCTGTTACAGCCTGAGTGCTAATATTTGAATTTCATATTCTTTACGGGCCGGTTGATATACATAAAATATGTATAAATATGCATTCAATTTTAATTTGTACTTTAAATATTACCGTGGAAGTTTCATTTAAATCGGTTCAGTTGTATTTACGTTATGCTCAAACAGACAGATGAACAAAAGAACTCAACATATAAAACGTCTCTTAAGAGATATAAAAGAACTTAATAAGAAACGGCTCTTGAATATCTAGATTAAATTTTAATTTCAACTCCAATGATTATACGAGTGAAAGTTTATACAAGTAACTTTTACGTGATACTCGAACAAACGGACAGACACACAAATTTACGAAAAAAAAAAGGTTTTTGGTACTGATAAAATTGTTAAATGGTACATTCCATAATTGTTTTAATATATTCATTGTTCAGACTAATTCCCGTTCAGATTTTATAATAAGTAGATAGATCAGTCCTATATAAATATCGCCCAATTTTCTTAAAATTTATTGGTACACATATTTACATCTTTTTTAACATTCCGTACTTCGAAAGGAGAAAAATGGAACCCTTCTAAAATCATTCACGTATAGTTTCGTCTGTTTCTCCCATTTCGTCCGTCTATCGTACCCATTTTTCTCTGAAATATTTTAATAGAGAACCATGGGCATAGTGATAAAACATATTAACCCGCATTTAATTCAAACAAACAATCAAAAATATTTACATAGAAATTTCGGAAGAGGAAAATAAAGTATTAGGTTTTTTGAAATTCGAATCGAGTTAAATGATTCGAAAACTATTTTAATACTTCTGTACGCATGTTGGAAAGTTCTATGAGAAACAATATTACCTTATCCCTAATAACTTTGATCTAACTAACCTATTTTCGTTGTATTACAACATCTTCAGGTGTTCAGGCTATTAGCAAAGATCTTTGCTAAGAGCCCACCTGACCATGAGGTCGTGGTAAAAAAATTAAAGAAAGCAGAAATAATACTACATCACGTAGTTTCACCTAATAACTTTGATAATTTTATAGATTTATTATGTGCACTTAAATTCTCATATGACGTATTCTCTATGTCCATACAGTGCGAGCTTTAGTCGTGCTTAAATTTTTGATGTGAAACATCTATAGGCGCAGGTATAAACCGTATCGTTGGCGTTGCGACGCTTACCGTGGCGACGGGTCGCCACGCTATACTAAGGTATATATATATATAATCTATATGTAGTAGAGTGTACGGAATGGACCGACTACGCAACCCCCTCCTCACTCAGTTCGACATTGTTGTTTACTACTATACACATAACCTGTGCTTTATTATTTTTGTATTAATTGTAAATAAAAGTTTATTAAATGAAGTCACCATTTTCTATAAGACATTTGTAATACTTTATTTTTTCATTATGCTATATTTAGTTCCTGTAATAATCTTGTCTTTCATGCATATTACTTGTACGAACACGATGTTTCACATCTGCCAGGCGTCCCGTGACGGCTCACTGTTTTTTTTTCCATAAAAAAAATTTTACTGCAGTATGGCCATGTCATAATAAACGTGTACTATCAAAATAATAGAAAATAAACTATATAAAATAATTCCACAGCTTCTACAAAACGTCTGTCGAAAACAAAATTTCAAAGTCGAATATATTGTTGACGTTTTAAGGTTATGCATTCAGATTTTTAAAATATAAATCACAATACTGCAGTAAAATTTGGTGTAAAACCAAATTGCCTTTTGACAAATTTATATGCTATGTTTTATTTAGTTTTCTAAAACCTTTTTGAAAACACTCAGGGTCAATAGAAAAGGATACTTGTTAATGGATTTCAATATAATTTTATGTTAACTCTTTAAAATTAACTCAAAAAAACGTCTATTTGGAGTCGAAAATTTCAGAAAAACACAGTCTACGTCCACAATTTTTATACAATAGGCGTCTACAGTATAATTCCAAAACGGCTTAAAAGTTCAATAAACTTCTGTGAGGGCTTTTTCTATTTGTAAGAGTTGTAACTTATTATTTGTGGAACCAATTATAGATACTAAAAGATTTTTATATTTAATCTATGTAATTTTTATGAATTTATTTTATGTAATTATGAAAATAACGTTTAGTATATTTAAATTTCTGTTCTTTATATTAAAATTTGTGTCAGATATGCACTTTGCACACTAAAAAAATTAATACAGAATTCCAAATAGTATGTAATAAATAACAAAACAATTATAGTTTTATAACTTACGTTTTCCAAGAAATTTGTTTAGTTTGACAGTTTCCACTTGTTAGTAGTTTATTAAGTAATTAGTTTGATTATTATTAAGGCCATATACAATTAATAATGTTAAGTATTTGCAATAAAACTGAAATAGAATTAAATGTTTCGAAAATCTCTTAAATTTTCTTGTGTTTTACACTGACCTTTAAGTTTTAGCATACGATTGCTACTAATTCCTCTATTTATATTTATTAAGTACATTAACAAAATTAAATTTAAATGGATAGTTATATAACTGAGAATTAAAAGACAGCTTAGCATTAATTTTATTAAAATCTATAATATTTTTTAGAGAAACGGACGTAAACGTTGTTACCATATAATATGATGCTAATATAATTATATTTTTATTGACATTTCGAGCTGCGTCTGCAGTGTTGCAAATAGCGCTTATCCAAAGTGTATGTCAATTTCAAGATGTGTGGCGTTATGTGCAGTATATACAACACCTGCGACACTCGCCATCACGTCGAAAGCCGCAAGCTATTGTGCTCCAGTGGGAAAAGGGTCGCTGCTCAAGCAACGCAGAGCATCCTCTCTACATTGTGTATCTTATCAGGTTCGAGAAGCAGTAAATACTCATATTCGAGGTTGTAAATAACAAGTAGAGACGGGCGGGCCGGGCGAGCGTTAAGAGCAACTGCGTGTCGCGCGCTCGTAATGTAGGCGCGAGGTGACTTTCAGCGTCCCGACGGGCCTCGTAAAAGGCGCGCCTGAAAAATGACGCCGCTACGTGATGCAAAATGCCCTCTCTCTGTTCACCTTGGCAAGAGAATGCATGGCATGTGTTGGGTAGAAAATAGTCCTCTTCATACATCCCCCTGAAATATATTCAACATGTTATTACTACTATTAAAATATACGTTTAATTCTCGAAAACGTAAACGTGAATCTGAAAACAATTATAATTATTTACTGTGTAAGATATGTTACATTTATTTTTCCACTGAAGCTATATTCTGTGCTAATTTCGATAATTTCATTTCTTGGATTAGAGACAATAAATGTAAAATCAAGTGTTCATTACTTCTCGTTGCTGAACTTGCTACACTCATATTTGTCTTTTGACATATATCGAAGAATACGTCGAAGGCATCTTCGCTTTTAATTCTTTAGAGTGGAGAGCATTGTTGTAGACAATTGGATCAGGCAGTTTATGAATTTTAATGCAGTTAACGTTCAGGTTACCGATTGCTTTTACGATACTTTCTTTTTTCCTGAAATAAATTCTGAATTAATTTTTAGGTGACAGAGGTTTCTTAGCGCCTGTGTTTATGGATTCACGAACATAATGTTTCCAAGTTAAGAGGAATACAGAAAAGATGGATGTAATGTTGTTATGATTGGTGATTGTGTTGAATTTTCTGGCGATATCAGATGAGACGCCATTTTAGTAATTTGATATTTTCTATTCTCTTCATATTTTTGTTTATTAAGCAAGACTAGAAACAATTATCTGAGTGGAGTTAAATTTCCCGCTTCCCGCAAAAATGTTTATGGATATACAAATATATTGTGTCCGAGTAAAGAGGAGTACAGTATATTTTCAACTCATTTAATGAAAGTAGTTTGGTTTGTACTGATCCTAGTAATTTGTTATTTGAACAATCAGTACAGGCCAAAATCGTTTCCGTGCTTTTGTTTGATATAGTTTTAATTGACTTGATGAAACATTATTTACTTTCAAGATTTCATTCGGTTCCTGTAAATTGCAAATTTTGAAAACCAGTCTTTTGTTCGCATTTAAAAAAAAGTTTTAGGAAGCTTTGTTTTAAAATATTGTTTATGTTCACGTAAATCGTTCCAAGGAGTCACTTGATTTCTTAAGTGTTGTTTATCAAGAGCTGATAATCGAGGTGGCTGCGTTTCATTATCATAAATAAAATGGTGTTAACCTTCACTTTTACTTACCATAAATAAACTAGATCTCTGTAAGCTGCCAGATGTTATCTCCATCTTGAACCGAGCAGAAACAAGTTTATAAAGCCTGGTAAAACCTAGTTATATTTTCTCTGAAAATGAAGTATGACATGCAAGGTTAATAAGGATATATATATATATATATATATATATATATATATATATATATATATATATATATATATTGAACTAATTAATTATAAGTAATTAGCCATCTTTGAGATAACCTGTTACCATTCGGTCAGTATAGCTATTTTAAATTTACAAAATCCACTATGGCACATTGACAAATGCTTATGTCATGTGTGAAAATGGTTTGCGAGCTAGTGAGTACGTTAACCTTCAATGGTCATTGCTCCAGTGAGGTCATAAACGTAACGAGTCCAGCATCGTTATAACAAAAAGGTTAAAAAGGAAATGTGTGTCGATTCTAGAGTGAAATAGTGAGCCACGCGCATTTCTTGTGATACGATTGTTTGTTTTAAAAATTGCTTCGCTTCTTGTAGTTCTTGTAAGTTCTTTTATATTTTTTTAATATTTTAATTTTTCTTTAAAAGAACGATAATAGCTTTTATCATAACAGTTTTATTAACTTTTTTTAGATACTTTTATCAAAGATTTATTTTGGAACCCTTTTTATGTTTCGAATTTTTTTAATGCGGAATCATAGAATGATTTTATTTATATTGTTTTCTTTTGTAATATTAAAAAATTATAACAATTAAATTTCAATAAATTACATTCACCTGGCACGAATAAATAAGAAATTATTAACTTATTTTTTTTTAATTATTTTACTTATTTACGTCGAAAAAATAAAAAAACAAGAAATTAAAATAAAAATGTTCCCTTGACAATAGCACCTGTTTGTTAGGCTGCGTTACACATTTGTTGTAATTAGTAATTTTCACAATAGAAATAAAGAAATGGAAAAATAATATGACATTTTTTTAAGTATGTTTTTAATTATATGCAGGATTTTAAAATTTTCAGGCCTTAAATTTATTGACAAAAACAATTTATTTGTGTTTTTTGTTTGTGTGAAAAATTGAAAATTGAAAATGTTTGGAAACATTTTCAATTTTTATTTTACTTACTTTCTGGAATAGCTTTCCTTTTGTATATGTAATAGATAATATGATTCTGAATTTTATTTTATGACCACAAACAGATTCTACATTCCTAGATTCTATTTACCAAAACGGATGTTGCTAAATATATATATATTCACATAGTTGTGCTTACATCAAAATTAGGTATATAGTTGGGGGGTAAGCAGATACTATCCCTTATGACGCGTGCTACGTAAAAGTCTAAGAAAGCACGCTGTAGGCCGCCATTTTGCTAACTCAACATTTTCCGCGAGTCTACACGTGGAGGTAGAATATAGACGCTTTCAAGTCACGTGCAAAGTGAAGAGTAATAAAAACGAATAAATGCGATCCGCTTCCCGGCAAAGTTTCCCACTTTCGCAAGAGGAAAAACATTTCTTGGGCTCGGCACTTACATTTTCCTTTGTTACAAATATTTAAGATGCGCCCCCGGTACTGGGGAAAATGAGAAGGGCGCAGGGCGGAAATGAGAAAAGTTGTTCAGTCGACTTTCAGCAAAATAAAAATGTTTCTTTTTATTAAGCAATGTGGCTTGGGTCTGTTTAATGGTTGGGTACTTAGGTGCCGGCTTGCTGTATACTTCATTCACTCGGGTGGGGCATCAGTCAGTCACGTTGGAATGGGCAGACTTCTCTAAATTTAGAATATTTACGGTATTCAGCAGATTACAATTGAGATAAATTAATAATATTGAGAAAAAACTCCATGTAATTGTGCTGGCAGTCGCCGATAATTATAATTTATTTATTTGAAAGATAAAAGTCAATGGGAAAGCCATAGAAAAGCTTTTCCTTGCCGCTTACACTTGGTTACTTGCAAATATATGATTTTAGACCTCATTAGGAAATTATTTAAACAAAATAATCTTTCTTTGTTATTGTTCATAAGGTTCAATGATAAAATCGTGTGCTTATATTCATCTGACGCTAAGTTCTAGATCGCTGTCTATATTTATACCGTGTCTTTGTCAAGACGGTTTAAAAACGTTAACAGAGCACTAAATTGATAGATCCGCCAATAAAGTCCGGTATAAATTTGCAAGAATTTCGTGTTCATGAGAGATGTGTTACGTAGGATTGTGAGCCTCCCAATTATTATTAGGGTACATACAACTTTCATTAAATAAGGCATACCTACTGTGTTAGTAACCGTAATTACAAATAAGTTTAAAAAGTATCTAACAAATTTGACAACAATATTTTTGTGTATAAACTCTTAAACATGATAAATAATCATTAGGGAAAAAATTATTTGAATTGATATACTTGCTCCCTACAAATTACGAATATAATAATGGTTATGTATTAAAAAAATAAGAATGGTTATGTATTACCTACATATTTTACGTTAATGTAGCGCTGTTATACGAACAAAATAAATAAATAATAGGACAAAAGCTCAATTTAATATTTAGTCATGTTCATTTGCAAAAGTTAAAATATTTACATATAAAATAGACGTTATTAAATATTATTACATGTACTTACATAACATAAACCAATTAACATATTCGTATTTAAGCAGAATTAATCGCTGGGAATTTCAGAAGCTTGCTAATATAACAACTTTGGATGTATATATTATGTAATAACTTTGGATGGTAGTTATAACAATCCTCATTAAAGCGTATTGTATTTACCGAAGAACTTTGTCTTTTTACTGCACTGATAATTTAATGTTATGAGATTGGAACGAATAGCGACGTAATATATTCATTGAAATAATTCGAAAACACAACTATATCTACACAATGAGATTACGTCTAGTAATCATCTCAAGTTTCCTTCTTATCGGCACAGTGACATTTTCAATTAAAAATATGGCCGAACTTAGCGCCTGTCATAAAGCGGATCTCCGCTGGCGAATAGTCGACGTTATTAATACCGAAGATTCGGAATAAGGGGCTTCAACGGCTCTCATCAAAGCCCAGATCCGTCTCAATAAAGTTGCCTAAATGTAAATTGTCATTTAAGCGAGACTTGATTATACCAAATTCCATTAACTGCCGAGGCCCTCTCATTCATTGCAATTTTATTACCCTGGCGCATTAAGGAGCTGAGCGGTTGAGAGAGAGGCACTTAAGCCGCTGCCTCCGCTCAGGATTCACTCTCCGACGTTTGCCACACAATATCTTTTAGACTCGGGAGATGTCGGAGCTCGTGTTTTAATTATTCAACCCGTCCAAATAGCGCGCTCACACTCTGGGGGGAGTTTAGTACGATGCCCTCTCATTCCTGATTAAATATACATCGGAAGCGGAGGCAAGTTTTGTCTGATTACTTTCTTTGGTATATAAATGAACGAATTATTTATAAGTCGCTGCAGAGTCGCTGTACTAACAATTGAGGGGACACTGCACAACAAATATACATTACATAAAAAAAATCGAAACTTAAATTTGATCAAAAATTGCGACTTTTCTTTTGTCATTCGTTTCTTTAATATATAAACTTCCAAGAATAAAGGAGTATTTATTGAAAATAACATTTTACAAATTTTCTGTTTTATCAATAATTTCATTACGTTAAGTCCTTTTACTCCATGCCGGAGCTCAGGGCTTCCACGCATACGATTTTGGGCCAGATTTTTCGCTTAATCCCAATCCATCATCGATTCTCTAGACTCTTGCAGCAAACTGATTCTCCACTTACTTTTGAGTCTCTGCTCCGGTGTTCTTGCGGGTTCCGATCGAGAGACTCCTCGGCGTAGTTCCTATCCTCATCTTTGTTTATTCTATGCAAGTAATTATTTTAACGAAATAATAAGCTGTTTTTAATCTATAACTTGTATGCAAGTTCACATCCGAATTTATATGAATCAGCATATAAATTTCTATAAACGAGATAAAATGTTAAATTATACATTAAAAAGAACGTTATATACTTGTATATTTTGGGATGAACTTGCTTTTCAATAAAATAAATTATGTTTAACTATATTTTGCCTCCCAACCAGATTACTCCATTACTTATCAAAATATTTCAACAGTCATAAATATTAGAATGGCCCCATCGACAGTAGTCCGTCAAAAGTAAAGCCCAAAAGAGTGAAAAGGAGCGCATTAAGCTACTATAAATCTATTAAGCGATCGTAAATGGTTTATTGGGAAGGTGGAAAGGTAAAAAATCGATTATGACCATTAAACTTTTATAGCCACTCATATAATGTGGCCAATAGGATCGTCTGCAAATTATCGAAAACGTGGCCGGGAGGGGTTAATTTACGTTTATTTTATTTCCTTCTGTTTATTCTATGTGATTCTCTACGGCGGTTGATTGAGCCTGCATCAAAGCGATTAATTTTAAATATGATGGAGTGCGGGCAGACTGTTATATCGTTTTACGGCGGTTCAAAATAACCCGTGCTCTCACGCTCCACTTGATGATTGCTTATTAATGTGTTCGTTTGTCGTAAATTAGTACACGTCGTAAAACGATTTTTCTATATTTTTTTTTGTTAATGAAAACGAAGATTATCGAAGCGTGAGTACGTATTTACGACGTGATTAGTAAATTGTCTATTGATGAATTCATTTAAAACGTTTAGTAATTTTTAAAAACAACTCGTAACGATCTCCGACAATTTGATCGATTGTACATAAAATCTTTTATATATTGTTTTGATTATTAACTATACATGAAATCATTTGTATACTGATTGATTTCACGTTTGTCCTTTTTACATTGTCTAAGAAAATGTCACGTTACCGTTTTTATTAATTACTGTTCTTAAAAATCAAAGTCCGAAGTCTATTTTAAAATATGATAGTTATGAAGATCAACTGCTTAGAAATAAATATATTTAATATACTAGTTGGTTTGCTCAGATAAATGCAAATTATTTATCTGAGCAGTATTTACTTTTACATTTTGTAACATACATAGCATATGACATACATTTTTTAAAATTATAAACATATATATATATATATATATATATATATATATATATATAAAAATATACGTAGTTACATGAGATAAAATAGGCGATTTAAGTAAGTAATTTCGAAACAAGAGTGCTCATTTTTGTTCTCCCCTAGGCAATTCGGCTGCATGGAGCAATCATCTACTGGGAATTCAGACGCTTCAACCCGTCATTCCTCCACTTCTAATTGAATACGCCCCCAACCCAAATGCAATTTAATGGCTACCGAACAAGACAAACGATAAGACAATTTTTACAACTTGCTAACTTTCAGTTATATAGATATTTACTCATTACATTTTTAGGGAAACTAAACTAAGGTTTTGAAGACACCGTCATGGAGGATCTGGGTAATATATGTCTATGTCACATTACATAATGGAGAGTGATTTTCCAAAAAAAATTAATCTTACTTCCTTAATCAAAAAGAAAATAATCAATTTACCAACGATTTCCGTTATAATCTTTGCAAATAATTTAATAATTTTATTAATATTGTAATTTTGAAAGATGACATAATTTCAATAGAATTCTATTCTGATAATTTAATATATAAGGATAATACAAATCCTAATACTAATGTATTTAATTAAGGCTATATAATTAAATATGAAATGAAGAACAAAATGAATTAAGATCTTATATAATTCAATGAAAAATATGACAATAAGGATTTTCAATAGAATTCTATTCTTATAATATAATTCAAATCCTTATAATATACTAATGTATTTAATTAAGGGTGTATAATTAAATATGAAATGAAAAACAAAATGACATGATGCTACTGAAGCTAAGTTTATAAACTTAGTATAAATTTTTGTCGACATGAAAGTACTTGATATTAATAGGAGTAGTAAAATTGCATTTCTAGAAAATAACACGATGTTAAATTGATATAGCCAGCAAGAATCTATAGATTTTTGAAAATAATAGAACTATAATCAATAACTTTTCTCACATCTTTTTCTATTCCTGAGATACACTATTTAAACCTTGCCCCTAAGGGTTAAGCTACCGTAATGCACGTACGTACACAGGGCGCCGTAAGGCATTGTTAAAGCGACATAGGACGCGACCGACGCTCCAAACATTTTCGGTTTTGGAAAAAGTTTTTATAATTCAGTGTTTTCCTTAAATATGTTTCTATGGGTTCTGTTTATGATAATGAAAGAAAATGTTGAAAAAATCATTTTTAATGAAAAATAAATTATTTCTCCATGATAAGGGTCTAAACCAAAAAATGTTACAGATTGTACACGTTTTTTACAGAGAAAAAACGTTTTGCATTCAGTTGTATATTTTAAAGGAAATGCCTATTTATAAATAGCAGTTATCAACTTATGCGTGTATCGAGCTTATTTATGTTTATGTTTCATACAGCGAAGAATGTGCCATTAGAAAAATAATGTATTTCGAGATAAATATCCTGAGTATTTTTTAAAAAAGCTAAGTTAAAGACATAATAAAACTCTCTTAAATGCAATAAATAAAACCGGAATTGTAACAACTTTATCTAAGGTCAGTAGCGCATGTTTACACAACTCAGCAGGAGTTGTTGCCACTGGCAAATGCTAATAAAATTGTTTTTATTAGCCACATTGGATATTTGAATCATAAAATTTTGTCAAATAGGCATTTCATAACATATAATCATTCCGCATATATCCAATTATTCCATAATTAAATTGTTGGCGGGCGGATGACCGCGTTATTAACATAGCTGATTATGGAACCATGATGATATTAATAATAACATAATTCATTGACAGACCTTTTTGAAAAAAAAACCTAATCTTCGTATGTGTGTGTTACAAATCTTTATAATTTGAAAACGATACATTTGTAACATTTTTTTAAAATTCTATTTAATGCTATTACTGTTAGAAGTCTTAATATAACACCTAGTATGAAAATTTAAAGTAAAGGTAAGTTTATCTTTTTAAAGTACGCTTAAAAGAAGGAACAAGTAGAGTATAAGATGAGGTCTTCCAAATTCTCTTGATTTTAAACCAAACAAAATTGTTCCTGTATTTTTATCATAACTCTGGTAAATTGTGTAGGTAAAATTAATACGTAAAGTAAAACTGCAAAGTTGTACTTAGTGGTTTCTTGAGATAATTTGAACTAGTTTTAGTTTTTCTTATTTTAATATATTTTAAAGATTAAGCTATATTCCGAATTAATGTATCATTCATAGTATTTTAAAGTCTGTTAATAAGAATGCAATGCTGTCAGTTTGTTGTATTAACGAAAATAACGGTATTAAATCGTTGGTTTAATTTTAATAACCATTAAATTATTTTAGCGAAATTTGATAGTAATAAAAATTAATTTCCAAACAAGTAGAGTTTGTGCACCACGTCCGGCTTTTGGCTGGATGTATTTGGCTTTCTTACCTTTAAAATGCAAACTTTATTACATTTTTTAAACTGTTGTTTTTCTGAAATTGTAACCTATATTAAATTTTTCGTCAAATAAATAAAATAGTTTGTAGTAATGCACTAATAATTACCAATAGAAAAAGATTATATTTGAAAATTAGGGTTTATTTATTTGAAATAATAACTCTAGAAAACCGGCCAAGCCACGTATAAAATACAATTCCGGCATTTATTATATTTTTTGAAACGGTTGATTCAGGTTTTCAAAATAATTGTTAAATAATTAGAGTGGGCCACGTCGTACGTCACGTGGAAGCCTAATAATCCTTAAGCGGAGCTTAACAAACTGTAAATGGAACCTCAATTTTATTTCAAAGAAATGCGCGAAAAAATTTCCCCTACTTTATATTTATAGGGAAGAAAATTAATTTTTTTTTTAAATTCTGTTACATTTTATTTGAGATATTTATGTAAATTATTTAGTTACATATTTTCGCGCACATAGGTCTAATACTGTAGAAACTGTTATTATTGAACCTTATAAAAGAATTGTTTAATGCCCTTTTATTAGATCAACCCATAACTAACTATGTAACAGAATCTACAAAACTAAATTTCATGCACTTCTAATTGTTGCATCTTCGTAAAACTTGGCAGTTCCGATGCTAATATAATGAAATGGTACCATCGGACTAATTTAATGAAATAGAACCTCACATTAGCGACTGAACTCGATAAGGGTGAAACGTATCCTAACCGTATTTGGACTTCTTAATTGTTGTCAGCGTGACACTTAGTAGTTGTGTGTAGGTCTGATGACAACACCATAAAATGTACCATCGGACTGACTCAATTACTGACTCAATTATGAAGCCGGAAGTTAGACACTAGAGCTCCATAACGTTTAATAATGGAATTTCCGAACGACGAAAACTTTAATTATGTTTGGGTCTGCTTGGTTTGTTTGAAATCGTAGGGCATTAATGAATTTCTGTATAATAATAATTTATATATCGGTAAATTATATAGAGATGTACAATATGTTTTATATAAAGATTCTACCCAAGCCAAGGTGAGAACAGTACCGAGGGCTGAATGATATCAGTGTGGTTAAAAATAAAATTTCACAACCGTCACCTCAGAGCACCGGGCGCAACTCTATTGTAAGTAAAGGTAAACGATTTTGCTTTTCAAATTAATATTATGTGAATGAAAATGCTTAATATTTCATGTATATTTCAAGAAAAAGCGCCCTACGCTTTTACACTCAAATACTGTACTCAATAACAAACATGGCTTACATTAAAGTCTTTACTGAGTAGATACGGAAAACAGCTTCGGTAATTTCTTTTCGCTTTTTAGTGCAGTATTTTATAAAAGCGTCTTTTTTAATTTTTTAAACTATTAATTTTGTAACCACAAGTTCAAAAAACCAAAAAAAAAATCTTGATGCACATATTTCATTACAATTTTCAAAAGTGTTTATTCCGGTTAACTAGCTTCAACAATTTTAAGATTTTTAAATAATACGAAGCGACAAAGTAAGCCTATTCCATTACGCATTTTTCTGTTTCTTTTTTTTCTATTATTATAAAAAGGAAACGTATATGGAATTCATTATGTTATTTAGGCATTTTCAGTATTTTATTCAGTGTTCCTTAAATTTTTCTTTGAAATAAGGGTAATAATGTACATTTATCATCACTTTTTGAAACTTGAAATGAGACAATATTTTCCCTTTTAAAAATATTTCATTACTAGCTAAAAATATATAAATTATAATGAAAGACCAAAGTATTCCTCCGATAATCCTAGATGTAAGAGCATCGTTAATATATTTATACAAGCAAAGCTTAGAAAAGTAAATGGCCACCTAAAGACTACCCCTCCTATATATATAGGCGTCTAAGTATCCAGGGTTTACAGGGTCGTAGGTAGAAGGCGCGCCGGTCCGTTGAGAGATTTACGCCGCTACGGGAGAGCGCTGGGGATATGGCGGACGGGGTTAACTTTTTATATTTCGCTGGCTTACCTTGTTCGTCTTTAAAATTTGATTTATTATTTTACATCGTATTAGCTTACGAGGTCCATAAATATTACTTATCTTTCAACACGGAATATGTATACAATCGACGGGGTAGATATTATGTAACGCGGTTAAAATTTGAGACCGATGTTTAGATTCATGTGGAGGATACTTTCAGGTGTGATTTAAAGTAAAACTTGCTTCCTCCTGTTGCCATAAAATAAAAAAAATCTCCATTCAAATATCCAACATTCTTAGTAAGCTTTACATAATTTAAGGCGATAAGCAACTAGATTCCACCATTCTAATTCTAATTTTTAATTTGATCTTTTATATTTTAAATGCAGAATTTATTCAATTGAATAGCGAAAAGAAATTTTATATAAATTTTAATTTATAAGTTGTATTTGGTCGCGTCCAAATTGTTGGATCAAGACAGTGATTTTAATATAGTTTTGTAGCCAAAAAAATTGGAACACTTATAATATCGTCACGTCCATCTGCCCGTCCGTGCGTTATGTCTAAATAACAATAGTTAAAATAAAATAGTACATTGCGATGAAACTTTACAAGAATTTAGACGACTAATGTCTATAGTTGAATTACGTGAAAAAAGAAAAATTCCTTATAATTTATTTGTATTTAAGTGTCTCTATATATCGAACCGAGAGTTGTAAATTTATTTTCCACGGACCCCAGTGAGTCAGAAATTAATGAAGAGGTTTTTGAAATTTAATCCAAAATGTCTAGTAATTTTTGTACGGTCTCTTTTTTGAGAGATATTAGTTTCCAAATTAAGATACAGTGTTTTCTGCTAAATTTTGATGACGTATATAAAAAATAAAAAAATTGGTATTTACAAAATGATATAGGTAGACTTACATTAATAAATTAAAGATGTAATGCAACCAATAACTTTTTCTTTTCCATGTGGATAATACTAGGCAGTACAATACTACTAGTACCATATATTAAGCAATGTATTTACATAGTGAATATTAACAATATAATTAGCAACATATTAACAAAATACTGTGTAGTCTTATATGTTTAAATTTTTATACTTATTTAAGAATAAACCGAACCAGCAGGTTTTTAAGTCTTTTTTAACGTTATTCTAAAATGGACCAAATATACAAACAAATAATTTTTTTTCAATTGCAACAATCATAAAATAGCATAAAAAATATAATTCAAAATTATTTTTTATTAATTTTTGCAATTCCACATGTAGTCAGCTTTCAAAAGACAGAATTAACTAAAATTACCGAACCAACTGACTTCACCACGTCAATAACACACAGATTCTGCATTCATTAGCTCTACATACGTGATTTCTAAGAATATTGCTCTGCCTTGAAATATAAAAAAATTACAATATAAATTAATATTTCACATTGCGAAACGGATATTTTCATATTTTTTTAAATATGTATTGTATCTATTTTAAAAACTAAATATCTTTACATATTATTCAAATTATTTAATTCGTTTCATTAGATCTTTGGATACTAAAATCATATATAGTAATGGCATTTTTATAAATATTTTTATTTAATGGGATTATACATTTGTGATATATTTTTATCAATCTTAAGTGGATATTAAAAAGAAAATAATTGAAAATATCGCTTGCTAATCTCAAGTAACTAAATTAAATTAAAACACAATGTGACGTTATGATCTACAATATTCGAAGTATATTGATATAGAGTTCAAATGAACAGACAATCGTTCTCTATCGTTATATAAGCAATTTATGCAGTGAAATTGTGAAAAAATCTCATTAATTTATTCTAAAATGAAAATCAAAAATCACAGTAAAATTTACCATGATTAATATGACATTATAGTAAACTTAAAATTGAAATGGGGTGTAATTAAATAACCAATTTATATTTACTACGGAAATAAAATATGTGGCGTAGTATTGGGTTACGCGTGAAGTAGAGTGTATCCCTATATGGAAGGCTTTTGGAGATGACCAATGCTCTACTAACAAGTGAGTTCGATAAGTCTCAATCACTTCGGTCAGATCACGTGTACGTGAATGTTTACTATTATTCGTAATACAGAGTAATATACGAACGTAACACTTTCAAGAAAACTAAAACTTCGCTTATCTTTTTTCCTCGGTAACGACAACCTCGCATTCCACGGCGAAAGCTCTCGCCCGCCCCATTCCGCCAATAAGTTAGCGGCGGGCACCGTCCATGCCTCCGGTAATTTAATAACCACGTATCAAATAGGAAAAAATCATTAAAAAATAAAATATGAAACACCGTGATTCGGGGAGATTATGTTGGGCGGCCGTCGGATCGGTCCGGCGTCCGCTATAAAACGTAGGCTCAGCCGACCCGGCCTATAAATAACATTGTACGTGCCTACCTATCTACCTATTTGCCGACCCTCTATTTATATATATATATATATATATATATATATATATATATATATGTATATTTATGTATAAAACGACATTCCTTCCTACGTTGGAAAGTATAGACTAAACTAGGAGACGGAATGATTATTTGGGAGGTCTGTCTGTGGTCTGTGTACTTAAGTTTATTGGAAATTTGTAAGGCCAAATGAATCATATTATTTATAAACCAGGATATAAATAATAATACATATATAAAAATATATTGCATTCCAAATATCTTATGGAGGTTGAAGAAATACCGACTCATTTGTGGGGGAATTTTCGTATTTCCGATCTTTTATGAGTAACTTTTCAAAAATGTTTTGTTGTTTGTACGTTTCATTCTAGCTTGTGAGTATCATTTTATTAAATTTCTGAACCAATTTTAATGTCAATTTTGGAGAGTAATTAATTACGGATTTTAAATTAATTATGTGATTCTGTACTTATATACGTACAAAGCGTCGTTTAATTTTAAGGCAATTATTTATTAAATAACAAAAAAACAAAAAACTTTATATCTTAATAAGCATATAATTATTTGTTGTCAATAGATACACTTAATGTAATTATGGTGGTAGTAATGAAAATAGGAGGCAAATTTATTTAAGAAATAGTGTGCAGGCAAAGAAATTAAGTTAAAGATGCAAGGAGAAAAGAACATAAATAGAGATTTTGCAGTGTCGTATTTCCGTAAACATTTTTAAAAAAACTGTGCTGTTTCATTTTCCCTTTATCTTTGTGGTGTGACTTTACACTAAGTAGATTTTACACTAAGTAGAATTTACAGTAAGTAGATATTACACAAAGTAGATTTTGTACTAAGATTTTCACTAAAGTCAATTACATACGTACGAAGCGTCGTTTAATTTTAAGGCAATTATTTATTAAATAATAGAAAAACGAAAAACTTTATATCTTAATAAGCATATAATTATTTGTTGTCGATAGATACACTTAATGTAATTATGGTGGTAGTAATGAAAATAGGAGGCAAATATATTTAAGAAATAGAGTGTAGGCAAAGAAATTAAGTTAAAGATGCAAGGAGAAAAGAACATAAATAGAGATTTTGCAGTGTCGTATTTCCGTAAATATTTTTAAGAAAACTGTGCTGTTTCATTTTCCCTTCATCTTTGTGGTGTGATTTTACACTAAGTAGATTTTATACTAAGATTTTCACTAAAGTCAATTACATCTTTATACTTTCGATAATTCAATTATATTTTCACGCGTCATAAAGTAGTTAATGCAGCAGCTCTACTATTAAGAATAAAACTATGTCTGTAAAATTCTCTGAACTGTGCTGCATTTAATAAACTTATGAATGCACTTCATGCACAATTGCCAACAAAACAAAGGAAGGTTACACTAAAACGTATTAATGAAACTTCATAAACGAAAAAGGAACCAGAGTTTATAACCGTAGGTGATTGTGTGTGAATTAGTTATTCTTAAACCAAATGAAAATTCATCCCATGATATTAACATATAAATATTTCACGTCGAATAATAATATAAGGTCACATATCTTCACACGCCTAGCAAGACTTCCAATTCACGAGGACTTTATCCTACCTACATTATTCGTAATTCAGGTCACAGCGTGCAAGTACCAGCAGGGGTTTATTGAGCGGACTTCCAATTTTATTGTCTGTTTTTCCTACTGATGCTAACGTGCATTATCTTTTATAAATCTACCTACTCGTTATATGTCTAGCCCTAGCGGGCAGCATTATATTTTTGTGTAAATATATAAGTATTACGTACATCTCTATTCGCATACATACCCAAACGCCAAAGCCTACATGGGACCCTTTAAATTCAATTTGCGCACACAGACACTCGATTCTAGGCAGCGGGACAATAAAATTCCTGAGACAAAATGGATCAGTTGAACGCTCTCTGAATTGTCAACGTGTATCGCCGTAAAATATATCTGCTGCTTCACTTTATAACTCTGAGGGAAGCGAAAATAGCTAGTTTAACAGTTTTCAGTTATCGAAAAGAGCTACTGCGCCTCGATAATGGAATGTATAGTTGGCTAGGCGCTGCGCGTTCGTGATATTGCGAAAATAAAATTGTTTTTTGTGAGGCACATTTGCTGCCGGTATTTGCAATTTCATTGAAGTTTATCATTTTGAAAGTGATTTAATAAATAATTATATAATCATAGCTTTTGGATTTTTTAAATTGGAGGCTTGAAGGTACACTTGGTTATTTTGAATTAAAATATTTTCATTTCTTCAATGGTTATTTTCCTTCATATAAATTTTGGTCAGTTTGTTTCTTTCCAGCATTTGAAAATAATAAGATAAAAATAATTTCTCAGCGTAAAAGAACAAAGGGAATTCAATAATTCCATTCGAGAGTACAAGTAGGTAGGATTTGAATTGACAGATTTTTATTGCTTATATTTGAATACACCAGGACATGAATTTATCTGAAATCTGTACCAATTCGTTAACAAAAAATTGTAAAGAATTATATTACCTCTCTAAACCTTCTTGCAACAACTATAATTTATTGAAAATAAACTTTATCCGGTTTGATTATCGTTCTCAGATATATAATATAACCGGTACATAACATATTCAGCATTTTCTTTAAATAGTAATTATGTGACTGCTTTTCCAACATTTCTTCAATATACCTATACTGGTATATTCTAGGAATAATAATATTTCAAAATAACACGCACAATCCCCTACTCTCGTATTCTACACATTCACGTAAATATTCCGTATACAACAGGGCCCGAGATCAAATAACAAACTCAGATGTGGTATGTAATAATATCACCCAACATTCACGACGTACGTATAGCTCCGTATCTCGAAGGCAAGGAGGCTGGCGAAGTTATTTATCTCGGTGCCCATCTTAATCCACGTAAGTCGGGACGTGCCTCGCACAAATATGAAAGTCCGGGACGAGGGAAGAAGCTCGCGTTTACGAGCTTTCGCTCCACGCTCCAGTGCTCCTTCCAAAGTATGCGTATTTATCTATCTTGTAAGGTATAGGCGCCTGGCTATGAATGTTTTGTTTGCTTACTGTGTGCGTTTGGATGCGGACTGTGTTCGTACGTACATCTATTTACAAATTATTGCGTACACGAAACACTTCGAATTGGATTTCGTAGGGAAATACATATACAGAAACCTATGGAATATTTACTTTCGCTGTACTACAATTTTTTTGAAGAATTTTTTTGATCCGCGGCTTCGTTTTTGTGCGGAGAAGCAAAAAAATGGTAGTATTATTAATGAAAATTGTTTTGAAATTCGAGATCACTATTTGTGAGATATATACAATATTATCCATTCATTATGTAAATGTAAATAGGTACATATTTATATTCACGCTCTACCAGGGTGATTATTTTCAAATAATAAATGCAATTTTGATCCGGCATATGAATATCCATCCCACCAGGTACATGCATACTACATGTGTTCATCTCCGTGACATGCAAATGTACAAAATTTCAAATAGACGGTTTGCATATTTGAGGCATAAAAGCAAAACAAATAAATAAAACAAGATCACTTTCACAATTGCAATCTTATATATTACGGTTAGAATTGTAGTCACCTTCAAAAATGTCTACAAACAAAAGAAAAAACTTGTTTTTAATCTTTTAAATTATTTTATTTATGAATCTACATATCAACATTATTTGTTATTTAAATCAACATATAAGGGTTAAGAACGAAAACATAGTTTAGGAACACGCAAGTCTTTAGCTGAGAGCGCGTTGCATTTATATTATAAAATCTTCTTTATTTGGTGCGTAATTTAATATTTAATCATTAAAAATATTAGTTACAGGTTAATAAATTGCTAATTAATACAGGTCAAAATAATTGCTAATTAGTTCCCACGTTAATTAACGCTATAATAAATACATATAGAGAAACATTTTATATACGTGTGAGTTTTTCGTTCGGGAGGTCGGCGAAATTAATGAATAAGAAAGTATACAGGTCCTAAAATAAATCTTGTTTAACTTATTTTGCCTTTTATTAAGTTTGCGTACTTTTTACGACGCGAGTCTGGCCCCCCATAGCGCGCATCCCAATAAAGCTTGCCTGATGAAAAAAGTTTTCTTGTCAAATATTTTCTTTTCACATTAATTATTAAACTTTCTGAGCTTTTTCGGCGCCGAACTAATCTCCGACGTCTGGAGCGGGAACACTCTAGGGATGGCTTTCGTATTAATTAAACTGTCGGCGCCAGTTATTTACGTTGCTTTCTAGGTTTATGAACCTTTGAAAGTATTTGTTTATGTGTATATATATATATATATATATATATATACATATACATATACATATATATATATATATATATACATATACATATATATACATATATATATATATACATAAAAATAGAAGTCTGATTTCTAATGGAATGGAAATAGATTATAATAAAAACGGAAATAAAAAACAATCTGCGTGAATCCATCCATCATAAAAACCACCAAACAATTGAACTGTCAAAAAACAAATTCCATTAAAACGGCTGAACAGTTTTCGATTCAATTTTTACTTTTTCTTTTATGAAACTTCAAAATTTCATTTCGACTTCGATACTTCTTAATGATGACTTGATCGAATTTTTAAAACTTTTCACGTTGTTATCGTTTTGTAAATTCACTAATATGTCATCACTTATTTCCTCGGAGAAAAATCCCATTAGAATGTCTTTTATACAGAATTTAAACAAATTGCGTGTTTTTGCGGTGAAAACGGTGAAGTATATTGTGGTATAAGCCTAATAAATTAAATAGTTCGTAAGCTTACCGATGAAAATAATTAAATTTTACTCTATCATATATATAGACTTATGTTTATTTTTATCAGAGAAAGCGGGAACCTCAATTCAGATTAAGATTTAAAATAAATTTTAATATTTTGAAGACCACTTGGAAATGGTTCAGCTGAAGTTAACTTTTTCTCTGTTTTTTCTAGCGATTTTGAAAAACCATCTATGTTAATATCAATATCAACATCACCACTTAAACATCGATGGTCGATTATTATCAAATTTAAAAACATTTCCGTTAGCATCGAAGATTTTGTTGAATAATGGTTAAAAAAATAACAAATTAAAAAGTGATCGTAATGGTTAAAAATAATAGAGAAATCACTTTGAAACAGACGTCACCCTTCTGGCCTTAAACTTTTTGTAAAGCCTTTAGAAATTAAACGTTACCTTTAAAATTGAAAGTGTTCATAAATGTTGGTAGTTGTAAACTATTTAAATTATGTCGTAAATCAATAGTATCTGCTATGATCGATGTTTTATGAACATCAATTACTCCTAAGTCAATTACATAAGTAGCTTAATCGCTTGCCTCTGAAAATGCGGATTAATATCGTTACCAAAGCATATGTATTAAAATGTTGCATTAGTAATTAAAACTCATGAAATGATCTGCAACGGATATTAGCATCTCATCTGTATTATCAGCACTATACACATATTAACCTCTTAACTGCCTGCTAACCTGCTGATGGCGTTTAAAAATAATTAAAAATTTATAACTTGCTACACGCATTTTTACAAAATAAATATATTCATTTTACTTGTGTTGAAAGTGTTTAATTTGACAATATTTTGTTTAAAATAAGAGTACTTCATCACAAAAAATAATCTAATATCGTTATTTTTACTAATGTAGCTAATTTTCTGCTACTCAACTTATCTGGACAAAAATCTTAATTTTTATTACAGTTAAATTTATTATTTTGATAAAAATTTTCACAGCATATCTCCTTATCTAAACTCTCACAGTAAAGAAGTAGATATGAAGACGATTTATGAAGTCTAGGGAGAATATTATTTGGATATCTACGATCTGCCCATACACATGGCTTCATTATTTTAACGTGAGCCTAATTAATTAAATATATTTTCATATTAGGTTCTTTTGGAATACCTTATCAAAATATTTGAGTATGAATATGGTGTAGCGACCCAAATACGTGTGACTAATTACGGTTTTTACCTGGCGTGTTTATGAACAAGTCGTGTGACTTAAAGCAACGTAGCGCACAAACAATGAAAGAACGAAACACCAATTATATGGCGGTAAGGTGACTTTCGGAGAATTATTCCTCGGACAATTTTTCTGTTAAACTGACGGAGTGCTTCGTAGGGGTAATTTTCAGCTTTAAAAAAAAGTAGTTAAAGCAGTGGCGCGCAGTGCCTTATATTACACATAGCTTGCCCTGAACATCTGACATATTTATTTGAAACATTTATATACATTTAATTTATGGTATTCAAGTGAAGTTCGCAATTTTTATGCTCTTTCATATCTGCAGTCAAAATGTGTAAACTGAACGCTATCAGTGAGTGCAATTTTAAGTGAAATGTATGAACTTCATTAATAAAGCTAGCTTCCCCTCGCGGTACAAATCGGCAGCTTGAAAATACATATTGAAGCAGTCGATTTGTACGCAACTTTAACGCCAGGGTAAGCTGGCTTCCGATAGCTTATGGCTATATTCAAAATGAAACAAACTCCGAGTGAAACATAATAAATGACAACTGTGCTGCATTCACTGATTATCTATCATTCAATACAAACAAATTAAAGAAAGTAAAAGTAGCTAGTTTTCCATTTTAAAAACATACCTAATATATTTGACAGTAAATTTAATACATTGTATTAGTAATTGTTTCCTGTTTGTATTTAATTTATTAGTTTGTTATTGCGAATGGCATTTTCGTCATGATAGGATGGTTTGTTGCTCCGTAGACTGTCATTAAAGTGAGATTTTTTAATTTAGAATTTATTGAAAAAATAATTTAAATAAAAATTATAGGCCGAAGTCAAGTCTGAAACAGCAAGACCCTAATAAATGTATTGTACGTCATTTGTATGTGCGATAAGTGTTTGCGGTTAGAATGGAGTTGTATTTGAATAAAATGTCGTGCTGGCCATGGTGATAATTTGTCTTTCAGTTTCAGTTCATTTTCTTTTTACTGTAAATGAAAGAATAGTGAAAGAATAGAACAGTAAATGAAAGAATATTTATATATTCTTTCATTTACTGAAATATATTCAATATATCGTAATAACAATGTAATTAACGAAAATATTTCGCTCGTGGTGATCTTAACAGAAAAAATCGATTTGAAAAGTAGTTTTCCTATGAAGGAAAAGCTGTCAAACGTTTTTTTTCAGATTATTGCAAAAAACGCGGTTTGTATGGGAAACATTTTTGAAATAATTTATTTACTATGAAATTATCAAGAACGAAAATTATTTTTGTTAAATATGATATTTTTAATATTTCCATGTGTGTTAAACTACATTTGTTTCAGTTCAAGTAATTTGACAAACTCAGATAAATAGCATTATAGCAGGATATTTCAAGAAATGGTTGACAACTTATTAATGCTAGCATGGACGTAGTGATCTTCAATGTAGTCGTTCGATTCACAATTTAACACAATTATATGTCCTTATACGACTTTTTTTGCCCCTGTCATCATAAACGATTAACAAGAAACTGTTTGTACAAATTAAGGTAAATATTTCAATATTTACGAGTATTTAGTATTTCAATTAAACGCTTTGTAAATATTTATATTATTTTTTACTGTGCAAATATGTTATTGATATCTTCACAAAAATAACTTACGTCGCATATCCAATTTGTTAATGCAAATTTACCGAAATAACTTCACATTAAAGAAATTGGTAAAACTGTTATCTTACATTTCTTTTAGAACTTTGACGTGCTTTGTTGAAAAGTTATACACTGCAAAACGATTTAGAGGCTCGCGTCTCATGAAGGAGACATGTAACAAACATTTTCGATTTCACTTTAAAATATATTTTTAATGATATCTCATTTAGTAGGGTCCAAGAGAACAAAATGTTTTTATCCCAATGTTTTGTTATATATAGGGGGGTGGGGGGGGGGAGTAATTCGATAATGCAGCGAAAAACAATTATTTCTTAAGGATATATTTGTTACACTCTTTATAAACATTTTACATTTTGAAAAAAATAAAAATTTGTTTTCAACTTGTAAATGAGTTGCCTAGTATATGTTTTATGGGAGTAAAAACGTTGCATATGTTTCAAAAACTATGAAATTTGGAGCCACTGGTATAGTTTTCCGGTAAACTTCTTGTAGTGCTGTTTTTCATAATTTTGACTTTAGCAATTTCGGACATGTACGGAAGAGATCGACATATTTCTTTTGGATATGTTCAAAAATATTTCTAGTACTATCTTACTTAAAAGTTCTTTAATAGTTTTTGAATTCTTATTACTCGATCATTTAAATAAAATTCCACACGATACATGACATTAGAAAAGGAATTTCAAATACTTCATTTGGTCTCTCTAAAATTTCCTAACGAATATTGCTGTGTCCATTTGGAAATATATAAATTCCAAGTTTCTAGTCAAACGGTTCCGAGAAAAATGGCTGTGATAGACGTACAGTTTCATGAATCTCTTGTGAGGGTTTAGTTTTTTTCCTTTTGAGGTAAAGTAAAAAATAAAAATGTAAAAGTTTCCTATGTTAAAGCCGTTAGAATATTTGTTGTACTTGATCTATTGACCCTCAGTAAAATTAATTAAATCATTTGAACACATATTCCAACCGCAATAAATAACAAAACAGGGACCGTATATAACTAGTAGTTATATACTTTAGTCAAGAGATCATATGTAACAGTATATAACTAGTAGTTATATACTTTAGTCAAGAGATCATCTTCCACTTTTTCTGTTTGAGATGCGACAACCGAAATTCATACCGACGAATTTCAGTCAGTTCGTATCCGTTCAAGCTGTAATGATGTTCATATATTAAAATATGCTCTTCTATTTCGTTCTTGATGAATCTTCGCATATCGATTCTCCTTGTAGAAAGCAAGATATTTTCCTAAGTAAATGTGCGAAATCTTCAAAGCTAATTTATTTTTTAACATTACGGTTATAAGTTTTACTTCACTGAGTCGTAAATGTCTACAATACCTACCTATTTAAGCCACGGTCCGCTGGAACTTTGAAATAAAAATACTGAAAATTCACACAAAGGCCAAGCTGGCTTCGTCGGTTATTATTTATTGGCGCGGGCGGCGGCCAGGCTGACGTGTCAACGGATAATTTAGATGTTTCAATGCAACACTGTTGGAATGAGTGCCGAGCCGTAAACGTGAAACTTGCCTGCGTATGGACATTATTTACAACTCCGCAGTTTAGGTACTCGTGTTGGTTAATGTGACTATAATTAAGAACCGGGGCGGGACGGATATTTAGAAAACTTAAAATTTGAAAATTCTAAACCACCTGTTTAATTTTTTCTCTGGGCTTATCCACGTTTACGTTTGCGAGCAATTTAGGTTTTCCTCATAATGTCAAATATTTGTTAAATCTTAAAATGCTCGCTCCGAAACACGCTTTACATGACGTGCGATATCGATGGTTTTATTAAAATCATTAGAGTTTGCCACAGTAAATCGACAAAAAGTAACAAAACACAAACGAATAATATTCTTGTATGTATGCATTATATGATGCATGCTTATTTTATTATATTCTAGTCTTCTGGAGATTCCTAACAATGTCGTGACGCTTATTGTCTGTACTTTGCATTACGGAGAATGCACGCACTTAGTCTAATGTCGTTTAGTACGAGATACCAAAAACATTCCCTTTACTTTGGCTCTTGATTTAAAGGTTTGCCTTTACTTTAAAATCTGTCAGTTAATTAGTTGCTTCATTTTAATATACATTCAAGACATGTGTAACAAGATAAATTATTAAATAATATCTAATTACTGAGAAATTTACTTCTTGGAATTTTGCTATTTCTTAGAGATCCCTTTATAATTGTCAATAAATCTATAGGAATAAAAAGGAAATGGTCACTTTATAATGGTGCTTTGGCCCCAACGCGGACATAAACAAAATATTACACAATCATTAAAGATGATACCACAAATTCAAATTTATTAATAATTTTCATCAATAACTTCGCCAGAATTGTATATTAGCAATTAAATCCGATAATTGACTTGAAAATTTATCTGACAATAGACTGTCACTAATAATACTCAAGCATAGCTAAAATAAACAAGTCAAGCAAACATAGGACACATAATTGTCACCAAACTACCACATCGATACGATGGATTATAATCTATATAATATCAAGTCAAAATTTTTTATGGCAGAAAAAAAATTATATAATATGATAAAACTTAGAATTATTGCTTTGCACACGTTTTCAATAATTATTGAAAATTTGTGCTCCAGAACGTTGTGTTTTTTTTTTAAAAGAAGCGCAGAAACAATAGTAAAGCAATAATTTGAAGTTGACGTTTTATTATTTTATATAATTTTTGTGCTGCCATAAAAAATGTTAACTTGATGTTTCCGTGCAATTTGTTAGTAAATGGTTAAAAAGCTTTCTATGAAATTTGTATTTTTTAACATTTTCACATAACTACGATTATAACCAATTATTTGGAAAATAACGTTGAAATATGCATTTTTACATAAATTATTTTTATGACACATATACAAAAGCTTAAAGGAAATATGTGAATGAAGTAAGAAATTTATTAAAACTTTTTATTTTATTTTAATTTTGGAGAGTTTCGAACGAAAATGAATTTTTTGCAAAAACCTTTTTAATAAATACATATTGCTTTTCTCACCACTTGTTCTTGTCCGCGGTGGGGCCAAATTTGGTGATAACCTTTTTGCACACAGAACGTGTTTTGCAAATTAAAACGTACTTCTTTTCCATTATTTGTAAAGGTAAGAGTTGTAAAGGTAATATCAAATTCAATTTTTGTTGCAGAACCCAAATCGTAACCAATCTTTAACAACACACTTAACAACTATTGCTGAATTTAATTATAAAATGTTTTCTGAAATTTTAGAACACAGCTATTAACATGTCCATAAGGTTCTTTTAAATAAGTAAAAGTTATCTCACTCCCCATATACGTCACGAGCAGGCACACCCACTCAAGTAGGTAAGAACGGGTGGTCGCCTCGACATTTTTAGTGAGTGCTTTTCATGCTCAAGTGTGTTATCGACTTTGCCCTCTCCATACAGCCCTCCAAACTCATTACCCTTTTAGCTTTTATATTTTTCAAGTTTTTTATCTTAATGACAGAAGCAGCGTATGCGCCGGGCCCTATACTCGCTTCCTTAGGTACAAGCTTCAACATATCGTTTTTTATAGTACTAGAGTATATACATACATGTTGATAATATTAAGAGTATTTTATTTCAGTCAAAAATGTTGGATTTATAGTACTGTTTTTAGTTTATATGTAACGTATTTGAGCAAACCGAAGATAGAAAGAATTTTAGTCACGGAGGCAACGTCGCGTCCTCCTATCTAATAAATATCCATTTACGTCTCACTTAGTTATTTCGTTCTTCATTTTTGTTTGACCAGTTCGTAAATATTTTATGGTTTCGCATTAGAATATTTTATCTTAATTAATATCTATACTTAACTAAGTGACTTATGCGCATTTTTGTTCAGCGAAAAAGATTTGTCTTTGAAGGAGGTTAATAATTAAAATAAAAAAATTACAACAACGAATCTGTAGATGGCAGACAGCGTTTAAAATATTTTTATTTATCACTCTTGTTGTCCTAACTTAATAAAATAAACACTGTACGTTATTGGGTAATGAATTTTTGTCAACGAGTCAAGTTTATACTCCATAACACGGTCTACTGTAATGGTCCGTGATTATTTATCGCATTATGTACATAAATTAATTAATATATAATTTCAAAATGCTTCAAGAATCTCTAATTAAGTGTCCGTTTTTTATGACCCATGGATGAAAATTTCGCACTTTCCAATTAATGAGAATGATATTGAAAATAACAGTTTAATTTTTGGTGTTTTATATTTTAAACAGAATCTATCCCATAACTCGAAAAACTAGAAATTTTAGTTTATACACTTTCTTAGTTTAATAAATTATAAAATATTTTTTGCCTGTAATAAAATTTTACATGTTTAATTAATTTAAAAGATTATAAAATATTGGTGATATAATTTGACTTTTAACTATGAGACGTTTTTATTTTTAAACCACGTAAGGTATGAAAAATAATTACTTAAAATTGTTTCTCTAGTTTTTAATAGATTTCGACTCGACGGCTTCCTCGGGTACTGAAAAAGAGGTTTAAAAAATGTCTATATTTTGCATACTTGCGTGTTATGTGACGGCCACTTGATTTAGCATCTAATTTTATGGTGTCACCGATCACATTTAAATAATTTTATCCTGTAAACTAAGTAGAATTTACTGTCAAGAGAAATCGAAAATTAGGGTTCTTCAAAAAGAACCATGAGGACTTAGCTTAAATTTTCTTAATCAATAATATACCTCACTATCGTGTTCCTTGAAAAGTTCATATGACGAAGTGAAATATCTAAAATTAGGAATTAACTTTCAGTGAAAGCTTATGTCACGTGTTTTTTAATAGACTGGACATACCACTATTTATAAATATGGTAAAATACACACAATTCGCATTTAAGGAAACGGTAATTAGTAAGCTCAAATCGTTAAACGAATATTTGCTATCTATATTTATTTTTAAAATATGAAACGATTACTCACCGGAATAATTGCATAAACAATTAAACACTATTTGACGCTGTTCAGTGGAAACGGATGGAAATAAAATGCCGAACGCAAGCGCACGGAGATTAATAATTAAACCTCATCTTACCTCACACCATCACCAAGTAAATACCCAGAAACTGGTTTCAATTTAACTAAGATTACACACAAAGGTACCTGGGCGTATTTAAACGAGTCGAGTCGAGCCGACATGATCGTTAAGCCCGCTTTATAATGAAACACATTCCCTGGCGTTAACGAAAACCTCATAAGATACACGAGATATTGCCACACGTGGCAGTTTGTTACTGACTTTATGATGGTCAAGACTCGGAGAGTCGATAGTCGTATTACAATAATGGCGATGCGGCGCGACGTGCATTCGGCATTCACAATTTAGTTTATGTACATCGGGTTACGGGGTAAATTATTAAAGTATACGACGATAAAGCGTTGTGTTATTTTAGTTGTTTGTAGATATTACATTTTTCTTATGGGTGTTTCTTTGTGAATTCCCTTAACAAGATAGGTAGAAAATACTCGCAAGGAGTGACCTTCGTTTGAGCGGTCTTTGTTTGTAAATCGGTGCAACGTTTTATATAATTCTGAGATCTGTCAAATTATGAGATGACAGCTATCATGTAATCGTTAATAAATTAAAATAACAAGTTGATAACTCGTTATTGGTAGTATAGTGAAGTTCAGAAATTATTTACAATTAAAATTTATTATTTTACAAACTGGTTATTTTACGAAATTCGGTTTAAAAAATCTTTTACCAAAAATTCTAATTTGAAGAAGGAAGTTGAGTAAATTGAAAAATGTAACGAGGATTAGGCAGCTTGCCGTATTTTTCAGATAGGTAAGACTCTGGGATTAGTTTATTGAGAAATTATGGGTGAATAGTATCCATTCCGAATGACGCGCATATCAATATTTTTTTGAAACCTAAGTTGGATATTTAGAAGAAATTATGTTTAGCTATAACGTAATAGCTGTGATCTTATTTCACTGAAATTACAGAAAACTTTCTCGAACTTTATGTAGTGTATTTTTACAAAATATGCCCATGCACCAAACATTACAATAATTACATATGTACTTCTACAAAATATAGCTCGCGTACACTTCCAACAAACATTACAATAATTACATATTAGTATGCCACAGTATAAGGGACATTTAAATACGTGGATGACAAGAAAATGTTTGAAATTTGTTCAGTAAATCAGAAATTACTGAGAAAAACGACAAATCTCAAAAATATAATACATGCACATATATTATGACACAGCATATAGGCTTGCCCGATCTTATGTCGCTGTTTGCTCGCATCCTGTACCGACCTATAAAGTTACGTAGGTACGGTATTGGACGATACGTAAACTTTTATAGATCACGATTCCGCTTACGCTCCAAGGAGAAGGGTTTTCGCATTTTATAGCGCTGAATTTACATATAAAGTAACCATTGAGGAAGAATCATCCCGGCTTCCCTCTCTGAATTTGTATTGTGGGGAAAAACTTTTTTGTTACTCATTCCGTACAAAATGGCCATGCGCGGGGCAAATGTATTCAGTATCCATCCGCCGTGAATAAGGGGATAAATTATTCATTGTTCATGGCGAGGATGTGCGGATGCTGCCCGTGGAATGAGAAAAACTTGAATATTGGTCTTATGTGCCTATATATTTACTTGTAGGTATATATATCATGGCCACAGTGATTTTATTTTATCTCTATATTTTATAAGAAACGGGTAATAGAAACGTAAGATTAGTTTCTTCAAACTGCATGGCTACTCACTAGAATTTGCGCCAGTTAAAAACATAATAAACGGACGAAAGATCTGAAATCCGATAGTTGAAAAAGTGTAATCCCATCGGCTCAAAATTTATCAGGATTAAATAGTGCTCAAAATAAAATGGAGAAGATTTTACTTATGCGCATCTCGTTAAGTCTATCTTTTTAATTACATTTATCTTGTGGTATTAATTAAAAACAGCTCAGGGCATAATTTGGAACAAAGTGTCTGTTTAATACAGAAAAACGGTTGTGTAAACAATTTTATTACTTACGCGTGTTTGATTGGTTTGGCAGTGTAATTAAAAGTATAGATATTTAATTTACAGACATAGATATAAATGTGAATGAAATATATCCGTTTTTTTTTCAGAACTATGTGTCAAATAAAAGTTATTGTTAAGTACGAGTATAATTCTCTCTACAAGGGTTTAGAAGACAATTAGACAAGCAGAAATAGTTAAATATACATAGTATGTCTAATAATTATTTACAAATAACAATATTATTTTTCGCCTTTTAAACGTATTATTTAGTATGTGTTTCGAAGACATAAAATTAGGAAAATCTCAAAAGCTACGAGTTTTAGAATCTTTTGCTGGTAAATGTTAGATACATTCCCAAAAACACTGTTTTTTTGTTATAATTTTGACTTCAGCAGTTTAGGGGATATGGGGGGGTAACATATTTTTGTCAATATTTTTAAGAATATTTTCTGGAAAATATTTTGGAATCCTTATGATTTGTATCTTTATACTGAAATGAAAACAAATTTTTCTCTGTTGCTTTATTTTCTCCTGCAAAACTTTCCTTTTTTCTCTTTTTGAGTGTTGAATGTAGAGGATATATGCGGGTTAATACGTTTTAGGAACATATAAATATATATACATATATATATATATATATATATATATATATATATATATATGTTTACCTTTTTCCTCACTTCATTTGTCTGTTATTAAATCATATCAACTAGCCTCGATTCAAATGTAATCAAGTTGATAGTTCCGTATTCATGTTCTATCATATTTATTTTGGTAATAAATACAAGTTTTTTATTCCATTGAGAGTTCTAATTTTATGATTAGGAATATATATACATATACATATACATATATATATATATATATATATATATATATATATATATATATATGTATGTATAATTTAATTAATATTAATTTTAGATATTGTCATTTAATGTATGTTTTATTAGATATTACAAATCATTTCCAATGACAGCGCCTTCATATTTTGGATTTCGTAACTTAAATCTTTTTTCGTCGTTCGACACAGAAACTTTTAATTTGTTATTTTGATAATTTTATTAACTGAAAATCATACAATCAAATCATACAATTGAATTTTTCAATACTCAGTAAAGTGGTTTCATATCAGTTTTCATTAAGTAACCATTAATTTTTCCTAAACGTGCAAAACATTACATTTGACCCCTAATTAATTAATGTACACCACCGCACTGAACTCTGTAAAACGCCACTCATTGATTTATCGAAGCCCGCTTACTTATCTAGATTGGTTTTGTTTATATCGTGAGCCTGCACCATTATCGAAATACTGAAAACATAAAGCAGAGTTTGAACGCGCGGTCCGTGAACGTGGGCGTATAATAAAAAAAAAGGTTAGACGTCGGGAGTAAAGTTAATCAGATCATTTGTAATTGAGTTTGAGTCTGGGGCACGACCAGGCAGCCCCTGGGCGGAGGTAAATAATGGCTGCCTCCCATTCCATTGGCAGTTTAGGTCGAGTTCCATGATTCGATGGTGTTTTCGCTCTTATCTTCAATATCGTTCGCTTTATGTGGGTCGACTTGAATTGTTGGGGTACGTTATGCCAACCTTTCATGCATGTGATTACAGAATTGTTTTCAGATTCACCTCTGTTTAAAATGTTGTTATATTGTATTTTAAAGTACCCACATTGAAATACAATATACTAACACAGGGCCATTGAGACAGAGCTAACTATTTCTACGGTTAGTAATACTTTACACAGTATGCTAATAAATGAACGAATTCACGAATGGGTACCTGTATTATATAGATACATTTCTTCGATTACGGGTTGTTTACGTTTAATATATCCAGACACTGTCTTTGCAACTCTTACTGCGTCGTCTTATATTTATTCCACAATTTTTACGAGCATGAGTATGGAGATAAGTTGCTGATATTCTTAATGCGTTAAGCAAATTATATATAAGCAGTAAGTGCAACGGAAGTAAAATTTCATGAACTGTGGCTAGTCTATTCAAACAGGTCAACTTCAAGTTCTGACCGTAATCTAAGTTTATGCAGAAAGCGAGGTGGGTTTATTTTGTTTGATATTTTAGTGAGAATCAATAAATAATTGAAGAATGATTAAATTTTTAATAAATTTACGCAATTATTTTTTTGGTCAACGAGTTTTTCGTTTGTTTATTAAGCAAAGTTTTGAAATTTGACGTGACAGTTATAAAAATATTTATTTATTTACAGATTCGTCGCTCAAATTTATGAGTTAAATTCTAAGGTTATAAAACTTAATTAAATGATGATATAAAACTTAATTAATGAAACACACAAATTTATTTACGTATTCGCAATTACTTAATTTATACATATAATAATATTGTAATAGAGTAAATTCTGTACATGGAAAATATTTTAAAAATATTGATAGCTTTAGCGTATAAAATAATAATAGAAGCAGCAAGCAACAGACTTTTTTTTAGAATCTTTGTCTCTCTGTCTGCGTGTTATTTAGTGCGTTAATAATGTAAAATCTACCAGACGGATTTTGATGAAATTTAGAGTTATAATAGTTTATAACCAAGAGCAACATATGAAAGAAAATTTTTTTTCTTATTCCGAATTTCACGAGGGTGACATGAAACTGTGGTACACAGCTAGTAGCTTATAAAATCTTTAGTCTTTATTGAAATGTATTTAATATATTACAGATAACAATCTTACACAGGACAATATGTCAAAGATGCCAAATTTAATAAATTAAACAATAACGTATTCAAAATTTCAAAAAAAGGTGAGGTATTATTTAATAAGGTGAGGATTTCTTACAGTCACAAGAAAGTAAATCAAAACACATGTGGATGAGATCCTGGAAAAATTAGGTAGTATTCGTTTGGACCAGATTTACAATTAATTTTATGTATACTGACATGTCAGAGGTCCTAAAAAAGAAATACGCACAAAGGCATACACCTATAACTGATTAGATGGAAAATTATAACGATGATTTTGTTGCTTTAAATTCTATGTAGAATATTAATTATGTTATCATCATTTTTCGACTTTTCTGAAAATCGTTTAAGTGATAGATCCGACAAAGTCTTGATGGTGGTCAAGCGAGGGGGGGGGGGGTGTACCGTTATAGCGATGGTTCCACAAGTAACAAATATTCGTTGATAATCTTGTCGCAACTAAAACATTTTCCTAATTTTGTTATTTTTCTTACTGAAGGCAAGTTGAGTAAAAAGTTGAGTAAATTGAAAAATGTAACGAGGATTTCCTATTTAAAATTATAGAGGAGTCCCTATTTGAAATTATAGATTTTAAAATATAAAATCTGAAAAATTTTATCTTATGTCATTTTTCAACATATAGTTTCTAAATAAAGAGAACATAGTTAGTACTAAAATTTTTATACACATATTTTACCAATGAATTTATAAAATAATCCTGCACCGCATATTGTATCAGTTTTTTATTGATAACCAACAAAGTGACACAAAAAATAAGACGAGTTTCAGAGCCGGTACGGTAGCTTTAAATTGGTAATATTTCATTTCAACATTTTTTTATTTTCATTTTGAATTACGAATATCTTATTCTCGATGTCTGGTAATAGACGATATCTCTTATTTTTAATATTTAAAAAAATATATAGAGACGTATAAATTACAGAATACCCAGAATTTATCGTTCTCATTCCGTATATATTTAAAGAGCAACTTATAAAGATTATGGTATTCATGTTAGAATTTTATGTAAGACAGGCCTAGATAAATTGCATTAAATATCCATAAAACATTTCTATGAAATCGTCTAACATAAAAACTTGGCTTAGTGATAAAGCATATTAACACTCAAAAATAGAAAAATGAAACATTTTATAGGAAGAAATAAAGCGGCCGAGAAAAAATTATTTTAATTTCAATAGAAAGATACAAGTCACAAGAATTTCAAAAGATTTTTTCCGGAATTTTATAGTTCTAAGATATTCTTGGAAATATCAACAAAAACATGTTTCCCCATCCTATCTCTGAAACTGCTGAAGTCAAACTACCTCATTACTCTATTTCCAAAACTGCTGAAGTCAACTACCTTAATTATTGTATGAAATAAAATCAATCTTTGTCCCAAGTTTTGCAAGTCTATAGTACTAAAATTCGAAAATAAGAACCTTTAAAGGACGGACGGGCAAATATCTATATAGGGGTTCCATTTTATACCTTTTAACTTGATCATAAAAAATGCGAAATTGTCTTTCATAGGGGTGCTGTACAGAACAGATTATTTGTCTAACACTTAGCCGGCCATCTCGAAGGTACCCTCTGTGTCAAAATATTGTTTATTAAAAGTGCGCTGGAAATAGACGTTTTATTGCGTGCGGCCTGACGCGCCGGCGACGGGGCGAGTTGACGTTTATTTATACTCGACACATGGGCCGACGTGATGCCGCGCCGCTCTGCGCTGTTTTCACAGCTCGCGTCGCCGACTCGCGGGAGGACTGCGCGCTATCATAATGTAATCCTTCGGTGCGAGCGAAATGTATCGGCGGGGGAGACGACAGGCGTTAAACGTAGCGCCCGCTCGTCGGACGACGGTACGACCGATGGTGGAATGGATAATAAACTATGAAATTCAAGTGCGATGTATATTTTTCCTCGCAGGGATCGCGTCTGTCGACAAAATGAATAACAAAGAAATAGTTTTGCAGTCGTGCTTAGACGTTCGTTCTAATCGTTGTAATCAGACGTTGAAGACATTATGTAAGACAGTTCTAGATAATGACAAAATAAATTCATTCTTTATACAAGCATTATATAAAATGAGTATAAGTATAATCTCGTGTAGCTATCAATATCTCAGTATTTCAATTATCAATAATTTAAGTAATACCTCATAACACATTATCATTATACACCACACTGTTTAACGTAAGTTTTCTTGTATCTGCTCGGGTAATAACTTTTTTATAAATTTAATGTATCTTTTTGTTCACGCAACAAAAAGATGGGTCTTTTTTAAGCTTATTTTTTTATTATACAATGTCTTACTCATAGATTATCAAAACTTTCAGAATACTTCCGGCCGATCTACTATCTTGAAAGATTATAAGTAACGGCGTAATGTCATAAGGCCTCCATTATAGCACAAGTAAAGGGAAAATTTAAAAAAATCATGGATTTCTAATTCTATGTGGAATTATATACTTTTATATTTTATTTGTTTTACATATGCGAATGATGTGCTAGGCAGTACCTTTTACGTCCTGAAAATTAATATTTGCAAATAGTATAATTAAAAATACTATATATTACGTACCCTTAAATGTTTACAAGTGCGTAAATGTGTGCAGAATTGTCGTATTGCGAGTTCTGCCTGTACTTGACAGTTTTTTTGTTTCAACTGCTTGAATAGGTAATAAATTAATTTTTATTTACATAACTACAAAATATTTTTTTGTTTTTTTTTAGTCCTATGAAATAAAACTTGGTATTTCTTATATTCATGATGTTAGTTGTAATTGCAATATATAACGGTGCACAAATTATATATATTCACTGCAACATCTATACGTTTTACACACCAATATACACGAATACGTATCAACATATGCTTTACCCAAAACTTCGACCACAAAGCAAAGCAGCATTCTTGCGTAACATTGTTTTGCAAAAAAAATATGTAAGAATAGCGAAATGGGCACTAAAGGGGTATTACTCTTGAATAAAATGCTTTACTGCCCCCATACGAGGCCAAATGGACACAAGTGACAATCATACAAAACGCCAACAGCCGGTCCAGTTTATGGCTTCAGTTTCACTTTTACAGCAATAAACGCGGCGCATAAAAATACATAAACTCTCAACACTTTGCCGAATACAATGCCTTCCTAGATATGGTAATGAGATAGGGCCCAGATACCATTTATATGTATGAGTTTTTTCAACAGATATCTTCACAATGGAGTTCGCTGAAAGTGAACTCGGAGGACACAATGTGGGATATTAGGCACGATGAATTGTGTTGTATGATTCGTAATAGGCGCAGCGGAGCTGTGCAAGGACGGTTACCCTTTACTAATCGGTGCGAGCAAACCTTTATTCAAATATGGGTTGAGAAGAAGAGTTAATGTTTTCATGTTCCGGTAATATATTTTAAAATTGTCATCTACGCATTTTTTAAACGTGGCCAAACTCGCAACGCAAGTATTCTCCGTAAATGTCAATAAATATCTATATAACCTAAAGACCTATATAAGAATTGTATTGCTTTTGAATTGAGGCAATGCAGTTTAAAATTAATATATTCATACGGTGTGAATATATTAATTAATTAATTTGTTTTATTGAATTATTTCATTTTCGGTTTTCTTAAATGACTCTATGAATAATATTTCGTCTTTTATTTAACTGAAAGCAAGTTTCAAATACTATCTGATTTATGAAGCCAAGTTTGGATTGCGCATTAAGCGATTGCGCTGCAAAAATTTATGTAAAATAAGTGGTATGTGCATATTTTGAAAAACAAATGGAATACAAGTTGCAGACAATTGAGAGACAATTTCTACAATTATTCTTAAGTATTTACTTAGGTATTGTAGCTGTTTATGGTATGTTTTGATAATTTAGGTAGTTGCTTCATTTTTGTGTGCTGGTAACTCGTAGTGTGAGCTGTTGTCACTAAGCATAGTGAATTCTGTTGTATCTCAACAAAGCTAGTTTTCCTGGTTTAGCAAAAATTCACATAAACTTTATTCTATCATGAATAGAGAATTTGATCGCACCATATAATTTAATATACGAAACAATAAAAAATTATATTAGGTTTCAATATGAAATTTCGCAACCATTTTTTTCAGTCTATGCACTGTTCATAAGTTTTATAAATCTGTACAAGTAAAATTATGGACTATTGATGATAATAGAACCCCCCAAAATTCATTAAGGTGTGCTATTAATTTCAATTGTATAAACCGCATCCAAATGGGTTCAGTCGTTGCTAAGAATAACGTGCGTAACCATGGTGCTCACAGACAAACCGACAGACAGACAAAAATGTAAATAAGTTTCGTTTTAGGCGTAGTAACCCGTTTTAGGTAGCACTTACCTTTACTTAAAACCATTCAATGCATAGACTCAGTTTTTTACTATTTTATTATATGTATATATATACATATATATATATATATATATATATATATATATATATATATATATATATATATGTATATATCGTTATTTTTAATAGAGTTAATCAATGAAAAGATAGGTCTTTTCTGCGAAATTTGTATTTCGTAACCGTTTAGGCTAAGAATCAAATATATTTTTACTTATAATTTTAGTTTATATGTGTTTCTATTTTTAATAATTTTTTTTTAAACCCAATTACCTTTAAAATAACTATTTATTGAATCACACAATTATTTATTTGATTTGCGCCTTACCTAAATATCTATATACTGGCAGGGCGAGCAATGAGCCGGAAGTCATCCCGGCCGAGGTAACAAACATCATTATTTAGGTTGTGTAAGCATAGGTTGTAAGACGGTATTGTGCGGTTATCTTAATGGTTTAATCCCCGCCATTAGGCCCCGTCGTTAACTGAGCTATTCGCGAGGAAATGGCTGAAGCGCCGAGTGCCAGCCAAATTATTTAGAGTAAGGAGGCTGCCGGCTTACCGCTCGCTCCAACAATAAAATTTATAAGATCCTTAGCTCTTATCGGAGAGGATTTTGGTGTCTATGCGCGTTGAGATAATAATTTATTAACGCCGAGGCGGCGGTATGTGGCAACTAGTCGGTACTTGCCTTCTTATCAGCGTTATTAGTATTTGCGTAGACGGTGCTTTATTAGTGATAACATTAATCAATTGTTCTCTGTGGCAAAGTGACTTAGTGATGTCATTAAGAATATGAATGTGACATATTACATATAGTGTCATATTGTAAGGGGATTGGACAGTTTTACATGTTCAGACGGATTTTTTGTTGTACATACTTACCTATTTGTCTTCATTGTACATGATATTATGTTGTATGCATGTTACTCCTTAAAAGAGTAACGTAGCACAGTAAATAAAAATACTGGAAAGTTTTACAAATTAGGTTAAATATAAATAAAATTGTTGAAAAATTATGTAAATATAGAATTGAAGCAAAAAAGTTTGTTATTTTAATATCAGGAACGTCATAAAGATAGATACGTTTATAATATGAGGATGCATCGAAGAATTTTACGGTATTCAATGATAAAATGGCTCGTTTATTAACACGATACGAATTAAGCTTTGGAACTTATTTTTTCAGTATAAATGTTAAAGTAAATTGCTTTTTGCTAATTTAAGTATCGATAGATTTATACTTTCGAGGTAAAATATTTTGAATTTTTTTCTCTGGAAATAACAATTTCACATTTGAAATATTAATGACCTCGTGAATTTATATATGGAAAATTAATTATTTAAAAAAAATCATAATCTTTGTAATATTTTAATATTTATCAATGTTTGTCGAACTTGCAATTAAAACATATACTAAATAAATAACAAAATTTACAAAAGTAAAACTTAAACTTTTCTATATGACGTGTAAGCTTCCATATTTAGATACGGCATGTCCAAATTTTGTAATTTATTTAAAAATTAATAATATCTTCATTTGAAAGTACTTCACACGTGATAATTTTAAGTGATTAGGTATAGCTTTTGAAATAAAAATAAATATAAAAAATAAAATTAATATATATTGTAAAAGAACTTAAGATACTACAACGAACGCAATGGAAGCAATTCCAACGGAGAATATTTCCATTTAACTTTTTCAATACATACAAAACACCTGATCCGAATAAAAAACAATAAAATAGACGATCTTCTAAAATACTGTTTGTATCAGCGCTCAACAAATAATCATAAAAACTCTTGCATTTAGATTCTCATAGAAGAAAACCCATCGCCCACCGAGCAAACACATCGACAAGTTACCCCCGCCTACATCGACCATTCCGAGATGAATACAAACACAGATGCACGTAACTAACTACCTATACACGTGCACGCGTGATCCCTTCAAGATACAATACCCGCTTTTTTGTCAAACCCAAGCTATCCCATCCTCTTTCAGTTATATATTTACCGAATATATACAGACTTTTTATACATACCCACGGGTGTATTCTCACCAAATGCACACATATGTATAATAGCATATCACAGGGCGAAGCGTTTAAATGTGTTAGTACGTCTTTGATACGGCACGCACTCACACGTACACCACGAATTTCAATGGATGCGTGTGGATTTTTCCATGTATATGTGTGTTCGTGAGCGTTGGCCCGCTGGAAGCGAACGTCTCAAAATGGCGGCCATAAAAGCAAGTGAAGAGTGAGTTAGTGCGGCGCTGTGGGGGCGGGGTGTCGTCGGGAGGGGGTAAGCCAGCGCGGCGGGGGGCAGACCGGTGGGCCAATAGGGGCACGGCTCGTGTTATTCTCGATGTGATGATGCCGTGGGAAGCACCGATGTATGGCGCGTCTGCCGGATGGCATCTTAGCCGACGGGTTTTTGAAGTGTTAGCAAAAATATTTTTTGTTTATATTTAGGCTTGATTTTCGTAGATGAAAGTATTGTGTGAGCAGAATTCAACCTATTTTTATGTAATCTGTGACTTTAGGGTAATTGTATGAATTATTTTGTTTTTATTTATTTCTAATGCTTATTCCCATATTAATGCAGTAATATTGAAAAGTAGAAAGTAAGTTACACGTGTGCAACAAAAAGGCAATGTAAAATATTTAAGTATTATAACCTTATTACTTTGTATACCTAATCTTGATATTGTGGAAAATACTCGAATATCGGAAAATCAAAATGACTTTCACTTTAAATATTTAGTAATTCATAAGTACATTACGATAAAGACAAAAAAAGTTATATTACACCTCTTCATAAAGTTAATGTTATTTTCAAATTTCCAAAAAAAGTACAAAATAAAGTAAGCAATTTAATTAATTTGGACAGAAATATCAGATTATCATAAAAATTTTCATTACCTAATTCGACTTTATAATGAGAAAATTAGATCGCAATATGGTAAGAAAATTAAAAGGAAATTGTATAAGTGTATACCTATCCAGGTTGGTGCTTTTTTATATAATGGTTAATTGGGACTTTTTAAGTTGTCTATATTATAATCAAAATCGAAATTAATTCCAACTCTAAAAATGAAAACACAGACTAAGTTTTTTAGTATAAAATTACAAATTGTTTAGGTAATTTTGTATCTGTTCAATTCAAGTAGGACTTGGTTTCAGCACAAATTTATGTACTTACGTGGATACCCGTTAAAGTATTTTTGAGGTCCTTTTAATTAGGTTTTAATAAATGTACCCTCAGGACACATATAATAAAAATGTTCAATTCAAGTAGGACTTGGTTTCAGCACAAATTTATATACTTACGTGGATACCCGTTAAAGTATTTTTGAGGTCCTTTTAATTAGGTTTTAAAAAATGTAACCTCAGGACACATATAACAAAAATGAATTTGAGTAGGTATTTACTTTACGAGCTCTAAAATTTCCATGTAACTATTTTTAACCAAGCCAAATTGTATGTTTCTAGGTTCAATATTAGTACATAACAATTAAAATGATAATTGTATTAAAACATACCTTAGTAGTCTAACAAAATAATATCTATGTTTAATCTTTTGTAGATAACGTAATAGGCAACTGGTTTGAATCTTTAAAGTCTAACGTCCAATTTTTAGTGTTGCTAAAATTTGTTAAGTTCCACAAATATTCGAATATGAAATTGTATGCTTTACGTATTCCAAATGAAGAGAGCCTTTCTTAGCTGTTATTTCTTTTCCAACCATTGCCATGTTCCATGAGACCAGATATACAGGCGTCATTCATTGCGGTAGTGAATATCCCAAAATCTAGAAATGAATAGAAGGTTTAACATTAAAAATATCAGTCAACCTAAGTTTTATACTTTATATGTGAGTAGAATGATGTTAGATTATTTTTTTAACTTGCTATTTTTGTTTTTGGTGCTTTCCTAAAACTTTAGTTCCTTCGTGCGATATTCGGCGCAGAGTAAATAACGATTGAAATAAGTTCCAAATCTCAAATCATACTTAAATATTTGATTAAAAAAATAAAAATTTGTAAAAATCGTTGTATTGTTAAATAGATAAAAGTAATTTCGATGTTTTTATAACTTAGCTGTAAATGTTATAACTAAATAAAAAAAAACAATTATTTTTAGTTAAAAAAAATAGACAGTTAAATTTATTGTCTCAAAGCGACTCGTTTGATCAATGGTTTAAATATTTGTGGAAATTTATTTAAGCATATTAAAAAAAATATTTTAATCACTAAAACGAAAGTTGTTATTAAAATAGTTGGCTACTTGCATATACCTAGACGTGGCGCTGATATGTATTGATGCGACATGCTTAGATATTGAGGTGGATAGGTAGGGCTCCGTCGTCGATATTGGCATATTTGCTGACGCGATCCTGTATCAATATTGAAGCGAAGTGCAATAATGTCGGCGCCAACTCGTCTACTGGCCAGCGTCGCGGACACAGCGCTCAATTAACTTTAACGGCAGTTGAGACGGTCCGTCTCAACTTTTGATTCAACATGTTTATGGCTCCATAATAAAACTGCTCCGGCGACGGCAGTTTGATTTCGTCAAAACATTTTTATTGTTACACACGTGTCCAAATATTAACAAACAAGCGATGTTAATTCACGAGTCTAGGTTGTATTTTAAGTTCGGAGATAAAGGCGAGATCGGGGCGGTAATAAAGTTGTGACGGTGAGAGTTTGTATGGTGTTTAAAAACAACCTTGGGTCGCTCGTAGATAAAGCGTTACTTTCACATGTTGTTAACTTGATAACATCATTCCATTTATACCTATGAAGTAATCGTGAAAACTGACTGACGAATTTATGATTTGAAGCGAAACTAAATTATCCATAAATTTTCTTTATTATCTAATACCTAATTAGTACATAGGTACATGAAACACGTCGTTGGTTGGAAAAGTTCTTATCCCGGTGGTCTATGTGTTAATGTTTTTATTAATAATGAAAGCCTCATAAAGTGGAGCTTTTTAACAATTTAACTGTATTTATAAATAATACTTTTAAGTTATCGACAACTTTCGTTAATCATTAACAATGTAAGATACATTCACAAGGCACGTAATTGGCGTATCGCCAGGAACATATAGGATCAGGTGATATACCTACCTAGATTATTTAGTTAGGAAAATAAATTTATTAGTAAAATCAATATATTGACAAACAACTTGATATAAACTTTCATTAATTTATTACTTCTTGAACGGCCTACATAAAACAGCACACAGGGGATTAACGTTAAGAATTTTAACCCCTTGAGCCTGCAGGTGACTTTCACGTAACACTAACACTTGCACCATTTCGATAAAATAATGAGTTACCTTAAAAGTGTTGATTTTATTATGATTTTTTTTCATGTAGGCAGAGAAGGAAATGTACTCAAATTTATTTGCAGTATTACTACAAAATTAATGTAGTTACGAGAATAAAAATAATGCAAAACAATAAAAACTAAATTTTCCCATTTCTCTAAGGAACGTAGATTTATTGAGGAAACGTTTATACAAAATTTTAAGTAACTACCATAAAACATATAAAATACTTAAATGTAACGTAAAAAATTATTTATCTTAACAATATCTTACAGGTAAGTTTCAAAACAAAAGAAAAAATTAATAGGGACAAAAAATTAAGGAACTCTGTAGAAGACTGTATTAACTTTCGATTCGTTATTTCCTTCTATTTCCTATTAACATATAATTGTCCGTATGTTTATCCCATCTCAAATTATTTACATTTTAGTGGCGCTGATTGCCATGTCGCTCCACAAGTGATATGTGCGCACGAGAAGTTAATAGAAACTTTTCTTACTGTTAAATATAATTTATAGCTTTAAATAGCTTAATATTATTTAAACATGCATATATTATAGATTTACGGACTCATATTAATAACATTAATTTATCTCTTTATATATGTATATATATATATATATATATATATATATATATATATATATATATATATATATATATATATATATATATATATATATATATATATATATATATATATATATATATACAGGTATATCTTTATATTCAATGTTCCCTTCATCGATAGGTGGCATACGAGACATTTCACTAGGTTGATCAGTTTTGTTTATCACGAATTGCTTCACTCTAGGTATTGCAGATGCTCTTGTATTCCGCTATTACAGTCTGCCAGTAGGTCTGTTTTGGACGGTTACATTTCTTCTTCCTTTGTGGGTTCCAATCCAAAACCTATCTGGCGATATGGACGGGTCCTTTCTGAGCGTATGATCATTCTAGTTTCATTTATAATTTTTTATTTGATGCTCCACTGGAAGTTCCATACAATGTTTTAGAAAGTTTTCCTTATATATCTTTTCGGTTCAAGACTTTGATGTCTTGAACCGAAGGTATCGACTGGACTGGTATAAGACTGGAGTCTCCGTGAGTCTACTGTGAGATTTTTATTGCTTTCTATTTCTTGCATTTAGAGATCGATGTTGACGTTGGATCAGAATATTCTGAATTACACCCTTTGTGTCAATTGCACCGACTGCAGCAAGATCGGTCAGCCTTGATGATTCGTAAGCGTCACTTGGTGACGTATTGCACTTGTTTTACGTACCAGATCTAACTTCTTGAGTAATCCGCCTGTTGATTTTGAGTGGTGTGTTACCAGCGTAATCAGCAAGATCTCCACCTTAATCTGGGTTTCTTTCTATTAATTGCGCTGTGCATCAAGAACAATTAGGAGGAATAAAAATATGTTTAATGCCATCAAGAACAATCAGGAAGAGAAACTGCGAAAGAAGGCAATCCTGTTAAACACCGGAGTACACCGTAATGTCCTAAGAGAAAAGGTATTTTGTCTGATGTTACAAGAAACATATCTGTAGGCGGCTTTTAGGATATTTGCGATCTTCGGTGGGACACCAATATCGCTGAATCGAAACCGGGTACTAGCTCTAACAACTTCACCTGCAGTTAGTGCAGGTGTATTAATGCCGAGATAGACGACAGACGATGTATCTAGTGTAAAAGTTAAGGTTGTGCAAAAGCACTTTAAAATCTTCATGCCATCGTTGAAGCTGCCCTTTAAATATCAAAAGCAATTTTCCTTCCTTATCTCTGTAAGACGCCTCCTTGAAACTGGTTTTCCTGGATAAGGTTTTTGTTTTTGTAAAATAATCATTAATATATTAAAATGCTTTCTCTAGGCTACTAGGATTTAGAAAATCTCGTATATGAAGGTTCTATTAAGTGGCATGAAATATGAAGTGAGAATGTCTGAAATCGATTGGGAACTATTGAAATAGTAAAAACTTTAACAACGTTTATTTATTTGTCAATTCGATATAAGTTCGGCGTCAAATTCGTAATGTAATCAAAATAGTTAAAAATTGTTTGTGCAAACAAGACGACAATAACGTCACATCAATTGCGGCTTAACATACAAATATTGACGGAATAGTAACCAATGGACTACTTGGCTACGTAATGACTTTACGTATTTCTGAAGCCGTGTAGACAGCCTGTATTCTGAATCAGTGTAGACAGCCTGTTTTCTGAAGCCATGTAGACAGTCTGTATTCTGAAGCCGTGTAGACAGCATGTATTTTGAAGCCGTGTAGATACTGCGTATTTCTGAAGCCGTGTAGACAGCCTGTATTCTGAAGCCGTGTAGACAGCCTGTATTCTGAAGCCGTGTAGGCAGCCTGTATTCTGAAACCGTGTAGATAGCTTGTATTCTGAAGCCGTGTAGGCAGCCTGCATTCTGAAGCCGTGTAGACAGCCTGTATTCTGAAGCCGTGTAGACAGCATGTATTCTGAAGCCATGTAGACAGCATGTACTCGTATTTCTGAAGCCGTGTAGACAGCCTGTATTCTGAAGCCGTGTAGGCAGCCTGTATTCTGAAACCGTGTAGATAGCTTGTATTCTGAAGCCGTGTAGGCAGCCTGCATTCTGAAGCCGTGTAGACAGCCTGTATTCTGAAGCCGTGTAGACAGCATGTATTCTGAAGCCATGTAGACAGCATGTACTCGTATTTCTGAAGCCGTGTAGACAGACTGTATTCTGAAGCCATGTAGACACCATGTATTTCTGAAGCCGTGTAGACAGTCTGTATTCTGAAGCCGTGTAACCAGCTTGTATTCTGAAACCGTGTAGACAGCCCGTATTCTGAAGCCGTGGTATTTAATTCAAACATTATCCAATAATCTTTGCGTGTTGCTTGGCAAGTTTTTAACCATTTTTTATTAGATATCTTATTAATTTATACAATATATTAGACGTATGTTAGACATTATAGTTATATATATAAACACACATATTTGAAATCTGCTCATCAAAACCTTCAATTTTCTCTCAGCCGCTATATTGCATGGATCATGACGTCATCTACGTAACGACACCTGGAAGATTAAGTCGATTCTAACGATACCTCAAATTTTCCAAATCGATTATCCTCAATTACCCCTTCTGTCTTTGGAATCCGGACATACCCACATACATACATACATACATATACTAATAAATATAAACCTTCCTTGGCGTGCCGTTATGTACATGTACCTCTATGTACCTTTATGATATAAACTTCTTTTGCAATATTGTAAATATATATATGTATAATGTTTTCATGTAAACCGTATTGAATTTAAGTTAATCTTTTTTTTGGTTTCTTTAAAACTCATTTCATTTACTTTTACATGATCGTTTTAATATTATTCGATAACTGTTATGGTACATAATATAAATTGTTGTATATTGGTTTAGTATTTATCGAACTGTTTTTCGTCGTTTAGGAATTAATTGCATAGTTTTCAAATCAATTTACATGCAGATTAATTCCAATAATATGGCTACACCTTTTTTGTCCTATTTGAGACTTAATTTATTTGATAAAAATGGGATATAAAAATAGAGGGCGAGTATTGTTGATTTTAGTTTTCCGCTAAGTACTATTTAGGGCAGTTAAGTTACATATTTTATAGTTTTATTTTTTATTAAAATAAAGTTAAATGATTTTTGATAATTATCTTTAAATAATATTTCAATTATGTTAGTTCTAATTAGCGAAAAACGCATACTTTTGTGAGATTCAATTCAATCAACATATTAGTATTCATTTTCTTAAATTAATATGTCATGAGAAAATATTTTGCTGTTGTATTATTGGTAATTGAAATCGTTTAAGCTTTTTTATGATTCTTTATACTCCTGCAACCAGTATAAAGCATCTTACTTAAATGCATTGAGCGATTTATTTTTATACTATATATGACAACAAAAATTAATCGTTGTCATTATCTTATTCATCGCTTGTTCTAGTTATTTGTCTATGTTTTTGTCTCATAAATAAGTTAGTTTTGACTTAGAAATTTCCTACCCCGTTAAGTAATTAACCATCTGTTCAAATTTTTTTACAACTTGATAATGGCGATAGTCATAGACTAAATATAAAAGTAATAGTAATATTAAAGTAGAATTCACAACTCATTATTAGCACCGACTAGTAAAATTTGTTCTTCAATTGTAGGTACCTATTTGTCGAAAGGAAAATCCGAAGACAGTTTTGATTTTATTGTCATTTCATGCTAAGCTCTAATAAACAATTGGGCGTCTAAAGGGCACGGAAATTGTATGTAACTGAAGGTAAGATAAGGCGGTCGATACACCTGTAGGTGCACTGGTAACTACGAGTAGATACCCACCCGCGGCTGACGTCATAAACAATAATGATAAAATCAGACGAACGACTTCGCTGAGCGCGCCGTTCTTACCGAACAAATCTATTAACATGCTCGTAAAAATATAAGTCCTCATAGTCCGATACCGATCTGGAGGAGCTGGCTCGCTGCGGGTCTAGATAGTATACGGCCGGAGTCTACGCCAAATTGTTTAGTGGCGAGGGCGCGTGTAGAGCTACTTACGCACTTTTACTGCAGAGAAATTACGTGTTACGAAACAGTTATTTATATGTTTTAGCCCTACCAATTCGCGACATATTTATAAAAGATACTAATTTATTACTTTGGACATACCTAATTACGATTCCGTACCACAAAAGAAAAAACGGAATTATTATAAGATCACTCACGTGGTTTTTTGTCCGTCTGTCACCATTTTCTCAGGACCTGTTTAATATAAAAACTTAAAATATAGCACAATGATAAAGCGTATTAACACTTATTAATTTAAATAGATAACACTCAAAAATTTAGAGATGGAAATTTTAGGGGGAAGAATTAAACACTCGAATAACCAAGTTTTAAATTCGTTTTGAATTATGCGGTATCATTTGAAATGGCTGTTTATAAGGCTAGGAAAATATTTTTTCCTAACTTTATAAACGCCCTCTCTCTCTCTTTACAAGACTAATGATAAAGAGAGAGAAATTTAATGAACCAAAATTTATGAAAAAAAAAATTATTGGAAGTCTACTTTTACAATCTTGTAGGGAAATAATAGCGACACCACAGTTCTTTTATATATTCTTAATTACAGCCAGTGTTATTATTTATTTAATACACTACGAAGTCTATACCAGATAATTAAGGAATTTCATAGCAACATCACAATTTTTATAGCGACATGACAATTTTTTTAAATATTATTGACATCATAATTTTTTTAAATATTCTAAATTACAGCAGGTGTTATCATTTTTTTAAATATTAGCTACGTCACAATTTAATATTCTTAATTACTTTAAATATTCTTAATTACACCAGGTGTTATTATTTATTTAATACACTATGAAGTCTATACCAGTGAAGATAATTAAGAAATTTCACTACAAACGACGTATGGAATCTGGAGTTGATATTAATTTCACTTTTTTTACTACGATATGTACCGAAGATACTGCTATAAATATGAAAAAATTATATACGAATATTTTATAAAACAAATACACATTATACCACGTTATAAAATAATACGCATAAAAAAATCATCACGTCTTGATTACATATATAAAAGAAATTTCTTTCGTCGACTTTCCAAACGAACATCAGATTACACTAATATATAAATGTAGGTTTCTACGCACATAACAACCTTCCTTAAATAACATATTTCGATTCTCGTTAAATATCTCAGCGGGGGTCGTAATGTATCTGAATTTAGTAATTTTAAACTTCGTGAGCATGAACGAAGGCTATATAATTTAATAATATCTAAACGAGTCAGTTTATTTTTATTTATCCTCCAATATTAACATATAAATGATAATGTAGAATCATTCCTATATAAAACTGGCTCTTCAGATAACGTAGTGGCCAAGGTATTAAATTAAATTAGGCATATAAGTGACTCTATACTCGCTTATATAGATATATGTACATATATACCTAACTACACATAGACTGTACTTACTGGTTCCACCGCTATGTGATATGGTTACGTGTTCCTTCATCGACCTCTTTCTGTTATTGTGAAGTAACTTTTAAAACATAAACTTTAAAAATATCACCATTATATTTGTCTCATTCACACTTTATCAAACTTTGAGCCAAATGAAAGAGATGACTGGTGTTATGCGGGTATCGTAAAGAAAGGCGGCTATCAGGCGGCCATCTTTAAACCGTTACCGGGAGGTCATTTTTGAAAAATTGTATACTTTATTTCAAAGAGGAAGACACTGTCTGATGTTAATTGGAATATATTCAAAGAATATAGATGAGAAGATAATTTAAATTTAATGTCGTTTAATTAACATTTTTACACAGTTTAAAGTTAAAGCTCGGGTTCCACGTAATTAATGGCAAGTAAGCATGAAGACTTTATGGATGACTATATCAGGATTTGAAGGTAAAATATTACAGTTGTGGTGTACCATAAATAATCTAGTTATGAGACATTAAATTATAAAGTATTAAAAAAACAAGCGATCGTATCAACACGTGGGCATATGATTTAAGGTGCTTATTTAAGAGTATGGTTTTTGAATGTAATATTGTTTACAATTTTTTTCAAACATTAACTATAAAGATTAATTCATGGTACGTAATGAAGATGTGAAATAAATCCACTTACATTAAAAGACATTAATTTGATATAGTACTAGAAAATCAAAATGAACAAGGTTTGTTAATATTTTATTTTTCCTACGCATTCACTGCATATTTCCTATGTGTTCACTGCCAGTCATTACGTCAACCAGTGTGCTACTGTTCGTTTTTATTTTCAAATTCATAATATTTATCTAGTTTAATTTATAAATCAATATTTTAAAAAATTAATTTAGTTTTGCTACATTCAGATTGACTTATTTTATAATTAACATTATTAAAACAACTAAGAATATAAATTTTATATTGAGCAGAAAGGGGCCTCCCTTCTAATATCTTCTAAAATATCTTCTCTAGTAACGAAAGAATCTTTTCTACATAACCGTATGAGTTAATTGTTCATAAGTTATTAAGACGATCACAAATTGTGGTATCATTTAGAAATATATGAGAATACATAATAGTAATGTTGTTAGAAAATTCACTCAAAAAGAAATTTACGTTAAGAGAGTAAAATCCCTAAAAAAATTTTGGTTGATCATTATATAAAAATTTTAAGAATGAAAATGTTTTCTTGACAGACATTAAAAAAAATCGTTTACAAAATACAATCACTGCTACGATCAATATCCACATTATCGTCGTGACGAGATCATCATAATCGTCGTATTCATCATCACGTTCATCTTCTCTGCACTCGTAGCCGTGGTCCACAAACGAAGCACTTGATTTGAATATGAAAATGATACTAGTCAGTAGTCCCTACTAATGTATGAACTAAGACTGTATTGAATTATTCTATCCAAGTTAAAAACATTTTTTCCTGTAGATGACAGCCGATATCGGTAAACATGACACTGACCTATGGTAAGAAATAAGCAAAAACCAGATTCAAAAATAAGACGTCATTTACTGCGTTGCACTCTGATTATGGAAAAAACACAAGTTTTGGTTTTGGGAGAAGAGTGCATAAATGATATAATCGAGATCACTTAAGTCACATTATACTTATGAGACTCATAAATTGCGAGTGTTATAGTGGTTTAATTTGAAGTAAGGTTAGCCCATATTTCGGTTAGCCCTTTTTAGGTTAGCCCTTAAATAGGTTTATCTAACTATCTACCCGAAGTCAAATTCACATTGAAAAAAGTATTGCTAGCAGAGGCAGAGATAGGAAAAGGGAACGAATTAAATGTCAACTTTTTTTCGAGAGAATAAAATGTTTAGCTCATTTACGATAAATAAGTAGAAAATGAGAAGGTTATAATTTCGAAAAAAATATCTAAGGTGGTAACTAAAAGCCATGTGAATAAAACAAAAAAGTAGAGAAATTGTTGATACAGCAATATTTATCAATTATCCTCCGACAGTATTCAGTAAATATTTATTTAAATAGCTTTCTTTAATATTGCCCTTAGTGACTAAGGACACTGTTTAGATATAAGAACAATTGATTGATAAAACGACACCAGAGAGCTTAGCTTGTTCCCTTATCGTTGAGTTAGAATGAGGGGAAAATTATTAGAAAAGTCCCAACGATTATCGTTTTATAGCAGAAAATCTACATATAGGTTCTTATAACAACAAATATAGATTGATCAGTGCACCTCTCACGTCCTGACATCGCTATCTGAATCCTTGTGGAAATAAAAGACAGAATCGGTGAAGGGAATTAATCATATTTAAATAATACGTGTATGTAATACTTTAGAGAAATCAACGGAAAGAACTATATCTACACTTCTCGTGCTCAGTGAATGTCATTCATTGGAAACGAAAATAAACGCACCATTGTTTCACTTTTATTTTGTAATCTAAATATGATAAAAAGAGACTTGGCTTCAAATATATAACACGTTGATAAGATTATGAATTCGTTAGACAATCTAATTGAAACTGACTTCCAACAAGTCTTGGTGACAGCATTAAGAATGAAAGTAGAATGGAGTATTTAGAGAGCATTCAAAATATAAGAAGAAATGAATATTTTATATGAAGTAAGCTCAAGGATCAGACTCCAGAATGATACTACACCACACAAACTGTCAACTTCAATTCGAGGTTCTTAAATGTCATGGGAGTATATTGGGCACTATAGAGGTGATATGAAAAATACAAGGAACCTGCAGGATGAAGGTTTTGTGAACTCCATAATGATTTTCAAATATTATTGATTATTGGAAAAAAAATGTAAATATGTAAATTTTACAAATTAAACATGTTTGCTCAGGGGTTCAATAGTGACAATGTAACTTCAATGGTAAAGAACGTTGGTGTAATTAATTTTAATTTAAATGCAGACTAATCAAGAAACATCATTAAGAATAACGCACCACTAATTAATGAAAGTACCTAGAGAAGTGTTTTGAAGTTAAAACATACCTGAGGAATTATACATTTCAGGATCGGTATTGCTCTTTTCATTAAAAGTAGTCGGCCCTGGTTTTTTGACTGAACTCCAGTACTCTTATTGGGTAGTCGATTTTTGTCTGCTGTTTTGGTAGCTTTTGTGTTATTGTACGAATTTATTACTTATTACTAACATCGTACGAATTTAATGAAATACACCTCAATTTTTTCTAGGCTTATCAACGAAAACAAATATCTCAATTTTCTTGTTTTTTTTTAAGTAGTTCAAACTAATAAATATACAGAGAGACAAAATAACAACAACGCTTTCAAAAATTATTTTCTGTAGATTATTATTACTATGCCGAACTTAATTTCTGTGGAAAATGTTTAATCTTTGATGACATTTTGAAGAAAATAGCGTCGAAAATAGAAACCAAAGTTTATTTTTATTTTATGAATATGCAGAAAAAACTCTTTTACTTTTAAAGATGTTTTAAAAGATGAAGCTATACTTACAGACATTCGGTAGTCTCAACGGTCATAATTTTTTACTTACAATTTTATATAAAGTCATAACATGCACTCGTTTTATTACAAAGTACGTTTACGTAAATATATACCTAAGTTAAATATATTCACTCACTGGCGGATGAAGTCAATGAACTCCCAGGAAAGGGTTGCATCGCTTCAACGAGGCAACTCTTCAAATTCCTCCAATGAGAGCGTTTACCAATTAGACCCTGTGTAATCTCCTCAGTATCTGTTTTTAATTGAACACACTTTCCTAAGTATTCCCTTTACGCTGTTGGTTACTTACATAAACATAATAAGCATTGTGCAAATGGGTCTCGACCGTCAGAGAGCTTATGATAGGTTCCACGTGAAAGTATAAAACTTTGTAATAAGTCATACAAATATATAAGTTTACAATTGGCAATTGAACATTTTATAATTAAGTTACGGGTTTAGATAACAATGTTAAAAAGGTCTCTGACAAAAAGTTTATGGGGTTGTAGGTATTGATTAGGTATTAGATTAGATTTAAAATATGAAACGGACATATTTTTACTTTAGTATGGTATGGACAATATTTTTAATATTTTGTAATTTATTTTTCTATTTATCTTTTATATTCCTAATTACTTGGTACTATATCGAATACCGTCAAGAACTCTTTTTCAGAGAACAGTACTACATTTATTTGGAATTTATTTTGAATTTATTAAAGCATCTTTGTCGCTCATAACCTTGTCAGTGACATATATATTTGATTATAATAAGTTAATTGGTTACAGTACCCGCGAATACGGAGCCCGAGCACGTCACCTTCGCAGATCGCGATGTCGACATAGCTACGAGTGCGGCGCGCATACGATATTCTGCCAGTTTTAGTTTATTTTTAACCGGGCAGTCGACTCGTATTCGTTCGCACTGCTGTGGTCGCCTGTAATTTTGCCTTAACGCACGGCCCCGACGGTCTGCCTGCTCCGTATACCTATACCGTTTCGTGCGGACTCTATATACGCCGGTACAAGTTTGTTATGTGGCTATTAATATTCAAAATGGCGCCGGGCGACCGCGTGTATTTTGCTTCGGCACAACGTCTTAATTCTGCATTAAGACAGTGAAAATAATAAGTTAGTTATAAGAAGACGTGCTCGCGGTCTGCCAGTGATACGATGATACATTTGCGGTACGGCGTGGAGCATTGCACTACAGGTGGTGTTGTGAATGGCTAGTTCGTGCTCCGCGGGGTGAAGCTGGTGTGAAGTAGCCGGGAGTGGTTTGAGTGCGCAGGCGCAAGGTTCGATCATCGATGTTAATCTTATGAAGAATTTATATAGAATTTGTTTGGCGAATAATCGGTGTTCGCCTGTTGACGAAATAGGTGGGTTTTGCTTTATTTTAGATTAAAATTTATTTATACAATTATATTTTTATATGTTTTATATTGTGATTAATATTTATTTTAATATTTCATATTATTATTTATACCTATATGTATATACCACCATTGCATTTGCTTGGTTTGCAATTTAATACCATTTCTTTATTAAGTGTGCTTATGCGGCTTTATTATTTGCAAGAATTAGACTGGTAAGATTTAAAATAAAACTGGACAATTAGTACAATACACTTCGTGTAATATATATATATATATATATATATATATATATATATATATATATATATATATACACACAAACACACACACGGACATTTATGTCTATCCAATAATTACCCTTCAGTTTTGAAATATCAATTTAATTAAGCCACGATGTGGAAAATGAATGTGGTACAAAATTTTATAGATAATGAGTGAGTATAATGTAAAAGTAAATATTAATGAAACTAGTTTTAACAATACATTATTTAAGTAATTCATGTAAACACAAAAATAACCGTTAACGTAATAAAATACCAGGTAAATATAAATATAGTAGTAAGTGACTGTTGATAACGTTGCTATAGTAGCAAAGATTGTCACAGTTAAAATTGTGGGCATATTTCATATGCATCCCGCTAGCTCTGAGTACACCATTGCTGCCAAGTTCAGGCTAATCGTCAGGATAGATGACAATATACTAACACCAGTTACAATATTTTATATATACCGATTTTTTCATTTCTAATAAAAAGTAATAAAAAATTCACTTATTCGCTTAACGGTATTGTTTATAATAAAATTATTTAGTCGGCATTGCGGAACGTTACATTAAGCGCATCATTATTAATTTGCGTTTGATTATCCACTCGTTATCGATCACTAGATACAAAACATATTTGGTGTCAACTTTTATTATTTTACTAAAGACATAAACATTAATGACATAATTAAAAATGACAGTGCTTATAAAATGCAATTTATTATACATTTTTGAATTAAAATAACGATTTTAATTAGATAACAGACTATAAATTTAAACATTTCTTAGATTGACTTAATAGTCATGAGAAATTAAATGTAACTCAAAAACATTTTTTTACTTAACCAAAATTTTATGGCATGCAAGTTTATAAATTTTACTTGCTTAATAAATACAGTTGAGGAAAATACGTCTAAGGATCGAGAATGTTTTGTTCGGAAATGAGTGCATTGTCCTTTTTTGGCGAAGTAGCGATGAATATTTATCCACAATTAAAGAAAACTACGTGATGTAGTATAATTTCTATTTTCTTTAAGTTCTTTACCGCGACCCAGGTTTCGTTGTATTGCAACATCTTCAGCTGGGCTCTTAGCAAAGATCTTTCATTGGCAAGAATCTTACCACGACCTAGATTTCGTTCTAATACAACGAAATCTAGGTCGTGGTAAAGAATTTAAAGAAAGTAGAAATAATACTACATCATGTAGTTTTATTTAATTGTGAATAATGAATTTCTACAAAATTAACGCCAAATATATTCAATATACGAATATTTATGTAATAGTTGCTACATACACATTTAGTAGTATATTTTATGTGTACCTTCGAAGAATGAATATAGTAATTTCTATGAGATATTTAAAATAATAATTTAGTTTAGTTAACGATAAACTTATAAAATATATAAATATGACAAGCACTAAAACATGACTTTGATTGGAAGAAAACTACAAATTAAAATATTTTGGCAGAAAAAAGTGTACTAGTAGGTTAATTCTTAAATAATAATAAAATAATCAATATTAAGTATAGCATAATTATACCGAAAAATCAATTCAATTTTTAAGATTCCTAAATTAAATATTAAACGGATATTCAATTTTATTCATGACATTTCATAAAAAAACCATGCAAGAAAAAAACGATGCAATAAAAAAGCCAGGTCAAAATTCTTAACAAGATAGTTTTGTGAGTTGCATAAACCCTCTCAACGGAATATTCACAACTTTATTTCGTATTCAAAATATCACACAGAGGTATGGTATAATAAATACATCGGTAAGTTATTCGTATACAGTTGTGTAGTGCAGTCTGGAATTGAACCACATATTCAACAACTGGCCGATAGAGTTTCAACGTTACTTCAACGTCCTACCGGTAGTTCAAAATAAACGTGTTTATTTTTAGTTAGCACAAAGCATATCGACCATATACACAGGCCAGTCGCGTGTTATTTCAGATAATAACGCAATGAACCGATAAAGAAATGTTATTTTTCCTCATACTCTCTTTGTTGTAAGACCTCTTATATACAGAGTTGTTTACATAGACCGTTGGGTAAAAAACCTTTTGTTCACTATGCTCATTCCTCCTATATGCGTTATGATTTTTGTGTATTTTGCTTATACCTTTAAGGAAAAGTACAGCTGTGAAAAAAACGAAATGTTGTTTTTCCTCATACTCTCTTTCTTGTAAGACTTTTTATATACAGTGTTGCTTACATAGAGCGTTGAATAAAAACACCTTTTGTTCACTATGCTCTTTCCTCCAATATGCGTTATGATTTTTGGGTGATTTGCTTATACCCGTAAAGAAAAGTACGGTTGTGAGAAAAATCTGCCGGCATAAAAGAAAGGGAGAAAACCTAAGCACCATAATAATATTTCACGTTCCATATTTAAAAACAAGGTTTAGTAACAAATGGTACCTTATTTCTAAGTATATGAGCGTGCGCTTGGAATGAGATAGAATTTTCTGAGATGAGCAGTTTTTAGTTGAATTAATTATATTAGTGTCTGAAGTCATAATAACCAGATATGAAATGTAAATTTTATATTAGATTATCAAGGTGAATCCATATGAAAGGAGTGTTAATAAGATGACTGAATCAACAGTATAGTGCAGTAGAATATAGACAATGTGGTTTAACAGGACTCGTATTCCGTTTTTCGGGCTTATCCAATAGCTTTTCATGTGATGATAAGTTTAAGGCTCACTAGATCGATGTGCATTTCAAAAAGGTAATGCTAAAGATAAAATAATAATGGTTTCAAAGCAGAATCATTTTACGTAAAAATAACAAGATATCAGGTGTTCTATTTGTACTTTAAATTTGACTTACAAATAAAACTTTATGCAAATAATGAAAACAAATAGTAAAGTTGCATTTGAAAGCACGCGATGCCCTTGCAGGTTTTAAAAAGAAAATCTACCTAGAATGTTTTTATTTCAAAATTATGTCACACAATACAATTATGTCACACAATATACAATTATGTCACACAATATTTACCAAATTGCAAAAGTATAAGCATAATTTTATTTAAAGAATCTTTTATTATATTTATTATTTCTTAAGCTTATTTATTAAGGTAATTTAAATTACTCGTGGTTGCATAACTATTATCATTATTGCTTGAGTTGTTTAATTTTTTTTCCGTAACGCGAAATTCAAAATATTAGCTTAATCTTTCTCCGCCCTATAATAAAGTAATTATAAACCAAAATACAAATACTTCTTGCACAAAAAGTATTTGTGTTTAGTTTACATATGTTAGCGTATGTAACGAGAACTCAAGAACATTTAATACCTGTAATAAAACTGGATAGCAAAGCACAATTTCATAGGAATATGCATTATCGTAACTCATGTATGGCCATATAGGTTCTATAAGACATTGAAACTTATAAATAAATAACATTAAAATATTATGAATATAAAGAAACCTCGACTTTTCAAGAACGTTATGCTTTTGGGGAATCAAACTGCCTCTTGAACAGGCTAAGGATTTACATGTGATATCGAAGTATATGGGCCGATATGAAGGGGATCATACATAATGTGTGTGCTCCAATTTATGAAAGTAACTTTAAATTGGTGATGTGGGTTGACGCTTGACAAACCGGATAGCATTATTATAGACGGTATCTGCGGGTAGATATTTAACGTAGTGTATCTAAAAATTTAAGTATCTATGTATCCTAGTTTATAAAAATTCAACGTAGAAACTAAATTATTAATCGAATTTTTTAAACATAATACGATTTTAATTCAAAGATGTTTTGTTTGCAATCACTCAAACTTTTTAAATGTTATTAAAAAACAAGGCGTAATTATTTGTGAAAATAATTAATTTAATCTTATAAATCATTATTAACTAAATTAACAATTTTTAATTAAGAAAATTAATTAGTTTAAATTTAACTAATTAATTTCCTTATAATTTCGTATAATTGAAAAGGATGAGAAAAAATACACTATTATTTCTGTTAACGCAGTGTGTTTTCATTTTGACATAGTAGAAGATTTTTTTACAATTTTTATATAAAATTTAACTTGTGAATAATAAAAAAAGTAATTTAGTAATATTAAAATATATTATAAGTCTACGTAGATTTTACAAGTGATAATCACTTCAAAATATTTTGAAACTTTTTGCAGGGAAGATGAAATAGAATAAATAATTTTATCCAATTAATAAAAACAAATAATTCAAAATTCTTTGATCTTCTGTTATAGCAATATTTTTCATTAAAATTTATTATTAAACCACTGAAAACTGAATCTCTACAATGAATTTAAATCGGAGTGACGGCACATACGAATGATAAATATAAATGAAGCCACTTTACGAATTAGTTGGTCAAATAAAGCATAACTTTGGAAGACTTCGTCGTGAACCAATATATAAGGAATATGTCTAAGTTTTAACACTTAAATAATTCAAATATTTCAAAACCTGTTAAATACTTTTTTTCAATAAAATCTAGGACTCTATAAAGCGGTATACAAATCACACACTACTTTATTTATTTATTTAAAAATTCTATATTTTAACATTCATGTTCCTATAGATTTAAATATATTTAATACGTTACTTACCTCGTATACAAGTCTATAATTAACGTAACCGAAAAGTTATATTGGAAACGACTGCACTTTTAACTGCCCAAATATAAACTAACTTAAAAGTAACAACTTGCATAGAGCTTTTCGTTAGAGAAACGTAAAATTATTCAAGGTTGACCACAAAATAAATCCTACCAAAATAAGGGCTATTAACAACAATAACACCGACAACAAAGGAGAAACTTATCGATAAGTCCTTGAATACTAATTTTACTTCGTCCTGCATAAATTAACCCGCCGCACTGAACCTACGTCTATTGATTCGTTAACTCTTTATTGTATCTCACACTTTCACTGCTTTAAAATTTATTATATTTTGAATTTTAACCACTTGCGTAACACAAGACGACAGATACAGCGCTGCATTTACAGATGGTTTTTTGGAGTACCAATATTAAATTAACATAATTTATTACAGTCTATTGTGGTTATGCTTTAAGCGTCTACATGGTAAAAGCGCAGTTGTAAAATCGAATGTTAAACCAATTTGTTAATTGGTATGAAAATATTAGTCGCTCATAAGAAACTAAGTTAAAACTAAACGTGGCATAATTACTTGCATAAACTATTTAAATTACAAATTTTCAAGCTACATTAGTTGAAAGATAATTATTTCTTTAGAGCTTATTTTTTTTTAAATGGACGTAGAAGGTTGTAAGCAGCATAGTTATGTATCTTTATATAACCAATATTTGTAAATATTAAATAAAAAACGAGTATGCTTTAGACCACACGACTGAATTAACACTCAAATTCACAAAATATGAACTTTAAAATGAATTTATAATTTTATTCACTTTAAACGTAGTATATTTAATGTATTGAACAAAATAATAATTTATAAAATTATTCAAGATCGAAATGAAATTATAAAATAATCAAAAAATCACCGTTCGCGTAACGCTAGCAAACTCGCATATATATATATATATATATATATATATATATATATATATATGTATATATATATATATACATATATACATTTATATATTTCATGCACTGGCTATGAGAGGAAGAGAGAAAGAAAATGTGCGCGTATACCCCTCTCAACTTCCGTTCGCCTCGCCCGATCACACTTTTCGTAACGCTCTCGTCACGCATTCACCAGCTTACTCCCCAAATCAAGCGTGCGTAAAGAAGTTTTATTTTAAAAAGTTTATACAAATATTTCATAATCGTATTCCACTTAAATTCTTTTATGTATACATAAAAGAATTTTAAAAAGATGTAACACGATGTTTTAACACGATGACATAATCGCATCGTGTTAAGACTTTAAAAAAATTTTAACGAGATAAAAACATTTTTGCAAATTTTATAAAACTAATCGCAATATGTACGTAGATATTACTCAAAAAGTATAAAATATACTTTCAAGCCCATAATTCGATACTCAATCTGTTTAATAGTCATTTCCTATCAATAGTCAAGGAGCAATAGAAAAAACGTATTTAATCAAACGAATTTATACAATTCACTGCTATCAATTACCTAATAATTCAATAGATATCACTTTCGTATATTTCTTTGAGAGCCGTGGAGCCATTTAACACATTTTAATATCCAATAAAACTTGTTAATGGAACATAAACAGCCAAGATTTATTACTTCATCTACATTCGGCTCGAATACATTCGCTAGCAATGATAACGTTTCAACACAAATTATTTAATTATCACGTTTTGCGCTCCTGATTTAATCAACGAGTCTTAATTGATATTTAAACAAATAAAACGCTGCAATCAGCACATTCACGGTTTATTATTGTTGTTACATCGTTTCTTCTTTGGCGGTTTCGTTTCTGCAAAGTGCTAAAACTTTCAACGAGGATGGATAAATAAAATGTAAGTTAGCATAATACTTTTTTAAATGACATAAGACGTTAGTTCGTAAGATTTATTATGCATTAAAATTATGTTATTGTAAAGAATTGCCAATTAAGTTCGATACTTTATATTAGTTTCGACTGTGGATTAATAAAAGCAGAACGTTTTTCAAAATTTAAAAGATATCGAGAAGGCCAGCCCGAATTTCTAAACTACTGTGTAGTATTACAGTTGTGGCATATATATATATATATATATATATATATATATATATATATAACTCTATAATACGGGAACATTGTTAGCGTCAGAATATAAGCCAGATGAAAATATTATTAGAAACGCCTCTTGCCTATATCTGTACGTATATATATTTTGATTTACAAAAGTTACATAACTCACTATGGCTGGGGTCCTTCGCCCGTATCTTCAGATAAAATATCTTCTGGTTTTACTTATTCATGTGGGTGCTGTGGTCGCATGTTATAGGTATACATATATATAGGTATATATATATATATGTATATATATATATATATATACATATATATATATATATATATATATATATAATATATATATATGTGTGTAATTAAATAAGTGTACGTATGTTTAAATTGTTTAAATATATTGATTCTTGATATATTAAGTCTTGAGCTATAGAAAATATTTACGCATGCTCCAATAATTAATTAACATTTTGAACAAGCTGTTTAACTGTATATAGGTTTAAATATAGATGACGAGTGGTAGAAAATAAGATAGACTCAATACTATGTTAAAACTGATTATGATTTCATCTAACCTTTTTTAAACTATGTTACTGCTAATTATTTGACAAACCGTATACCTTATTGAAATTAGATTCACAAAAACTTTAAATATCAATTGTGTAGTTATAATTTATTAAAATTTAATTATTATAATTTGTCAGTTTTGACTGATCATCTAGATTTAAAGAGTTTATCATGATAGAGAAACAAAAAAGTTTACCATGCTAGAAATAGAATCAGCTGAAACTGTCAGTAATAGGTACATAAGGAAAATTAATAAAACATTAATAACAAAACTTAAGAGGTTTTTTTACCCAAGACGGAAGTACAATGAAACTTTGACTTTGAATAACGATTCTCGTTTATGCATTAGTTTCTATGAATCGACACCAGTGTATGCAATTCCCTATATACCTAAATCATTGTTGTGTGTGCTCATCGCACCATTACAAGTCTACATTCTTGCCCTAAATGTATACGTAACTCATAATGTGATTTTCTTGTGCAATAATTTCTCAGCGCCTATGCATAAAAAGAAAGTTGACGTTGTTCAAGAGGGGATAATAAATATTAGTTGAGTCCCCCATCATGGTGACAATATAACAAGATTTGCCGGTAAAGGGTGAGGATAATGGATGAATGAACTTTATAGCAGAACGTAGATAAACATATCAATTTGTTGGCATTTTGTCGGACGAGTAAAATGACAATAGTCATTGTGATAGAGAGTTTCGGGAGTGGCACATCTCTGCGTCTTGTTTATAGTAGATAGTAATGAAAAATCTAAAGCTTAATTGGAATTATTTTGTTTGTTCGAATTGTGAAACATTGTTGCTATCAGAATGTTATCATTTTGAAGTGTTAAGTGATTAAATTATGGTTAGATATAATCGTATGTAATTTAATTGTTAAGTGTAAGTACGTACTTTCTATTTTGTCTTTCCTCTTTAAATATATTGGCTAGAATTACTAAAAATATTTATATATTATATACGTAATTACAAAATTGCGGTAATTTTTTTATTATTTTTGGAAACTTTTTGTCTTATTATTTTATTACGCTTTTCATCAAATTTAATTATGATGCCTATTTGCCACATGTGTATGCGATGCCTATTTTTCTTGTTGTTGTGTGTAATTTGTGTTCGTATATATATATATATATATATATATATATATATATATATATATATATTTGCCTTTGGGATTAATTGAATTAACTCATGGAAAACCGAGGACGTGTCTGTCTTGTGAAAGACTAAGCCCAGAGAAGGGAGGGGGAAGGGGGGACGAGCTTCTCCATTCTCCATATTCTTAAATTTATCTTTCGAAGGAATAAAAATGAATTACTGCGAGTTTTAGAATTAGTGTGTTACATCTGTGTTAAAATCTTCTGTAGAAATAGGATTTACAAAATATTACGATTAATCTGATTAACGTTTTAAATAAAATAATTTGTGAAATTCTTTCTCTTCATTTTTGGTCAAACTTAGTCCCAACGATTTGAGTATATCGTATTTTGCCGATATCTTTGCATGGCGATGAGAGCGTTTGACAAATTTTAAACTGCACAGATTACCATTTTAGCTTAGAAACTGTAAAATACAAAAAGATATACCAAAGAAGAAAAAATGTCATCACTGTATTACTCAACTGTCCACCTGTTATCTTTTGGGAGTTGGTCCTAAGTAGATATACTCAAGGAGACGGTCGACGAACCTTATTTTAATTACTTCATACAAAATGAGTAAAATATTATGAAAAACGCAACGTTACTGATAATTATGGTATATAAAGGGTAAATAGATTTTTCCTTGAAGGGCTGTTCTAAATGGATGGCGACACGAAAACTCACCGCCTTCCTAAGATTATAGGTACATGGTGTGATTTATTGTTGTATTTGATATACAACAATAAATCCGACTCTAAAAATGAAAAAGGAGAAGAATGGAGTTTAATTGGTTCATCGGTTTAAATAAACTCGAAATAAAATCGATATTTTTATGTGAAACTGTGACATGTGAAGTTTGCTTAATGAGAGTTTGCTTAATTTTACTAAAATTAAAAGTATTGAATCGAGCCAGAGCTTACTGGCGAATCTTGATTATTAATAATAATATTAAATTACATTGTCATTTTTCTGAAAAATCTTTCAAAAATGTCTTCACATTCTGTGACATTTAAAACTTATAAAACAAATCTAAATACTTTGTAACTGAAGTAAGAAAGTGTAAAAATCTAATGAAGAGTAAAATGTGGAGAATAACTTGCGAGGAGTCGCTCGTAAGCACCGAGGGCCTAACTAGAGACGAGGCCGTCGTTAAACTTTAACGCCTCTGCTCTCTTCATATCGCGCTTAACATTGACACGGACCTGTGTGTCAACAACTGAGGCTGAACCCATGTGTGTATGTGGCCTTTATTTCGTTAAGGAGGAAGGTCAAGATCAAGGGTGCGTTTTTAAAAATTATTAGAATTGTTCCCTGATAAGGGGTAGTTTTTTATATAAATGTTTACTATTGTTTTTGGTCGCAAGCTTCGCTTATAATCTAGCTACCAATATCAGTTTAAACATCGTATTATATTGCCTGCCTGTCGTTTCTAGTGGCTACTCGATTGATGTGCGACCAGTGTACCCTCAGTAATAATGAAAAAATATAACAAAAATGTTATTTATAGTTTTCTAATAAACGAATTTATTCAAAATACATATAAGGCAGACAATATTTCAGAAAATATTAACATTTGTCCTTTTATTTTCAGAATTTAAGTAATACTTTTGATTAATTAAATTCTGAAAATAAAAGAATGGAATTTTATAAGTACTAAAGGCCAAATATAATTTAATTAATACAGTATTAAGTTCTTAATTATCAAATAAAATAAACAGCACAAAATAGTAGAACATTTTACGATATGGGTAACATTATATCAAATAAACTTGACCCTCCTAAAACAGAAGGATTTTCATTCATTTATACTTGATATATGCAAAGAGAATGGTACCTCAAAGCAAATATTAAAAAAAGAGGAACGTTGGTATCAATGGCAGACAATAATGTACACTTATACAACGAAAAAGCTTTACTGGCAAGTTTTGACTTTATTAAAGAAATATGTATGACCAAAGTATTAAATTAATTGCTTTTGCTCGATATTCTATAAAATACAATAATTATTCAAATAAATCTCAAATGAACAATAAGTTACAGTTCGAGTTCCAAGTTTAGTGTTCAATAGAATATAATAAACAAATAATTATGACTCCGAAAGGAAAATAAATTTTTTGCAAACATTTTCAATAAATTTCTTTTAATTATAAAAGATTTAAAAAATGGAAAAAAATAATAGATTGTTTCAAAAAATTATTTTAATTGAAGGTAAATAATACTGATGCTGATAATAATTATATATTTCCTTTCCGCCTTACCATTAAAGTGGAAAGATATATTTCAGCCGATAGAATTTAGTGACTTACTCAATGAAAATTTGACGAAAAGAACAGATACAAAATAAATTATGCGTTATTAGAGTCTAATTTCAATACGTGCAATATTGAAAGGAGGTAATTAATTATATTAAATACAAGACTAATTTTCACGGCAGAATATTGAATTTTTCTTCGATTATTGTTTGTCCTTTTTTTTTGTTTGTCCTTTGTTTGTTTTCGATTATTGTTTGTCCTTCGGCAGAAAAAATATTATGTAACTTTTAAATAATTCCTATTTCTTTTTTGTTAGTCGAAAATACGATTTCAAATTAAATATTTGATTATATTAGTGTTGCATTTTATTGTAAAAATATGCATAAATACTTACTTTGGAACGCGATTATGGTATTTTCAATGGATTATAATTTATATTGTTTGGATTGTAACATTATAAAAATAACGAAAGCAATTCTTATGTAACATTCGTCGTACGACTGACCATGAGAAATTTATATGAGAAATACGTTTCATTAATACTAAATGATTAATTTTCCAAATAAATTGAATTGAATTAAACATGTTATTTATAAAAATCAGTCTGTTGTTTTCGCATTGGAATTAGATAGCTTTTTAATTTAAACAAATTAATATATGGTCCATAAAAACCTTAATTTACCTTCTTACCAGGAATAGTTTTGTCTTCAAATAACAAAATGTCTTCTTTGGAGAATAGCGTAGATTTAGAAACGCGAAAAACCTATTAATCATAAGTTTCGCCAAAATTGATAGTTAATTCTTTTGTTTTTGAAAGCATCCCTTTCAATTTTTCTGGAAGGTGATTGGTTTCCCATTCCGTTTTCCTTGTAGGTACATTTGTTTTTCATATGGCTTTTAACTTAACGCCTGCTGCAATTAGATACCCATAATAATTATTATAAAAATATTCTTATGCATTATGAAACCATTAGTAATTTCAATTGCTGATGGTTTTACAGTCTACTTATACTATTATGGTCATTTGCGATTTCACTGTTAATTTAGTAATATAATTTTATACTCACGTTGTAAATAGAATTCAGAGAAGGCCTGTTTTTGAAAATTTTGTCATTCAAATTGACTACATGAAATAAATACAACAAATCAGGCCAAACCAACTATCTCATAAAATGACGTAGGTGTATTTAATCGAATGTTAACTAAATTGCACCAACATGACATAAACACTGAAGTTATTGTGTGTATCCCTGCTAAAGGTCATTGTTAAGTACCTAATTCAACATCTTAATAGCGAGTTTCTTTAGCACACGTAGCAAGAAACAACAACTAATTGAAAGCCATAGTCATTTTAATTAGCCAATAAAACAGAATTAAAATATGAACGGGCATCCGCATTTATCAAAGGAATACCTTTCGCGATAGATACGTCACACGCGTGGGCGGCAATAAACATGCCATTACGATGACACGTGACAGCGTAGCAGCTTCGACACGTGAATACACACATTTCCAAGTCCTAATTCCTTGACCTTCCTCAATAAACTGTTTTAAGATCAGCTGATTTCGAGTTGAATGGCCGTGTAAAGTGCACTCATAAACTCCATAGGCAATATAATTTTTATTCGCTCCACACACAGGCAAGCAAGCAATATTTCATGGTGCTTTTGTTGCAACTCAAATTTTGCGGTAGGTTAGTGCGGCCGACGCTTTTCTTTTTTTTCCCTCGCGTTTGATTGATATTGTAACACATTTACACCGAAACACATAAAGTAGAATTAATGCTGCATTACCCGTCGCCTATAAATGTAAAGCGTTCCTAGTACTTGACACCGGGCCTCTTTACGAGTTTACCGTTGCATTTGATGCGAATCAAATTATGTGATTGCGAGAAATTTGTCCAACATTTATTGTTTTCTTTCATTCTACTCGTTATTATGACTAATAAAGTCGTTTAATAGCACCGTTCTTTCTGAAAGTCATTACTATTGTAGTTTAATAATAAGTTTACGTCAACAAGTGTTCGTTTAATCGCTTGTTTAACTAAGTAAACTTGGTTTATGACCACAAAACTGACACGTACCTTACAGTTAAACGTCCCGACGGTTAGTTTGATTATTGACTAGACTAAACTAGAGAGTTCGCGTTTGTGTATGAGTGACAAAGTTAAATTGATACACATCTGGCAAGATTTTCTTGAAAGGCAGGTTTGTTAAGTAATTTGTTCTACATATTTTTACAACTGAAATGTTATATAGTAAGAAATTAAATTGATATTATTCTTAAATTGTTACATAACAATATTGTTATCGCAACATATTATTTTTTATAATTATAGATTTTTTTTTCTTTATAGAGGTAATAACTGAAAGTTTTGATTAACTTTTGTTTGGAATTGCAAATGCAAATATTGAACGAGAAGTAAAACTACTACATCGTTTAATATTTTTCCTTAATGTTAGCTTTATTGCACTCTATACCAATTTACTTGCTTCACGTCGTGGGATTATTCCAAGTGAAACTAATTTGTTTAGTAGATAAAAAAACTAGAATACTTGCCGGAAGTGAAATTACTGAAGCTTATGTATATCCGTGAAAAATTCTTCCCTTATGTATTTGATAAGATACGGATACTCACTGATTTTAAAAAGGAAATATTGATTTAAAGCAAGAATATCACTACTAAAAATTCAATGAATATATATATATATATATATATATATATATATATATATATATATATATATATATGTATATACAAGCGTACATACACAAACACCATAACATGTGTGTGTGTATTTCTATATTTACCTATATGTATATATTATATAGAACGAGTATACATTACATGCGTATATATAGGCTTATTAGATCGAGATTAGATTAAATAGCATAGAGATTATCTGCTCGCTTTTTACTGAATTGAGTAGGCATTGTTTCTAAAACCAACTTTATGAACTAAGTAGGGTAGTATATATTTCAATGAAGTGACTTTACAACTATATTCTCGGCCACCCAACCAGCCAATCATCGTTAATGACGCGATGATCAGAATATATAAAAATGATTTGAAATCATTGGTCGAATATCTTGGTACGAATCACCAGAAATGTGGAAGAAACATTGTTATGCCTTTAAACATTCTAATAGGTTTTTATTCTTTATTTTGGATGTATTGAAACTCTTGCAAAGAATTTCATTGTTCTCGTGACGTACCTATTATTCAAAGATAAAAAAGCGAGTCAGCTCCTCTCAGAAACGCGCCTGAAATACCAAAACAAAAATATGTTAATTTAAAGTCTGAGTACTTGTCCTCTGTTACTAAGTCTATTTCTTTACAGTGTTTTATATCAGACGATATCTGAGAAAAAAGACTACGGCAGGTAAATAGACGGTGAGACAATACATTTACTCACTTATCGCGTAACGTCCAATGTTTTTATTATATTCACTTATAAACTATAATAAAACGGTGAAATAAAGATTTTTATAATTAGATACAGCCAAAATCCACTTACTGAAATTGTTATTTTGTTTATTTTACAGTGATTCAGCATTATCTGACTTGCAACGAGAAGACGTCTTTTACGCTAAAAGTCCGAGACTGTTCAACAACGAGCCTAGAAAGGTAAGTTTATTTTAATGGTCATCGAACTTCTTATGTAAACACTGGGAACGAGTGTGAAAACGGTGAAAACTTTATCATTTTATTATCCACCACGTAAACTATAAGAATGGTAAAGAATCGAATATCCGTGTACTAGCGCTATTTCCGCGTACGATACGCAGTTAAAATAATAACGAGATTATTTTGCAATGAAGCAATGAAACTTTCACTTGAAATAGTGCGATTTGTAAAGTTTGCATTGCGGTGCTTTCTAAATGTTTCATGAATTCGTCGATATAAACATTCATAATATAATATTATATACGTATCTATAATACACCTTAAGATGAATATGAAACATATTATATTTGAGCGCACACTGTGGGTTTTATTTAAACATTGATTAAAACAATGTAACTTGTCTATTCGAAAAAAAACATTGAAATTAAAATTCCTGACAAATGGGCAATTAAATAAGGTAATTTTTATAAAAGTTAATTACGTCAGATGTAATTCAGAAATTAAATTAAAATTGGTAGATAAGTCGAAACAAATTTAATTAGTTATTGAGTGATAACAGTTTTTATGTTAACTCCATATAAATAAAACCTACAAATTTTAGAAAAACAGTTTTCACTTTTGAAATTTATCAGAAGCAATCTCTCTTCTTTTTAATGGGATTTAAAAAGTTTGAAGCCAAAGTAATGACGCATTGTCAGATTTGCGTACGCCATTTCAATTTTTTTCCATAGAAAAATTCATATAGAAACCTAATATAAGGGGAAATTTATCACATGGAAAGGGGTCGAAATGAACTGATGTATTAAAGGATTGGGGAGTGATGGTGAAGAAAACATACATTATGTGCATAGGATATGTAATGTTCATAAAATGTATTAATTAAACAAATATCACTGTATGCTTTTTTGGAAAAACTTAATTAACAGCTATTTATAAAAACGGGAAAAAGCCTAAAGGAAACTTTACTTTTAAATTGGGTTACATAAAGTTATTTTCAAAAATTTATTCGAAAATACCTCTAATACCTTTATTGTAATTTTGTATATTGTAGTTTTTAATTTGATACTTTTAAAGTATGGATACGAACAATATTACCATAAATCTCTTTCCTTTTCAAGTGGTATTCCTCAATCCTAAATGCCGTGATCTCTTCCACGGAGAACTTTCTCACTCGATATCGCGCCCGTGGTTTCTGTTTCCGGTGGGCAGCGTAGCATGTAGACGGTGATCTGGAGACTAGATGTCGTATCATTGATTCGGTTTCATGCTCGTTTCCTTTTTCTTTCACCTTATTAATAACGTTACCAGATTATCGTCATTTTCCCACGAATTTTGATAAAATATTCTAGAATCTTTTAGAGTCAAATGGTGGAGAGAATTTTTTCGTAATTTTTAATTTTGGAAGGGTCAGTAGATATATTGTTCCTTTGTGATGTACAGAGTTCTTCTCTACTACTGCATTTTTCAGTATCCATGTCTCAGCACCATAAAAAATGGGGAACATCAATTGCGCAGAACAACGTTAACCTTATTTTTTTAATTATCACTTTTCCATCTTTTCGAATTGTTTGTGAGTTAATCAATTGAATACAGTACTAAATTTGAGTAGTATGCGGCGACTGTACTAAAGCTATGATCCAGTAATAAACCGAGCAACGAAAGGAAAAACTACCTATAACAAAATATTTAACGTGCAATGACTGAACATGGAAAAAAAAATAAAAGTTACGAGTACGTGACTAAAACCAACTGTTCAGAAGAAGTCAGCTTCTTTTTGTTTGTATGCTTGTGTGTTTATGTAATCTAACACCATTCAAAAACTACTAAATGGGCACTGATGACATTTTCAGTTTTCTATTTTTAGCCCCTAAAGCAAGACAGTACAGGGTATATTTATTATTTAGCTGGTCTATTTGTCAGAACCGGATATACCGCAAAATTTTGAAAAATTGAACGTTTCCTTTGATTTAGAACATAGTATTGTTTTTCAAAATTTATTAGGAAATTTGCTAATTGGTACAATAGTATTGCAGTCATTTTATGTCTGTTAGTAGGTTTGTGTAGCACCACGAAAACGCTAATAAATCACTAAAATTATTCTTTCAATAAATTTATACTTTTTATTTTAGCCGAATATTTATTGACAATTTTGAACTATCAGCGCTCAGGCAATAAGAACCGAGTGCACGGGTTAAGACCAGATTTACAAGAATTGTTGGAAGTGTCACAGGCCGTTCAGTTTAAAATACCAGATAAGATGTAAGTTACTTTTATCCTGATCAAGGGTACATTTGAGACAGGTCCATTTGGGGAAAAATAACATATCGTTCATCCAAAATTTATATGAGCGCGGGCAAAAGCATATAGCATAAATTACTTTCTTTAACTTTTATATAACGGACATATAAGGTTACAAGATTGATATCAGCACGAATGTGTACAATGCGTGTTTTCTTCTTCAATGTTCTTTCAATTAAATGAAATGAAAATTTTATTAGATTATTACGAGGGCAGCTCACGGCTTATATTAATAAAAATAGGCGTAACGAAATTAGATATTTTTGCAATGAATTATTTGTCATGATTTTTTTATTTAATTCGTTTTTCGATAACTATATTATATATAAAAAATACCTACTTTAAACTTTGGTCCAAAATTTATACATCTAAGAATAAATGTAATCATTCGCAATTAGTTTAATATACTTAAAAAGAAAATATTATTTATAAACGCTTAACTTAAAAATAGAATATTATTTAAATTATCTTCAACAAAATGGCGCCGCTGTAATAATGACACTGACAAGTTCTGACCATTACTTCATATACACATATGGTAGCGTGTTCTATATATTCACATTTCGAGCCAGCCCCTATGGTTGATATATTTACTTATAAAGATGTGAAACTATACGTAACACAGAGTCGTACGTAAACGTTACTAACACACAGACGCTTCCACTTGGATGATGTCCAAGACATTGTGACCAGTTGTAATAAACATTTTAAGTTTGTATTGAAATTTTATTATTGTTTGATTTTAACTAGAGAAATTCTTTGTTTGTATAAAGTTGATATTAATGCAATTATTTAATACAAACAAAAGGAAATTGAAATATATTTGTATTATTAGACAATCTATAATCAATTATAGGAACGATATGTCATTATGTCATATTAATTTTATACCAAAAAAAGTTTGGTTTATATAATTTTAGCATTTGCCACAAAAATGGCTTATCTGCTTGAGATGTAACTTTTCTCGTCGTATAGTTAAAATATAGAATAAATAGTATGATCTTAGAACGTGAAGCTAATGGCCAAGAAACATGATTTAAATTTTAAAATAAGGCGGGTTATTGTGTACAGACATTGTAGATAACAAGAAAATCTATAAAACTATTTGGAGGTGTAGATTGTGTACACATCTTTATATTGCAAGTCACATGGTTCACCACTAGACGAAAATTTTAAATAAATAAGTATAGTGTTGAGAATATCATTAATAAATTAAACTAAAATAAAACTTTTTTTATAAAAAGCAATCAAAATCAAATATAGTCACAGTGCCTTATTATCCGGGTGAAACCGAAACGGAAAACTAGTTTAATGTATTCAGGAAAGCCTATTGTTCGAAAATTGTAGGTTAGAAATTGTTATTAAAAGATTTAATAACATATATAATGTCATTACATTAATGATAATGCATTTAAAAATAAAATATTTTTATATTTTTACGTTCATAATAGTTTAAATGACGTCATAATTCGTAAATACTTTCTCGTTTTGATCGATTATATCAAAATTAGACTATATTTATACATCTCTGTATTTGGACTAAGGATATATTTTCAATTGCTGCTTAAAATCCACTTCATAGCTAAGTCATTTATATTATTAGACGAATATAAAATAAATAGCTTTTTCAAACAATTAAAATTAAAAAATGCGATTTACATCAACTACTTCAAAAATAAGTTGTGTTTTTAATATCAAATATAATAGTCTGAATAGGTTAATGTATTTTTCATTTTAGTTATAGTCAGAATAAAAATAATATAACAAATTATTAAACAAACAAACGAAATAGTGTTTGGCGTGTTTATTTTAAACATGTTGTTGCTTTTGTTAATGTAATTTTACTTGTAGTATTTATTAGAATTATAGAAAAAATCACATTTGTACAAATAAAAAACAACTCGATAGCAAACTGGGAAAGTTTACTAGATTAAATTCAACAAATATAACAGTACATGTTTTTATGATGCTGCTAAGCTGTTATGAATTTGATTATAAATGAGCTATTATAATTTAAATCATTAAAGTTATTTTAAAATATATTTTAGAAAACAGAAAACACTGATAGCTCAATATAATATAAATACTCACTTGATAATTTATTAGTTTACTACATTATTTTACAAAACCTAATAATTATACGCCATAAGCAAAAGTTGGAAACTAAAACTATGTCTAATTATTTAAATCTCTATTCTGTGCTACAGTGTAATTTTGGTTACAGAAAAAAATTAAAATTCATTTTGTGGTACAATGGTTGAATATTGTTTTTAAAATTATGTCCATATAGATTGTATTTTAAATAGTTATTACTAGGTCTGAACATATTCATACATATTGAATAGCAACTTTAATCAATGGCTTCTCTTGGGTGAAAATGGGGGTGGGGTGGGGTGGGGTAGCGGTATAGTTTTAAAACAAATGTTATTGCGAAAAAATTGGACTTAGCATTGAAATTGGCTAAATGGTAAATGCACAGAGTCAAAGAAATTACGTGATGAGTAAAAATAATATACGTGTTCTGCAATAAGCAGATATATATAGGCTGACATTTTGATGTAATGGATTCACATACTTCCCAAACGAGACGATTTTTTTAATTACTAAATTATCATCATCTTTACGACGTAACCTATATATATAACATTCCATGGCGATTTGTTGATCAGTCAAGACTGAAACTGAAACACATACAAACGAACACGCTTTTGCATTTATAATATTATACAGTTAGGATAATATTACTTTGAACCACTTTCATAGGCAAAATTTCATACAATTGAGACATAATAAAATTTAATTGAAATCAATTAATACTTTGAGCATTGACGTTATCCTGATTTATTACGTAAGATATTAATTTTTACAATTTCTTTTGTTTTATTGTTAGGGTACAAATAAATGTTAATGTCAATTTCGAAACTGAAAAACAATCGCACAAAACAAAATTAAATGACAATAAAAAAAGGTTATGGATATATGGCTTTAGTTGGAGCTTCCATCGTTTGCTAACAGATGGCCTAAATTTTTTAACTAAATAAAGTAATTGTTGTCGTATTATTTTAAAATTTCACACGTTATTACTTTTATATTTGCACGTCTATATTTTTATAAACTAAGGTATTACATTAGCTTTCATATCTAATGAATATATTTAATATATTTTTTTGACACGCTTAAAGTTTTCGTAACAGAGAAATATCTCAGCCACGCAGTTTTATCCTGGGTCTATGTAACTTCAGGACTCTACGAGCAGATGGCGCTGCAATATTTTTTGTTGACTGGTTCATTTCGAGGTTACTTGATGTGATTACCATTCTACTGGTGATTCATTATTATGTTAACATATAAATATCTTTTAAAAATATGTGTAAGTATTATATAACTTAAGAATGTTTATTTTTCAACCGCGTGTTCATTTTAAAAGTAAGATTAATTATAAGTTGATGAAATTAGGAATAATAATTCTAAATTTTTTTTTATTTTGTTAGATATACGTTAGGGTTAGATATGCGTTAGTTTATTTAATTTTGTTAATATTAACATTACGAATATTAGTAGATTATTATAAAATTAGCTGTATCTACTGTACTCTTGTGGTACTGTTTTATTTAATAAATTCATCACAAACTCTAAAGCGCCCTTACATTTAAGTTAATAAATATAAAACATAATACTTGATATTCTTGCATTTTTGGTGCATTAACCTAATCGTTTTTTTCTTAATGTAAAACGTGTTTTTAACATTAGCAGGCCAGTAGGTGTGAAATAAGCGTTGCAAAAATGATATAAAGAGACATCGTTAATGCAAAGGTTATTCATGAACAACCGACAGATTTACCACGAAGATTTCGTTGTAATTCTCATATCTGTTGGCGCTTGATGATTCAACGAAGTTTTTAGAGCGTTGACCTCGACTGACGACAGTCACTTGTAGTGCACTTGTAGGGAAGGTATTAAGTGTAGAAAAATCACGTGCAAGAGTAAATTGAAATTCATTGATGAAAAACATTTCGAAGACAAACACGAATGCAATGTTCGATTTTGTTTTAGGTACATTCAGAAGTGCTTATTGTTTTACTTTCACGTTAAATTATAATTTTGATAATGCAACAAAATATGAAATAACTTAATTTCTCGAAAATTAAAATAATAAAGCAAATGTTTTTCTTTGGTATTGAAAACGGTATCGAAGGAAAAGTTCATCCACTGCGATAGACTAAGTAGTGTCCTAGTATTGGTACATACTATAATAAAATTTTATTTCTGGCTTTTAATGTCGTTAGTAAACCAGAGTTGGAAAAGTTTTGGCGGAATCATATTCGAAATGGTGGAAATAAAGGAAAGTCTTATAAGAGATATTCCGTATATTATATTTATATAATATTATTAATTTTGAAAATTTTCTGGAACGTTTTATTTTGTTCACTTCGAAATAATATAGTATTTTATTATAGATATAAACTATATTATGTTTACTGCTTTGCTCTCGTTCTTTAGTTACAATGTACGTAAACACGCATTAATCTTTACTACTCATGTTCATACTCTACTCGTTTACCGCTTAATCTAAATAACGTTAGTTTAAAAGTACTTAGAGTAATTAAGCAAGAACCAAGGAAAACTATATTTATATTTGAACATAAAGATAAAATGATAGCCGTTGCGTTTTATAATACCTATGTGAATAAGAATGTAGATACGTATCATTATTTAATTTTCGCAAACATTTATTTACCGCATTATGCAAACGTTAGTTCATTCTAGAACAGCAATCACTTCGAGTCAACTGTAAAATAAATGTCATGAAACGATATAACTGGAATAATGCCAATATTAATTCATAATAATATTAACTAACGCTGGCTTTATTTCAATTTATTCTGTACTTAATGTCGTGTACGTTGGTTAGTAATGTCGTATATTAAAACAGCGTGTTTATGCTATATAATATCTTAAAGAAGTAATTTCAAAACTGCCCAAACAATTTTAAAAATCCTGTCACTTGATGGATCAACGCCCGGCCTTATAACGTAGAATACATTCTATCCGATTTTATAATATGGGGTAGCTGCAAAAGAGATGGTAATGATAAAAGTCGGGGAAGTACGCCTATATTTTACAAAAAGATTCCTGGAATAAGCGGATAGCAAATTGAAGTTTGCACAGCAATTTTTGGAAGCAATTTTAACATAAAGATAGAATGTGAAATTACTATCGTAAATTTCGGGGTAGTTTTAAAAAGGAAAGTCTGGTTTTTCAGAAAAACAGATCTCCGTTGTGTAATTGTACGTGTGGAACTTCTTAATCACAGCTCCCTGTGATGTAAACTAAAATAATCCTACATCCATACCGTCTGAAAACCTGCCTTTATCTTGTCACCATCCACACACTCGAACGATTCGCAATATGTATTCCACTGTCGAGAGCATTGGCGGACCGGGCGGGCTTCGTTGAAGTACATATTCGGCGTATGCCGATGATTCCGACTGATGCATCGTTCGCTTTCAAGTGGTTTTAGTACCTGGTGAAAGTACGATGTGCTCTCACAATAAATCGATCCCAGGGACAACTTTCAAAACGTTTGGAATCGATTTGTTTTTTTTCTTATGGGTAATTAAATGTACCTATTGTTGTCCAGAGGGGAAACCTCACAAATATATACTGGGTTACTTCCACTAAATAATAAAACTATAAATATGGTATATAGAGGAGTTCTCACTAATAAAAAAAGTAAGAAAACAGAAAATGCAACAAAATGTGCAAAAGAGCACACAAGTAGAAAATAAAAAAACAAAAAAACTATGCATAACATTTGCGAAACGATAAAAAGATGGATGGCGTGGAAAAAGTTGATTCTGAAAGATAAATTAAAAGATGATTTAAAAAGGGATTTCGTATAATTGTAAACGAGGTCAAAAACATTACAGCTATAGTTGCGTGCAATATCGGATAAGAAAGAATGCGTGTGAAAGAATGTATAAGATACGATTGAACAAAAATGCACAAGGTTCGATAATACCGGGGATTCATTTTTAAGACACGTTATTTTGTAATATTGATAAAGCGATTTCAAGAACCTTTGAGGTACTGTATGTAAAACAATTATTTTTATCGTGACGAATTTTTTAACTGAACATTATTAGGTAAAATTAAATAAACCGAACACGCATTTACATGCTTAATAAATAAATAAATATATATATATATATATATATATATATATATATATATATATATATATATATATATCTCTACTTATTTGAAATGCATAAAAAATACGGCGACGCGCATGTTTGAAACCGATAGACGGTGACGCTGCACAAGTGATGCGAGTGTAAAATATGACCATCGACAGAGACAACGACTCTCATTACCATGACAATGGTCATGCGGACGAAAGCTCGTCCCAAACTAGGTCACGTAGCTCGCAACCGCTTTCAAAAGTATTGCTCGACATTGCTCAATTTACGAAATGCTTTATTGGGCGGACATTTTCTGGCAAACTCGAAAAAAAGTTTCCGAATATTTAATTAGTTACAACGAATAGTTTACATCACAATGGTGAAAGTTGCGCCTTAGATCTGTACGTTTTGAATAGAAGATGCGTAATTTCTTTTGACCAGTGTGACTTTGGCACTTAGCGCGACGAGATCAATCTGGTCAGAGTAATTTTAGCCGATTTTATGTATTTTAAATTCATTACGTTTGACACAGTGATTTCATTTCTCATATACCCAATAAAATATCGTGTGTATTGAGTTTACAGTTATGGAAATGTCCCGTCGTTCGGATATTGCAATCGCTTGCTTTTACCACTTCACGTAAGTAAATTATTTTTATCTTGCTTTTATTACTCGCAACGGATATATCCCGTTTTAAATTGTTATTTCGTCGCATTTCATTTTGGGAATATATTTTCGACATGTTCCGCGGTACGGCTAAATAGATATATCCCTTCGCTTTTATGTATATCTAAAGGGTACCACTATGTCAAGGCGTTGTCAATAGTTTTAAATTAGTTTAACTAAGATTAGTTAATCAATTTTACATATTTTTTGTGACTATCAATTTTATTATAAATTGATATTTTGGTGCAAATTGTTGCTTTTTTACTGATAATAAATGAATATAATTTTATGCTAAACGTATAGACATTTCAGTGATTTGATTAGAAAGAGGCGTAAATTATTCAAAACTTTTACAATGCTCATGAATAGTAACTCTCAAAAAGGATATTGTATTACAAATTCAAAAGCCTTTTTATTATAAAGCTTTTAAACAAATAGGGAAACACTGCAGCGATTGGGAATTGGACGTGTGTTTCATATTTGTGAGCGTCTCGACCCACGCAAACGAGTCTGGAATTAACAAGTGCTTTTATTGAAACATTTTATATGCGGCCAACTGGAACACACACTCAAGTTACAAATGCGCCTATGAAATCTTTTACTCTGTAGGTGATGCACCGAGAATATTTCCTAGTATTTCAATAAATACATAGCAAAGAAAAGTATCATATTGCTTTAATTTAATATGAGTAATGTTAACAATTTTAAAATTTTTTCGTTCATCGCATGATTGACATACAACATGTGGGAAAATTTAATTATGATATTCTTTTATTTATGAATAAATACAAGTTCAGTATTTAAAAGTTGACCGCCAACTTTTAAATACTGAACTTTTCCATCGTCACAAGTTCAGTATTTAAAAATTGACGGCTCGCTTTAAAAGAAATGTATCATTAAGCTCTCATACTTATTCGGCCTCAATAGCCGCGACGCCGCGTGAAGACGTATTCAAATAATTTTTACTAACCCCAGCCCCGCCCCGCGCACCGCGACAATGTCAACAACAAGTCGTATTCGCCTTCAGTTTACGAGTAACCTCCACTGTTTGTACTGAGGAATATTCATTAAGCCGGCAGTCGACATACCGCAGTCATCAACATTTACATGTCGTTCACATTGTGACTGTATGAAGATGCTCACGTAAAATGCTGCTACAAGCGGGAAAATTAAAATATTTAATTGTGAGCCGAGTAAATTGAGAGACATAAATTTGGGACGAGAGTGAATGCCGGCGAGGGAGCTGTTAGATGTACGAGCGAGATGCTGCGCCTACCTCGGGAAGATATCTACACTGTAGTCCTCTAGATTGTATAAGCGTCCGCCGAGTCGGGTAGAATGCGGAGCTATTTAAGGTACTTTTCCGTGCATAATAAAATATTTTCCGGGCATATTTGGCTGAAGGCGTATTATAAATGTAAAGTATGCTGGCTGCGGAAGATTTGAACCGGGAAGTTGAGAAAGGTAAATTAACACTAGTGCAATATTTAGTTCAGGTAACGGAAGTCTTATTAAGTTCATTTGATTTTTATGTAGGAAAGAAGTGTTTCCACCTTATAAAAGTTACGTAAATTTCAGTTAGAATTGAATTTAATTGGGTTGAACGTGATTAGCCAATATTTGAAAGTCAAAAATTTGAAAATTATTAACATGTTATGGATTGATACACTTATTCTTATAGTTACTTCGATTCGCGATTGGGTTTCTATGCTCGGTGTTGATTTCATTCAACTTGTTTGTTTCTCGTTCTTCTACAGACTTTTGGCCGATGTAATAATATTATTGCGATTAATTTTTTCCTGTTTGAAGGAAAACCATTTGTTGTTGTGGATACTACGTAGGTATTCCTAAACAAATATATCTTGCAAATTTCAGTGCTCAATCCGTAGTTAGGTACGTTTTTGTTATTCGAGAAGAATTTGGAGAATTCGAGATGTTTTGGCAATATGCAATTTTTACACAATTATATTTAAGAATTAATGATACAAACATTTAGATAAAAAAGGAATTTATCCTTTTTAGGTCAGCAATAGACAAAATTTAATTATTTTAGTAAACTGGTTAATATTAACCAAAATATTGTGAGTTTGTTTATATCATTTTATTTAAAAAAAATGGTTATTGCGAGCAATATATTGAATACAATAAACGCCAGGAGGAAATGAAAAAGGACGAATACATAATAAACTTTTCCTATTAATGAGTACATATGTTCAAAGATTTGGAAACACCTCATAGGACAAGTATACTGGAAAAAAATCGTTTTCTTTTTCAATTGGGAAGTATGCCTAAAACGACCTGGTACTGGTGACAAATATCGACGTCGATACAAGTATACAATGATTACTAAGAAAATTCATGAAAATCTCTTGAGAACTAATTGACCTATAAATTATTACAAAATAATAATGTTAATATGTTCTCTACTGACAGGATATTTTTGGGTCATTCCATTTATTGAACCCTATTTTTCGTATTCAAGATACACCTTGTACCCAAAAATACTCAATTTTCTATAATTTTTATCTGGCAGCCTTCAAAACCCCATGGCCTCACTTGAGACCATCAACATGGAATATTAAAAACCTAAGTATTACGCTAATACATTTGAAAAAGTGAGTGCACATTAGTAACAGTAGAAAAAAAATGTAGGTCAAGTTCAGGCGAATTGGCCATAAGAAAGAAACAATATAGGCCAAGATCAGACGGCTACCCAATTTCATCTTGTGGCGAAATTGCCTGATTATAACATAGATAAGATCATTGAATAAAAATGGGATTGTACATAACAATTTTAAAAATACAATAAATAAAAATAGAATGCTGTATACAAAAACAGTTTATTACGATAGTTGTATCGTTATATATGGAATTCGTACAAGCGATTGCGAAAGCGCTTATTAGTGGATACTTTTCATTTATATATTTATATATGTGTAGTTAAATATGGATGCAGTTCTGTGAACGCAGCCACATGCACCGGCAATCATACAAAGTCAATGTAGGTATAATAAGTGCACCGGCCAAACCAGTTCTTTCGTTTGATGATATAAAATGTAGGCGCGTACGGGTCGGTCGCGAGCTGTGTGGTCGGCTCTCTCCGTCCCTTCGGCTGTAGGTACGCCAATTTCTTGCGATATCGACTCCACTTTCCGCCTTCGTTTTGTTTTAAATATTATCTTGTCTCGTTTATTGTAAGCAAGAAATACGAGTTTTAATTGCGTGTTTTTGTCGAGTTATTATACTTCAACGTAGGTACTTCTTGCTTGAAGTATCGATACATCTAACGACATGATGTGGAGTGTATACTTTTTCTGTCATACGCACAGAAGACCGGGTTCTTGCTTTCTGCAGGATTATTATATTATGGAAGACAATTTATATATGATTAATGCAAAGATAGCAGTTTAAATGCGTATTATAATATTTTTACATAGTATATACTTATTGTATTATCATTTAATTTCAGTGAGCTCTGATATTAAGCCGAACGTTGTAAATTGATTTTTGTGTATATATGTTGTAGAATTTCACAATAATCTTTAGCTAATATTTATAATAAAATAAACTATCATTTATATGATTAAATATTTACAAAATAATTTATTTCGGATAATATGTCAATATCTAATGTTTATATTACATTTTCACTTTTTTACACTAATAGTGTTAATATGTAAGTTTTCAAAGATTCAGAGACTTTTAATACACAGTGATAATTATTTCTATTTTTATTGTCATCCATTTCATAGATTATAGGAACTGTTAGCGCTTTAGTTTAAATTTCCTTCACTGTACTTTCTGTTTTTTCAGTATCTGAAACTTTACCTCTTACTGTACTTAAATGAATACGTTCGTCCATCTAATTCGTTGTTAATAAAACCTTTTATAAATTAATCTCGCTCGAGTAAAATCGGATCAAAAGATAAGGGTTGCAATTAACAAAATGGTTCACATTCGAATAAACATACAACGTATTTTAATTGAAGTTAATAACGGCTTTTTATTAATAAGTCGAAACTACTTCAGCAAAACAATCGTAACGTATAAAGTTTATAGGACAGTTTTAGTGTTAAAACGCTGTAGGTATCACTGCTGCAACTATGAAACGGTTGCCACATATTTCTTACCCACCTACACACATTAAGTAGGTGTTTAATGACATTGAGACTTAACCAGTACTTAAGAAATAATATCTGCAAGCAATACGCAAGAAAAATATTTACGACATCCGTTTATTATTATAGAACTGTGTTTATATATTAGGTAAATAAACTTGTATTGCAAAATTGTGTTTATATATTAAGTAAATAAACTTGTATTGCCATCAATAATATTAAAACGATTGAATTTTTTCTTAATGTATTGGATTCTGAGTATAGTTATTTACATGTAAAACCTTTGAATTGAAATGTTTTCATCGTAATATTAACGATTAAAATTGGAAATATTCTGCTTTCGTTCTTCAGATAACTCTAATAATTATATTTAATTTGGTGGTTAAAAAGCGGTTTCACATTCTACAAGGGTTTAGCTCCAAACACAGAGTGCAGTGCAGGATAAAGCGAATATTACTTTAACGTGAATTAAAATATTGTCAACTTTGTAAATATGTGTATATTACATAAGCGTATCATCGTTTCATAGTTATGTGATCTTACGAAATATTTATTTCTGTAAGTAGATAAATAAATAAAAATGTTATCGTCAAGTGACCAAAAATATGGAAAGTTAACATCAAAAACCACCAAGGCCCACATTCTATAGTTTCTTACTAGTTTTCTTTCTAGCTTTTGTTAGCAGCCAGCTGCTTTTCAAATAAAAATCGAATGCATGTAGGACCACATGCCAAGGTGAAGAACATATCATTTCCAAACGACGTTGTGGAGAAAACTTGTATTTGAAGAAAGAAAATTTTTCCACTAAATAGTTTTTAAGATTTATTTTTTTTTGTATGTGTTGCAAATAGTCAATATGTGTTGCAAATAATCAATAGCGTCTTATACAAATCGGACATAAGACTTTTCAGAGTGATCACTTGGTGTAAATCTCTATTGAATGCTATTATTTATTAAAATTAATTTACAAAATAAGGCCTCATAAAACTGCATTTATAAACTATTTCAAACCATTTTAAAGCGTTTTCAATATCCAAACTAGAATTTTATATCTTATTCGTTAAAATGACTTACCCTTCCCTAAAGTGAGAAGTCATTATAACTAATTGCCTTAAACCTTTAAGCATTGCCATGATAATTAAAGTTTTAGTTAAAATATTCTATAATTATTTGATAAAGGGAATTACCTTGAAATTGGTGGTGCTTTTCATTTTAAAATAGGAATCATTCGGCTTATGTATTTTTTATAAGAGTTGCTTATTTTAAGCATAATTCTGTTATTTTTATAATCGTTATTACTCGTTAAAATTTTGATTTGTCGTTCCGAATTTACATCAAGGCGATCTGATTTTCAATGTTATGATGAAGCTGATTTCGTTTTCATTCATTTCACATCTAAAAATCTTTGAGATCAGTAGTGGCATGTTATTTTGAATGTAATTTTTGAAATAAAAATAAGTTTTATAAGTATTTATATATGCTATTAAATAATGTATTTACGAATCAGGAATGAAAATAAAGTTGACTGCTTTAAAGAGAATGCTTTAAGAAGATGGATTAAAGGACAATGTTTTAAGTAGACTGTTTTAAGGAAATACTTTAGAAGACTGCTTTAAGGAGACTGCTTTAAGCAGACTGCTTTAAAGAGGCTGTTTAAGGATACTGCTTTAAGGAGAATGCTTTAAGAATAATGTATTAGGGGGACTGTTTTAAGGGGATTGCTTTAAGGAGACTGCTTTAAGGACAATGTTTTAAGGATACTGATTTAAGGATACTGCTTTAAAGAGACTGTTTGAGGACTGTTTCAAAGAGACTGCTTTGAAGAGATTGCTTTAAGGAAAAAGCTTTAAGGAGACTACTTTAAGGAGACTGCTTTAAGGAGACTATTTTAAAGATACTGGTCATATGGAGTTGGGGCTGTGTGTTACAAGAATGGAAATGACGCTTCTATATAAAGAAAATATTGAAATAAGCCCCTCAAATTTTTATTTTAGCAATGAACTATATAATTAAAAATGTATTTTTTACGAAAATTGAGATTATGTTTCATAATAACACGCAAATCGATTTAATGGACTATTTATTTTCTTTCTACTGAAAACGAGATTTTTTTGTAACTCTAAATAATACAGTTGGTATAATAAATCAGTATTGATTGTAGAAATCGTCTGAATTTACGAAACTCGCCAGGGTCGTTGGAAAAATCTACGTAACACTCGAAACAGCGCATTTCATATATTCACTAGCATCAAAATATGTAACGAATATAGCTAGTTAGTTAACATGTTATTTTTAATTTATTTTGGGAGTGGCTATACGTTTACCTATTTACGAATATTGATCTGATTATAAAAAATAATAAAAATAGAAATATGTAAGCAGTCAAGTCATACTGTTTTCTTTATTCGTTACTAACAATTTTTCACAAATTAAAATTATAACATACGTTTATTTACGAAAATAGCTTTTGCTTGTTTTGGGTGCTGATCATAGACTACGTTTTATTTTTAACGTTTTCCCGATCGTTAATCGATTATAACTTTCAAAATGATCGAATATATAAATATCAACTTTATAGCCTACTTTCTATTTCTATGACATCAGGTTCATTTTCAATGAACTCCTTAGTTTTAAGGATTCGATAACCAAACTACGAACCCTTATCGTTTCGCCATATCCATCTGTTTAATATATTTATAACTTCTACAATATTATGAAATAGAATGTTTCAACATAAATTCAATTTTAGTTTACATTAGCATGTAGGATCACACGCCTCATTGTATAGAGTATCATTGAACATGTCTTTCAAAAAATGTTATGGGTATGCAATGAAAACATTTTCGGTATAGGAATCCGTTCATGAAAAATTAAACTTTACAGTGGCAATTTTTTTAGTTACTTTGTCCCCTTCTCCTACTAATTAATCCTCTATTTTGGTATACCGAAAAGTATTCACAATAGTAGTGTGCGCATATATATATATATATATATATATATATATATATATATATATATATATATATATATATGTATATATCGAAATTAAAAGGAAAATTATTACATCTAAATAGGCTCTACTAGTTTACGAGTAATAATCGACCGATTCATGACATGTAGTTGGGTCTGCAAAAAGAAAACTCTATAGAACTCTCCTAAATCAACTGCAAATATAACCTTGTACTTTAAAATGTATATTTATTACAGCTGTGAAAGATATACTTGGCAATATATTTGTGTATTCACATGGTGAAAAATAATATTAACATTTATAAATAGTTCAGTAGAAGTACTATACATGCTTAAATGTTTATATGCGCCTAACTGTGCAAAGAATTCTACGAGCGGGTTATTGGTCGTTTTTAACAAAAAAATGTTTCCTACAATAAGTTAGTATTCACGAATAAAATTATTAATCTAAATACTGAGATTAGACGGGTAGTGACATTGATGTATCCACTTAAATACTTACCTAGTTTAATCGGATAAAAACAACTTTGTTACGTTCGGTGACACCGAATGTACGGCGCCTACCTTATATATGTATGGTAGGCACCGTAGGCACTAATATCTTCGAAACATATAAGTGCTTCCAGTGTTTACGTCTGGAGTCTTCTCTAATTTTAGCTAATTTTCTATTTGTCTTTGAAATTTTTTTTGGTTCAGTAATTTTGCACAAGTAAATGTCTAATTGTCTCATATGGGATCTTCTATTATATCATTACCTTATCCAAACGTCTTATATTTCACCGTGTTAAAATAAGAAACTCTAATCTGCAGCCACTATCAAATCTCTTACGAATTATTCGCGGATACAAGTAACATTAAATAAATATAATAATAACTTATAGTTCGTAATTATAATGTTGATATCTTAGTAATAGGATTCGGTTACTACTTTTTTTGATTCTATTTTTTTGATTTCCACAACATTTATGCATACACAATAATTCTTAAAGTTTATTTCGTTTATAATTATCGAAATAAAAAAGTTTAGTTATATTACAATTTAGTGTAGTTTTATGTTTAACACTGCGAAATAAATTCAAAATGCCAACTAGAAGGAACGAGCCGCCAAGATCTAAATTACTTTTATCTATTATAATCTATGCTTTTAAATTAAACACGGGGCAACTTAATCACCATTAGCTGCCATTCTTCGATAGACAAAGTAATTACATGCGGGTCTATATCTAATTATAGAGAAACCTCGTAATAAACTGAATGCCTATATACGTAACTGTAGCAATGCTTGGCGTAAACAAGCAGATAACTTAAGAAACCAGAGTCATGCGAACAGTTGTTGTTTTTTTGTTTTGTGAAACTGGTTTCGTTTTATTTGTACTTTTAACTTATTCTTATAATATAATACTTTTTTATATTAAGAGTTAAAAAAAACATATACGTTATGATATTTTGAAGAACTTCCTTTGTCTTAACAGCTTCCTTCACCTTTCTCGTCTTTAAACTATTTCCATATTTATTAAAATACCTAAATATTTTCTATTGTTATTTCGGGTGTAATTTTGGTTATTTTCGTTAAAGTGATAAAATAGAAATGATTAATAATACATAATTTTATTACTCAACTACACGCTAGGCCAACGATTCGAAGTTCACTTTCGAAATGCTTCATTTAAGTGTTATTTATATCTCAATACCACGCAAGCTTTAAAGGGTTGATGCCAAAATTATGATTGGTTTGTAATATGTATATATATATATATATATATATATATATATATATATATATATGTATATATATATGAGAAACTAAACATCTCTACATTTTACATTCCTTTTCAAGTTTTAAACAGAGATAACTATAGAATCAAAATTAGGTTCAATCCGAATAGAGCAAACATATTGACATATTCGATATATGCACAGAGTGTAGTAAGGGTTGGGGAAGTTTCTTATTAATAATATTCGTTAATTGCTTTTAGAATCAAAACTATTAATTATTTTTACCATCGTACCTATTTATCACGTTGACCTTATATTAAACCTGCTTATATTTTCGTCGCTTTAAGTACATAATTATAATATTCACATAAGCGTTATAAACGCATAGCTGATCCGCAATAATACGTAATCTCATCCAGAAAACTTAAAAGAAACTACCAAATATCTTATCGCCACCACTAACAATCATCTCCAATAATTACCTCCATTATTCAAATACTTACCCCGAAGGCAGCGAGTTGTTCTATAAAGAGGTGGACGGCAGGCGGGCTCAGTGAGCGCTGAGAGCCCCTCGAACGATCCGCGCCACGCAACACCATTTATCCATTCCGTCGTGCGGCGATTTTTATGATTGGTCGCGTCCCTTCCTAGCCCGGGGGAACTATTACGCCCTTTAACTATGTAATTGTGTTAGCACTCGGGGCGCTTAACCGGGAACTCGGCTCAGACTTTGTTGTAGATACTTACCTAAGGAAGTACTTTGTAAAAGCATTTTTAGTCTTGCACTTTGCATCTAGATTTAAGATTTTAGGAAAACGTTGTAAAAGTTTCACTGCTTTAAGAGCAGGTGTATTTTAAACCTAGAGTTAAAATGGTAGAGCTTTTATATAAAGGAGTTAAAAAAGAAGAGTTGTTGATCTATATAAGCAAAATAAATTTTGAAACAATTTTTTATCGTTAACCAATCGAAAATTACTTCAAAATTTAAACAAATTCGAGAAATTTTATCTCTTACAGATTTAGAGGTCTCGTGGAAATATTGAGCGTCTTTAACTATGTAATTAAATTTATTATTGTGGCGTTTATTTACATAATACACGAATGTACATATTTCAGACAGATACATATTAAAAACATTATGTAGTCTATATTATCTGCAATCTACATTAAATATATTTGCAGTTGAAGCATAAAAATGAATTCGTTCCGCGTAGAAGCTTCGTTGTTTTATTGTAACAAATTGATGTAAAGTTGACGTGGACGCCGCCGGGGTTAAATTGAAAGAATCACGAACGTGGCATTATGTAGATACAACAAATGACGAACGGAAATTGCCACGTACCAAGTACGAGGCGCATCGAGCGTGTTTGGAGACACTTCTGTCGCTTGTGTCGTTTCCATGTGGGTGTCGTGTTAGTGTTATCGACTTTACGCTTGGGTTTCAATTTCTATTTCTCCTAACTATATACAATGGGATTTTTGACGGGAATGTATAATAGGATTTTAAATATACTGTGCTCAATCTGTCATTGTTATTATGGTACCTTTAATATATTGTGCTCAACTAGACACGCATCGAATTAGGTTCAGATTAGCTTTGTGTGCTCAAACTGTTTTTATAAATTGTTTTTATAATTAGTTACTACTTAACCAATGTTTTTTTTAAAATCTGTTATAGTTTAAACGTATATGTTCCTACTGCTCAATTCTGATTTAATCTTATTTTCAAATAGTTTCTAATGGAAAGTTTAATAAGTAGGTATACTAATAGTCGAACGTGGTTCAAACCTATAAAATATTGAAATTGAAAAATGATTGAGAAATACCTTAATATTTTATTAATAAAGCAAAATTAAAAATAATGTAAAAAGCCCACAACAATATTAAAAATAATAAATAATAAAACTATTTTACGTAATACATTTTTCATAATAATAAAATAGCCTAGTTTCTTTTTAGAAAATATAATCAAAATCAAGCAAAGATCCCTGGAAAATAATTTCTTAATACAGATTAATTAAATAATATTTCTAGAAACGACTATTAACTCGATTACTTCTTTCATCACCACACCTCACTACATATTTCCGATTAACCTCGCTTGCCATCCCGAAACACAATCTCATCATCTCTAATAGCAACCGCTGAGATACACCTTTTTCATCCAAGGGCAAGATAGGGCGGATTACAGCATCCCCCGCCAGAGGTTTCTAATTTGATTTGGAATGCTCCTCCCTTCATATTTCCTAATTATCGCTCGAGGCTCGGTTCGTTTCGGCGGCAGCGTCGTATTGCAGCCCTACCTCTTCTACGGTCTGTAGCTCATGGAGCCATTTAGAAAGTCATTTTCTTGCACGGATACGTTGGCTATACGGCGTGATATACTCTTTTGTGGAAAAGAGTATAGGCAAATAAATTTTCTAATTGTTCTACATATATATTTATACGGATCTATTTCTTGATCATCATACAGGTACAAATAAGAAAATCACATGCATATTACGAAATATATATTTTGAAAAAAGTAAATATACAAGTTAGATAAATTCAGATCTTTATAAGATTAATTACAAATCAGCCTATATAATACAATTTTAAAACATTTTTTTAGTAGGTTTCATAAAAACGAAATAAAAGTAGCAATCAGTTTGATGAAGATATCAAATCTAATATCGTATATATCTAGAATATTAATAATAATATTTATTGCGTTAAACAATGTATTTAAAGATATTAAATAATAGTAATAATATAAATTAGCTTAGCGTTTTTTTTTTAAACTAGCTACAGTCAGCTTGTTAAAAATACTTATGTACATTATCTTTCTGATTTAAAGTATTTAAGGTAAACAATAAAATACATAGACCTGAAAGAGATTTATAATAAAGTTCATAATAATTCCGAATCGATCATATTATAGCGAATAAGAAAAATAAATTCGAGGATGACTATTTTATTAATTACTTATAACTATTGTTATTAGTCTCTAATTGCTTCCATTTTGAATATAACTTTAATACTATAACAAATCATAAATGTTTATGTTGTCGTTAAATTACATAATATTGTATGTAACTTTTATTTAATGTGTTTTGTTTATTTGTTTATCGGCAATAAAACAAACTTTTAATAAAAAAACGAAATTAAAATATTTGTTGGAAACAAGATACGGTTATAAACATGAGGTATTCCTGTTCTTTCCTTTACCTTTACGCGTAAAAATATGTTTTCTTTTTTGTTCTTTTGGCAATCTATCCCGACTGTCTGAGAGTAATGGCCATATCCGGAAATTAAACAAAAGAGCTGTGTACAGTTTTCAGGTTAGGTTAATATGACACCGTAAGATCTTTTCAAGAAACGGCATCAAAACTTTACTTTGTACGGGTTTAAAACAAAGTAATCTGTCAGAAATAATTAACATTCATTTTTTATCGCAAAGTACAGTATGCACATGTGATTCAAATTTAACCTTGAAGCGAAACGTCAAAGAGTGATGCCAATTTTGTAGTAAAACAATGAAAAATGTTAATTATACATCTCCCACCAACTGTTATCTGTCCCGTAATCATTTTGTTGTGGTTATCGTTTTTGTGTATATATTTTTGACAAGTAAATCTGTCAGAGCATTTTATGTGTTTAAACAGTTAAATTAAAAAGTATCAAAATTCTAGAATATGAAATGAATTTGTAGAATATGTATTCACTTTACGAGAACCAAGTTGAAAGTGGCCATAGCACTTCCTGTATACGAAACGACCGTTCCGAATTTCTGCGCATAGCGAGGTGGATGAAAATTTTCAGGCAATTAATTATCTTAAAAAGAGAATAAAAATAAATGGGGCAATTTTCCCTTCAGAGATAAGAAAAGTTTTCTTTGTCTACTTTTTATTATAATTTACATTTGAAGTCTCTCTCTAAAGGTTACGCGCAGCATCTGTCCGCCCGCCGGTAGGCAACGATAAACGTGTCATAAAAGTGTATTTATTGCACTTAAGAGCGGTAACAGAGGACAAAATAATCCTCGAGTTTTTGTTTCTTTATTTAAATGACTCGTGTTATGCAAAGTTGGATGGATCGTCTTCTGTAAATTTAAACTCTTTGCTGAAATTGAGAAGATACCTAATGATTTTTTTTAAATACTCGCATTTTATTTAATTTTTCACTGTGATTGTGATTCTATATAGTTATTGGCTATCAAGTGATTTTTTCACAGTATTAAATTTATGATAGTATTAAATTTAATTGTAAATATGTAAAGAGAAATTTGTAACTATTCTTTTATTTAAAATTTGCCTTAAAATGAAATGATCTTGAAAAAATTATAATCTGTTCATTGTACCCGAATTTATTTTAACATTTTAATCAGTCAGAATACCTAATGTTTTCAATTTTAGATAAATTCAAAATCTAAGTATATAGTTGTGTACCGATTAATCAATTATAATATCTAACTGATCTTGTCATAAGTATAGCATAAACTAAGTTAGTTATTATAAACCAAATAAGTATGGCGGTGTGTGAGACTCGACATAACGTGTGAAATTAAAACTTTATTTGAAAATATTTTTTCAAATTACCTGAGTTTATTAACATAATTGTCGAATGAAATATTTCAAATCGCAAACGTGGACGTTCTTAAGAGGCTTATTCTAATATAATACCTCCCAAATAAAGCTTTACGGGGTAAGAATTGCTTCACTGAAATCATAAAGCGAACTGCGATTTTAAATAGGTGGAACCTTCCGAGAGCCCGATTTGACGAAAAAATATTTAACATATAAATTGGCAATTTGATGCGAGGCAGAGACCCGTGGCAATTGGAATATCTTAAAATGAGTCGGGAGACGGGCTCGGAACGGAACGACGGGCAGCGGCGCTACCGCGGCGCGCACTCGGCCAAGCGAGCTCGCCAACTCAATTCACTTTTATCATAAAAATTAAATGGAGATTAAATTTTCAAACCGTATTCATTTTCGACGAAATGTCGAGAAGTCGAGAGTTGCGAAGATTTGAACACGCCTATTTATCGGTTGGCATTTAATGCGGTTGGACTTTGAACAGATTAGCAATTGTAATAATTTTATTTATATTTTAATTTAAAATTTGCTCGAAATTTGCTTTCAGTTTGGATTATTTTTTTATTTATTTGATTTTAGATTTAACATTTGGTATATTAGGTACTGAGCTCTGGAAGATTTATATAACTGCGTAATTCTCCAAATTATAATAAATTTGGAAAATTACCTTGTTTAAATTTACATAAATAACAAATTTAATGGATCGTGTTTCCTATTTTTTACACTTTAATTAATAATAAAACGGTTGAAAAATATATGTGGGTATATAATCTTTGTAGTTTAAACACTATGGACGTGTGAATTGTAATGGATTTGATGATAAATTGTATAATTTTTGTACAAAAAAAAATCTTTTCCCAGTAACAATAACTGACATGGCAAGCTTCCTATGACGCCTTCAGAGCAAAAATCGGTTCGAAATATTTCAATTCTTTAGATTAATTCACATAAATAAAAGTAAGTACTTTTGTTTTAGGTAAAAATAACATAATATATTTTCACAATTAAATGAAACTACGTGATGTAGTATTATTTCTACTTTCTTTAAGTTCTTTACCCTGACCTAGGTTTCGTTGTATTACAACATCTTCAGGTGGGATATTAGCAAAATAATATCTTTGCTAATATCCCACCTGAAGATGTTGTAATACAATGAAATCTAGGTTGAGGTACAGAACTTAAAGAAAGTAGAAAGAATACTACATCACGTAGTTTCATTTAATTGTGAATAACGAATTTCTACAAAATTAACGCCAAATATATTCAATAATATATTTTCACGAGAGTTCTACGCATTCCCGATGCAAAAACAATCCTCTCCTGTAGATAACCGTAACACAGAAAACTTTTCCAATCTCCATAACCGCTTCTTCCACCCGGCCTTCCGCAAAAACACTCGCTGAGGAAAGTATATTTCCTTCACGTAATAAACTTAAATAAATGTCACGTAGCAACCCCTGCCGACGAATGAAAACAATTTATTTTCACAGCGGCGCGGCTCCATTGAATCACATTCGCCATACTTTGTGAAGTATATTCCACTTGTTATGAAAGGCGACGGAGCTATCGAATATAAATTGAAATCCCCCAGTGCATGCGCCCGAGTAGAGCGTCGCTCCGGTACTCTTGCTTGCGTCAGCCGCCGCATTTTGGTTCAAGCTTCTAAAAGCGGTCGGCTATATCTTGTTATTTACGTATGCTATTAAGAGTGTCTCTAATATGGGACAGTAATTTTAAAATATATTTAATCTGGCAAGATTTCAGCATTTTGTCACGTATGTGTATGTAAATAATGTGACCTTTTATAAAGAATAATTTATTTTATCAGTTACGAGAAATACTGTTTTCAAATGGTCTTTCTTCTTAATATTCAATTAATATTTGAGGATGATGATCAGCTGTTTATTTGAAACCCCTCTGCTATACTAATTTCATATATGTTCAGCTGCTTGTACATACATCTTTTATTATATTGAATATATTTGGCGTTAATTTTGTTGAAATTCATTATTCACAATTAAATGAAACTATGTGATGTAGTATTATTTCTAATTTCTTTAAGTTCTTTAACACGACCTAGGTTTCGCTGTATTGCAACACCTTCAGATGGGCTGTTAGCGAAGATCTTCAGGTGGGCTGTTAGCATCTTTACGAACAGCACACCTGAAGGTCTGATTTCTTTCATTATATTTATTATTCTTAGTGTCTTCATGGTTGGACATGTCGACGATAGTCTCTTCACCATCGTCGGAAAATATACGTTATTTATTGATTTTTTTCTTCATTTTGAATAAAATTACATATAAATATGTTGAATTATTTGAAGTGTTTTTATCTTTCACATTATGGGTTTTCCCCAAGGCTCAATATTAGGACCCTTTCTTTTTCTTGTGTACATTAACCATCTGCCTTTTTTGATTGAAAAATTTGCTGAAAAAATATTGTCTGCTGACGATAAACCTCTCATATTTAAAATAAATTGATATATTGTACAATTAGATGACGCTTATAAAGCAATGTTACAAATATTTAATTCGTTTACGGTTAATAATTTACTACTCAATGAAAAAAAAAACTAAGTACATTAAACTTACTGCTCCAAATGTAAGACTATTAACCATTAATAATAAAATGGTTTTTGTTAGCACAACAGGTATTTCTTGGTATATTACAATAGACAGTAAATTATAATTGGGAGATCACATTTCACAATTGGCAGGGAAACTTAGTTCCGTTGCATATGCCGTTAAGAAAATCAGAGATATAACAAATGTTGAAACTGCAAGTATTGTTTATTTTAGCTACTTTTATAGCATAATGTCGTACGGTATATTGTTGTGGGGTGGGGCTGCTAATATTGAATCCATTTTTATTTTGGCAAAAAAGAGCTATTCGCTCAATGTGCAAATTTAGCTCTCGAGATTCGCTTAAAGAATTATTTAAAGTAATTAATATACTCACATTACCTTCACAATATATTTTTGAAAATATTTTATATGTGGGGAAAAAACGAGTACTTCATTGTAAACATTGTGATTGTCACAGTTACAACACTATACACAAAGGTTGGTAGTTCATTTGAAGGGTAGAGTGTACGCTTCTATAATAAAAATACCAGAAGCTGTATTGAAATTATCAGAAAAACATTTTAAACAAGTTGTTAAGACTCATTTACTCAAAAAAGCGTATTATAACATTGACGATCATATAAACAACAAAACTGACTGGAGTCCTCACTCTAATAATAATGAATATAATATTATTAATATAATTAATATACATATATATATATATATATATATATATATATATATGTATATATATACGTAGTATATATATAATTTCCGTCTACTTCCGTCTACTGTCCGAAACTTCTTCTTCTTTCGTCTTCATAACTTTTGTTGCTTCCTCCAATTTCTATAATACTTATATTTTATACTTTACTACTTTCATTACACAGCCATTAATTTTGCCAGGTACGCGTGGTCTCAAGTTAATAATGAGATTGTTGATTCAATAAACTATATAATTATATTAAATCAACTTTCTTATTTATTTTTCTCCAACTATATTTTCTATTTTTACATAAATATAATTTTACAGTCATTTTTTCAGTAATAATTATTTTATAGTCATCAAAATTTAACAAAGTCCGTCTTTCACTTGCGATACCTAAGTACTTGATATATTCTTGAGATATAGGTACTACACCTAATAAACACATATCATCCTGTTCTAATAAGAAAGTATAATCGGCAACATGGGATTGAAATAAATACTTAAACAAAACTTTACAGAAAGAAAACTTTGTCCAAAATTAATAAAATTTGTCACCACTTTTAGACAACCGATTGTACAACAGGTATAGAGGGTACCGCATACTTACACTACAATCTATATGTGCGTGTGAGCTCACACGTGACACGCTCGCGTATACCAAACAGGCAGGCAAGCAGGTACATGTTCATCCACGTGAATGAAAAAAATGTAAGTCATTCCAACTAACAACGAGCTTCGAGCGGTCCATTCGATTTGTGAATTCAATTTCGATAAATGCGATTTTGTACGTTCTCTTCGTCTCCGGCTCGCTTAACGGCGGTTCGCTTGCGCAAGGGAATTTTAATACGGCCTCGGTACGGACTTCGTCATTATCGTACGTATAAATGGTAATCCCCGATAAACGCCGATGTATATGTACGCACGTACGTACTTCATAAAGGTCTAATATGACTGAACGGTTGAAATTAACCAAGGTTTATGAACTCAACTATTTAGGTAAATTACTTTACTATCGTACTAACTGGACTTAACGTTTCCAGCTCTGTAGCCGACGAGAAATTCAACCTTTTGGACGCTGTTGTAATAGCTTTATGAATTCACTTGAGCGTAGAAGCGAGTTAAGATAATAACTATTATTAAGTAAGCACATGCATACAGGTTAGAGCAGGAATTCCCAACCAGGGGGGCGCGCCTCCCAAGGGGGGCATAGAGGGATGTCAAGGGGGGCGGAAGGCGTTTGCATTTTAGAAAGAAAAAACAAAAAAATATACAAACAACATTAACAAATAACATTACAATGTAATGTTTAATTTATATGCATAAAATTAATGAAATTAAATATCATATTCACTATTATTACCACAAACTTGCGAAAAATTTGACGTTTTGGTGTACATTTTTTGTTGAGAAATCAGTTTGAGTGTGTAAAATTATTGTGTCTCACTGTTAAAAGGTAAGTTTGTGTATTTACAAACTTCAGTTACCATTTTTATTTAATTTACTAAATCAAAGGGGGGGGGGGCATGAAAATATAATTTATAGTCCGGGGACCCTCAACAAAAAAAAGGTTGGGAAACAGGGTAAAATAAAATATTGCGGAAATAAAAAATAAAAAATTTTGGAATGATTTTAAAATTAGTTAAGAATGTATTTTTCTCGGAGTTTATTTGATGAAAATTATTGTTATAAAAACTACGTGCAGAGGTCGATCTGCAGATTGCAGATATATATAGTAGTGTTTTATTACTGAATATGCATTTTACTATTCACATTTTTAGAAAATAGTGAAATAAACCGCAGCTTATTTGTCGGATATTACAACAAAGACGGTTAAGTCGCATTATAAGCAGGAAACTTGAAATATAATTTATTTTCAGTACAATTTTAAATTATAGTTTAAATAAAAATCAAGCTTGCATACGTGTAATAGCTAAATTATGACCGTGAAGAGTTTATTGTTGTGTGAGTAATATCTGAAGGCTAACGAAAATAGGTTGGCCTTATAATGCTTTAGCTTATTTGGAATGAGATTGTGTCATAAATAAAATAAAGTTATTACACAATAGATGATACGAATGATTAAATGGAAGAAAAAAGCTTAGACGAATTTATGCAGGAAAGATAGATAATCATTTGTTATTGCAGAAGAATTCCAAATATGGTTTACCTTTATTTTCAGGCTAAAGCTAGAGCAAGATATGAATCTTGCTCTAGCTTCACAAAAGTGTATGATCAAATAAAGTCTTGCTTCCGACTTATCGTTAGCCTTGTTAAATAACTAAGTATGTATACTTGTTCAATAACTAAGTATGTATACCTAGTCGCAATCAATGTACCTGGTCGCAACTCGGCATGCGAATAATTTTGCTATTTATTTCACCCTAAATGTATTGTCACTTTATTTAATTGCAGTTATAAAATAAATTGATAACACTTAGACCTTGCCTTCCCCTGAGTTTCTACGTTCTATGCGGTACATAGAACGTTTTGAAATTTACTGTTACAGTGGTCCATATAAATGAGTAAAAAAACACAGAAAAGCGTAAAATTAAATGTAATAAAATAAATGCTGTTCTAGGCATTGCAATGATAATGGTACAATACTAAATTCGGATACTAGAGTAAGTAAGAATAAAAAAGTATGCAATAGAAAAAAAACTATATTTAATATAAAAATATATAAACAAGTTAATCGAGAATTGTAAAATACCATAACAGTTTATTTTAACATCACTTCTAGACGAAGTGACTTTATGAACAAGTACCTAAATAATATCGATATGGACAAAACTCATATTCGAATTTATCTAGTGATATTGCAATTAACTATACTTAATTAAAAATATATCTAATTTAATTGTAAGAACATTGTAATATCGTAGATATATCTAATTGCTTTGAGAGCGTATTTTTATCTGCATATTGAGTTTAGCAATGTCAATGAACTAGCAAAATGTCAGTCGAGCAAGGACAAGCTATTTATAAGTAATTCAGATATATGTACAAGGAAGAAAAAAGAGAAAAACATTAGTAATTATGTAGTTCATATTTGTAGACATTTTAAACGTAAGAAAGAAGACAATATTAAAAAAAAGAAATACAGATTTTTATTTCAAGGCGGTTTAAACGTAAACAAAGTTGAGTAGAGGCAAAAGTGAAAATATTTAAAGTACCTACGTCCGGCACGTTGAATTTAGGTTAGTTTCAATTTTGTTGTTAAATATTTACGTTTAGAGTAAAGAAAACACGAAACTTTTGAAAAAAAAACGCTTAAATATCTGTAGGTATAATTTTTCATTTATATCATTTATAAATGTCTACTTAAATTTATTGTTGTTACTAAGATGTCATGTTACATTATTGTTCTAACCGAAGTTATTGTTTTTGTTTACCTTAATACTAAAATGAGACTATTCAGAAGTAATTCTTGAACAAAAACTTATGCAGACAATGAAAAGTACGAATTATGATTATTCAACTTCAAGTTTGTTATGAAGTAAATGAATTTGATCAAAATATATTTATAGAAAGTTAGACTATCCGATTAAACATATTTGAGACTTAAAAAGGTGATTAATTTCAACTTAAATGTTGTACGAAATATACTATTCATGTGAACATACCTATAAAGTGTGGTTTGTTCGAAGCACAGTAGGTATTCTGTGTAAATATCTATAAATATTCTATGCAATAAACAAGTACACTGAAAGAAATTTTGTGACCTATTTAAAATATATCCCGATTTCATTTTAAAAAATTCCATATTTATTTCAATGTTTAATCTTAGCGATTCGTTTTTAAATTCAATACAATAAACACATATATGTCAATACTAAATACTGCACAGTAACGCCTACTTGCAATGTATATCAATACAAATAAATATTTAGATATGCATAGATACGCACCTACCAATCCAAAAGTTAACAAAGAATTTTGCTGTATCACGTACATCATAACGAAAATGAAATGAAAACAGAAAAAGAAATGTAATTAAATCAAGCAACTTAATTTCGGGTTCGCCTCTCAAAGTAATATTAAGATATGAACAAACATCCGAGAACGAAGCCACAGACTCAGTCGATACAGTCCGCCATCTTAGTTACTCGTCGCGCGCTTGTCTCTCATTGGCTGGCACGAGCCAACATGGTTGCCATGCGTGTTTTGAAATGAGATTTACTTTGAGAACTATGTATGGAGGTCGAGGCGAGAAAGATTTAAGTCACATGTTGGTATTCGAAAACAATCCTTATTATAATGAGTATTAAAGAATAAACTTGCGTCTCGATGTTGTTCAGATTTAAAACTGTTCACGTTCTCCGAAGATTCGTCTAATTCCAAGATTTAAATGAAGGTTCCATTAATGATCTTTTGGATGCCGAGAAATTCTTTTGATACCATTGGATTAAAATGTGACGATAAAATGTAGAATAAGACTAATATTCATGACCGCCTTCATAATTTGTGAGATTGCGTTCAATAATATTGGATGTCTGTCAATTTGCATGCTCACAAATTAGCATACGAGTCAATTTGTTGTGATAAAAAATTAATCGAGCTTTTACCTACGCGTGGTATTTTAAAAGTCTTTACAAGCATATTTCTTCTCCGCTTGTTTTGACAGCGATATCCTTTCGAGTCCGGGTACTGTTATTTTCGAAATATCGTTAGTTACGTATTTATTTACATAGAGGTAGGTAATTAAATTTGACTTACTTATATATTTTGATCCAAATTTTATTATCTTATTAGTTTAATGTTTTAAAATCTTAGTGTTGATTATTACATTTATGGGTTATATTTTTTTATCCTTTTCGCACTTATATTATTAAAATGTTTTTGTATTATTAAAATGGTACCTACTTGAAAATAAATGGTCAGAATACATTATTTTAAAGAAGTTGATAATATTTTCCCAGAGGTAGATGTCAAATTTTTTATTATAAAGTAATAATGATATTTTAAGAATATGCATTCAAGTGTGCAATCAATTTATTCTAAGCGGTGTAAAGATTTTTTAAATTCATGTCCACCTCAAGATATATCAATTTTTTTACATTTGTTCTACGTAAGCGTACCATTGCGTTAACCGGCTATTTTTTATTATTATTTTATTTGAAGACTATATTTTTGGGTATTTCCAACTGCTTACCCACTTCCGACTTTAAGATCCACCCGTGCTCCCATTATAAAGCCCTAAGAGAACTCGATCTACCCTGGTACCTACCAAAGTGGATTAACTTATCCCAATTACCGCGTGTCGTCGTGGGACTAGTCGCAGGGTAGCGGACACGGCAGTCACACCTTCGTCGACGGTATTTTACACACGAGCAGATTTAAATATGAGATCAGGTTCGTCGCACCTTATGTCTTTTGCGTTTTCTAGGGTACATATAAACACAGTAGTTTAAAATGGTCCGTCCCTTTATGAAAATTCTGAGAAAAGTAAAATTTTTATTTTTGTTCAAAGGCATTTTTAAAAACTAGATTATAAAAATATAATTGTCTCTATATGTAATATAAGAAAAATATGTACTCAAAGAGTAATGTATCAACAAAATTGCGGCAAAATGGTCCAATTTGGTTCGAACTAGTTTTTTTTAAGCAATTCCATTTCTTTGTTATTAAAAAGAAAATGTAACACTTAAACGTTGTGTGTATTGACTGCTAGATAGGAATTATCATAGCATAATTTAAACGTCAAGGTAGCCTGAGTGTTCTTCGCGAATGTAGTTGTTACTCATCGACAATACAGACGATACCATGAATGATGGATCGAGAGGTACGCAACAAAGCTTCCACTTTGTTCTCTTAAAGCATTTTTGCTTTTTGTTTGACCTTCCACTAAGATAAGATGCTGTCGTTATGTGATATTAGATATTTGGTTTACGATACGATTCGTGTAACGATTTTGAGAAAATCATCAGCTAACTAATAAACGCAGTACTGTAGGTATTTACGTGGTTCGGAGGGCGGAATGCGGCAAAAATTCAATTCGTACGTAGCTGCTAATCATTAAGCCGCGGTCGGCTACAGTAGCGCGGGCGCCCGTTATTAACTTTCCTAAGTACTGCGGCTAGGACCTTAATAAAGTTGTTCTTTAACGCGAGGGTCGCCGTGCGGCCCTTAGCGCAAGCGGCCGGGTAATCTATGCGGCGCGAGCTTTTCTGGGCCGACTATGAATAAATCATGCCTCGCCGAGTTGTTGCCGAGCGCGATTGTAAACGCTGAAATATTAGAGTGAAGTGAAATATTTTTCATTCGTGGGAAAAATTAAGCTGAAAGAAATTATAAAGTAGTTTAAATTACGTATTTATTCTCAAAAGGCAAGCCTTTATACATATTGATATGCGTCTGAATAGAGGCGTGGATTTCATATCTATGTATAAATAGGATTTAAGCTTTTTCACATATTAAGTTCCTTAGAGAATATTATTTTTTTTTGCTAAAATAGAGTATTCCACCTTTATTACTGAAGCTATTGAACCAAAAATGTATAAAAAACAGGTTTTTTTAAAACTGAACAGGAAGTCACAGAGGGAACTGCAGAGATTATCTTAGGTTTTAAAATTTTTGAAATGCACGCCATGTTTTACGTCTGAGAAGCATATAGACGGCAGTAAGTTTACGTTGTGAAAAATTAATATTTGTAAATATTTTAATAGAGATACTACGTACACTTAAACGTTTGTAAGTATTTAAATATGTACGGAATCCTCGTAGTACGAGTTCTCCTAACGCTTAACAGTTTTTTATCTATGTTTATGGAATTAAGTAAGTAGATTTAAGATAAAAATTTAGGCATATTCTTTTTTGACAGAATCATCGACTACAATACTAATTCCAAAAAATTAAGAAGTTTCCAATAAGATTCCATTTTGATTCAATATGCTGAAATATACCACTATTGATACAAAATCATTTCTTTTCACCATATTTGATTGCCCTTCAAAAGTTGTTTATTTACAAGCTCGGCACGTTTATTCAGAATTTCTCGCATTAAGTCCTCTGACACAAATGCTACAAATACTTTGCTCGTACGTTTACCAGGTATTTACTCGTATTCGCTGCAGAGGTATTTCGGTATGTAAATGCTTAGGGCCGCGCGTGTTCTGTTTAAACGGATGCCTGGCGGCGCGTAACTCCACAGCTTCAAGCCGAAACGCCTATAAGCAATAACAAAAGGGACACCCCACTGTAGCGAGATCCGAGGAAGAGAAATGTATTTGCATTTCAAGCATATAATAAAGAGAAGATGAATATGAAATTTCGTTTTTAAGGGGCAACCGTCTTATACAAGAAAAGAATGGTGTAATAAAATTTACGCTTAATATAAGGAAAACATCCTCCGTACCAAAGTGAAATGTCAAAATAAGTTTTTCCGCGGTAGATGTATGTGTACACTATTAAGATTCGTGATGAGTCGTTATGAATCTTTGAAGCTGAATGAAGGTATAAGTTTAAAACTATGCTGAGAAATTCTTACTTTATTTAGAAAAATTCTGTAATTAACAATACGTATATCTATATTATTAACATTAAACTAATACGTAATAGACAATATAGTAAATAAATAGAAGAATAAAAAATTAATTTGCTGTACCTATAATTAATTAAAGACAGAAGCCAATAAAAACAAGATTTGATAAAAAATTGTTATAAAATTACTGTATCTAAATAGAAGTAGTATACAGGATTTGATTCCGATAATGAATAAATTTTGCAGCAAGGTCAGTATAAAAATCCATTTACTGTTCTAGGGATAATTAGTGAGATTAAAGGCAGGATACATTTGTGACGATTAAAAATTTAACAATTTAATTTCAATATTAGTCGGAAATTTTTTTCGTATATTACTTTAATTTTCACGTTAATGGCAATATATTGATTTAAATAGTTGACATGTAAAACGTTTTAATTTTGATAAGATAACAAATATCACATATAAGATTGCATAAAATATTATGACTGTATCCACGTAAGATTGTTAAATGTTATTAAATATTTTTTTTGCGTAAATAAACCGATTGGCAAAATTTAAAATCTCGATTGATTCCTCAAATGTTTTTTTTAACGCACGGACAGTTCCACGAACAGTCTAAACGTTGCTCGTTCACATATTTTAGTATCTTGAATAACACAGGTTATCGCTAATAATTTGTATATCATTTTGTTTCGTTATGTTTCAAAATTACCACGTTTCATAATTACCACATGTACATAAATAAAAAAAGACTTGTATATTAGATAACATTTCATTACTTGGTATGTCAGTACGGTAACATTTGCTAAAGTGATTTATCTACCTTTTTTAAAATTCAGCTTAAACTAGTTGCCCCGAGAAAACTGTCTTGTTTTTCCAACTTTTATTAGATAAAAAGTTCTCTGAAGGGGAATATTTTTATTGGAATAATTGACTGTGACGGAATAAAATATTTTTTGAAGTTAATAGAAATTGGACTCGTTTTTACTTATATTCAATAAAATGAGATTTTTCAAAAAGGCAAAGTAGTGGTAAGGCAGAATTTTTTTTGTTTATTTGTTTCCGCTAATCTCTTGAATCATAAATTAGATTTCGAAACATCATCCGAAAGCACAAACTTTGAAAGATATTATAAACTATATATCTTTGCATTATAATATATAGAAGCGGAGCAATGACAAAACAATTAAATAAATAGGGGAATGCTGCCTAAACATTGTAAGAAAAAAAACACTTATTTATTAAGTGATAATCCTGAGTTTTCCCGCCGATATACTTTCGTCTTTTGACGAAGAGAGAGCAATATAATTAAGATAATTCTATAGAGTTAGGCAGGCAGGACACCGCTAGTAATATATTATAACTATCGAAACCTCTCCAGAATTCATCCAATAACATAAAATAAGATCAATAATGTTAAAAAAACGCAAACGACATTTCAGGGTGCTGTGTATGCTATCCCAAATACCCTTCCTCGAAATAAACCGAAAAGAAAATATTGTGAATTCAAACTCCGTCGTAGAGCGAGTGTCGCCTGGCGGAAGGCGCGGACCGCCATTGTGCGCTACTGTAAGTGAGCGATTTATATTCGAGACGCTCCCGTGATGATGTTAGCTTTCCATAAAGGAAAAAAATACCACCGGCCTAGTGTTTGTATTCGGCCAATAAATTTTGCAACGGGTTTGTATCTTGGCTTTGGGAATGTACGGAGAGTTCGTTAGATAGATGTGCGCCGACTAAATCTGTCACGCGTGTATGCTACGATAATAAAATTTGAGAGGAAGGGATTTATAAACTGCTTCAAATGATAGAAAAGGAAATCTTGCCCCTGAATTAAATTATTATATATATGAATAATTAAGCGGTTGTAGTTATGTTTGATTGTAACAAATGAATATAAAACGTTATTAGTAAAATAAAAGATGAAATTATTGATGGCGGGGGATTGAGAAAGCCAATACGTTAAAGGCATAATATTACAAATATGCCTGTAATTATATGCATGTAAATACAGCCCAGACGTCAAATCCCAAGATTTGCAATAACATATTACCGTTTGCTCTTTCGGTAAAGGATAACTGGATAAAATTAAGCTTGTATTTAATATATGGAGAATCAACCACAATGCATATTACATAACCGTTTATGTGAAGATAAATTAGTGCTTTGGTTATCTTTGATACATTTTATTTTTATTACGGAAATGTTAAGTTTTTGAAGTTAAAATATAAAATATAAAATGCTCCACATGATTCTTTCTTTTGATAATATGATTAAGATCTTTTATTAACTTATCTAAACTAGATATTTTTATATTGTGTATATTTTTATTTGATGTCAAAAATTTAAAAAAAAATTTCGTAAACGCGATCGCAGCGCTGCCTACCGGATTAAATTGAGAATCTAAACCATTCTCGAATCAACTTAATCACACACACAAAATTGCATACAATTAAGTCCAGCCATTTAGGAGGAGTTCAGTCACATATACAAGGAAAGAAGAAATATATATAAAGATAGCAATTCGTTGCCAATTTTAATTTCTCATATAAGACGCTAGGTTACGTTTGGTTATTTCAGTAATGAAATAATATGGCAGATAATATTAAGCGTGTCGCACACCTACGCGTTTTCTGATTTCAAAGGAAACCAGAAATGATCAAGCAACACTTTGACTAAGATAAATGTATGCTTCATCGTAAACGTGAGATCTCTTTATTCACTTCCTTACTACGGAAGGCGAATAGAGAAGGACTGTTGGACCTGCCAAGCTCGGTACATAACAATATGTATATATAGAGCAGCTCTATGCAACCTCTCTACATCTACCCGTGTAAATGGCTTCCATAGGTACACGGACGCGGGCAACGGTAATACATTCGAAGAGGAGAGCGATCTATTTATACACGAACATACGCCAGTCCCTAACTCCACCGAGCTTTCATCTTCAGCGGAGCGGAAAAGTCAGACATTTACATTTTCGTATCATTTGTTTGCTATTTGAAGAAGTTACCGCTTGCGTTGCTACGAGCGGCGATAAACTGGAATGAGAAAAAATGCCCAGCGCACAGTTCTGGATTGGATAGGAGACGCGATGCGTACGGGCGCCGTTACGTTAGACAAATTACGTTAGACAAATTTATATAGAGGATTTCTGCCCAATTTGTTTGCACAGTATAGGGGAGGGAACATGCTGAAACAGTACGGTTGTCGAGGTTATTAATGAAATATGTGCCTATATACATTATAATGAAATATGTGCCTATATACATATAGATACATTTATTTATTGACAATTATGTTATTGTTTGAACTATTGTATTTCCGGCGTAATGATTAATAAAAGGCGTAATAAAAGGGAAATGATTAAAAAATCAAGGATGACAGTCACTATATTTAGTAACTGTAATCAAGAATTCTATGAAATCAAGGATGACAATCACTATATTTAGTAACCGTAATGAAGAATTCTATGAAATCAAGGATGACAGTCACTATATTTAGTAACTGTAATCAAGAATTCTATGAAATCAAGGATGACAGTCACTATATTTAGTAACCGTAATGAAGAATTCTATGAAATCAAGGATGACAGTCACTATATTTAGTAACTGTAATCAAGAATTCTATGAAATCAAGGATGACAGTCACTATATTTAGTAACCGTAATGAAGAATTCTATGAAATCAAGGATGACAGTCACTATATTTAGTAACCGTAATCAAGAATTCTATGAAATTAAGAATGACAGTCACTATATTTAGTAACGGTAATCAAGAATTCTATGAAATCAAGGATGACAGTCACTATATTTAGTAACCGTAATGAAGATATCTATGACATTAAGAATGACAGTCACTATATTTAGTAACCGTAATAAAGAATTCTAAGAAATCAAGGATGACAGTCACTATATTTAGTAACCGTAATGAAGAATTCTATGAAATCAAGGATGACAGTCACTATATTTAGTAACCGTAATGAAGAATTCTATGAAATCAAGGATGACAGTCACGATATTTAGTAACTGTAATCAAGAATTCTATGAAATCAAGGATGACAGTCACTATATTTAGTAACCGTAATGAAGAATTCTATGAAATCAAGGATGATAGTCACTATATTTAGTAACCGTAATCAAGAATTCTATGAAATTAAGAAGGACAGTCACTGTATTTAGTAACGGTAATCAAGAATTCTATGAAATCAAGGATGACAGTCACTATATTTAGTAACCGTAATGAAGAATTCTATGAAATTAAGAATGACAGTCACTATATTTAGTAACGGTAATCAAGAATTCTATGAAATCAAGGATGACAGTCACTATATTTAGTAACCGTAATGAAGAATTCTATGAAATTAAGAATGACAGTCACTATATTTAGTAACGGTAATCAAGAATTCTATGAAATCAAGGATGACAGTCACTATATTTAGTAACCGTAATGAAGAATTCTATGAAATTAAGAATGACAGTCACTATATTTAGTAACCGTAATGAAGAATTCTATGAAAGAATATAATCAAGAATTCTGTGAAATCAAGGATGACAGTCACTATATTTAGTAACCGTAATCAAGAATTAACTATTTTAAATTTAAGTGACAAATTAAAACATATCACCGCCGCCGTGTGTCGGATTGATCACAGAGCATAAGGTCTTTGACTATAGAGTGCAATGGATTTCGGGTTCCGGATTCGATTCGGGAATCCGGGTTCCATTCCCGGCCGCTCATCGAGCGAGGCTGGCGTTTTGGTTGGCTGTAAGAGATTACTCTCGTCCGCCATATGTATCAATTGTATACATTAAAGTACATAAATACAAAAATAATATATATTATTACTCTCTCCTTAAACCATCGTGGCATAGAGAAAACTATACTAGATTTTTCCTAGCTATTATTTTCGAAAACAATTTAAATTTTAGTATTTGTTATCCAGCGGGGCTGAATCCGTATTAATACATGCTTAAGAAATATTTGAAATAATTAAACAAATGTAATTATTGAGTAGCAGTAGCTTTCTAGGAAAATGTGTAACTTTATTTTCCTTCTATGGTGAAAACTACTGCAGGGAATATATTTGATATATGTAATAGCGAAGAGACTACGCTTTCTGTATTGCGTTGTTGCATAACAGCGTTGCTTTCGCTAAAATGGCGTGTGCGACAAAGTGCTTGGTATATAACTGCGGTGTAATGATATGTGCTTCATAATCACTCTCAACCCCAACGTGGTAAATTGAGTAATAATATAAGTAGTATCATATATACATATATATATATATATATATATATATATATATATATATATATATATATATATATATATATAATTTGATGGCAGACTGGTTGAACAATCTTAAACACCTCCAGGAATAAACCCATTAAAATGAATATTGATATATTTGAGAATTATTTAAATTAATCGAGTACCCATTTTGAATTAACTTAAAATATTTTCAAATGGCTGAATAATACCTAATGAATTTGGTAAAATAATGAAATATTGTCATGATTTAATAATTACTTAATCACATTACGAAGATCTTTATTTCAAAACGTTCGCCAACTTTACGTTGAATATACAATTCATATTAGATTTTAATTCTGCATAATTCTATTAGGGCAACACAACACCACCAGGTATAAGTAATGCAGACAAGAATGCAATCGAGCGACAACCACGTCCGTATATGAAACAATACGACCATTTCATTTTCCCCGTCATAATGTTTATTTTGGAAAACAGAGCACGTCTGTCGCCCGACGGGCTTACGGGAGCTTTCGGTCCGAGCTTGCAGTGTGCTTTAGGACTTATATTCCGACAGGAAATTGTATGCTAACTTATACATATAATAAGGAGAAGGCGCTAGCGGACGCGGTGAGGTATATATATTATTAAGCGTCCTGTCTTTGGTGGGTGAGCTTCTTTATGATTGAATTTCGGCTGTCTGCTTCGTATGAGTATTAATAATAGGGTGGGGGTTATGAGGACCGTAGTAATATTCTTTTCTAATACATTCTAAATAGATATGTAATTATATAAGATTTCCGTCGAATTCATCGAAATAGGATATTAAATTTGTTAGGCGTAATTAAATTAAATATAGACAAATCTGAGAAAATATTTAACGTAACGATTAACTCATGATAATTATTAATAAAGTGCACAAAATAAATGTTATACGTAAGTATACATTTATTTTCAACTTCTCTTTATATATATATATATATATATATATATATATATGTATATATATATATATGTATGCATATATATATATATATATATATATATATGTATATATATATATATATATATATATATATATATATATATATTTAATTCATTTATATATTGATAGTGAAATACATATTCATACGAATATAGATCTCAAAGGAACGCTAGGCACGTTTAGTTACATATTCGTAGTGAGTTAATATTGCTATATATATACAATGTTGCGGCGATATTGTCTGTATAGTCGTATTTCACCCTTATCTAACGAAATTGATTAAAATTACTTTATCAAACGGAGGCTTACATTTGGAGAACATCATAAGTATACGGACTTTCAAAATCAAAATATATTATAATAAAGTCATCCCGGCTATAATGTTTATTTTATTTGAAAAATAACTCACCAAAAGCTATGAATAATGACAACGTCAAACTGAAAGTAATTTTATGAAAAAACATTTTAAAACCGATTTATTTTCACGTTCCCTTGGTTCTGCTGGCAACCAAGAGAATTTGGCAAAACGTGCAAATGCCACTTTATGCTATCATTTCCGACAGTACGTAATATATTGCACGTACTTTCGTTGTTCATGACTCGAGACGCTTGTACTTTCGTTGTTCATGATACGAGAGGTTTCACCGAAATAATTTACATAGAACAGATTTAAGTATAAAAATTTCTTTAAACAATGACTTGAAAATTACTTAAAGAATGACTGCAGAGAACAGATCAATAGGTTGGCTATTATTAGGACAGAAAATACTTTGCTTTCCTTTGCCTCCGAGATAAAATTTCTTAGTTCGTCATAACGACAACCGACCTTATGACAAAGCAATGAACCCAAGTCCTGAGATGATAGTGAAATACATATTCATACGAATATAGATCTCAAAGCAACGCTAGGCACGTTTAGTTATATACTCGTAGTGAGTTAATATTGCTATATATACAATGTTGCGGCGATATTGTCTGTATAGTCGTATTTCACCCTTATCTAACGAATCATGTTTGTTTTGTCGTCGTACATACATGTACGTATTTGGACTGAACTCGTGCCAGCGTTTATCAAAGGCGCAAAAACAATCGGGGAAATGTACGCGATATAGCGAACCGAAGAACGCATTGGTGTAATAACATATGTCGTAGGGTCGGAGGGTCGGGGCGACATTTGGATTATATGGGATTATTACATCTTCCTCCATTCACTTACTCTCTATTGCGACTGAGCGGCTTAAGGCGGGGTCGTTACTTCAACTATTGCTGCATACGGGTACTCGTGTCTTCCTAGTACCTAGAGCGGTTGAGTATATCCGGTTAGTTTGCGGAGTGAGTATCTTTGAAGCCGCTACTTGCGGGTTTGTGGACCTGGAAACGACGATATGTTGTATAGTGCTCGATGCGTAGAGTGGCTTAGTTGTACGAGACGGGCGTGCTCGGTTGAACGGTGCGAGACTTAAAATAATGGAAGCGGGACGTGAAATCAAGTTTCCTTGTTATTACTACGATATATGCTTCTAAATATAAAATCTACACTTTAATGTGATTTGCAAGTGTCACTTAGTCTTGCTATTTAGCTGCACTCAGTTAACCTACTTCGCTCAACGTCACTTCGGCAAAAATGTAGTGGATTATTTTCTAGTTTCTAATGTTAAATTGGTCCTTTAACATTTCCTGTTAATTAAACCGTACGACTAAAAATAAGTTAATATTTATATAACAATAATTAATTATTCATATTCATATCGATTACAATAAAAGTACGCGTAAGTTTATTTTGTTCATTCGATTCAATTAAAAAATTCTATGAGAAATATGGATTTTCATCGTCATTTTTGGCCATTATGAGTCACAATAATTGGCATTAATTGAATACCGAATTTCTAATAATCAACTGACCCACAACATCGGTGTACTTAAATAGAAAGCGCTGAACGTGAGTTGTGTCTCATATTTTATTATGATGGTATCTAAAATCATCTGACCGTCAGGTAGATTTGTTATTTAAATATTGCGTTCTCTTTTTTGTAATAAAGTAGTCGCGTAAAGAAATTACTATTTTCATACGGTGAACGGTTTGTTTGTTTGTACGCAAATTATACTCTATATAAGTATAAGAACATTGATTTCGGAAAATAACATCTGGGTGATTTGACTATCTAACAATTTTAACTAAAATTCTGGGATGCGCTATTAAAAATGTTGATAACCTTACATCTGAAATCTGATTGAAAATTCGATTGAAAAAGTTTCGTTTCGTTTTAGACTTTCATTTCAATCGCAGATCCATCACAAACACTCCTCCGTATTTCTCCTCTTGACAAGTCGATATTCGGATTTTTGTTCTAATTAACTTAATAATTTAAAATAATAGTCAAATACTTGTATTTGATATCTGGAAAATGTTGACGCTATACTTAAGTATGTTGATATGTATACTTAGTAATGTTGACGCTATAAAAGCAAGTTTAAAATATTCGACTTCTCTTTACCATACATATTTTTTTAATAAACTTAAACTTCATTTTTAGCAATTGACATCTAAACACTTTTGAAAATTATATGGTTTAATTTCAATGAAGATTTAAATAACGGTTTCTATTTAATTACATCTCATGATTATTATTACGTATTATATGCTTTTCTATCTATGCTATGTTACTACATAATATATATATATATGTGTGTATATATATATATATATATATATACACACGTATATATATATATATATATATATATATATATTCTGACAATGAAATTAGAATTGAATACGTGAATGCAATTTAACTTATCGATTCAATAAAAATATTCGTACGATTTAAAATTTTCATATTGTTTGTTTTATATGCAGCAGAGGAGACCGTATATAAATAAAATACCTAATACATTATTTCTTAGTTTTGAAATTTTTTTTCCAAAGTTAACCCCTTAGCCGATGGTGGAAAAACTTGTAACATAATAAAACTCATTGTTATTTAATTTGTTTATAAGAAAATCGATTAAATATAAACAAGTTTGTGTTTATCCTGTAAATTAGTTCCTTTAACTGCAGCTTCCCTCCCACCTGCTGACATTATTGGTCATTAATTAAAAATGAACAGCTGGTTCCATTATTAATTATTAAAATACCTAGATCGCAGCAACAATATGAATAACTAAACCACGATGAAGCATATAATATGTAATTATATACAATCAGGTTGCCAAGATCAAGCGAGCAGAAGCCGGTGTAATTATTTCACGAGTTAATAGAAGAGATAAAGGGGAAAACATACGAGACAAGTTAATTAAAGTCCGGTTCCTCATAATGACCGACTGGTTTCCGCCATGTCCCAGTGTTCGTGTAACGAAGTACCTTTTGAAAAGGTATTGGACTTTTTAAAATTATTTTTAATAACCGTTTACATATCTTCTAGATGAACGGGTACATTTAATATATCGGAATAATTTTAGGTATCAAAACCTTGTATGTATATATCAACACTGTATTGTTACCGTATATACGCCTTGGCTATTCAGTTTATGTCTTTATTATACGATATGACAAATCAAAACAATTATAATTTAAAATACAATTCAATTATGTCGGAATTTAAATGACTTCGCGCACAAATTTGGATGTAGTATAAAATATATATATAAAATGAAAAAAATTGGTAAATAAAAAAATAATGGCTACTTAAGATGTTTCACAAAGTTTATCATTCTATTCAAATTTGTTTTTTTAAAGAAAAATATTTATTATGCAATGGAAGAAGCGAATGCAAAATAATGGAATCTGTGATAATAAATATAAAAAAAAACTGTTGTGGTTTTGATACCTCGATAATATTAATGACTAAACAAATATACAGCAAAAATAAGAAAAGACTAAAATCCTAAAACTTAAAATTAAAGAGACGTACTTTGAATCAATCAAAGCAATTAAATGAAGCAATATGGTTAGTGATAAATGAATAACTGTTCCAATTATACTTTGTAGAGGAGTTATTATAATCGAAAAAAAAATTGACATGAAATTTATGAGGGTAAAAGGTTCGTGCGGCTTGGAATCGTGGGAAATACAAAAAGCGCAAACGTTTTCAATATGAAAAAAGCCGCAAACAATATTTCATAAATACTAAGCGCCGTTTTGTCATCTCGTTTCTTATTCCTTAAGTGAAACGGACGATAAAAGAAAATTTAACGCTTGTGGGCTTTTATTGCTGAGATTTCTAAAGGTTTACTTATTTTCCGAGGCGCGGAAGAGACGAGGAAAGCTTTTATCCTATTCGCCGCCCCCGCCCGCGTAGCACAGGCACTGTTATGAAAATGAATGAAGAAAAAACTCGAAATCCATTTACGGAGAATGAAATTTATTTTATTTCCCTTTATCGATGTATTTCGCTACCTACTCGCATTTCCAATTTTCAAAGTGCTCTGGACGAACCTTTATACGCTTTGTAGAAAATTGTTGAATGTTATGAATGTAATTTTGGTAGCTTGAGACGGATAGTTAAAAAAGTAATAAGTATTTTACCATATAAGTAAACAACTTCCCACATTTTTAAAAATAATGATTTGTAATAACAATTTACGACGAAACGTAAATCTATTTAGTAAGTAAATATAAAAACACCTGTTTAGGAAAATAATGAGGAATGTACAGAGACGAAATAATCGAATATAAAATTATTGAAAAAGTAACTTGACTTTCAGTACGTAATAATAGACCATTATATTTTTGAAATTCGTTTTCAAAATTGTCGTGAGCCTTTGATTTTGGAAAATATTTTCCATTACTCTCCTTTCAAGAACATAGAAAAATGGTGTCATAAAAATATGACTAAAAATTCCAAAAATATGAATCTGAAAAACAATATTTATAAACCTCTTATTATGTACATATTACTTTCGAAAAATTAACAAATTGTAGAAATTGTTTTAATATTTTTTAAATAAAAAAACTAAGCAGTTATTTAATGACAATAACCTTTCATAATATTATAAAATGTTTAGTGTTTTTAGGCTTTAAAGTATTCTCAATATATATGATGGAATACCTAGAATGTTATTAGTAGGTACTAAAATTAATGTCATTTTACTGCTATTCAAAACCAAGTGAGTAACAAGTTTGCAACATTAAAAAGCATGTAAATTAAAATTCATGGTGAATGGATTTTCTGGCATGTAAACATTTTTACGGCCCTAGAGACTGAATGAAGTTTATTCATTAAATTTTCATAAACAAAACATTTGTAATAATTACGACGTTCTGCAACAAACTCTACACAAATAGGTGACTCCAAATCATAAAACACTTTGTAACTATGATGATAAAATCTTGGGTATGGGCTTCTTGATAAAAACACAAGCTTCTATTATATCTTGACAATGATTGATCGAGTTCCTCGAACTTTGGTTTTAAAAATATAACAGTGTTAAGATTACCCGTTAAAATTTCATTATATTTTATGGCTGTTAATTTTGATTCAATACTCTGTGAAATTTATTAAAACCAATTATGTAACAATCTTATAAATAAAAAAAAATTGTGTACTCAGTGAACTACATGACTGAAGTCAAACTTCTATGAAACTATTATTTTATTTTATTAAGCGTTATCTAAACTAACGTCAGCTTTAAAAATAAATGTGACAGTGTTAAGATTATCCGTTAAAATTTCATTATATTTTATGGCTTCTAATTTTGGTTTAATACTCTGTGAAATTTATTAAAAACAATTATGTAACAATCTCAAAAATAAAAAAAAATTGTGTACTCGGTGAACTACATGACTGAAGTCAAACTTCTACGAAACTATTATTTTATTTTATTAAGCGTTATCTAAACTAACGTCAGCTTTAAAAAGAAATATGATAGTGTTAAGATTATCCGTTAAAATTTCATTGTATTTTATGGCTGCTAATTTTGATTTAATACTCTGTGAAATTTATTAAAACCAATTATGTAACAATCTTATAAATAAAAAAAAATTGTGTACTCAGTGAACTACATGACTGAAGTAAAACTTCTACGAAACTATTATTTTATTTTATTAAGCGTTATCTAAACTAACGTCAGCTTTAAGAAGAAAGGAAAATAATTAAATTCAGAGAGTTAATTACAGCGTTATACTCGACTTGTATAATACATAGTAATGAAGGTATGCTGTCGCAAATCTACTAAAAGTCCAAAAATTATATAAAATGTTTCACTCATGCTATATATTTAGTACAAATAATAAATTTAAGAACCAGCACATTGACAAACGTTACTTAAAACAAAATTATCCGTGACTAACCTCTCAAGTCTGAATTATCTAGTTTGATATGAAGTTTGCGATAAAGAGTTTCACATCGCGCCTTAAAAAATCTACTTCAATAGAGACTAATTAACCAAAATAAAAAAAAATAATTTAGATTACAAATTTTCCGTCATTCTGTATCCTGTATCCGGAACCAACATTTCGTGGAGCTTTTTATTTGTTATTCTACATTTGATGTAATAAAAATATAATTAAATAATGGGTCGAAATAAAGATATGATATAGTAATGGATCGGTGATTTTGTTTCTATTGCAGGCTGGACAATATCTTGTCCCTGAAGTGTAAGCAAGAGGCCTCAAGCTGTTTTTCCCGTCGGACTCAGTCTTTCGATCCACCGACCTTACTAACAGGTGAGGGGGCCACTGCAACACAAAAAAATCATGCTTATAAGGTTTGAATTTATGATAATATTAGTATATTTTATTATTATTATTATTAATTTATCATTCCGTAGACAAAAAGGATATATATGGAATAAGACTTGATAAAATATTCTGGTAAATCTGTTAACCTATATATTTACAAAATATGAGAACCAACGAAAATAATAAAATTACTAGCGTGACCCGTGCGAAGTCTTCGCATTATTTATTCCATTATGAAGCTCAGATGATAGATCAAACAATTATTTTACTAAAATTGACATATAGAGACGCAAGTATCAAAAGCATTGAGCTAAAGCGCCACTTTATTTATACGTGAGTGGATTTGAAATTAAACAAAAATTTTACCGACCGTCAATCATATTGAAGTTGAGCCGTTAGATGGCAGCATTGCTGTTTTGTGTATATAATTTTAATAATTAATTAATTTGCGAAAACAATAGCAATAATAAATTTTTTAGTTGTGGATGCCGGTAGAGCAAGCAATTATCTATAAAATGATATATAATTTATGTGGATTAGTTGTGAGGTTTTTTCTAAAAAGGGAGAGTAACATCTTAACCTTAGCGTATTAATATATATGATGATGATGATGATGATGATATGATGATGATGATATGATGATGATGATGATGATGATGATATGATGATGATGATGATATGATGATAATTATATACATTATAGTTATAGTGAATATAATATGAGTAATATAATAAGTGGTACGTATGGTTAAGACATAATATGGTAACATTTTTAAACATACATGTATTATAGAGATAAAGTCGAGTATAAAAATAATTAATAAGATGATTCTAACAATAGAAGTGAATTATAAAAATTTACTTGAATATATTGCTATTTATCCATTATGTGACAAACATAAGGACTGCGGCTTACATATAAATCTTAGTTAGTTCAGATTTCCTATTAATTGCTCAGTGATACAGCAATTAAGTTCTAATTTGAAATAAGTATACCTATGTTATTATAAATTAGCGAAAGAAGGAATATAAAGATGTTAAGCCTAATATAACATAAAATACGTGATGGAACCCGTAATCTTAGCAATTAAAAATAAAATCTAATTTTTCTTTATCCTAAAATATGTTTAATTATTAAATCCTTTTGTAGCTGCTCTTAATTAGAATAAAAATTGTTCCAAATAAACTTTAAAGGGGATTTCAGTATTACAACGAAAGTTGGAGTTACCTTATGATAGTTATAAAATTTATTCGATTTAATTCAACCATTGGATTGCAAAATACAATATAAACATTTTTAAAATCTTCTTTGAATTTAAAAATAGAGGTATGAACTAAATTTTCGAGAGTGTATATAAATATTTTGTTTTCGATAAATTATTAGCTGATATCCTCGTTTTTTGTTTGCAAAATTCAAATGAATTTGGCATCGCCGCTAAAAGCACCGGCTGAATATAAAGTAAAAAGTCCATCTCATAGTTTACATTCTGATTTAGTTTTTTTGGCTCACGTTTTACACGTTAAAGCATCATAAATCTTTCATCAAAGGTATACATATATATTAACAGAATACACTGTGCGAATTATATTTTCACAGAACCACAAAAATATTTCTTGTACTTTGTTGACATCCGCGATTTAGTAAGCTTTGTAATCAGCATTAATTGTTAGGCTAAATATACGATAATTTTATTTATAAAATTATCGAGTGCACTCTGTTCTAACATATAATATTGGAAATCACAATTTTTAGACGAAAGGTAAATACAAAATTTAATCAACACGGCAGAATGGCGCGCACATCTCAAATTATCATTATTTTTTCCAAATAATACATTTTCACATCAAATTCTTTTGTTCTTCGATGTCGAGCAGTGCACTAGAATTAGTTTTTTTTGTATTATCCCTCATTGGAAAAAAATAAACTATTTTTTTCAACTGAGAACAATTAAAATTTTTCTTGAGGGTCTGATAAATTTATTTTGGAAACAAACAGTCTCGTGTCATAAACAAACTCACAATTAAAAAATTTAATTTTTATAAATTTTAATATTTTAATAAATATTGTTTTATTTAGAATGCCATATTCCTTATATTCTCCGATTATCATAAGTCTATGCGGGCATCGTTTTAACTTAATATACGAATGGTATTCCAAGTGAGTTTGTTTGTTTGTCCCACTTTCACGCTTCAATTACATACATGTAGTCATAGAATATTTTCTATATTTAAAAAAATTACCTCCATTGGGAGAGGAGTGCGTATATAAGTGTGTATGTATATTTACATAGTAGGTAAGTGGATAACACCGTCTTAATTTTAAAAATAAATTTTCAAATTACTTCATAATTTTTCTCTTTTCCACATTATAAAGAATCGAAGCTAGTACTAAAGGTAGTAATAAAAATGAATCATTATAATTTTGTAATATATACATATACGTTTAGTTACATTTATATCAAATGATATTTATAGTAAGTGATATCCCAGTAAGTCAAGTATTCAATTATTCTTTCTAATTAACATCATAATTTCTTAATTATCATTACATATTTCAGAAACATCATCGATATAAATTTTCATTCTTATACGGTGTTATAAGCTCATACGTCCCGTAAGAACCGTGTCGTAAAACTTGTATAGTACCAAACCAATTTCTTTTTATCAAGAAACTAACAAGTCTCAGTCCTACTTTTACGAAACGAAATAAATATACATATTATTATATTGTACATAGCAGGGTGTCAAACACATAACATCGTTGTAGGCGTATCGTCAGGTAGCGGGTCCCAATCCTAATTTGTTATTACTGGTACCACGTACCGTCGCACCTGCCCATCATATTAATGTGACCGGTATTATGACGCGAGAAGCCCCCCGGACGTGGTATTGATATTCACACGGACGCCTTTTTATTATTCACATACTCACGCAGTTGATGTCGGTGCGATGGGGTCGTCCGTTTCCATAAGCATATATGAATGAGAAGAGTGCAACAGTAATTGGCTTATTCAAATTTCTCATTTAAGAATGATAATTAGCAAATTATAACTTCGTATTTAGCAGAAAAATCTTGACTAAAAGTTAGAATGAAAATTAAATAATATTTCGTTCAATACTGGATTCTTGCTCGTTTTCTTTCATCTTTTGTTACTTCGGATTTTATTTAACACTTTGTATGTTTTATTTTGAGACTACACTCGAAAGGTGTTGACCAAAAATTACTTTTTAATTTATTTTTATTACCTCGGTACGGCAGAAGAAGCTTTATGAATTTCATAGGCTATGTATGTACGTATGTATGTGAGTAAGTTTGTTCCCTCGTACAGACTAAACTATTACAGTGATTTCAACAAATAAGATGTCCTTAGATTCGTTTTGATCTAGAAAGTGCTCTAGGGTATATCAAGTTATGATTTCAAATGCTGTGTATGTATATATGTATGTGAATAAATTTGTTCCCTCGTATAAACTAAACTACTAAAGTGACTTCAACAAATGAGGTGTGCGTAGATTCGCATAGATCCAGAAAATGTCCTGGAGTAAATAACGTTATAAATTTCAAAGGCTGTATATGTATGTATGTATTTAAGTTTGTTCCCTCGTACAGACTAAACAACTAAAGTGATTTCAACAAAAGAGGTGTCCTTAGATTCGTCTTGATCCAGAAAATGTCCTAGAGTAAATAACGTTATAAATTTCAAAGGCTATATATATATATATATATATATATATATATATATGTATATATATATATGTATGGATGTAAGTTTGTTCCCTCCTACAGAGTATAAACTATTAAAGTGATTTCAACAAATGAGGTGTCCTTAGATCCGTCATGATCAAGAAAGTATCCTAGGGTTTATAACGTTTTGAATTTCATGTGCTATGTGTGCATGTATTATGTGCTTTTCAGTTGTTTTTTTCCGTAGCCAAGTTTTAGTTTTTTCTCTTGTTTTTAATCCTGAAATGTGCTCACAGTTCTAATCTCCTATATCCAATCGATATAATTTTATTGTAAATTTTTTCATCATAACACTTTATTATGGTGACCAAGGGTAATCTCTTGTATGTCATTAACGATTGCGTTGTTTTACACTGATATATCAAAAAAAGATAAAATGTTATTTTCCATAACACTATTATTTAGAAGGACATGTCATTAGTTATATAATTACATAATATTGTCCTATTATACAGTAAAGAAAATAATGTGGCGAGTAACATTTTATTCTAATTGTTTTAATTGTAAACAGGGTTTTCGATATTCTCTTTATATTTTAAATATTTAAATACATATATATATATATATATACATATATATATATATATATATATATATATATATATATATATATATATATGTATAGCTACAGCAAACAATGATGTTACACACACGATATAGTTTGGATCGAAATTAATATTTTGAATTTATTAAAAATTTATTTTAGCATTCATTTAAGAACATTTCATTCGCTGTATCATTAAGCAGATCAGACACAATTTGTTTGTGTGAAACTAAAATCGATATCAGATGTGACGTAATTAAATATGTATGTAATACATAATATACATAGTAGTGAAATGTACATAACATTTTTTTTTCATTAATAAAAGAGAAGTTTATATAACATTAAAAACTTGAAGATTTTTCAACCTTAATCAAGGAATTTTGAGAAAATATTTTATCCATAAGAGTTCTTATTTGATGGAATCAATGTTTGCTTCACTTCAGTTTTATAACGTACTTTTATCTTGTAATCAGTATGATACTTGTCTTGAACCTGTGCCAAAAATTGATTAAATGGACGAGTCTGCGCATTATCAGAATTGAATAGAAAACATAAGGGCGAGAATACGCTACGCGATCGAAAAACTTTAAGAAGTTTATTAAGTAATTAAAATATATTTATCTAAGAGATATTCGAACATTTTATAGCATTTTCCATTCTAATATTTTGTCTAATTTACTTTTTGTCTCTACGATTAAGACTACTTTTTGATAACTTCAACCTTCAAATTAAAACTAAGAATCTTTTTGTAGGTTCTTAAAAATATTTACCACTCTTTAAAGTTTGGGTGCAGGTCTTTGATGAAAACATCGTTGATGTTAAACATATAAAAATACAAAAAGTTTACATAAAATGTCAAAATGTCATCCCCAATTTCCTAAATTTTAGGGCAATCATTAATGCACTCTGCTTTACACAGTGATCACTATCAAAAACGAACTGGAACTTAATACTGTATCATCATGATTATCTTCCAGTGCACATGTAGAAGCTGACTAAACACCGAAGCTTAAAACAGTTAGAGAAATTATCACGTTTGCGAGATACAATTAACGATACCACCGCAAATTACAAGGAACGAGTACTCGGCGCGAGAGACGTGTAATCACGAACCATTCTCGACTGAGCCCGTGTATATTTAAACGCAGGCAAAATCACAAACGAACTTTAATAACGAATGCACTAAGCAAAGTATCACATTAAATCCGTAATAGTGAGTTACGATAGTAGTAAACTAACGTAAACTTGTGGCAGTGAACAAAGAAAGAACGATGCTATAATGAGCCAGATACTCAGACCCGACGAATGCGACATGATTGTTAACGAAATATACTCTTAAAAATTATTTTAGTATTATGTCAATTCTGGTTATCATTTATTAAAGTACTGCCGATATTATCCTCATACAACTAAAACCAAAATAGTACGATTATATTCTGAAATTATATTAACCCAAACTAAATACGCAATTTCAGTTAATCGTTGCATCTTTAACTTTGAATGGATGTTTTCTTTTAGCCTTATTTTGTTGTCTTGTATTTTCCAAGTCTAATTTTTTGTAAACTTTAATTCGCCTTAAAAACTAGTAATATCGTACTCTCAACATATGATTATTTTTAAATTTATTAACGATTATTTATAAATGGCTTCAGCGAGACTCTGTTTCAGAATTTGTTTGAGTTCTAATTATTGATGTTTCTACATGGAAATGCAAGGAGGTCCGCTTTTCCAAGTCAAGAATAAAATTAGGGCTAAATTAGACATATTTAAATAAACGTAGATACTAAATTATACTTCCATTATAATGAGACTGTAAGTTTCATATAGCTATACACGTTAATCAGAAGGAGAGAAAATTGTAATACCTCTTAAAGCTCTAAAAGTCGTTAAGTTTAGATAGCGTGAATACGAGAGGAGACGTACTCATATAATTACTCGCTTTCACTCGTTATCCAACTTCATTCTTTTACTTCCTGTTTATATACTCATAATTTATATATACATAAAATATATATTTAACTAGGCTACCAGACTATATTTACACCGACTAAAGATCGAAGCGAGCCACGTATAAAATCCATCAGCCGCTTGTAACTATCTCCCCTGTAGCGAGGGCGCTGTTCGGGTGTTGTAGAGAGAACGGATCGCCACTCCAACTGCTGTGTTTTAAAATAAATCTGGCAAGATTTCAGCGTTATCGGCTTGTTAGTGCTATCGACCACTCAGTATAAATATTTACATTAGCATTTCCATGCGCAAGCGCGCTCACTACGAGTTAAAGGGCATGGGTGTGTAGCCATTTACATTCACAATGTAAACTGGTCCTGTGGGTATATACGGAGGGTATATATACCGGCTCGTGTAATTATACAGGTTTATTTAAACCAGCGACTTCTTAAGATTGTGAACGTATATTTTATAAATAGGACTGATTCATTTTATACATCATATATGAATATTTAATTAAACGTTGACCAGCCAATCAAAAAAAAAGTTTGTACTCGTAAAAAAACACTATGGTATGGAAAAAATAAATCAAAGATAATAAGAATTGATGTTACATTCAAAACAATAATTTTTTTCTGTCAGCAGCGAAGCACTGGGCCGATTCATTGTTGTAATTATTAACTCCGCTCATTCAATTATATATTTATGGTTTTATTTTCTTCACTGTCTCAGTTCTTCTGAAGTCGAATTATTGTTCCTTGGAAGAGTTAATAGGTAGTATTATTTATTTGTTAACAACGATCTCGTGACGGATTAGGCATCAATTTAAAATAAAGGAAAATTTTTAAAAGTCGTCTTTGATATTAATAAATAAAGAATTACAGTGTTCAGATCAATTTAAATTGAAATAAAAGTAAGAAGTAAAGGATCTTTTTGTTCCGTGCCTATTGGTTTATTAGTCATGGCGCTGTTCCTCGCAAATATTGAACTGTATCAAATTTTGTCATGGTGAATATACGCATTGTTCAGAATTTTATAGATAATTTCTTATTTCTTACCATAAATCTCAGGAACTAATTTCCTCCTGCTGTTTTTCCTCTTTATTAACACTATGTTGTAAATTGTGATACATATAAAATATATCATAATTTAAAACAGTCTAATATTTATTTCCAAATATTTTCGCTGCGAAATTTTAAATTGTGATACGTATGAAATATATCATAATTTAAAACAGTCTGATATTTATTTCCTAATATTTTTCGCTGTGAAATTTTAAATTGTGATACGTATGAAATACATCATAATTTAAAACAATCTAATATTTATTTCGTAATATTTTTCGGTGTGAAATTTTATCTATTTATTGCGATATTAAGTTACGCCAAGAAACCAATATACTTTCTGGAAACTAGTCTACGACTTAGTGGTGGCGACTTCAATTGCCTCTCAAGTTTTTGCATTTTTTTTATAATTAATTTTGTTTCTTACTTTTGTATGTACACGCCAACTACAATTAAAGTTATTAAAATCCTTAATTGTGAAAGAGTTCAATATTCGATTAACATCTAATAGTGTGATCCAATTAAACGCATTCGTAAGGTTTCAAAAATGATTAGTTTTCGAACATTACAAGTCGATGGTCAAAAATAAGTCGGTAAGTTCATAATAAACATCTCTAAAAACTATTTGTGTTAAAAAGATTAAATTTTTTTTGCTTAATTTTTTCTTCACATAAAACAACATATCACGTACCTTAGATCTGCCCTAAAAGCTGCAATGCGCTTCATATTTGTCTTACTGGTGAGTAAAGATGGCTTTGAACAGTCAAACACTACAATTGACTCCTTGTAGAATTAGGTGTGGTATGGGGGGAGGTAAAATGATTTTGCTAATCTGAATTTTCGTTCATATCGCCAAATACGGGCTCACCATAATTGGTCTCGGTGAACGCAGTGTAAACTTATCGCGTGTAAATATATATACATACATATATATATATATTAAAGTAAAATGATAAAATAATGTAGAAGAAGTCGTTTTTAATATTTTACATATTTTTTTTATAAACGGTAGATCGTACAACTTATATTGATCAAAGTTCCATCAGTGCATATTATTTAATATTTATTTAGTTAATAAATTGTTTGAATTAACAAAATTTAACCATTAATTTTTGGCAATTACTAAAAAACTCAGAATTAATATTAAATCGGAATGCGTGGATGTCCAGGTGATCGAATTGAAAGTTTTGATAAGCGCGAAAACTGTTATACAGTTTGATATTGAAGTATTTGTATATCACAATTAATTAATATAGAGTTCAATATAGATTTAAATGTAGCACGAATTTATAATATATATTTTGAAATCTTCATATAGTTCCAAATACATACATGTGTTATACTTAAAAAAGAACATATCTGTCATTGATTAAAACTGATTTAACCAAAGATTTTGTATTACATACACATTTTACTAGATCTTTAAAAGTGATCCTCGAAAGATGATGTAATTATAGGATCCTCAATACGGCTATTTCTTTTATATATTATGCTTTCTTTAACTTGATCTCTTCCATCGCAGTTCGTGCGTGGTGTTACTTGGAGCTATATTGTTCATTCGTTTTATATGGGTACATCCTGCTTTTCGAGTATCACGTTATCGGTTACAATTATAAATTTTCATATAAGTCTGTAAGTATGTGCGGTAGGTAGGTCACAATATTAAGTGCAAGAATTAAAATCTTATATGAACTGAAGGCGAAAGACGTTACTATCACCATTACTTGAAACTGATAACGATTATATAATATTCCATTAATATGAAAATTCAGCGTTGTCTCCTCACATATGTTATCGATGGCATAGATACTCATATTGATAGAAATGTGGAAAATATCAGTATGATAATACTTATGGTTTCAAAACAATAAAATATAACATTCTTTTGTAATCAAAGAACCTATTGAAATAATTGAAACGAGCCTACAATCGAACGTTAACTGTTAACGATTCGACAAAAAGCTCCTATGACCGTCTCCGTTCTCCAACATCAGACCCCCTCTGATTGCAATATATAACCAAACGATTCCTTGAGATACGTCAAAAAGTTTACTGTTCGATGTTGTGAGAAGTTCCCGTGACAGCCTTTCTCCTCCATCATAAGATCATTTCAGTTACAATAAGTAAATAAAGTGATCTTTCAGACAAGTCACACAAGTCTAAATTTTACAGGTTTATTGTAAGCATTGAGTAATTCCTATGACCACTTCTCCATCATCATACCATCTTGATGGTACCATATTATTGTGTTGTTATCAGAATAGCATAAGTTTTCAGAGTTTCAAATCGATACAACAATAAGAAATGGGCAAATTGTAATATTAGGAAGTTTGATATGTAGATTTTCTATTGGTTTTGGATGAGATGTCCTCATCGCAATTTGCGTAATGTACACAACTTCAAAATTAGGCAGTTGCGATTTTTGTGTACGAACTAAAACATAAAGATTTAAATTACAATATATCTGCGTCACGAAGAGGAAATGACTGTTGACAAATGAGATCTACCTCCTTAAAAGCGAAGCACATAAACCTTCACACTTGGTTTCGAGCACACAGCAACATTGTCCAGTGGACGCCGCCGCGCCTACGGAACTTAGCAAAACCAATTAATATTATAATTCGAAGCCATTAATTCATCATAAAACGTAAACGGGCTCCGAAAGGGTGTAACTAAAATCGTTTATGGCCGCCTTCGAGTGGCGTGTCGCGACACCCGCCCGCCATCTTGGAGTAGATTATCGCGGGTAGCGAGCCGATGACAGACACTGCAAGACCCGCGCCGGATTGAGCTGTAAACGTCGCCCCGCGTGATTCACACGGCTCGCGCTCACAAAAAACATCCCGCTCCTAACAACATATTATTTGTTTATGTTAATCTTTTAATTCTTTATGTAGTGACAGTATACAAAAAACAGGCCCTTATGTGCCGGAGACATGCAGTTCCGTGAGGAAAGCTATTTGCGCCCGTACGGCTTATGTACTTTGACACGGCTTGTTAACTATTGAACTCGATATATAATACATATTACATGAAGAATAGCACAACAAAAATATGCACAAATAAAACAGTTTTAATATATGCATGTAATCAAAGTTGGCAACAGTGACGATGAAAATTATATTTATAATGTTTTAGGAATCTTTATGTATGTGTGTTTATTGAATTAATTGTAAATAATTTACAGCATTTGGACGATCAACGTGATAGAATAATTTACCTTGGAATGCGGTTATGAAGCCTTTTAAAAATGTTATAGAGAATGACTCATTTAACACACAAAATACTAAAGATGAATTTTATGCTGCTAATTTATGACAATTGAATACCTAGATACAAAAACGCGCTCTATGTGAACTAGAGCTGTGAATATTTTAAATGTATACGTGTGTTAAAAATATATTAACAAATACGGCTGCACATTTTTTTTATAAAGCATTTTTTATTATTCTTAATTTTGGAAAAATAAGTGGTTGTGTGTTTTTAAAATATTATGACAGCTGTCTGCAATGAACAATATATATGTTTACGAATAATAACGCAAATCAATATTAATCAATGTGTTAAATAAGTTCATACATCAGTATGCGAATAGGTAGTGTAAATTTGTAAATATGTAGAAAATTCTGACGACAAACATATTTATCAGTTGTCCAATATGTTTGAATAATGATTACGTTACTTTATCATTAATTCTTAATTTTAAAAAAATAGTACGTATTTTTGTTCCCTAGTACTTTAAGTAAATATTCGCATTTAAAAATATATCATAACTATACAGATATCGGCAGAAAATACTTAAATCTATCTAAATAATATACTATTCTAATGTTTTCTATAACAGCGTGACAACCCCTGACTTATTCAAAGAGTTTCCTCTATGTTTTTGGCTGTTATCTTCAAGTTTTCTTTCCCAAGAATTTGTAAATATTTTAATGTATTATTGTAATAAATAAGTGAACCGATTTTTGCATCGTATTTATGCATAATCGATAAAGGAATTGGAGGTTCAATCAACTTATATCTCCTTCGTCTCCATTCTAAGTAATTGTGTGTTTTAATATTGCAGTGCGTTTTAGATTTTTTGTTGATTTAGCAGAGAATACTTAGAGTATAAAATGCCCGAGTAACTTACGAAGAATAACTAGTCTCTGTGATCAAAACCTCCAGTCCCTTCCCCTCATTAGGATCCTCGACATGCCTCATTTCGCTCCCTTTCTACGTCTCTTTTTTTCGTGTTGTGTTTGTATACGTAGGTAGCTTCGCAGTACGTTAGTATTGGTATACGTAGGGAAATAGCTAAACGTAATTTGTTAAGGAATTACTTGTAGCTATTAGTTTAATTAAAAAATAAATTATAATACAATATTACCTTCTTCCGGATGAGCGCAATTGCTTTAAATCATCACAGATTGTATGGTCACAGATGAAATATTTACGTCAGTGATCAGGCTTTTGGTTAATAAATACGCTGATAATTATTTAAAGAATAAAGACTTGTTATTGCTTTAGGCACATTGATGAAGTTATGGAAACATGGAATCATTTTCAAATTTAAAATTAAATATATCCGATTTATTTGGTTTGTGTTGATCCGTCAATATATTATATTGCTTTGTATAAATGTCATACAAAACTCAATTTGCCCGCGATATAGAAGTAGGGGTCGATCTCAAACATGTCAATTAAAAGAAGATAGATAAAGTTGAATCTACTATTTATTTTGGGTACCAATACAGGTATCAGTTCTTTGACGGTGCTAGTCTCACACAAACATATACCAAAGTGTATAAACAGTGAGATAGTTTTAAGTGCCACCAGACGATTGTAATAATTGTAAATAGAAAAGAAATCGGAATGAGAAGCTATCACTAAAGAAAATATTCTTTAAATTTTGATAAGGTCTCTTACCTACGTCCTTCTGATCGCGATCTGTTTAAAAGCTAATTTCTGTTAGAACAACCAAATCAGCATAATCGATAAATCTAGAAAATATTCAAATATATCGTGATAACTTAATAACATTATTATTAACCATAAATGTCAATTAAAATAGTTATAAAATTATATTATACCGAAGCGTTTATTAAAAATTCTAGTCATCTGCGTATGTTCACATCCGTATTAATTAGAAGACATTCTGTTGCTAGATAACCGGCATAGACCATTCGTTTCTAGTGTTTCAAGGTTGTTGTAATATAATATGAAACCTAACTTTGTTCTGATATTAATTTAGCCAGATTTACAGAGTTATTCAGTCCATTGTTAGTCGGTAGATAAGATATTTGTCACGTAACTCTCCTGATCCTATCAGCACATTCGGATCTTCCCGTCACGTGTTGCGTTTCTCTTCCTCATATTTTATTTAAACGCAGTAACGTTTTCAATTATTTAAATCGTATAGTTTTATGCCCAGCTTTCGAATACAGCGTGGTGCAAATAAAGCCAAGTTTTTAATAATATTATTGTCAAACAAAGGAACAACTGTTTGTATTTTTATCAAACCTGTTTTGGACATGCAAAAGAATGCAGAAAATGTAGTGAAGCAGGTTAATTGTAAATAAAAATGTCGTTTAAATTGTATAATTTACATTATTTATTACTACGTGAAGATATCTACAGTAGATTTTTTTCTCTTTGTACAGTTGTAACACGACTCATAGCCGCTTTTTATTATACAGTGTCAAGAGATGAAAGAGTGTCATCAAATATCTACTTTTTGCACGTTTCCGGGCCCAACCTTTTTTGATTTAGTTGCAACCTAAAAATTAATTTGTGTATACAGTTTTTTCAATTAAGGGATTCTTAAAAAAGGGAACCGGATAACTCGAGCTACATTTGCAAAATCAACGCCCGATCAGGACTTACATTTGTTTATTAGTGTGTTAAGTTTACTTAGCAAAATAACTTTTAAAAAACTAATTAAAAGTTATATTTTCATTTTTGGGCGAGAAACACTGATGATCACTTTCATGCCAATTTTTCAAATTCGGTATTTGAGGTTTAGGGAACATCTGTGTATAAGGTTTTATTGATCCACAAAGTTTTGGTCCCAAAAATGTAGGTCCCTAAACAGACGATTATTTGAGTCGCTTTTTGCTTAATAATTCTGCGTATTTAAAGTTATTGTAGATATTGAATAAGGTCTGAGTTGAAGAGGAAAAAGTTTGGGGCAGAAAATATGACAAAATTTAAGAATGAAACTATCCAAAACCCATATGGTAATTGATGTTACGTTGGAAATATTTGTAATAATAGTAAATAAATGAGGTTTTGTAGTGTAAAGGAAACCAGTATATCTGTATCACTGGTAATAGGTATATTATAAAGGAGAAAAAGGAATAAAATTATATTTTCACTATAGTTAATTTTTCAGAAATTATCTTCGATAATTAATAATATATGGGTTAACACTGAAGTTAAAAAAGAAATTATTTATTTGTTTAATATCTTTATTGCACAAATATATTTGGTTCAATTATATTTGGTATTACTACAATAAGTTTTCTTTTTCAATTTAATGGAAGTATCACGCATTAAAATATGTTTTATTTATTTATTTATTTATTTATCTACTTTAATGTATCTAACTTACACATAGCGGAGTTATTGCTACGAGAGCAATCCCTTACAACCATAACACCAATCCAACCCCGCTCGATGAACGACCGGGAACCGAACCCAGTTCCCCGCGGTGTGCCGTGTCATCAAAGGCCGCATGCTTTGTGATCAACCCAACAAAAAATTCTAAAAAAAGGTTTTTCGGCTTCCATTGTCATTCTGTACGCTAAATCCATTACTCTTTTTAAAATATTTTCCATGTACGGAATATACTCTGTTACAATTTTATTATATGTATAGATTCTTGAAGTGCTTTTCCCTTTTCGCCGTCCCAGAATTCGAATTAATGTTAGCTTTAGTGTTGTAAAGTATTAATTTAAAAATAAAATTAAAAAAATATTACATTAACAATGTAAAAGTATCTACTCTCTTTTCATTATATTTATATATCTATCTTCATCTAAAGCGATCAAACGTAAGTTTTTTTGAACATATTTACAATATGTCTTTTTATGTATTTTTCATTTAATGTACATCATCAAGTAAAAAACTTAAATTAAATACGATAGGAATGCAAGAAGTTTTTGGAACAAATAACAAATTTATTTTATTACCTAAGGGATTACTAAAATCGTGGTCGATGCAAATACAATCGTACGTTCATTCAAATATATACTTAATTAAATCCTTTTTTATTTTCCGTCCACAACAAAATTCATTCATCAAAACAAACATTTCTTTAGTACACGTGTGTCCAAAACCGTAGTGATGCTATAACTTAATACGAAACATGAAAATATTATTTGACATCGAAGGGGAGATTAAGTTAATACGCTCCCGGTATAAATAATATGTCGAGTCATAGGGCGATCCACGACGCCCACCACCGTCATAAGCGGCTAATCCAGCCCCGCCTCCGTCCCGCCCTGTCTCTAATAACTTTGTTTATGCTAACTACGTGACTCGACGACGTAAGACGTGGCTTAAACGTCTTATTTGACTTTACCAAAAACGTGTAGGTGGAACGCTCGCTGGCGAGTTTAGGCACTGCAGCGACAGGGGTCATTAGGTGTGATAAAGTAAACGTAAACGCATTCGGCTATGAGGTAGTCTACTTAGCGGTCTCAGTTATCTGCCTTAAGTGAATTTTGTATGGGTTCAACAACTTGGGTCGGGTTATCACTTAGAGACGAGTGTGGACGAGTATAAGCGTATCTATATGATAGAAGCCTTTTAGTGGAGATGTGTAGACGTGTGATATAAAATATATTCATTATCCGACGATAAATGAATATATATTCATTTATCGCCGAGCTCAATTGGCTGGAGATCAGTTCTTTAAAGGTCAAACAGCGAAGGATAGGAATCGAACGGTTATTTATAAATATTTCGTCATGTCGTAGAGATAATCCGATAAAGAAGTTTATACCAAAGTTTCATAAGTTTTAAATTTCATACTTTTAACAATTTGTGAATTAAGCAATATTCTTTAGTACTGAATGCGAGCATTCAAACGTTTCTGACTTTTCAATTACGTATTTCTAATTTGTTTAAGACAAAATTATGTCTCAAATATATATATATATATATATATATATATATATATATATAAATATAAATTAATCTACCTAATTATGTAATATATAAAATGAAAGTTCGTTCTCCAAAGTTTCAATCATTAACTTACGTTTTCATATTATTAAAATGAATAGTAAACTAAACTTGAATATGTTAGTTATTTATACTCTGGTACAATCTTTATATTTTTCATAAGTATTCTTAATCTATACCTACACCAATAAACAAAATTAATTGATTTAATCTGTTTAAACTAGTTACTGTTAAATCCAATTTTAAAATAACACGTCGTTTCAATTCCCTTTCGTATGTTCTCTGCCCTCTCTTATTATAATAATCTTGATTTTATTTACTATTGAAGAAATGAAACAAGTAAATATTGAGTATGTTCCTGTAATATGCCACAGCTTAATTGTTTATAGCTGATAAAATAACAGTATATCTTATTTATATAACGTTTTAAATAATTTAAATAAATTTTTATTAAGTTTCATTCTCGAAAGAATATAACTATTATCGGTAATGGTAGTAAATAATTTGTTAGTCATATAATAATTTATTACAGTGATGCATACGGTTATATTAAATATTAATACTTTACACCACTGAAAGTGTTGTACTTTTCATGAACAGTGGCGATTTCAAGTATTTTTCCCGTACGTGCGCAAACTTTGAAGCAAGTCACCGCCTACCTCGTGCGTACCAACGTGAGTGGGCCCAGGAGCCTAGCTTACCAATGATTTATGCTCTATTTACAACGCGCGCTGTAAACATTCCGCCGACGAATTCCGCCTGGCCGCAGCCATTGGTCCGCAGGCGTCGATCCAGCCGACTCAAGCTCATGCTCCGACACAGAGCTGCCGTTGTGATAGACGATACATTGGGAGATATTTATAACATCGTCTCGTGCAACCGTTTTATACAGATGCGACGGGCTGGAACTTAGAAACTTGCCGGTTTGAATTCGGATCAGAAAATACAGATACAAAGTAGCGGTTCGTTTTTAGGATGCTTCAAATACGATGTGACTAGTAATTTTTGAATACAATTACGTCAGTATATATTAATCACTAAGCAATTGTTAAAATGTAAAATTATTTAACAAATAATAACGACAGAGGGTTTACATCATTATCAAGCTCAATGCAGCAAAAAACCAGTGAGTTACAGCTGTCGAAGTTATATTTTTTCCATAATAACAAAACTGGAACAATTGAACCCCAAATTTTCAATCCTCTTTTTGATAATTTTGAGAGGTTTTAGACCCAAACTAATTGTATTTTAGGAAGTGTAATATGCATTTTCTTATAATACTTTAGTGAAAGGTTAAATCCAATTAAAGCTAAAAACTCTCTTTCGAATTTAAATTGATATGTTTTATCATAATATATTGAAACGTATAATAAAGAATACTGAAATGCACTATAATATGTTTATCAAATGGTTGAGATATTTTTATTTGAAGTGTACAGATCATCTCCCTATTATTCGAAAAATCATTGCCCGTACGTGCTTTTTAGCTCAAGATTTTCAGTAAAGTTGCAGAGCGGGATGAAAACAAAGACTCATTAATGAAGACATTAGGGTATATTTCTAATCAATATTCAATATTCTAAAACAAATATCAATTAAAAAATAACTGAGTTATTTTTTAAATTGATATTCATTTTAAGAATATGCGGCGGAGTTGCTCCGGTGTCTTTAACTTTTCATAATTTTTTTTAAAATTCGTTAAAGTGGAAATTCCTTAGTTTTTAAAAGTAAGTAGTTTCCTCGTTTTCCTAAGTATTCGTCTGCCCCACACAATTATAAAATTACGTAACTCGTAAAATTTTCAATATTTCATGTATATTATTTTTTAGTACTTTCTACAAAAATTTTATCACTCAAAAAAGTTCTCTACAAGAATTGCAAAAACGATATTTTGTGATGAGTGACGTACCTTAACAATGGCTGGCTATATATATATATATATATATATATATATATACACACACACATATATATATATATATATATATATGTATATATATATATTGGCTTGGCTAATAAGTTTTTAACCCCAAGTTGCTGTTAATAATTTTTATTAAACAATTTACATGTTACGCTAAATTTAATTTAAGTATGCACCATTATTATCTACTACTTGTCGCCATCTAGTTGACAGTGACAATATGCCTTCCTTGTAAAATTCCGGTGACTTTGATTCAAAAAACTGTGGGAGGTTGTTTTGGAGATCTTCTTTGGACGGCTTGTCAGTCCGGAGGATTCCCGACTGACAAGCCGTCAGTCGGGAATCCTCCTCAATTAACAGGACGTCCTAAAACAGGACGTCCGGTAAGAGTCCTTAAGATCGTAGTCCTCATTCCTGAACGTTCTAAATCATTTTTGCCGTTGTATAAGACAACGTGAACTCGCCCATCGCATGACATATATTATTTTGGCAGTCTTTGCATCGTTATTCAGACGAAATTAGTAAAGTAATTTAATACGTATTTGATAGCGATTTAAATCCATTATCGTTTATATAATTCAATTAAAGCCAATTTAAACCCTACAATAAACCCTTCTAGAAGTTTCGAAAATCTTTCTAGAAAAGTCCCGAAGTTGTGGCTAACTTACTAACCAACATAATATATATATATATATATATATATATATATATATATATATATATATATATATATAAATGTATATGTATATGTATATATATATATATATACATATGTACTTACACGTAAGTACACTTATGGAAGAATATAAAAGGTATATGTTCATGAACAAAATGTTTCCTTCCGTTCGGAAAACAGCATTTGTGACCCAGAAAATGCTTTTTGAATCTATTGCAAACATTTCGCACAATCTAAATTTTAGTCTTTTTAAATATACTCCGAACAAAATTTTGTTATTTCACAAATTTTTTACTACTGGGTTCACTACAATTATTTTATATAAACGACAAAAAAATCACTGGGTTTACTTCAATTATATTATATAAATGATAAAAAAGAGCTTGGAATGAAAAGTCAATAAATTAAGTAAATTTCAAAGTGTTTCGATTGCTAATTGTAATAGTTTGTGATAACTTCCAAAAATGATATAAATATTTCAATTATTTATGAAAGTTATATAGTTACCTATATATATGTATAAAAAAATTTCAGGACGTTATATTTATATTTAATTACTATTTATGACAAGTATTTTGTAATTATGCTGCATTTAAGAAGAGAAATCAAAATGCGATATACGTACTTCCAATATTCTGTATAATTTGACAGCATTTGTACTTTCGTTTTGATATTTATCCAGATCTTCATTTTCATAATTATCAAAAAATTTATTACAAAAATTTAATATAGTCGAAAGAAAATTTAATACAAAAAATATGAATATATTTGTTCAAATATTTTCAATATTCTTTTATGTACTTTTTAAGAATTGAATAAATGAAAATTTTGCAAATTTCATTTTCAGACTGGCCTGTCCATTCTCACAGACGTCCCTGGCTAGTTTACGACAAGGTGAGAAAATAAACTTGAAATTTTTGAATTATTTGTATGAAAATAGTTTATTTAGTAGATTTACTTTTCGGTCGTTAGTCAAATGTGTTTGTTTTATTTAACAAACGAATATAAGTTCCTAAAAAATCAATTGCTATCCCAGCTGAGAATACTTTCATTTCATTTGACAGTAACATATTTTACTGAATACATTGATCCACTTGACAGGTGTTACTTAAATTAACCTTAATGCTATAATCGACGCGGTAAATATTCCCATTTAAACTGTATATATGCGCTCTTTGTTACTTTAACTCATTGTTTGTACGTACATTTTAACTTAATACTTTCAATGCAGGGACAGAAAAGGACAAAAGTCAGAACACAATTACGTAACAAGTGTGGGAATTATTATTAAATCAAAGGAACTAAACATACTTCGCTTTGTATTTTGACAGGGGCGGTTTCTTTGAAAATAATTTGGTTATAAAATCGTGTTAACAGCAGTAATTTGTTACTTACGACAGAGCTTTGTGTGTTATCCCTTTGTGCGAGATCCTTTATTGTAACCCGTCGAGTAAACAGAACACGTAGGAAATAAAAGGTGTGAAAATTTAGCGAATTTTATTGGCGACATATTTTTTGTTAACCTCGCCCTAAGTGCATATATCAAAATGAAAATATTTCTAAGAGATAATGGAAAAGGGACCCATACCTTTGTCAGAGTTATGTAGAGACGCTTCTTAACATATGTAACTTGGGATTTTTGTCAGGTAGAAATACAATAAAGGATTTGTTAGGTTATTTTAGGTATCTTATTTATTTCGCAATGGTTTCAATAAAGCAAGTACTCGTAAATTGGGTAACTTTTGGAATAAACTTTCTTTTAACTATTTTCGAACTTATTGCATTTGACATGTACCTTAAACTGTTTCGAAACTCTTATATTGGTTATATTGGTACCTAAGATATCTTTACCTTAAAAGAAAAATCATGAAAGTTAACAAAATATCTTCAGGAAATCTTAAGATACTTTTAAGATAACTTTGGTTTCGAGAGCAATGTCTAGAGTTGAATCCGTCAGCCGTTCTCATACTTAAGTAAATTGGCAGTGCGTTCTAAGAGGTACCGCTCCCAGTTTGATAGAGGCGTTTATCACGAGCTTACGGTACGGGGAACGTAAAATAAGGCGACGTACAAGGAGTGAAGTGAAAAGCGGTCGCGGACGGCGGGCGGTGTGAGCAGGCGCTGCTAGATGGCGCGGCGCGGAGGAGGCGCGCGCCGCCCGCCGCTGTGTGAGTGCAGTGTGCGGTGCGCGTGTGTGCGTGCGCGCGCGTGTGTGCGTCCGCGAGCCGCGGCCGGCGCGCGCCGTCGCCAGTCCGCAGCCGCTCGTGCCACGCGACGCTCCTGCCACTCTGTCGGTGAGCGAACCGCCCGCACGCACTCGTGTCGCCACTACGATCGACTTCTCGCAAACTTTTACAACTCGCGAACGAGTCGCTCGCTTGTCTCCGCCGTTGTGTTTATCGTCTAGATAAATCTGCAATTGATTTATATAGTCGCATTCCGTGGACTGTGCGCCAGAAACTATTTGCGATTGGGTGGTGCCGTTCGTGCTGCAGGTGGAAGTTTTCAGGGCAAAAAAAAGTTACAGGCGCCCATTAATTTTTCGTGCATCACCGAAGCAGAAGATTTCGTCATCCGTATACTTGACGTTTGCTTTTGATGAAAACTTGGTTTTGAGAAAAGCTGACGATAGACTTTGCAGAGTCTCGTGATTAATTTAGACACTTGTGAACGTTCGTCGGCCGCACAGGCGACGAAAATATTTGTACCGAGACGAGTTTGTTTACCGTTCGACTGATAGCTAATCTGCGCTACGTAACTTGTCTCTTTTCCATGGTCCTGATCCGTCCCTTGCTGCGTTCGCCCGTCATGCGCCCACTGCCGCTGTGAGCGTCGCCGCCCCCTGCGCCCGCGCCCCCACCGGCGACCCCGTGGCGTGCTCCGCCGCCGCCCTGTACCCTGACAACCATGTCGGGGGCGCCGCGCCCTGTGACGCGGCCTCGCCCGCAGCGCCCGCATCCGGTCACGCCTCCGGGGCCGCCTGGTGGAGCATGATGAACGGCGCGCTCTACGAGGAGGGTGGTGGCTCGCCAGCCGCGGGACCCAGCCCGCCGGCCGCACCCGCGCCACCCTCGAGCGCGTCGCCGGCCTCCTCGGCAGGCGCCGCCGGCCCGCTCCACATACCGGCGCGCCGCCCCGACGACGGAGTCATCCGCCACGCACAGCAGCCTTGGGGCTACGAGACGGCGCCCGCTTTCGAGCCACACCAATACGCTGCGCCGCCCACTTATTATAACCTACCAGGTGAGCGCGAGCGCAAGCCGCCCGGCTCGCTGGCGCTCTGGCCGCCCGGCCAGCCCTACGCTGGCGACGTGGCTTGTGCGCAGGGATTTTCACAGTCCTGTTGGAACTACCCCTACCCGGCTGCGCGCCCCGACCAGCCGCCCTTCGGCGCCGACGATCGCCGCCACGCGCCTTCCGACGCGCCCTATCCGCACGAGCCCTACCTGCGTAACTACGCGCCCGAGCCAGTCACCAGCGCGCCGTATCACCCGCCAGGTAAGCCTTATCAGACGAGCCCTTATCGCTCCGCCTCTGTGTTTTCCGTTTCCAGTCGCTGCGCTCGTTCCAGTGCACGCTTTTGAACGATAATACGACGCGGTCTTGACCGTCGACCGCTATTCTTTAAGCGGAGACCAGTCCACTGATATCGTCTTACTTATACAATGTTATATGACTTAACGTTTCGCAATAAAGCGACCTCGACCTTCCGGAGAGCAACGTAGAATAATAAAGTTGTCAAATACGTATAGTTTAAAAGTCATCCGATAGATGTAGCGGGTTGCTACAATCCACTTGTCCGTCTCTCGGCACTGCGTATGTGTGCGTTCGCGCTCGAGTGTGCGTGCCCGTAGGACACTCGCGTGCGGCCGTCGAGATAAGCGAGCGAGCGCCTCCACTACAAGCGCACGGCTATCGCCCTCGCTAGACCACGTCGCGATCGAGAATTCTACTTAGATATAAGATTAAACGAAACTCAAATAACATGCAAGAAAGCGGACATTTTTGAGTCGATTTGCGATAATGTTATTCCAAGAGTTAATATTCGTGAATCAAGTAACTCACGATTACGTACTGCGAGCGTAACTTTTAATGTAGACAAAGCGTTGCGAAAAGGAATTCGTCTTGGTTTATATATGATTCCTCATAGCTTTCCGGAATGGTAAGTTAAATAAGAGGTAAAGTATATTGTACTTACTGTCTCTAAGCTGGTACTCTATATGTTTTTTTTTATTATTTTTTAAGATTTTTAGCTATTACCATATCAAATAATTTATAGAACTTTAGTTAATTTTCTTTTTTATCAACTGTAATGTTCTTAAGAGCTGTCAAACTTCAACTGTACAAAATTGAAATTCTTCGCCATTCCAGGAATATGCCAATATAAATTTACATTTACAGGAAAGTAATGAAAACAAAATATTTTGGAAAGCATATTTTAATAGTAACAATTGGTAAGCTTACGTTCATGAGAAAGAAACATATCAATTAAATTCGTTTTATTTACTAACCCAAAAATCGACTCGACTTCTATTCATCGTACGTTTTTACTAAGACATGAAGTTAATATCTTATATATATATATATATATATATATATATATATATGGATTACAAAAATCAGGCGGTTAGAACTACGTATTTTTCTGAAATTTTATAAATGACAAAAACAGGACCCTTTTAATTTCTTTCTGTTCGTCCGTCTGTCTGTCCAACCCTGACTACCACTCTCTTATAGTTTCTACACTTTTACTTGAAATGTTTTAAGCGGATGCTTTTTACAGAGATGTATAATATAATAAACTATATTATTATATAATAAAAATTTAAAGAACTTTTTTAAATACCTCATACCTACTTCATATGGGTACGATTTCTTTATACTATTATTTTCAAGTTTTGAGCTCCGTTTGTAAAATATTAAGCTTCAAAGTCACGTGCAATGTGCCCCAAACCCCGTTTTTAATGGGGCTCAATTAGAACGTTCAAATAAAATTATTTTATTTAACTACCGTCAGTAATTTTGAGAGATACAGGCAAACTGCGGAACTCGCACTTGGTCCTTTTTAATTTGTTTATGATAGTCATAGTGATGTAATAAATTTATATTTTCAATTTAGATTTGCAATAATAAGGAATGTGAAATATCAAAAAAGTAAGAATTCTGATGAATATATGTAAGGAAATTCGACATGAAATACTAGTGTAGACTTGAGCATAATAAATTGTGGACATCTTTCCATATTATTTGTAAAATCGCTACTGCAGAAAACCGCGTACAGGTTGCATTTGATAAATAATTAACAAGTATTTAATTGTCATGACTTTGACGAATTAAGCTAAATTTATAATGATCAATTCTTCACGAACTAGGTCTACGACTCTGCTTTTTGATCGTAATATTAAACAATACTTGGAGGATTCTTCTTTTTGATCGTAATATTAACCAATACTTAAGAATTTTAAGGATTTTAACAAAAGTTTTGGTAAATTCTAGATTGTTTAAAATACGGGTACGGAAAAAAACAAATAATATTATTTGAATAACTGACAAAATTGCCTAATGGATCCCTGAACATGTTCTGAATGTACTTGCTATTAAATTGCTATAAAAGGCATATTATTTATTTTTGACAAATCTTGAATTTATCGGGAATATTTTTTTTATATTAAGCGTATTAACAAAGTAGGAAACAATATATTATGACATTATTAAACAGAAAAGGATTATGTTATACTCGAATAGATAAATTTTAGTATTTTGATATTAAAATACTAAATTAGGGATAATTCCTGTTCCGGAAAACGGAATCGACTTCGAATTGAGTTTTACTAGTCATAACGGATAGAAAATATAATAGATAAATAAATATTTTCTCTTCAGTTGCGATACCACAGGTGTTTCCAAAAGACATTTTACTTTGAATAAATCTGTGGCATTGTGGGATTTCAATAATTCGAAATATGACTCTTAGTTAGTAATTAATACTTGTCAAAAATCTTTCTGCATGCTCTTTCACACGTTTGGTTGAATTAAAAGAATAACGAGTTAAACTACTCATACGTCTTATCTAAATGAATTTTGCGAAACCTGGTTTGTAATTGATGTCATAAGGTTCTTCGATTAAAGTATTTTTTTATTAAAATAGCTTGCGTATGTCACTTATATTAAAATAAAATTGCCCGCCTAAAGCAGAGTTCCTTTTCGCCAGAGGCGTCTGTATTGTTTATGATCTGTAACATGTGTATCGGGCGAGGGGAGTCGGTCACTCCGCCCGTCTCGACTTCACTCCGAACCAAAATACACCGCCTTCTCGCCACCCGTACCAACTTCAAGTTCGTCAAATGTTTTAATATTCTTGTTCGATTTGGCCATTATAATTTGCCCGTGCATTAATCGACATTTTCGTTACATTTATTCGCTTCGATTAGCGCAAATATTTGCTTCGCGGTTTCGATTTGCGCAGTCTGCTTATTAGGGGCTTTTATTAGAGTTTAGAGTGGTTTTTGCAAAATATTTGTTAGATAGGGTATTCAACTTCTCTCAGTCCCACTTGTGAAGCGGACAAACTTACCGCTAATAATAACATTACTGTCCGCGTCGATAAACCTGAACTGGTTATTTTCCTGTTGTATTATGCATATATTCATTCGGTAAGTATTTTTTTGGGAGAATTATCAGATAAAGACTAAAAATGTTTTACCAATTAGGAGAATCGATTTACTGATGCGATGCAGCGTCTTAATTCGTGAATATATAGTGTTAGGCGAAGGAAAGTTTATGAATACGTTTTAAACCGATATTCCTACACACACACATATCTATATATATATATATATATATATATATATATATATATATATATATATATTAATGTTACGTTTTTTATACATCGTTTACGCGTAAAAAATTAGAAGTAACGAAAAAAATCTTTTAAATAGGTGGTTTCGAAGTCGAGTTCTTTTTACAGTATTATGGGACTGCTATATTTACTATTTATTCTGTTTAAGGGGCTACGGAATTATTTAATGATATACGATTTTTCGATTTCGTGAGATACATTTCTTTTAATACTAAGTGATACCATATTAAATGATTGCTGTATAACAACAACTCTTTAGTTATTGTATAAAACTTAAAGATATGTGGAGACGAGATTGCCTCGCTTAATCTACGACTGTTTACTGTTTCCCCTAACAGTTCAGTAATTTTTCCCATCCTGCGATTGCATTGCTTATGTCAAAAAACTAATGTTACTAACATTAGTTTATAACGTTAAATGATTGACTTAGTTTTTAGTATTTCAATTGAATGCTGGTATTTGTCTTGATCAAGTTGTGAAAATGAGGATATCACTGAAAAGTATGATATAGAAGTAGCCTATCGGAAAAGTGAATAGAAAAAATAGGAAAATAAAAACTATTGAGGAACTTGCTTGATTATAATATATATATATATATATTTATATATGTATATGTATATGTATATATATATATATATATATATATGTATATATATATATATATATATATATATATATATATATATATATATATAAGTATTTCTCGAGAACTGACGGATCATTAAATAACGTTCCTCGATATTTTTTAGTTTTGTAACTCAGATTTTTGGTCACTTTCAAAATTAATCATAATTTCAGGATATAAAACTGAACAGTATTCATTAAATAAATAACGTAATCCGTAAAATATAATTTTTTTAAGAAATTTATATTTGCGCACATGTACGGTAACCATGGGTTTCGGATGTACCACAAATTTTAGTAACATATTGAAACAATTAATATTTTTTTTGGTGTAGAAATCAACGCTGATCGTTAAAAGAGGGTCTGTTTTCCCCGATACGAAAATTACCAAAAAATATAAATTATTCCAGAATAAAAGTTTCCAATATTCATTTCCATGATATAGAGGCGTGAAAGCTGAATAAATAGGTTATATTGAATATATTTGGCGTTAATTTAACTACGTGATGTAGTATTATTTCTACTTTCTTTAATTTGTTTATCACGACCTAGGTTTCGTTGTATTACAACATCTTCAGGTAGGATATTAGCAAAGATTCATCTTTCATCACATCACGTAGTTTCATTTAATTGGAAATAGGTTATAGTTAAGATATACATAAAATTTCTATATTCATTGTATAACGAGTACTGATGTAATAAAGTTTTCGACTCGGTATAAAGTAGTATGTAACTGCACGATCGTCTATGTACAAGAGCATAAGTCTGAATGTTTGTCAAACCGATTTGTTTACGATTCGCCACTCCTAAGCCAGATTCATACTCGCCTATAGTGCTGCGCTCAGCAGTGCGCCGGTAGTAATTACACCGATACTACGAAGGTAATATAAAATGCTGCCCGCGGTAATAAAAACACATCCAAGTTCATTCATAAACCCGATACTACTCCGTACAAAGTGCGTCTGTGTGCGCGGTGCCGCGTGCGTGCGGACGGGCACGCACACACACGCGATTCGCTCAGTGCTGGCACGTGGTGAGTTATGTTTTGTTATAAATCTCAATTTTATGTTTATTTTATTTTGTTTAAAAACTCACGAGTAAATCGACGTTTCTTAGTGAGCGCAGTCGATGGATGATGGCGGTGGGAATTAGCTGTTTAAGTTCCGCACTGATAGTCACTTTATGGTACTTCTAGGTTCTAACTTCCGGGGTTTTCTTTCATATTTTGATGGTTTGTTTTCTTGTCAACTGTTTTACAAATTGAGACTTAGATTTTGCTATCAGCTTCTTGATGTATTTGCACATTAATTTTGCTGCTTCTTTTCTTTAATTGGCCGTTAAATTAAATTAGTACGCTAATAATGTTTTTAACTTATAGCAATAGAATCAATTTAACTCGGTTAAACGGTTTAGATTATATTTAAGGGCCGTAAAATATGGTTTCGTTGCAGCTACAAATAGCTGAAATCGATATTAGCATAATAGTTCTTTAGACATCTCTATTAATATTTATACTAATATTCTGAATTAATCTTTTGATGTTAATAATTAGCGAATATATAGATATTTATTTCAAGGTTTATAAGCAGGATACAGACTATTCATCAGAGATGATACTTTATCTAATATTGTTTTCTATGTTTCACGGGTTTGTCTTTGTAAATAATACTTACCAGGAAACTGTAGACGATTTCGTAGCGTGAGATTATAAGAATAATGAAGATACAATTAACAAATTTTATCACATTTCGCTTTTGTTATATTATTGAACTAAAGGATATCGATAAAAGTCCATATAGTGTTTGGCTCAGGTGTTAATAAATAAACGAAAAAAAAAATGATACGTTAATGCAGAGAAAATGAAAAATAAGCCTCTTAAAAGTTTTACTTTAATCGTCAATCTGACAAATGAGAAATATTTAATTTTTTTTTAAGTCAGTTTATTTTTGATAATAGTTTGTAAATTGTGTTTATGCGGAACTTTTTGAATGAGCAAGGTGAAATAAAGTAAAGATCGCATCCCATTATATTTTGTGAAGACATATTTAGCATACTAGTACAAGATCCCAGAGGGTCGTAGGGAAAAACCACGTAAAATTCTTAAGGAACGAAAAAGATGTTCATTATGCAAAAAAGAACGAATGTCAATGTCAGTTAACAGTTTACTTTTTAATTCCTTTTTAGGCCATGGCTTTTTTTATAAGTATGTAAAATAATCAGTATTAAAAGCAATTGATACAGAGTATTTTTTGTAAACATTTCAAAATAGTTATTATTAACCTTATCAAGCTGTAAATATTATTTTTATTTCCTGTTAACAACTCTTGATGAATTCAAAATATATACAAGCGCGTTTACTAATACAGATTTTTTGTCTTGTGTTATAAGTAGAAATTTTATTTTATTTTATTTTTATTCCTCATTATCAGTTGCTGAATTGTTTAATTTTTTATATTCTAAAAAATACCAGCTTTTTTAAATTTTATGTTTGCAAATTTCAAATATTATTTATAAGCTCGATCATTAACGATAACGAAAATATGTGCAAAATCGACTTTTACAAGAATATTTTTATCAACAAGTTACATAACTAAGAGAACGGTTTGATTAAATTAAATTTTTCAGAAGTTAGATATTTTACCACAAGCAAACGTATACTTTGAACATAAATAAACCTAATCGTAAAAAATGTTTAAATAATAATTAGTTCTATCATATACCCTTTTTATAAATTTTGTTTCATCTAATGTATTTAAAATTGAATGAGCCCACCTGTAAAGTTTAATGGCCAAGTAATGGTTTGTGTATATTTACTGCTTGTAAAACGTAAATGGCTTAATTGTTGTTATAAATTTCCCACCGCTTTACAACTTAATACTTCCGAACTTCGGTTGAGAGTGTTAACAAATTTATTACCACTATTCGGGCAATAAAAAAATAAGTAACTAATTGGTCATATTGTCTATGTTCTTATTTTATTTCATTATCTACGGTAAGAGAAAAAAGAAGATTTTATTTATGTAGATATATCTCAGAATTCGTTGGATGGCTTTTTTGAGAAACTTATCAAAAGACAATATCAAGGTGTATTGTTAGATATTAGTTTTCCATTAGGTCTACTGTTTCAATTTATTTTCGATTAAGTTTTATTATAATATAAAAATGCGGTGTGCAGTTTTGAAGGGTAAATATTTTTCTAAGTACTTCATAAAGTGGCTATGCCTAAAGAATTGTTTTAAAACGATTTATCTTAGCGAAAAGTTCAACGCTTTCTCGAATTTTTGCAGGTTTTAAATTTATCTATAATTGTTACCAAAAAGTAATTTTTTTAGAATTATTTCGTTTTTTTATTGACTATCCATCTAATTCTCTTTAGTGTTATTAACTATCTATTAAAATATTGAATTAGTATGATTTGGTTCTGGTAGGATAATACTTTTTTTCAATTGCCTTCAGAGATGACATATATTAAGATTATATTCTGAGCCAATGCTTTAAAAATCAGAAGATTTTTTTTTAAAAATATTTTATGAATTCTAGAGCGATTTTTTTCACTGTACGATTTTATTTACAACTAATTTTTTAAGGCCAATGATACTCAATATCTTTTTAAGATTTACCAGTTTATAATGATAAACAGCTTGATATTAAAACTGATGGTAAACTCAATTATATCAGAAGAAGTTAAATTTACGTATCTCTTATATTCTTTCGATATTCTGAAAAAAATATTAATTTCCGAAAAAAATCTTATATGTGAATAGTATTTTTGAAATATTATATTCCGTTTAACATCTTACGGAATTTTATAAAAAAAAGCAGGTATATAATAAATTTATATTAGATGAAAGAAACGATTCAATCGAATTGAATATATTATGTTCAAAGTAAATCCTAAAAATCATCTAATTATAATTTATTTTCCGAATAAATATAGCGTTTTATTGACTTGGATATTAATTTGGAGACTGATATTTATATGAAAGACTAAAAGCAATCGATTTAATTGGGCTGTCAAATCCATATATATGGCTTCAATATAGTACCTGTCGCTGACAGTTTCGTGTAATGAAGCTGTCAATTATTTTGTAAATGAATATATAAATATCATTTAAAATCAGAGATGTCCGATCCAAATTATATCACATATTAGATGAGCCCGTCTCACTGAATTTTGATATAAAATTTAATTAATAACTCGACATTAGCGCGGCGGTGTGTGATCTCCGACGTATAAAACACTTTTATGGCGCTCATAAATCACTTTTCATCGTGGCCTTTCATTTTTCAGCGCACAAAAAAAGGTATTAAAGTCATTCATTTGCCGATACAACGCGACGGTAGATACAAACTAACCGCGTGCGTAGGTCAGTTTTATGAGAGCATATTAAAATTTTAGATGCAACTGTGAGGTGCGCCCGGAACAATGCCACCGCGCCGTAATATCTATACACATGTCACACGCGAGCACGTGGGCGGCGAGCGCGAATGTGTTCGTGTCACGTGCACGTCCTGTAACTAGACATGAATGTATTTATGTGAGTAAGATCCACTCGTGCCATAATACGACCGCTATTTATTTAAGACATGTTGTCTTTCGTTCGCCGCTTTCCGCCGGTAAAATCGTCTTAAGGTCCGTACGCTACTGCTTGTCTATGTATTCTGTTTCCAAATAACTGACTTCTGGAGAGAATAAGCGTTTACGATGTATGTAATATAGATTTGCTGACTTAATTAGCAAAAAATATTTGCGACATGGAAGTAATTCTAATTTTGATTAAAAACTTGCTGCTCATGTGTTTTTAGATTAAAAATAAGAAACGGTAAATACATAAATTACCAAAAAAAACTGTATTTTTATTGACTGATAAATTTATAAAGAGCACAGAATGTTGGTTTCAGAATATCTTTATTTATGATGGCAGAATATTTTTATTCGTAGAATATAGAAGTTATAAAATACTAGACAAATGCGTGTCGAATACACATTAATTTACGTTTTCATAACCGTACACTCGTATATAATCATGCAATTTGTGCTTTGTGGTAAAACCAGCGACAACCGCGCGTCGTATATTATTTATTACGATTTAAATTGACCAAGTTACTTAAAATTATCGTCATAATCGCTTACTATAAGGCCTTTACAGAGACTACTAAACACAATAATTTAGTTGCTTCCATCTTTTTACTATTGACGCAACTGAAAAAAAACAAGTTGGGGGTTGTTGGATGTATTACAAAACGCTTCAAAGGCTCAAAAGGTGAAAAAGTTACTGAACCAAAAAATATTACTGAACGTTTTCGAGTCGATTTTAGAAGACCCCTTCGACAATACTTCATTCCATGAGGTCTTTCTAAAAGAAATGTTCATCCCCAAGTTCGATATACGCGAGTTACTTAAAAAATACAAACATTTTTTGTTCATGTTTCAACGTATTTACGTAATTTAACTATACTTTCTTGTAAAATTTCATCACAAAAATAAGATTTGAATGATGGAGCTCTGATACAGTAACATAGGGACAGAGAGACATGACGAAATGATAAAGGTTCCGTTTTTCTTTTAGAGCTACGAACTCTAAAAATGATACCTAGAAATCGTTATTAATGTTGTTGAACAACTATTGTGACCGATTTATAGATTAAAAACTAACAAACGTATAACTTACTTATTAATACTTGTGGACAGTATTAAAACTTACAATAAGCAGGAAAAATTAAATCTCCCAAAAAATTTACAATATTGAAGGCTTCTTTATGGCTTGTGCTTATGATCACAATACATAGTGAATTTTAGAAAGAAAATAAAAATGCGAAGAAAAATCGTATTTCATCGAAAACTTCATACACAAATCGAAAAACTACGTACGCAATAATCTCGCACCAAACAGCATGCGAGTATTTACCTATATATTTATGTACCGACGAACCCATTCATTATTTATTAGTAAACACATAATAAAGCAGTCGAGCCTCCATGGCCTGTTTCAGCGCGGAACGTGACGCGGAAAGCTGAAGCCGACACTTAACCCGCCACGCGTCCTCGCGCAATTCGTTTAATGTATTTACCGAACTTGAGTCTTCTGTTTTGTATTTTTATTACGAAACGGTATCACAGTGGGTAATAATAATATAGTTGTAACCGCAAGTAGGTGTTTACGGCATTTTACGACCCGACGTAAAGCAAATTTTCATTGAGTAATAGGCCGTAATGATTTTATTAGAACTTTTTTGAATAATTGGATTTATGGGAGCTTTATGACTTAACGGGTTCGAGTTTTATATTTATAATGATATCAATATGAATGAACGTTTATGTGCGTTTAAGAATACATAAATTTATTATGGTTTTATTTCTAGTTTGACATGCATTATCCGTCTCATTTAAGTCATTGATATTGATGGTCACGTGATAGTTACGACGGTAGAGTGTGTCGTAAATAATGAGCTGTAAAGTGAAGTAGTATAGTATTCGTGGTTGTTTATTACTTTATTCAATGAAAGTTAATACAATAAGCTTATTTTCAATATATACAATCAAGATCATATTCTGATATTGTAAATATTTATAATTAAAAACATGAATAAATCAGAGTTTGACGTTTAGAATCAAGGTTTACTATTAGTCAGGAGTTTTAACAGCAAAGCGCGTCAGTAAAGGTGATTTCATACGATATTGTTCTGATAGAGACTTGAGTTGTTTTTATTCATTTTGTATACTCATAATCATAGTGAATGTTAGACACCGAAGGAGATCGATAATTATTTATGTTTACGTTCTAACTAAAGTACTGCTTCTTAAGATAAACATATTCAGTCATATTATGGAATTTAATGCTTATATAATTTTTCTGGTTATATGTGTGAAATATAATATTTTATGTTATATTTTATATAATGTTTCGTACACTAGGCACACTTATTATTTGAAAAATGGTCTTTTATACTGAATGTTAAGTCTAGAATATTATGAATTCATAAGCTGTAATGAATTCATAAGCTGTAAAAATTATGCATTTATGCATAACGAATTAAAATCGACAAATAAATTAGCAGTCAGTTTTTGGTCACATAATTTAATTTCTAGATTTTTGTAAATAAGGGTATAAATGAATAAGGAAAATCCAAATAAATAAGAACCACATTGTTATTATTTTAATAAAAGTTAATATGTTTGAAATCATTAATACAATAATTAAAACAATCTTGAAAATTACTTTGCATATTTACTTAATGGTTACCCGAAATTTTCGTCGGTAACGTAGATTGCACCACCTTATCAGTTTCAATTGGCGTAACCATCACCGTACCACACACGCGGTTCTATAGCGGGCATCACAGACGCTCGGCACGTACGCGTGCGATCGGTTGGAGAGCCGCATATAAATCCGCACAATGAGCTCATGCCTTCGCGGACTCTGCTACATTGTTTGGTGCGTACCGTCAATGCAACTATTTATATGCTGCATTAGCCATACACGCCGTTTGCGCTGCGACAGATCTACACCGCTGTGTTCATTTATAGGGGGTTAAAGTGGATTGGATGAAATATTGATTAACAAGAAAATGATTGATTTTTAATTTAAATTACTTCAGGAATTTCATTAAATATTAGTCATACCCACGCTAAGAATTTTACCTGATTTTTAACTTAAGCACGCAGGGTTTAAGGCAATCATATAACGAGCGGGTACTGGAACGAGCGAAGCCTATATTAAACAATTACATTTTATGTTTGTTATCTATTCAGCAATTGAAGATCGTGCATTTGTTCGCAGGATCGCTCGCATCGATGTCGGTCGGCGTCGGCGTGGGCTGCGGGTCCACAAATCCCCTCGATTGGACCGGTCAAGTGACGGTGCGGAAGAAGCGTAAACCCTACTCGAAGTTCCAAACTCTCGAGCTGGAAAAAGAGTTCCTATTCAACGCGTACGTATCGAAGCAGAAGCGGTGGGAGCTGGCGCGAAATTTGAATCTCACCGAGCGGCAGGTCAAGATTTGGTTCCAGAACCGCCGGATGAAGAACAAGAAGAACTCACAGCGGCAGGCGGCGCAGGCCGCGCAGAACAACAATAACAACTCAAACGCGAACAACCACAACCACCACACGACGCACGCGCACCACGCGCACGCGCACCACGCGCTCGCCCACCACGCCAACGGCGCCGCCGCCAAGCACCACCAGTGACCCGTGCCCTTCTCTGGGACGCCGTTCGTCCATCAACAGCACCACGGCATAGTCAGTTAGACGCCTCTGCACTCTCCCACCCGGCGGCGATGTGACGTTCGCGGAGCTACGGACTGTGACCGACTACCGAACCCCTCGCCTGAACGAGTGCTCGCGTGGTGCACCTCCTTCTCAGTGACGCTTATTTCCAATGCTCAGTCCCAGAGAATCGTTTTCCAAGGATTCCAGGTTCACGTTATTATTGTGTATAGTATTATTAATAATTGTATTTGTATAACGTCATACGTTATTATAATTAATATTTAATAGATGTAAATTATAACTAGATCAAGATTCCTGATATAGTTTAAGTTTAAGACTATTTTAATCATTAAAGTAACCGTTCGTGAAGTTGTTGTCGAGCGACCGTAGAGTTTATATAGGTTTAATGTTATACGTGTAATATTATTGTGAGACTGCTTATTGTTATAAACAAGTTGCTGCGATCCGTTTTGCTTCATCTCATTTAAATAACTATATACTTTTTTTTATTTTGTTTCTCGTTTAATCGAATTGTTTTTGGAAACCAGTGAAAACTTTGTTTATATCCCAAAATTTAATAGTCTATTATGTTTATTGCTGTTTGTTATGTAAATTATCTATATTTTAAGATTTCTTTTTAGGACTTGTTTTTAATAATTTATGAATTTCAATCGAAGCTTTAATCGTCATTGTGGCACTTACTCTGCAAGGCGCCATTCGTTTTGTACGTTATAAAATTACCTATAGTGTAAAATCTGTAATTTAAATTTGTATGGGCAAGTGCATTATTTGTACTACAATTATTTGTTCGGAATTGAAACCTACGCTCGAGTTGCGCGTTCACAAAAATATGTTACTTTTACTTGTGTTTACGTTTGTTGTATATGCATTATTGTTTTGGTGTCGTGCCATATTTCCTTGATATCCATACAGTTGTTTTTTGTCATTGTATGATAGTTTCGAATTCCCTTACGCTACTCTGAGGTTTTATAGAGACTTCAATACAGCGTCGGCGTAACGTGCAATTCTGAGGCAGATGTAAATGCATAAATATGTTTATTTGCAATAATCCATGTAGGTGTAATTTATCTAACGCACCATCATTTTACATTATGTAGCTTCGCATGTTGTAAGAAATGCTATATTCAGTATTGTAAATAAATAACTGACTTTTTTACCGAGAAAAAGACAAATAAAAAAGCTCTCTTTAGTTTGACAGTTCAAACATATTTATTTCACTTAATTCGCCATTAGGTAATGTAAAAACAATACTTGTATTAATTCTAAAATTACGTAATTTTTTTTATATAAAATCAATACCTGTATCTACATTTAAGATAATAATGTCCGATTTATGAGACTGGCATTCAAAATGAAACTAATTTATGTATCTAGATAAAACAATTTATGTCGAATGGAAGTCATTTTATGGTAGGAGACTCTACAATGAGATCGTCGATAGCAGCTTTTGTTTACATAAGTGAGGAATCTTTGAATAAGATAGATATTTGGCCGAATCAAAAGTGTAAAATAGTAACTTTTGTGATGCTATTTTATGTATTATATTTGAAGGCCAAAATCAGCTGCTATGTGACGAATAACTGCTTAATATCCATCAGTTGCTGCCACCGATTAATACTAAGCAGAGTGTAATTGAACCATACGAAAAAGAATCTTGTTGTATAATAAATTATCGAATTGATCAACGGAAGAGCCTCGTCTAGATATCCGAATTTTTATGATAATACTTATTTATATATCTATGTTTGTAGAATTATAATAATAATCGACGTTGTAGGAAAATATAAAATATCAATCTTTAATGTCTATTTTATAACTTAAATACTAAATCTCCCTTGTACTTACTAAATTTTAATGTATTTACATTATAGTTATTATCATTTTGTCAAATTACTAGGTACAGAGATTTTCAGGCAAACAAAATTTACTATTGATGTCGGTTCATCCAAACACAAATAAACAACGATTTGTCATATAGATTTTCTATACATATACCAATATGTACAACAATCTCACATAATGATAGGATACATATTTTGATTACCTGTGCTGTAAAGGTTAATAATTTTAAAGTTCACATGAATAAATAAATTTTGAAGAAACTTATTTTTAATTTAGATGCAAACGCTTGTACGCATAGTCTATCAATTCCAACAATAGCACTTAAAACAATGAAGTTTATTCAGCATTGCAATTAATTAGCCAGTTTGATGCAGAGGTATCTACTCGGCTATCAATGCTTTTAGAAGCTGGTGTTTTTAAGCAGATACTTGTATAAATATGCGTACATCAAATCAGTTCAAGCTGCTTTAATCAACTTACCTACTGACCTCGTTATCTCGATGCGGTATTGAACATTCTCATTTTCAAGCAACAGAAGTTCATGTTTAAACTTTCAAGAGTGTTGGTACTTAGAGTGATATTTTGCAGCGTAAGGGCAGATGCAAGTCTGGACTTAAAACTTATGAAATCGGTTATTGCATATGTTCGCGTTAATGTGTTAGCTGTCTGGCGTTTCGGAAAAAAATAATTTATCCTAAATAAATGTATGTTTTTTAAGATACATCAATGACACATTAGTTATATTCAAGCGTTCAAATTTGCTTGTACCCTTATAGTAGTTTGAGGGAGTCACAATTTTCAAAACTATACCAGGGTGTAAGGGGTTATATGAGTTTTTCACATGTTACTGGAATGAGATTGTAAAGCGGAAACAGTTATTACCAGTAATTTTCAGCCAAAAGTGACAAGTAAATCGTGTGCAATAAAGTCTATTAAACATGTTGTACGTAGTTAAGTAGCATCAGTGAATGCATAGAATATTGTGTTTTTCACTAGAACTGTTTTATACTAGCACGATAGATATTTTTGTTGTGCACAACTTTTCTATTTTGTATAGAAAAGTAACAGAATATGTACTCAGTCGACAGCACGTGATAGTTGCATATGCATAAATAGCTATGCACGGTTACATTTACTTCAGTACAAATTTCAACTGATAATAAAACTGGTTTGACTGTAAGTGAGTGGTTTATTAATTGGTGATAGTTGCGCTATTTTAAGTTAATGACTCAGGTTCACTTGTGATAGTGCTAGCTACTAGGCATATTGAAAATTAAAATACAAATATACAAGGGTAAAAAGAAACTTAATAAGTTCTGACAAAAACAAGGAATTGTCAATCAAAAGTTTAATATAAAAGAATTTGCTTGCAAACACCCCAAATATAATCCTTTTTTAAAGTTCGGTTTTTTTTAAAGTAGAAAAAATACTTTTCGATCTAATTTAGATATATTCTACGATAAAAGATTTAAATACCTCTTTATGACTTGTTATTTTCCCATGCTTGGCTAAATTAATGTTTTGTAGACATTAATTTTGAATTCAAATACAGACATTATGTAAATTATGCGTTCGAGTTAATCGTGTACGATCAGTTATGTGAATGAATATTTAAAAATCGTTTAACGCAATAATGAGAGATAATCTAAAGGTCAAGTTGATTATAATAGTTGTTGAGAAGAAATGATGATATCTTAATTTTAGGAATTTGTTTACATATATTTTTGTTCAATGGTCTGATGCTTTAGTTACCTTACTTGTGCTCAACATATTAGATCTACATATATTGCCGTAGATAAAAAGAAATTTTAAATATAAAGTACTCTAAGTTTTTTGACCATTGTCCACGAAAGACACGTTGTCCAGCTTCGCTGCTCTGTTGTCACGTTACTGCCACTCTTGGGTGAAAATGATGGCAAATATTTTTTTCAGTTCTTGTTTTTTTTTCATTACCAGTGATTTTTAGGACTTTGTTGACAGTATAATATACGCCTATTATAACTCCGATGTCTGTGAGTCATATGCTCCGTGGCAGTTTTGAGTACAGAAAGTTGCATTGAAGTATCCTACATGTGGTTTTTTCATATGACGCTCCGTAATATGCGTCAAATAAAGAAAACGAATCCTTTTTGGAAAATTTGCAAATAATAAATAATCTTAACGGGAATAAACAACTAACAGACTTCCTTTGAGTCTAGTTTCTGATTCATACCATTAGTTTTATTAAATAATATTGTAACTGATTTTTAGAAAAAGCATATACTAAGTCAAGCAGGGAGGAAGATTTGGCAGCTTCAAGTTATCATATATAACGACTTCACATATAACGTTCATTCCGTGTTATACTCCAATTAACTATTTTTTAAAGAAATACCTAGTTGTTTGAAACGCCTATTACCTATCTTTTTATAAGAATAATCCTTTAAATACTTTTGCATTTTGGTAATTGTACAGTGAAATAATATGTATTATGTACGGTAGTGTAACTTATAAGAGTAACGATGTGTTGATAATTGTTAAGTAACCTATACATAGAATAGCTAATTAAATATTAATGAATGTGCTCTCAAAATGTGAAAGAGTTTTAGAAGAAAAAAAATGTATGAAAGAAAAATTAATAAATTAAATATTTCGTCGTGTCTATTTCCTTTATTTATTGCAGCGGATTTTGTGGTCTGGACCAAAAGCATGCGAATGAAACATTGAGAATAAAGGTTTGCTGCTCTGCTCGCGTAGAAGTTTTGATGGTTACGACTTTCTATAACCTGAGAATCTATATAAATGATTTATATATAAGAACCTTCCCAGACATATGTCGTCTATCGCAGTGAAATCTGTATTGAAATCTATCATATATATATATATATATATATATATATATATATATATATATATATATATATATATATAATGTATATTTAAAACACGTTTATAGAATTAATGAGAGAAAACAAGTGTACCTAACTTTTAAGTCTACAGGTATGTATCTACTAATATATAAATGTGTTTAGTATTTATACAGAGAGTGGAAAATACACGACATGCGCCTATCTGTATGGCGCGTATGCGGGTTTGTGTACGTAAGTATAATGTAGTGTATTGCTGGCGATATGAAAAGTCTAGTTGACAGGTGTTTTCCTCGTTGAATTGATTAGAGATTTTATAATTGTTTATTATAATAAGTTGTAAAATTAAATTTTATAAATAGTGATAAATTCAAGAAAATGACACCGAAAATGGCTTTTAAATTCGTGAAAATCATTCACGATGATATAAGTATGTAGAATATGCGCTGAAAGTCCGGTGAATAACCTAATAGTAGTTGCCTGATAAGTCTAATAATGTATTGGATTATACTCACGCATAGTTCGGACGAGGTGAGGTGGGAATTATATTATATTTATTTCATGATATATCGCTCAAAGTATTAATTTACTTTAATATATTCGTATAATCAACGTTTGATTTATAGTTCGTTGACAAATTATGTCTAATTCTGCACATATTTTTATATCAGTTACTGTATACTTTTGTCCTTACTTTTTATAGTGTATTTACAAAAATGTGTTCCTCAGTCCTATAATTTTGTATATTTCTATTTATATAATATTTTGTGAAAAAAGTGCTGGGACTGAAATTAAAGAAATAAATTATAAACTTAGCTTCCTTAAAATATTTCTCGAGAATGGCAGTTAAATGTTGTCATCGAAGAAGTACAAATGTTTATGTGTAAATATGTGGATATGTTTTATGTTTAAATTATCCAATTAGCGGATGAGCACAATTACCAATTGTACATGTCCGGTAATGAATCGTAATTCAGCCAATAACTTAACTGTCAGGTATTTGATAGAAAGATTATTTGAATTAAATCATCGTTATGTATTTTAAAACTAACGGTCAATGCCAATATGTGACTTTAGTATCTGTGCAAGGTTTTTATTCATAAAAGTTCCATATACTCTATTATTATAAACAAATATTACATTTACAAAGTACGATTTATACACACATTAGTCACATATTTGAAGCGCCATTCTGTCTTATTCGATCTTTTCTCAATAATTGCTCGATTAGGTTTGTCCGCATTTTCACTGTCCTGTAAGAAAAGAAAAACTTCTAAACAGATTTTAAAAATTTTATGTTATCATTTTTCGTGTAATTTTTTTTTAATGAATAAAAAGTAATAGTAGTTGGTCGCATCGAAAGATTTTAGTTGAAGGGAAAGGTTTCAGAGTTTCCGCAATGTGCTTTTTGAGATTTTTGTATCGAACGCCTCAGGGATAAGGGATATAATTAGTTGTATGCGTTTGGCGTAGGCTAGCTGTGTTTGTGTTACACTGTATTGCGTCAAATATGCGATGTTTTTCTGCTCGAAAAGATTGGGGTTACTGAAGAATTCTCAATTGATCATATTTTCTACATCAGTATTTTTTCCTTTCACGTCTACATCAGTATTTTTTCCTTTCACGTCATATCACCTTGTTTCTTTATCTCAGCATATTATAATTTTCTAGACTAAGTTTGAAGTAAATGTATTAAGTTTGAACGGCAAAATAAATTATTGGCTACCCTTCACATCATGACCGTGGACGCATGGGAGACAGTTAAAATAAAACCTCACTGGCATTGTCCTCGTTCGGTTTCTCTGCAGGTTTCATATCTTGAAGTAACCACGCTATCACTTATAGTTCAGACTGTTGATATTGTCCCCTTCTGGAAATAGTAAATTTTTATAAATTTAATGATAAAGAAAGAAAATTTCAATACAATAAAAATATAAGAAAATAGATTTGTTTTTAGTGTATCGTGGTGAAATGGTCAAACTGGAACATTAATGCATTCATTTCAGTGTCTGTTCGTCCGTCCATCTGTCACAGGCGATTTCCTCGGAAATTATTCGAAGTAAAACTTTAAAATTAAGCACGGATATAAAATGTGGTAGACAATTATAGAGGTTAAGTATAAAATATGAATTTTGATTCTGGGGTTGCTTTCAGAGGATAAATTAGGAAACAATAAAAAAATTCTTTCAATGTTATTGCTAGGATGTCAAAGAAAAAGTTATATATTATTATATTATACATATATATATATATATATATATATATATATATATATATATATATATGTATATATATATATATATATAAATATATATATATATATATACATATATACATACATATATATATATATATATATATATATATTTATATAAATATACTTTTTTTGTATTTCATTTTTGCAACATTTTTCGGGAAAAACGCGTGAAAATTGCTGTCCCTACACTTATCACCAGACGGATCGTTTGTAAAATCGTTCTAAAAAGTAATTAATTTTCGGGAATTTAGGGCGATTAATTTTTATTAACAATTAAATTGCTTATTTCCTTATAACTGCTGAACCATTGGTTTTTGAGAATAAGATGTTTGACAAAAAATATTTCTCACGATGCAGGGAACAACTTTCGCATTTGCATATTTTTCAAAATTGTTAATTTGGCTCAGTAAAAACGCTCCCCATTTTGTCCCGCGTATACGTGATGTGATACGGCATTGGTGCGATCGGCGGCTGGTAGCGTGGCACGAAGTCAGAGTGCATTACTATTAATATTTAAGTCGAGGTTTTCAGCACGGTAGACTAATAGTTCATTTGACCGATTTTTATAAGCTTATTTTTTTATTTTTCATTTACAAATTTCAATTCAATGTGAAAGGTTGTTGATAGATTTCATAGCAATTACTGAAATAATTTTAAATATTATAAAATGTTGCCGCGTTTGAACGTGTCTAGATTTATTTGAAGTGTCATTAAATTCTTTTGTAAATTATTGGTTTCGTTATTTGTTTAGCACATTTAACTTTTATAAACTTGGTACAATGTTCTTGTCGATCAATAACTTATATTATTTAAATATGATATTAAAATATGTTTACCACTATTATACACACTAGCAATTCTTAAAGCGTAAGTACAATCATGATACATAACAATTTTCTAATCAACATCATTGAAGATTTAGCTTATGTTATTTTAAGAAACATTAGTGCATTTAAGATATATTGTTGTGACATCTTGTTGTCTTTGTCCAGAATTAGTAAAAAAACAGAAATGGAGGTCTGATAGTGGGAGATCATTTTCAGTTGCCCCACGACAAAATATTTTAACGTGGATATGGGTATCTATTTATTTATTTTTTAAGAAAATAATTGCCAAATTATAGTGATCAACATATCATAGTGATAACCATAAAGAAAAACGGTTTTAAAGTGTAGTAAAATATATTATATATCAGGGAATAGAAATAAAACACAGTACATTGATAAAACAACTCCAAAAGCGCATTCTGAAATGTTCAGTGGACCAGAACAAAATGTCTAAAATGGACGCGTCTGCATGAAAAACAGGTGGATGCTGTGAGATATTGCGCGCTGTAGCCAAGTGAAATAAACTACGATTTTGTAATCTCATGTAACTCTCATGAGTGTAAGGTTCTTTCCAAAGGATTTTTAGCACAATAGTTTAATAATTAAGAAAAGAAAATGGATATTTTCGTCGTTGCTGAAGAAAATTATCTCCCACTACACCCATTACGAAATCTAAAAGGAACAAATAAGGACAACAATCGTACATTTTGTATAGCAAAAAAATATTAAGTATGTTCTCCAATGTAAGTAGCTTTGGAGACCAGGTGATTGCATTAATTTCAAGAATAGTGTGGAGTGGAAGTTTATATAAACCGACAATTGACATAATGAGAATATTCCGTGACAAATTCCAGCATCCTATAGTTCTTCTAATAAGTTTTGATGAGGATGATGATGATGATAAGATCCCACACGGTGATTTCCTTTCAAACATAATGCCATCTAACTCATAACTGTAAACGAAGAGGACATGTCAGGCAAGTATGACATCATTGCACCTGTGCGTATATTAAAGTGTAGCTTATTGCTAAAACTCCGTTGAAATAAGTACACTAAGTACAATAGCTTCCTGCCAGATTGAAAGCAACAAGCAATATAAGAAATGGATACCACAATATATTTTTTCCCGTTAGACTAAATTAGGTTTGAAACCTTAGAAGGTTCATCGACTATAATACTTCATAGTCAGGCAAGTATGTCATCATTGCACTTGTGTGTATATTAAAGTGTAGCCTATTGCTCAAACTCCGTTGAAATAAGTACATTAATAAGTACACTAAGTACAATAGCTTTCTGCCAGATTGGAAGCAACAAACAGTGTTTAAAATGGGTACCACAATATATTTTTCCCGTTAGAATAAATAAGGTTTGAAACCTTAGAAAGTTCATCGGCTATAATACTTCATAGTATGTATACTGCAAATATGGATTTTTGCACATCAGTTTTATCGTGGCTTATGACTTGTTCAAAAATTAGTTTTATATAATTCAAATATAAATATTCTCGTCGGTAAAGGGTAGAGCTCTGTTCAAAATTTGTTTTTAAATGAGATATCGGGGTAATCTGTATATCGTCTGAAAAACTGCATATCTTCCCAAAGTCCTTTTACTCAACTAATCGAAATTTTTAATTTTAGTTGTTTTAGTGAAGAAATAAAAAAACATATAACGTACGATATATTTGTTTCTAGGTGTTAAGAATTTAAAAACAATATTTAGAAAAAATGTAATCAATTATTTAATCTATGTTTTTCATCTAACATTGAAAACTTACTCCTAAAAACATTAATGGGAAGTGTTTTCAGATACCATAACCGCCCATAAATGATCGTGAAATTTGAATCTTTGTTTATAATGTACAGTTACAAAATGAAGCGTTTCATGTTGCTTTACTCTTTAAATACCCATCAGTTTCATCTTTCGATATTTGTTATTGTAAACTTTTTGTCTTGTATCTTACTTTGTGTAAAATTTGTTACTTATACTTACTCAGTTATAAATAGTCAAAGGGTTCAACAAGATAAGGTAAAGCCAGTGGTTTCAGAATTATTTTCAAAAAAACTTGTGTTACGATATTGGTAAATATAAGGTTATCATGGACACATTCAGCCATTCATTTTCATTCATCTTTGAGATTATAATTAACCATATGTACGTCAAAACGAATATTATTAAGAGTCATTTTATTCAAAAACTATTGCAGCTAGATTAATGTCAGTTTTATTGTTTATTAGGACATCCGTTATTATTTTTCGTATACTTTTTAATTACATATATTTGTTCAAAAAAGTTCGCGCAGAAGTACAATCGTAAAGCATTTATAATGAGTTTCATTATGTCTGGTATTACTAAATATTTTTTTAATAACAAAAATATATACCAAAATTCAGACAGATTGGCAATTTTTTTGGATGTTTACAAAACAAATACAGCAAGGGCTTAATTATGATTGGGCATGAAACGGTGATGTCATTAAGTACATGAAAAGCAGAACGAATATTACATATAATCTGAACGAAGAAGCCACAGTAAAAAAATGAAATTAGTGAAGCCTGTTTTTCAGCAGCTGATATCCTCTGAACTCTCACAACTCACTATGTCTTTGGCTGGTTCTTATGTACTCTTACAGGCTGTGTCTTATTTAGTAGAATTAATGGAATAAGTGTTGTGTTTACAACCAAAAGATATCGTTTGTGAAAGTGATACCTACCTTGCTGAAACTGAAAATAAAATCAAGGCATTTCAGCGGTAAAATTTATCACATTTATATTGATTAAGTACTTAATGGGAAGACAATACAAAACCTGCGCCGAAATCCAATGGCGTTAGAACGATATGATGTTGTACAAATGTAGTCCTTGTTATGTATATCTTGTGTCATGGTCTTCAATATTTCTCGCATAATAAGTTTAGCACAAATTTTACCTAAAATATTTACATAACAAAATATAACTATATTATATATACATTTAATGATAAGAAATCGCGTAATAATTAGTAATTTATATTTATATTATGTAAATTTTTTGGTGAAAAATATTTTTAAAAATTGTGAATGTTTTAATAAAAATACTATAAATCCTTAAATTGTTATATTTACGTGTAACCTGAAATTGTTATATTTACGTATAACCCTAGTAGCGCTAGTTCTATTCGTACTTAACAGTTTTGTTTCTCATACCAATAGAATAGTCGAAATTAAATTTATGAAAAATGCGTAATCTTTTTACTCTTTAATGGGGAATTTGGGAAACCTGCAATACATGTCTGAGTTACAAAAAACAATTTCCTCTAAACTTTGTATCTTATAAATCAGTGGCCGTACTATCTCAGTGATTTAATCTATAAAAACACACTTATCCCTTTTCATCCGTTCACTGGTGGAGCAATTCTTAGTAGATGTTTACGTTGTAAAATTAATATATTTTCCAAATATCATGTTTATAAGTGCAGTGCTGTAGGTTGAGATTAGGTGTATCAAACAGTTGCCCTGTAATGTTTGATTTGAATGTATAGATTGTAGATATAACTTTAAAAAAATTTGGAAGATGGATTAGTTACACAATAAATAAATAAATGCCGGCTGGTAAATGCAATAAAAGAGTGTTTATTTTTAACTATTATTTAGATTCCAGGTATTTGTAAGCTTACGACCATTACTACTGCTTTTTATTAAACTGAAGAAATAACAATATAATTTCAAAGAGATCAATACATTTATATATTACATAACTTTAAAAAAAAACAATCAGACGTCTCCTGCGCATTCTTAAACTATATTCACGCAAAGTACACGTTTTCATTTTTCTGGGCAATTAGCACAAATGATTCTACGATGACAATACAATTATAATAAGTGGAGCATTAGGTTCAGTCATGGATAAGATAGTGGTTATCTTATCTATGGGTTCAGTCCCCTTCAGGTGGATAGGTTGTATTTTTTCTTGCCTTTTATATTCCTTTTCTTAAAAACAATAAGTTCTTCTACTAACTTATTTTTATACTGAGATGGAAATTAATGAAAATGGTAGACTACTTTCTTTTGAGTATATTATCGACACTTATTAACTACCGTACGGCAAAAAGGTGAATAAATTTTGACCTGTAAGCGATTCTTCAATCGTTGTTCGTTTTAGGCGCTTATTGAAATTAACGGCGCCAGTAAAGGATTGATTGTTTGGCAAAGCAATATTCATCACCGACCGGTTTTTTTTTAATTCTTTGATTCGTCCCATATTCAGTTGATGCAGGTACATTATCATTAGTTAACATATTATAAAGTCTTGGCTATTTCCTCTTCCTGCAGTGGACGTACTAAATGTGGGCAGTAAGTTATGGATTTTGGTTCTGGATTCGGATTACTAGTTGCATATTCATTTTGAAATATTTGTAATTATCTCGATCGAGCGAAGCGGTCCTGAAATATGCAGAGCCAATAGGCGAGTGACTTAGAATCGTGTAATGGCATGAACAGGGTTTGAAGTTTTGGAGTTGTCACCTGCTGCGACATAGTTTTTGACTGATTTAAACTAGTCAGTGTCAAACATATGCATAATATGACTGTGTAAAACAGAGTCATAGTATGCATATGTTTGACACTGACTAGTTTAAACACACATAGTATGCATATGTTTGACACTGACTAGTTTAAACACACATAGTATGCATATGTTTGACACTGACTAGTTTAAACACACATAGTATGCATATGTTTGACACTGCCTAGTTTAAACACACATAGTATGCATATGTTTGACACTGACTAGTTTAAACACACATAGTATGCATATGTTAACACTGACCAGGTTACAAATATAAAATTATAACTCAATTTTGGCAGCAGGCAAATAAATCTACGTGCAAGAAATGATTACATAAATTAATAGGATCGGTTCATTTAATGACCCGCACTTAATCGTTGGCTTTCAAACTAAATTTTATAATATATAGGTTTATGAAAATACTTGTTGTGTTCAACTTGCACACAATGAAAAGACAATAAATACGTAAAAATTCATAGTAAATATTGTTATGCCGTACATTGATAAATGTTAAAATGCTGTCAAATATAAATATAAAGTTTTATGAAACTCCAATGCGTAAACGTTGATTTAACTCTTCTTTTATTTTCTTCATGTCGTGGTTGAAAATTTACTAATCCTTAATAAAAATAATATAAAAAAAAGGATTTATTATGTATATTATGTATTACATAAGAAAGTTAGTTGTGATTAATACAAGACACAATATGATCTGCCAATAACAGGTGTTATCTTATTTCAAATACACTTCAAATTCAAAACAAAAAACAAACTAAGTAATTTTAGTCGAAAATGATTTTTGGGATCTAGATTTAATATGAAGGAAGCAAAACTTTATAGCTTTTATTAATAACGCTACTGGGGTATTATAGATTCAAATAATAGTACCTAATTTAAAAAAAAATCTAAGGTAAAGTAAAGTTCAGTTTGGCACAAATGGAAATTTAATTTTGAACAAACATGTTAGTATGTGGAAAAAAAACTTTGTACCCTTTTATCAGCATAACTTTTCACCCGCGGCTTCGCTCGCGTGGACGATTCGTTTTCTATACTTCAGTAAAATTTTTAATTAACCTTAAAAAGGCGGTTCTAAATTCGACCCAAATGTATTTAATGATATGTTAGTCTTTTAAAGTTTATAAACAATTGCGGAAAATATAAAAAAATTATGAATATTTGTCTATTTGTTTTTCCACGTATTTCTCATAAAACTACTAACCAGATTAAAATTATTCTATTTTTATCGGCTTAAGTATCTTTCAACAGTAAAATATCAGAGAAAAACAACAGTAAAATATCAGTAAAATTATTAGAGAATAATGATAATTTTACAAAAATCAGTTTTGTAGTATAAAATAAAAAGTCCATTTTATTGTATGTTGTTAACACTATTGTTTATTTATATATGAACAAACTCTGCAAACAGTGTCTACCTAGTTTACGCAAATAAAGCAGCAGAGAGGAAGTTAGAATTTAATACCTTGTGTACCACATTTGTGGTTGTACTGTCTGGTGCTAAAATCGTGTGAGAAGTAATTCTCCCCTAAGTCAATGCCTACCACATTTTATAACTGGCTCTAAGATTTATTAATCGACGTCACGAAACAGACTCTAAGGGGAAATTGTAGTCACTTGAATTAATAAATATAATAATAGGGTAGAAGCAGTATGAAAACCGATTAAACCCCCCCCCCCCTGGGGGTACAACCAGTGAACACAGTGGCATGTAAAACATTACAATAGGAATATTTTTCCCGTATGAACTTAGCTACCAATTTTCATACGATTGGAGATTGAATTTTGTAAAATTTTTAAAGACTTGATTATACTTAATTATAATATTAATATTAAATTTTAAATAAAAATTACCATGACAATTTTCTTCCCGTGCAACCTTAGGAGCTGGCTGAATATCGGAATATGCCTAAGTACTTGATAATTATTTGTATTTCCGAGCATTAATACAAATTTTTTAGTAGAAATAAACATAACAATTTTGTTGACCTTTCCTTTTCCTTTTTACCCACCTCTTTTACCATACTCCTTTTTACCTGTTCCTTTTTACCCACTTAGGGGTTGAATATCGAAATATGCTTAAATACTTGTTTAATTTATTATATTGAAAAGTATTAATACATATTTTAAAGTAAAAATTACTATAGTTTTTTTTCTCATACAAATTTAGCCAACCCTTTTCACTTCCTTAGGGTTCAATCTCAGACAATGTTAAATAGTTGTTTCATTATTTGTGTTGAAAAGCAGTAATACCAATTTTTAAGCAAAAATTATCATAATTTTTCCCACACAAATTTAGCCACCCCTTTTCACTCCCTTAGGGGTTGAATATCGGAAAATACTTAACAACTTGTTTTATTATTTTTATTGAAAAGCATTAAGACCAATTCTTGAGTAAATATGACCCCATTTTTTTCCTATGAAAATTTAGTCACCGCTTTTCAACCTTTGGGCTTGAATTTCGGAAAATGATTAAATATTTGTTTCATTATTTGTCTTCTGAAGCATTAATACAAATTTTTAAGTAAAAGTTATCATTGCAATTTTTTCCCATACAAATTTTGCCACCCCTTTCACCCCGTTATGATTAGAATATCGTAAAATGTTTAAGTAATTGTTTAATGATTTATGGAAAAGCAATGATTTGATGATGTGGTTTGATAATTTGATGACAACAAATTTTAATTAAAAATTACCATAAGAATAAATTTCATTCCCATACAAATTTAGCCACCTCTTTTCATTACCTTATGGGTTGAATATCGGAAAATCCTTAAATAATTGTTTCATTATTTCTATGAAAAGTATTAGTGCAAATAATTTTTTCCGGTACAAATTTGACCACCTTTATCACCGCCTTAGGGATTGAATTTCGGAAAATTCTAAAGCATATGTTACATTATTTGTATTGAAGAGAATTATTACCAACTTTCAAGTAAAAATTACCATAAAAATATTTTTCCCACTCAAATTTAGCCACCCCTTTTCATCCCCTCATATGTTGTATCTTGAAAAATCCTGAAACACGGGTAACATTATTTTTGTTAAAGAGCGTGAATACCCAATTTTAAGTAAAAAGCACCATAAAAATATTTATTGCCATACAAACTTAACCACCTCTTTTCACTCCCATAGAGATCGTATCTCGGAAAATTCTGAAACACGGATAACATTATTTTCATTAAAGAGTAAACTATGTGTTCATAACACTCAAAATTTCGAAAAATCCCTTCTTAAACGATGCCTCCATTATAAAATCAACACTCTTTCCAAATTTAAAATTTTTATATTGGCGGTTTGGGCTGTGCGTTGATATGTCAATCGGGACATTCCTTTTATACATATATAGATTGCGAGCACGGAGGAGTGTGATTTAGCATAGTTTATATGGAGAAATAAATATAGTATTTGTATGGAGAAGGAGTGCAGAAAGCTAAAACCTATATATTAAATGTGTTACAAATACATTAAATTATATATTACAAATAAACTAAAATATTTATTGTTTACGTTCAATAACAACAGATTCGTTATTATTAATGTTCACACTGTCAATGTCAAACACATTATAGTCTGTTGTCAAAGAGTCGTACAGCGTAGAGACTGTCGCCAAAGAATTTTGAAGAGTCAGATTGACTGAATGAATTTCGAGCTATGAATTTGTGTAATTTCGAATGTTCCTTTTTCAATAATCTGGTGAAGGGTATGTCAAGGTAAAAAGGGTTCATTTTATATTTTGTGTAATAGATATCTGTGTTTTATATATTAGTGAAATACAGTTTGCGAAAATCTGTCAGCTTGCTTAATGTACACTTGTTGCAAAAGGAAGTTTTTGTAGCAGTAAATTAAATTGACTTACTCTCGCCTACCTTTGACAAAAGTATCTCGATAACGTTCAAACTTAAAAGTTTAATGAACTATGATTGAATTTGGACTAATATCTCTTACTATAATGAAACTGTTGTTATTTATCAAACACTTGCTTCGAATTTAAAAATAAACGAGGCAAATATACAAGTGTTAAAATTAAAAAGTGATGATAAGGGCAAACTAAATTAATACAGAACATAAATATATGAAACTGTTGTGTAACGTACGCTGTCATTATGCCAAAGCCAGTAATAAAAAACTAAGAGGTTGAAATGCCACTACTCTTCACACCAGCAAGAACTCCAACACCGTCAGGAAATATACCATAATGAGCTATTTTCTGATTAGATTTACAGCTCCGAATTCAAACTACATTGGCAAATAGCTGCTTTAAAGTGAAGTCGAATAATACTATGTAAATCACGTAGACAATTTCCACACAGCTATGCCAACAAAGAACGGTTACAGCTGCGAATTACTCAAGCAGATCATGACTGCATCGTTAAAGTCCTGAAATAGTACTGATGCATCTTTAGAGTTGCGCGTGCCGGATTACTGCGCTGTGCATCTGTGTAGAGGGTTCAACTGCGGAAGTTGTCATAAAGTTGAGTTCCGGACAGTCTAGATTCATCTTCATGAGCGTATCTGCTCGCTCAGCTTTTTCCATATTCTGTCGTTATCTCATTTGATCACATTTGGATAGCGCAATGGGTTGAGCACTCGATCTGTGATTAGATAGATTGCTGGTTTTTGATTTCAAGCTGATAAGAAATATGCACATGTTTATATATGCATATGTACTCTATCGTGACGCTCTTCACAGAATTGTAGTCATCCTGTGGTATAGTCAGGGGCTAATATAACCTGCCTCATGATTTCTCGTCAGTCTGGTAGACTCGTACAAATAGGCGCCCACAGCAGATTTTGGTCGATCGATCGTTTGGGCGATCATCTGCTTGCTTCGGCGCCCTCAAAAAATTTGAGTATCCGAGATTGTATTAAGGTCCATATCACTGCGGTGTACGGAAATATGGAGAACACAAGAACCCGAAGAATGCAGATCTTAGAGGTTGTGGTAAAGTTTTGCTTCCTCCGTTTCCACTAACTTGTCCATAGCAATTTTCCTTTTACATTTATACCAGTCTAGCTGTCGTTAATTCAATAATTTAACAAGGAAAATATTTATGTATAGAATACTAATAGTGCTATTGGGTTAATATTATGATAGTAAGGTAACTTCTATAGGTCGATTAGGTGATGAGATCGATGGTAACGGAATATAACGACAATTTGTAAAAAAGGACCTTGATGATACCTTGAATATTGATAATTTGTAAACTAAATTTAATAGATTTTAATAGTAACAATTGTTTTAAAAATTTGTTGTATGTATGGAAAAATGAAAGATTAATTTGATACACATATTCTTAATAGTATCACTTTAAATACAATTAATTTGAATGTTTATGCTTTGTAGGGAAGTTAAATTGAATCGTACTTATGCAGGAATAAGTTAAATACAACTGTACCAATAAACAATTATTTTTTTTTATTATATTAAAACAATATTTTTATTTTTATACACTTTCTTAAAGATAAAAAAAAATCCGTGGACACGTACATGCTAACTTTTAACTAATTTTTTACATTGAATTGGGACTCTGAGTTTTGACAACCGGTGAAAAGTGACTATTTTGCTTTGACGTTTTTATGGCGTATTTTGAGAGGTACGTTACATTATTTCCTTCATACAAATTTAGCCACCCCCTCTTCATCCCCTGGGATTGAATTTAACAAAAAATCAAAAAGATATCCAACTGTGCAAATTTCATGTTTCCAAGTAGTTTCGGCTCTGCGTTGATGAATAATTCAGGCATTTCAGCCCCTTTTCACTTTATTAAGGGACATTCCATGAAACACTTGTTTGTTTATTTTTGGTAAATTCTCTTGATCTCAAACAATAATTTAATTCTATTTATTTTTGTAATAATTGTTCAAATGTAACTTCTATACGGCAATTGAAAGCTCTACTATAGGACGTTTGCCGAGCTTAAAATGTTTTAACAATTGTTTGTTTGGTTGCTTTTAATAAATTTTTTGCATTGTGTTTTAAGTTAAAAGGCATGTTGTGTTACTTTACCAATCCAAAATTGGACACCGATTTTCGTTCTCTTGCGGATAAAATTTATGCAAATCCTTTGCTGTTTACTAAAAAATTCCTTAATTAGTCTTCAAGTTGTAATAGAAATCTATAATCTAAATGTCACGTTCCAACTTTAGTGGTTTCAGCTCTGTGTTGAAGAATCTGACAGTCACGATATGTGTATTTTTATATATGTATAAGTAACAATCAAATATAAATTTGCCAATCCTAAACTCATATTCAATTTTATGGATGATATTTACTATGCTTCAGTGGGACAGAATGATTCGTATGATTTGCGCTTTCATACATTTTCAGGTTTGAAGAAAGGAAACTTTATGTTTATTTTACATACTTCAATTCAATAGCAGGCATTTATACCTCAGTATTATAATAGTTAGAGTTCAAAAAAAATATAAAATTTTTAGCATCATATCGATTTAAATGTAAATATTAAGTTTGGCAGTTATACAAATTTAACCAATTTTCAATATTCAATGTTGTGGATTAATATGGTCGTTTAAAACTGATATGAAATCATTCATAGGTTTTTTTCGTATAAAAATGTGTCAGAAGTTCTAGTTTGTTTTGTTTATATGTACTTCGAATGTATAAAACAATTATTAAAGTTAGATGAGCTTAAAATTTAAAAAAATATAAATATAGATCGCGCTTCTATTTCGTGACGTCAGCCCGCGTTTTCCAAAGCTGTTGGAAATTGTGTGATGCATTATTTATTCTCTGCTATTTTGACAGATCATATCTCGAAAACCATTCTTGCGCATTGTTATTGGATTTAATGTCTTATTACAACATAACATTGAGAACAGAATCGAAACGAGCGAAAAATTCCTTTTTTTCGGTTCACATTTATAATTCCCTCGTGGTGTTGATTATTGAATACAGTTCATAGTATTCTTCTCAAACCTATCCTAACATTTGTTTTAAATACAATATTCAACCTTAAAACGCTTAAAGTAATTGTCAAAGATTTTAGAAAGAATCGATTTAAGAAATTGATTTAATTATTTAGGTACGTTTAATTATCGAGGTGCAGATTAATTAAATGTTTTTTTTTCTGGTACCTTTTTTATTTATATCCAAAGAATATCTTTTATAGATACTTTAAGTATAAATATGTTTTATACCGCCAATCAAAAAATAATAATCTACATATAATAGCTTAGTATTAAAATAAACGTTTTTGTTAAAAGAAAACAAATAGAGCAGGAAATTTAGATTTTACCTAATGTATGATGATAACAAACTGATAATAAATGTGATGTGTGTGCTTATAAATTTTAATTTGTTCATACCGTATTTTTACATTATTATAGATTTTAATTATGTAACCTATTTTTAGGTACAAATGTCATCCAAAATTTAACTTACTTTAAAGGTAGGTAAAACCTTATATGATCAATACGTAGTCATTATGTCGAAATATCATAATTCCTAGTTTGTCAGCTAATACGGATTAACACACATTACCTTGTCTTTTATTTGAATTGGTTAATACTTGTCTTTGTAATAATAAGCATATAAAATCTTATTAAAAAATTAGATGGGACAATATTAGACTCATCTCATTGCTTACTCATGCTACTTGACTATGACGTACATAAATTAATTCTAAATTCCAAATACGCTTTCCACTAATAACATAGCAATGAAAGTATAAGATTTATACAATTTGTTCCATCAACTAAGTACTGTTCTTTATAATGTCGTTTATTGTAACCACTGTGAAGTAGAATCTAATGACAATTAGGTAATTATTTTACCATAGATATAACCACGTTTCTAGTAATTACATGTTTGCAACACGTTTATAGAAATAAAAACACTTGTGTTGCGGTATATTTGCATAAAAGCTGTATAATAGAGCTTTCAATTACCGCTTAGAAATTATATTATAATTAATATTATAAAAATGAAAATGAATTAAATTATTATTTCAGTACAAGCGAATTTTCATTATTTATGGTACCTTATTCATTTTACGATTTATATACTCACAAGAAACATTAAAAAAGGGATTTTTTTAAAACACATGTATCTATCATATCAAACAGAAAAAGTTATATAAATATGTTTTAAACCATAAAATTAAATAATTTATTTATTATCTTTTAATAAAATTGCAGCTCAAGCAGAAGAAGTTGGCTTTAAATGACAGTATCTTGCTATTACTTAGATTAAAATAATCAAATAAGATTTAAATGTTAGCAAAATTGCTGTATCCAATTGTTTCAAGATATGTTTTTAAAAAGCGTATTACGTATTTATTTATAAATATACTTTTAATTAAACAAAATAGCTTTTCAAGACAGCATATTCTTATTAGATCGAATTCGAAACCCCTTGCTTCATTTTCACATTGAAAATATCAGAAAACATTACAGGAGAAGTTGTGTGATAATAATATAAATTAGGTGCACATTTTCTGTCTGTTAACGCTGGTGTTAATAGATAAAAAAAGTTTGAACATGAATCAGGCTCGCAAAGTTTCCACTTGTAGATTTAAAATACATATACAAATAACAGTTGTGAATATGACACAAAAAAATCGAATTTCTTCATATTCCCCAATTCAAACATTTACATAAAATTTTGTTACATTTTTTTGGATTTTTTCGATTCACTAAACCGATTAAAATGTAATGTTAGAAAGGGTGCATACTTGACAACGTTTTTTGACGACCTTCATAATTGGTAAAGTTAATACATATTAACTTAATTTTATTATAAGCATTGCATATTAAGTAACACATGCCAAGTTAATACATATACGCTTCGTTAATATTTTAGTATGTCGTCAACATTAGTGTCACATGTACTTTCAGATTAGTCATTTTTTTCGTTAACTTTTAATAAACTTAATTTTTCTGCTTTTCACCTTTTTCCAATTCTGACTTCATTAATATTTAAGGGATAGCAAAATCCTCGTCTGTTGTGCTGTTTTAAAATGTCCGTCGAGTTATTCAAAAGACATAACAAGTGGTGTGTCGATGTGTAAAAAGTTTCATGGGTTTTATATGGCGAGCAGTAAACACGTAAACCTAAAACTACAATGCAATATTCATAAACTCTTCCTTTTAACAATGTTTTAACGTGGATTTAATTGTAATGAAAATCGTATACGTGCAGCATTAATTTATAATTGTACTATTAAAATTCGGTCTTAAAACTGGCGAATCTATATATAATTATGTGACTAGGCATTATTTTAAACTTATAAGGCAGTAGGTCTTATAAAGTCAAAACATTTTTCTTCATATTTTTCAAATATAAAGAACCTCTGCTGTGGACGGAATTTAATAACTGTATCGATTTATTTGGTATCGCCCTAGAAAATAGTATTTCACCGCTTAGTTTGGATATTTCCTGTGTAGTGGTGTTCACTTTTTAACAAAATATTATATACGTGAAATTCAAACTGTATATTAAGCATGTGCTTATTTTTAAGGGATATATTTGAGTAGTAATGGTTATGCTAATGGCAAAGATGTGTGTGTGTGTATGTATGCGCGCATGAGTGTGTGTGTGTGTGTGTATAGAGGAGAGAGAGAGAGAGAAATTATGAGTTTGCTGAGTTCCCTGCCCATTCTTCTCAGTCATAGGTATTTTCAAACCTCTGGTTGACCGTTATTTGTCAAAAGAGACATAAATTGTCACACTTGACCAAATGAAATTCGAATTTGAATTCCAAAAATCTCGTCCAATCCACACTAAATAGCAAAATTTTTAATGTAAAAAAAATTTACTTTTAATTAAAGATATCAATCAACCTTCATTTTAAAGATCTGTTTTAGTAATTACGGAAATGTAGAATATAATTACCATATTAAGTAGTATGTTAAGTTTATGGTAACATAGCTAATGGTAAAATTAAGACATTATAAACACGAAAACACTAATATTGCTTTCCCGATGCAATAATTTAAACTTAATATGGGATAGGTCATTAAAGTCATGTGGCCAGAATATTACAGTACGACTAAACATAGAGCGGTAGCGACCTAATGTCCTAAAGGTGACATGTATTCATTATAGTTATTCAGTACCGGATGTACGTGACTTCGTTTATTTATTTCTGTTCGGTTTTAGGACTCCGAACCTCAAAGGGAAAAAATGAACCCTTAGAGGATTACTTCGTTGTCTGTCTGTCGGTCTGTTAAGATTTTTTTTCTCAGAAACGCCTAAAGATATCAAGTAGAAATAAGATAGAAATTAATATCAAATACTTAGATCTACGGTCCATTGGAGGTGTAAAGAAATCAAGCTTCTGAGTCAACGCAGTCGAGAATAAAATTAAAAATACGGCCATTTATGCTCTATATTTTGACTCTCGCAAATAAATCAAAACCTGTAGGGTACTTCCCATTGGCCCAGCATTTTCAAGAAGCAATGTCTCATAGTACAAGTAAAGAAAAAAATCGTTAATTTGTAGTGATATCACATAAAAATATGTTTTTATACATGCGCCTGTGAATGATACAACGTATGATATATGTTCATTTAAAAAAAATGTAATTTCTTAAAGAGTTTTATAGGAATATTATTTACTATTAAATGTTTATAAATGCTTAAATGTGTACGGAACATCCGTAGTGCGAGTTCTACTCGTACTTGACTCGTTTATTTTATATGTAGGTACATTTCCCTTTGAAAAAACTATTACCTTTTGCTTATATAAAATAACAGTAAATTTTACTTCGAAATATGTGAAAAAATAAAAGACGCTAAAACCAAAACATTAGGAATAAATTCGTATTTTGAATCTATTTATCAATACTAAAAGTGAATAATAAGACTTAATTATGCAGACCATTTAATTTTGGAGTAATAAAAACATATTAAATTTTTTCTGTAAATATGTGACAAAATTATAAACAATTATTACATAGACATGGACAATTTTTAAACATTTCATAAAACGGCGTTAATTGTAATAAAACAAAACTATACTCTCAATATAAGAAAATTAATAAAGTTCCGCGATATTGTGGATTTAAATGAGAATTTTCCTTACTATTTTCTCTCACTGGCAACTGCGTTACCGACTGTGACATAGTTTGTAGACATAGTTTCAATCTATTTCAGAAATCGGGATGATCTTTTCGTTTTATTTAGGAAATTTGTCAATCAGTTTTATACTTGATTTTAAACAAGAGAATATTCATATATTTTCATGTATTAATTCTTTAGTTTACGAAGAATAAATTCACAACAAAATAATTAGTGTAAGTTTAAATCATAGACTTATATCTAAAGAACTTAAATCTCTCATTTTCGAAGTTGAAAATGCGTTTATGATAATTTATCTCTTTACAAAAATTAGGTTAATTACAAAAAAAAATTAAGGAAGTTATGGAAGCTTTCTTTTATTATCAAAATAAATATTGGCTTTGTCTATTTATAGCTTTGCCTGAATAATCCCATTTATATATTTGCATTGCCTTTTTAAATTGCTATATTTTACGGGTTTTCCAAAAGCTTATAATTTTCAGTTATTGTAATTAAAAATATGACGATTAAATGTGGAGAGTAATAGATTACTCCGTATAATTCCATACATAAATATATATGAATAACCAAATTTTAGAAAAGGTTTTGATAAATTATTTTGTCACTTATTTTGTACATAATATCATGTTTTCCATTTTGTCACTTATTTTGTACATAATATCAAGTTTTCCATTTGATATTGAATGAATCAAACATCGTTCAAGATAATTGAAACTAATAATTTTTACTGATAAATTTTAATCCAAAAAATAGTTTTTATGACTTAGTGCGTAGTATTTTATTTTAGAAATGTTAGAATCTGTAGTATGCCAGGATGGGTTATTTATATAAGGTGTGCCAGAGTAAGAAAAAAGATGAAAAACTATATTTAACACCCTTGCAGAAGACGTTAAATAATTAGCATTTTCTTATTAGACCAAATGAACAATTCTTTTTAAATTATGTGTTCCATACAAACTCATAAAAGGTCCTTTATTTATGTTTAAGTTTAATAGACAGTCTGTTATTTGTGCTTTTTATAAGTTACTAATAATATTTCTACGTAATTGATATTGAAATTTCTACCCAATTAATTACAATTTTTAATACCACAGATTTTTGGTTAGTTACAGAAGTTCCGGGATCAAACACGTTCCGCCTTAAGTCCAACGAAAGAAATATTTGTTTTTAAATAGTTTATTTTTTACTTTTTAATACATCAATAAAATATATTTCTTATAATGCGATTTTTTCCATTTTGCTAATGTACATAAAAACACTTTAAAATTCGGTGACCCAATGCTAGATCCCTATGTCAAGAGTAATAATTTCTTATATATGATTGGTAAACTAATATCTATATTGCAAAACCGGCATTATTTCTGGAATACATAATTCCAATTTATTACTGAGTTTAATGGTGTCCGCTTATTTAAAAATTGGGCTAAATATTCATGTAAATTTGGTTAGATAAATGATTGAAATCAAAAACCTTCATATCAATCACAGTTATATAAGGACAGATTCAAAATCAAATATACTTCTTTGAATATCAAAGTATGCACATTTACACGATTTTATGTATTTAAATTTATGAGATTATTTCCTTAATCTTTCGAATAAAATAATGATTAAGAAACCACGTCCAACTACGTTTGTATGTTAATGTGAATATTGTCTGACGTAGTGCGGTGCTAGTATGTACTTACTCAACACAATGTTGCATTTGTAATAATTATTAGTCAAGAGTACATTCACATAGCCATTACTCGCTTTATTATCAGACTTAACCTTTAAATACGACAATTTATGCACAGTCGTTGAAAAACATGCCGCTTCGACGGCTGTATGGGCGGGTGGCCAACAGTGAAGGGAATGCGGGTACATGGCTAGATATTGTTTATATAGCGGCCAATTAAGTTGATCATTCATGTACACTGAGTTACTTCATTGCTCTTGATGCTTATGTAGATTGAAGTTGATAATTTCACTTATGGAGAGTTGGGCGTGTTAGAATAGAATGCTAGACTCGTATACTGATGATATGCTATTTAGTGCATTCATTTTGATTTCTTTATAAATGGATTCAGTCATGTATATACCTATATATGTAAATGTGTTCACTTATACACACACACGTATATGTTTTTGGTTTTTTTTTTTCACGGTAAAGAGGTTCAACCGATTTTCATGAAATTTTACATAAATAGTAGGTATATATCACAGATTAAAAATATATAATTACGCTTTCGTTTACAGGCGCAGAGTGGTGAATATAAATTGTGAATGAAAACATGAAAACTTGAATGCGCTGCTATTAGTTTAATTTTAAAAGTAGTGGAGCATTTTCCATTTAACATGCTATATTCATGGATTAATTATTGCTCGGCGTTTTAGGCCAGATAACATCGAATAACCGGCGCGGTGCGCCGCACTTCACCATTACAAATGTTCAAAGTTAAGTTTGGTAAATTATGTTATAAATAATACTTATAACTTGCCTGATTGAAATCTATTCCCATTTCTGTGAAAAGAAACTTTTGTATCATTTGTTTCTCAATCTACAATTGTATTTAATTTATGTTTATTAAACAATTTTAAAAATTACGTTGCTGTAAAATATAAACATATACGTACTGTTATACTACGCACTTTCAAATATACTTGTTTGAAGTGTGAAAAAAATCTCCAAAGGAGTAAAAAGCATAGGATTACAATGTCGCTTTCAAATAAAATTTTTATTAATTATTTGGACGATGTATGTTTTTATACGTGTTAGATGAACATTTTGCTTTGATATTTTAAAATAAACTGTGCCTTATTTGCGATAACATATGAGAATATGTGTACTGTTATACTACGCACTTTGAAATATATTTGAAGAGTGAAAGAAATCTCTAAAAGAATAAAAAAATGGGATTCAAATGTTGCTTTCAAGCAATTTTTTAATTAATTGTTTGGACGATCTGTGCTTCGTTTGACACGTATTATATGAACATATTTTCTGTTATGTATAAAAAATGTTAGGAGATTGAAAGAACCTATGCATTGTTTGCGAACTTGTGTCGACGCTACAATAGACATAGAGTGCTGACAAACTCATTAGCATTTTGGGTTTGATTTTACTTCTTTACCTAAAGTTTACAGAACACATCATCGAAATTAATATATCAATTTTAAATTACATCTTAAAGTCGACAAACATACAGATATTTTATATGTCCTGTGTAAGTTACCTTATATATCTAATAAATTCGTTGGCATTTGCATCGGGAAACGGGAATGATGAATGTTCTGTACAAATGTCAAATCCATGCCTGTTTACCTAATAGTTAAGTGTCTCGCCCGAGATTGTATTGGTTGAAAGTAATCATGAAGCTGTCAGTTTACGGAATTAATTCTATTTTAACCAATTTTTCATAAAATGTAATAAAAATAACAAATGCTTTAGGCATTACGACTTAATCGGATGTAATTATTGTATTTGTGGATATTTTCATATTAAGCTTAGATATATACATGTTAATTATACTTATGGAACTCAGTTACCCCAAGTACTTTGTATTTTTATTTAAAAGTAAACGATTTCAAAATACTTGCGTTTAATATTTTGTAAATGTTAACAGATTGTCAGTTTTAAAAATTATATATTTCCAAAGTCATTCGATGCACTTTGTTTGCAGCGAGTTTATATAAACCCGACCCGAAGCATCATAATATTTTATTTTATTTTAAGCGTTAAGTAAACCTCTAAATTCATTGCGTACATTTAAATTTAATAAGTGCGGTTTAGTAAACGTAAACGCCCGTACTCCGAACAGGCGGCGCGCTATGTATCGAGCGGCGCGCGTCGTACGAACATAAAGGTCCGACTTTATTACTTATAGTCGGCACGTCCGATCCGCAGAGACAACTTTACTACAACATATTAATAAAATTTAAATTTAGACCGCCAAGCAGTGGAGGGGAGCGTCGTTCGCGCGCTCGACTCCCATTGGGCAGCCCTGACATTAATGAGCTCTCAATGTTTTTTTTTTCAAACAGCTTCACCAGCACGATTGTGGTGGCTTGGAACATGATTTGATATTGTAATGCGACGGCAGATGCTTATGAGTGGTATGATTTGGTAATTATTGTTTGTAAAATATGTGCCGTTAATATGAGACTTTATAGACGTGCTTTGTCGGCGGCGAAGGATTATTATTATGGTTTATATCATTAGATACGATTGATATATGTGATATTATCATTTTAGTAGTATGATTTAGAGAAGTAAAAACCTAAATATATAAGGATTAAATGCGTTTAATTGATTCAAGGAAATTTCGAAACAGGAATGATAACTAACGGTAAGCATTTACAAAATATATATTGATTTCGCTATTATAATTAATTACGTACTTGGCTTCATTAATTCGTGTCAATAATACATTGCATGTTAGAAGATGTAACTTTTTTCTAATTAGATTAAGGGATCTTGGCGTTAACCCGTCATTAATTTTATGTGTTTAATACATAATGATTTTAAAAAATCTTATATATATTTAGTGAGCCAACTAGAAATCGCATTAATTGGTGTTTATGCAATATTCGACAATGATTATGTAGGAAAAAGATAATCATTTAATTTTAATAAAATGTTGGTGCAGAAATATTACTTTACTTTTATTTTCTTTTTTTAATATAAGTGACACAGCTACTAATCTTCTAGAATGCGACTTGTTGTTTTAATTTAATTTCTTTGAACTTACGTAGCGCTGTTCAAATATTATTAATTACAATATTCCCCCATCTAGAAGTAAACCATCTTCTGATGTATATGCAGTCATCGTTTCGCAAAATAGAAACGCTTTCGGAACGTGCCAAGTCATACCCACTATTTGCAGATATATTTTATATAAAAAACAGCGAGGCAAATGGCACAGTTGACCGCTCCCCCGCCGGGCCTAATGGTCCTCTAAGCACATCCGTATCCCGGGCCGCAACATTAAACCGAGGGACGAACTGCGCCCAAACTAAATAACTTACAACTCTTCTCCTCCCTAGGCGAGCCCTTTCCGTCCCACTAGCTCCTAGTTTATTGTCTTTGTCATCGTATAAACGGCATATAATATAAGCTAAGTGTACCGACAACAGTGTTTAGATCGGCATCAATTTAGGTATTATAGGACAGAAGTTTAAGACTAATAATCTCATCTGTTTAGGAGATAGGGGCTATCTACTCGAAGGTATATAAGCTAACTGGCTTATGTATAAGTGTGTAGAGTTACTTATTCATATACTTGTTTTTGCTACATTCTCCGAAACCAATTACTACTTCCTTAATTGTGAACTTTCAATTGTTTTTTATCTAACGGGTTATGGGAAAAGGTAATTCTAATTTCGTTAGATGAAAGTGTGTTATTGATTTAAATAAAATATTATCTTGTATAGATATCAAATTTTGAGACAAAGCTGCACTTTAGGCTACCTAGCATACTTTCATTTTAAATGTCAATTTGAACCTAAGAAAAATTTAACAAGTATAACTACAAAAAAAACTCTAAATTTTATCATGACTTTTTGGTAATGATAACCATAAATTTAAAGCACATTGGTGTATGTCATTTCTTGTTAATTAGGTTCTTATAAAATTGACAGTTCAATTACATGATATGGAAAGAAGGTAAAAAGTCCTTCAGTATTTTTTTAATTATTTTGTTTTTATTCATTTTTATTTTTTTAAATAAAACAAATTTATTACATTTCTTCAATGACAATGATTCAAGCAATGACAACATACCGTTGAAAAATAAGCTAAGATTATTTATTCTTTAATACGTTCTTTAAGTCGTTCTGGTCTTAGAAATGTGCAACATAAACATGTATGTACATCGAAGGTTTACTTTGTGGACTAGGTTTATATTTATTTATTTTTCCGCGCCAGGGTTTAGCTTCGACAAGTTTATCTTGTATATCAAAAAGGCGATCTCAACTAGTGTAAAATGTTTGAGGTACACTGAAAATTTGTTATTTTATGAACCCGATTTAAAAAATTCCTTCTGCATATGAACTTTTTTTCAGTTGTAATTATATAAGTAAGTAAAGAATTACTATGTACTTATCAAGAGAAAACAGCAAAGAACCAACAGTTAAACATCATACAATATACATAACAAATTGTTTATACGAAACATTTATGTGCAATTATGTGTAGTAGGTAATTTCTCGTAAAAGTCGTTTTTTAATTGACCTATAACGTAAGCATTAAGTATACTATATACTAAATAAGTCTATTGGAAAATCAGTAATATACAGAAGTATGTACATATATAGGAAAATCGTTATTGAATATATAAATTGCTTCAAGATCTGGATATGGGGATAAATAATTGTTGAAATCGTTAATAAAATCACATCAGATAAATATTTGAGCTCTGTTAAAAATCTGGCCCACTTAAAACTGGGACAGTGAGGTAGAGATCAAAACTCCCATCAAAATCGCCCGTAGTGCCTTTGGAAAAATGAGGAAGGTACTCTGCGATCTGAACCTTAAAATCTCACTTCTAATTCGTCTTCTCTGGTGCTACATCTGGCCAAAACTTCTGTATGGATGCGAGAACTGGACTATTAAGGAAGATCTCAGGAAATGTATAGAAATATTCAAAATGCGGGTCTTTAGACCCATGATATATACATCTTGTTCTCAGAAAGTCACTAATGAGGAGGTTCTCCGACGGGTTGGCCAGAAACGCAAGCTTTTGCAAACCATCAAACAACGTAAAGTTGCATGTCTGGGGCAATGTTCAGGCATGACATATCTAGTTCTTCCAACAAATAATGATGGGAAAAGTTTCAAGGAGAAGGAAAGTCGATCGTGGAAAAGAGTTATGATTGCACACCATACGAGAACCGACTGGAATTGCGAGTGTTGCCGAACGTTTTCAACTTGCCAATGACAAGACCAAATACGTAAAGCTGACAGCAAAAGTTTACTAGTGGCAGACGCACTCTTAGAAGAGAAGAAAAATCTTTTAATTGGAATTATATTATATAATACTTGACAATTACATAAATGTGTCAAATACGAAAGATTTAAGAAACGAGGATATAAATTATAAAAGAATAAAATTAAGAATGATTTAGAGGATTTTAAATTTGTTTATTAATTCAGTAATCTTTCTTATATTTACGTGTAGTCACTTTTTCTACTTTAAAAAAATTACATTGTGCCTCCATGTATATTATTGTAAATATACAATTAATTTACACGCGTCAGCTGTTAAATAAAATTTGGATTGAAAATAATATTTTCACATTTTGTCATAATTTTTTAAACATAATTTCTATAAAAACATTCCAAATTATTCCACTTATGATGTTGGAAATTCGTTAATAAGTTTGTTTATATTTCAGAAAATCGTAATTAATATAAATAGGTAGGTATTATACGTATGTATACACAAAACAATTAAAAATATAAAGCGTGGTAAAATTTCATTGCTTTTACATAATTTTATTTACTCTTATAATCGAGGTAACAATTTCCGAAAGAATTTGTTTACTCCTGAATAGTTTCATAAGCCACTTTAATAAATACTTTTAAAAAATTTGGTGTTGAATATATTTGGCATTATTATTATTTTTTTTTAATTTTGTAGAAATTCATTATTCACAATTAAATGAAACTACGTGATGTAGTATTATTTCTACTTTCTTTAATTTCTTTACCACGACCTAGGTTTCGTTGTATTACAACATCTTCAGGTGGGATATTAGCAAAGATCAAAGATCAATCTTTGCTAATATCCCACCTGAAGATGTTGTAATACAACGAAACCTAGGTCGTGGTAAATAAATTAAAGAAAGTAGAAATAATTCTACATCACGTAGTTTCATTACATTTTGGTGTTTTGTTGAGGCATAGATTTGTGGCATTGTTTGGAATTATTCGATGTAAACGTCATAGAAATATTCCGAGCAATTTAATGCAACAATGACTTTAATAAGTCGTTCAGATTATATAAATTTTCTCATCATATTTAATTTAACATATTTTTAACAATCACTCTTTAATGGTTCAATCAAGTACCATTAAAAATCTCAAAATCAGTGTGACCAATTTTACCATTAATTAACGGAGCGTTAATAAATAAAGGGAGGAGACACTGTACATCTAATTACAGTGTTCTGAATACAAATTAGCCTGTTTTGAATTCAGTGTAGACCTAATTTTATTGGGGAAACGAACTCCGGCCGAGCGACCTGGCATTACGGTGGCCGCAATAATTACTTGCGACAGATTTACATCGATCGAACGTTCACTGCGCCCTACCCGTCTGTAGTTACTTGTATTAATTTACATACGGAATTAGTTTAGTTTTTGTCTTATTGTCGTGTAATTAATGCAATGTGTACACGCGTGATTAGTTGTTGTTACGGTTTCGTAAAGCTGTTTAGTAAGTTTCGTAAACGTGAAATAATCACGTTGATTTGACAAATAATATAGGTACTGTTTACATTTAAGGAAAAATTAATAAACTCATGACTGCAGATATTTTAATTTAATAACTACTTTGTGGAATATTTTAACGAGAAAAAAGAGAAAAACATATAAAAAGACCATACTTTACATTACAGGTATTTCTTATTTCAAAAGCCAATCGAATATTCAACGTTACGTATTACGTAATAACCACATAAGGATAATATTGAATAATAAAATGTGAAATTGAAAATAATAGTTTTGGTGCGCAAATATTATTTTACGGGGTTAAGGGTAGTTTCGTTAATTTGAATATTAATTAGTTATATTTTTTAATACAAAAAAAAATTAATAGCGAAAAGAAAAAAAGATATGCATGAGAGTAGTAAAAATGAGAGAATATTAAATAAAACAAATCATGTTTATGAACGGATGAAAGGGGAGTGAATGTAATGAAAATATTTTTAATTGAAACCAAAGAAAGAATGAAGCAGAGGAGATAAGAGAGATAGAAGAAGGAGTCAAAGCAGAGTTAATATAATAAAATTAGTGTTTAATTGCAACTAATGGAAGGTTTAAATTAAAGACAGAAAGAAAGCGGAGTGAATGTAAATAAATTAGTATTTAAATAACTAGGCATATAATTAATAAAGTCCATAATTATAGATGTTTCATCGCATGAAGGTGAAACAATATTTCTGTGGACTAACTTATAGACATATAACTAAATATTTACGTAAATATATGTAACAATAATGTTGACGTAAATATTTGTAATCGTGTAATTAAAAAAATTTAGTGGGTAAGTACCTACGAAACATTACGTGATTTATCTAGGCATTATTAGAGGTATACAGATATCATTGTAAAAATGGTATCGAATAAATAATTATACCCTAAGATAATTTTTGAGTTAAATTGTAAAATATCCGAGTATTTAAAATGTAGTGACAACAATCTTTATCTCAGTTAGCTCTAACTCTTTGCTCCGAATGGTCTTCGTAGTCATTCTTAAAAATACGTACATCTTTTCATTTAAAACAGCAATATGTTCTTTATCACCTATTGTGTATCTTCTTTTTACCACTTATTTTTTTTATAGAAATATGTAAATAATCTATGTGTGAAATAAATCAAATAAAATAAACATCCTTGGGCCACTCTTTGCTCAGCACCAAATTGTTTCTTAAGACTGATAAAATCCCTTGGCCACTTGCTCAGCACCAAATTGTTTCTTAAAGACTGTAATTAATTCTATTAGCTATCTAAGTACGAGTATATTTATTTTTCTATTGTCCATTTATAACGCGACAAATTTATTTTTATATAAATAATGACTTTTATTTATAATATAGATATTTGTAACGTTATTATCTCGTGGTTCATTCATTTTTAAAAAAAATTGTATACAGTGACTTTGGAGAGCTACTAATAAGGCGGTTTTATCAGTTAAACGCTTTTACTTTCATGATTTGGCAATTTAGATAGTTATAAATGCAAAGTTCCAATTATTGTGTATTATCATTTATTGCATTGTACACTTGATGGTATCGAACAGTTAGTGAATCCTGGTACAATCTTCAATAAGAATCACATTAGTTCAGTATCTTAGGTGTGGTATCAGTAGTTTTTGCTAGACCGATAGTAGTTAAACAGTTAGTATTTTCCGTAACTTTCTTTCAATACGCTTTCTATATATTTATTAATATAAGATTTGAGAATAAAAACATTATACGTGTTTCTTCTCTCATGCCAGATTCTATATTTTTAAAATAATGTTATCTATATCTCTAATTAATTATTCAAAGGAAATATTTCAAACAGACAAAAATTTTTTTATTATATCAAATATCTGAAATCGTTTCAAAAGAAACGGACATCACACGTACCTAAACAATCTCGACTGACCCAAATTCGGCGTTCAATATTTATCACCGATAACTTATACAAATTCGCTCGCCGAAGCGAAGTAAGTAACGCACGCCCCGCGCTCACTTCGCTCGCCCCAACCCACCTTCGCCGAGCATTAAAACTTTCGCATCCGTCCCCCAGCGGTTTAGGCAAATCCCCCATCTACATAACGCCACTACACCCGGGCACCCATACATACGAACGAACGCGCAAACATAAAGATTCGCCCGGCACAGCGGCGCGCATATAATGTTTAGGTGTGTATAGGTAGGTAAGAACGATCTGCGAGCGGAATATAAGCGAGCGAAATAAAAGTAAAGTATTCGACGTGCAAAAAATGTTTCGATCTCTTTCAGTCGCGCGGCGGGCGGGGGGGAAGGCACGTCCGCGCCGCTCGGGGCTCGTAACGCGGTTTGATGGTCCGCCTTCCAATGCCGGCGGCGGCGACGGCGCGCGCCGCACGGCCGGGCGACGCCTTCGCGCGCCTGCCTACTCCGAAGCGCCGACAGCGCCCAAGTCTTTTGCTTAGCGTGCGACGTGATTTTGCGCGGACGTTAAGTTTTCACGTGTTTAACGTCAGTGGTTAAGGCTGAATATGCGGTTGAATTATTTTAAGAAAATTATAACACGTTTGTGCGCTGTTAGCTCAGGATCTAATTTGCAAATGGTAAACAAATGACAAGTATTTTCTTGGAAATATATTAATATTAATATATGTTAACTTTAACATACATATTCCAAATTTAAATATTTTCTTTCATCTTAATTTTTCTCCATCAAGTTTTTGCAATATTTAGATAACTCTCATTCAAAATAACTTCTAAGCAATGAAATAAGCATTCTGCATACGTAAAAAGGCAATAATCTGTAAAGTTCTGTAATAACCATTTTATTAGTTTCGTATACGTACTTTCTGTTAAGGCATTACAATAAAAACAAATTCTAAATATAAATTGAAAATGAGATTCTTGCACTGAAGATTGATTTTACCTTCATAGTGTTTAATTATGCACAAATTTATTTTTAAAATTATATTTTATGAAAATGAGTTATTAACAACATTAACTTAGACAATTTTCATTTTGAGACAAATGTTTAAAACACTTGAACATTTCAAAATTGTCCGTCTACTTGTTCATTCAAAATAATCTTCTATTATTCAAAATTGTAATAATCAATTCTAAAACATTAAAAAATATAGTCATATATAATATATATTAAATTTCTTTTTGATTTCTAGACATGAAAATGAGATAAAATGCTCTGTGATTAATAACAAAATCGATTAACGAAATTTTTCCTTTAATGATTTTTCTAATTACGACATATAACTACTTACTAACGAAATTTTTCCTTTAATGATTTTTCTAATTACGACATATAACTACTTACTAACGAAATTTTTCCTTTAATGATTTTTCTAATTACGACATATAACTACTTACTAACGAAATTTTTCCTTTAATGATTTTTCTAATTACGACATATAACTTACTTGTACGTTATACAATTTCAGGTAACCTGAATATTTTTACACGTGGATTAAAAAGCATTATTTACAGTTAATTACGTTATTTCTTAATATTATTTATGCTAAAATTACCCAATATAATACAGAAAAATTAAAAAGCACAAACTACCCATTGACAAAAACACTTAAATGCCTTAGGCTCAAATGCTTAGCAAAATATTATATATTCATTTGCACTCAAATGCTTAGCAAAATATAAATCCTTAGCAAAATACTCAAATGCTTACATATCATAAAATGCGAGTATTATGTGTTCATTTGGCATTAATATATTCATTTGCTTTTATCACAAAATAATCTTTGACAAAAACACTCAAATGCTTTATTTGGCAGAAGTTCCATAATAAATAGCTAATAATATGTTTCGAGGACTTTAGAGCATTCCGCATCATATCTTCATTCACGTATAGTCAATTTGTAAACATGTGATATGCTGTACCCCTTGTCGATTAATAAATGTATGAATTTTTAGTAAGTGGAAAAGAAGAGCCATTATCACAATTCGATTTGCCTAATTAGCTAAATTATAATCGATGTAAATAATGATGTAAAACATCCATTTGTTCAATTAGTTTCATGGAACGATTTGTTAGTATTAAGCAGGAATATGTATTATATTACAGATCATAGTCCTTCAATCGTAAAATCGAGTATAAAATTCAACCCTCCACTTACGAATAACCATAATTTCATATCTTACCTATATTTTAAAAATGATATATCGATTTTTCAGTAGCCGTTATCAAAATTCTAACTAATAACTGTCATTAAAACTCTAATATAATGACTGTCATTAAAACTCTAATCCAATATAGAGTGAACGCTTAATTGAAGACAGGAATTGTTGTCATTTAAAAAAAAACACATATTATCACAACTTTTCTTTCTTGATTTAAGTATAATATTTAGCCAATACCAAAATAAAAACAATCTGTTTCGTCTCCAAGCCCTTCATTACTTGGTTCAAACCAATAGAATACTGTCACCAAACTGGGATATAATGAGAGTATTTTTTAATGAAAAAAAATAAGAAGTATAATATTAAAAGAAACGATCAAATAATGACAGGAAAAATTTTTCTTTTCTTTGAATATTTTTAAATTTTTTTTGTATATATTATTTCATTGTTGTTAACACAAATTGATATTTTGTTTTCAATGCTTATTTAGTATGACTAAATTAGATCCGCCATATAAAAGTTTTAGAATTGGTGAAATATTTAAAATTTGGAATTTTAAAAACAATTTTAAAATTATAAATTAGAAAAACAAGACATATATGTATTTAAAGCTATCTACGTAGTATTTATTTCAATTCTTTTCCTATGTTCCTATGTTTAATTTACATTTTCATGCACTGGCATTCAATATATATTATTTGTTGACAGAATAAATAACGAATACAATTAATGTATATATATATATATATAAATATATATATATATATATATATATATATATATATATATATATATATATATATATATATAAATGCTGTCAAGATCATGGATAACAATGACCAGGAATTGAATATATTTGGCGTTAATTTTGTAGAAATTCATTATTCACAATTAAGTGAAACTACGTGATGTAATATTTTTATTTCTTTAAGTTCTTTACCACGACCTAGGTTTTGTTGTGTTGTAATACAACTTAAGGTGGGCTATTAGCAAAGATAATCTTGCTAATAGCCCACCTGAAGATGTTGTAATACTACGAAACCTAGGTCGTGGAAAAGAACTTGAAGAAAGTAGAAATAATACTACATTACGTAGTTTCATTTAATTGTGAATGAAAATCTTAACTGAAAGATTAAAAAAAAAATTATATTGACAATGCAACAAGGACTCTGAAGCACTATGACAATAAATGCTGTATCTTGCTTACTGTCTATTACATTATCGACTTTGTATTTTTACATTAAAAATTTACATGATGAATTTTGAATTTTCAAAATACTTGTATCGTAAATTACTATAGGTTTCTCTACCCATTTATGTCTTTCCTGCTTACTTCTCGCGGACTTTGTAGAGAAAGTTTTGAATAATGTTTATTAAGTTTATAAAAAAATCTGTATCGCATAAATTTTGCAATCTCCAGACCATTATCGGTCAATTATTTTTATTCATAAAAATTTACAAAAATTAAATGTTACATTAGAAAAATAAGTCCTATTTTGTATATATTAACACACACACACATAAACACACACAAACACACACACACATACACACACACACACACACATATATATATATATATATATATATATATATATATATATATATATATACACACACACATATGTATTTACGAAATAGTTTTATTGCTTTCACCCGTTCGAATTATACCAAAGATCAATAAGAACTCAATGATATTCATCGTTGGATCAGAAATTGCTCTTGTTTAAGGCATAACTATTTTAAAGACATCGTATTTACGATTAGATTCATTTCCTTCTACTGCGCTTTCAAGGAATCCCGATTGCCAGTACATCTCGTGCGTTAAGTCTTCTTGTTATCTTTTTAATAATTTAGTCCGTATACATTTTTTTTGTTTACTACTTATTACATTTTTCTTGTTTTATTGAAAAGATTCTTCAACATAAATACAGTGCTAAATCCACAACTATCCCTTTCATAAACCGTTAATAGTAAAAATATTCATTCTTTCGAATTAGTCCAAATCGCAGACTACTTTTTCATATTTTATCAAAAATAATGATATTAATTCTAGATAATTAGGTTGGCAATTACCCGCCAATTTTTTTCTGATAGTTTTTGAAATATTACAGGAAATTTTCGTACATTTCTAAAAAAATATTTAAAAACGACTTCTGTTCAGTTATCAACTGAGTTTTCGCGAGTAAATGACAGAGAAAATAGGTAACAATTTGACGAATAGAGTGTTCTTGTTTTAAGGATTCCATTTAGAATGAAAAATTAGACAAGGGACACGCAATATATGTGCAAGGATGGCCGAAAGCATATTCTTCTAAGACAGAGCCAAGCACTGATTCCGTAGATTCGACGAAGAGATTGTGATCACTTTAATGATCCTTATACAGAGCGACACGAATGTAGAAGACATTCACTTAGAATAATTAAAGAATTGTTATTAAGATAGATCTCAGATTAAATTCGTTTTATCTGGCAGAGATATTCTTAGAGTTTCATGTCATAATAGAAAAACAATTTCATGCTTTGGGGAAGAATTTCAATTATTCTGTTAACTACTACTTGAGTTAATACTGAAGTATTGAAATGGTGGATTTATTAATTGCCAACTTAAAAATGATCAAAAGTAATATTTTATACAATTCATATTTGCTTCAAATTGCCTTTTTTTTCTAAAAATGCTTCAGAATTGATTCACTATATCAGAATATCACTTTTTGAATTACATTTGCAAGTTAGCTCACCAAAGCAATGCGAGTTAGTCGATTCTAAGTAGAAAGTTTATCGATTCATTTTTTTTTAATTAACACATTTTTTTTTACTTTTTAAAACTTTTTGTGAAAATTTAGTGTTGTAATGATATTATAGTTATTTTGATTTATAATTTTTTATTCGTTTCAGAGAATTTTTATTTAATTTAGATAATCGGGCAACTTTGCTAGCCCCTATTACATGAATACCATTTGCAGTTTGTTTTGGTTACTCTTCGATAATCTCTTGTCTGAATACCTAATCATATTACGTCAATAAAGCTCATGAAGAGTAGTGATTTTTTAAGTTTCCCTTAGTGATCATAAGTCTACAATTATTTATAATACTTGTTTTATTTTCAATAATTGAAGGGAAATTAAATACTATGTCTTTATTTTCACGACTTTATGATATAAAGGACAATGAAAACAAAAATATTTCCATCTACGGTTTAACCGTATGCATACAGAGTATGGTTAATGATTACGGTTTAATCGTATGCATAAAGAGTATGGTTAATGATTAAGGGAAATTAAGTACTTTACTTTCGTGACTTTAAAATATAAATTACAATTTAAAAAAATCCTTTTAAATTAGGGACCAAAAAGTTACGTCAATCCCTCGCACCGTTGCGACGTTGTTTCGTTATTCCCTTTATGCACTTTTTCATTTTTGAATAAGAATTGTGCCAAAAAAATAAGATTTTTAGGAATAAACAGCCTAAATTATTTTTTGGCTCACCAAATATTTTCATGCAAAAAATCAGGTGGACAGATTGCTTCCTTGCGACGTGAAGGAAAAAAAAACAAACGAACACACTCTTGCATTTATAATATTAGTTAGAATTAATAACTAAATTTTATATAATAACTGACATTGACTTTGAAATTGTCTTCATTGTCTTAGTATTCAAAAATATTGAAAAAGAAGAATGCCAACTAAAAAAGGTAATTCATTTAAAATTAGATGAAATACGTCTTTGAATTTGTAAATTTTTGTTCTTTTTTTAACATATTGTATATGTATGTATATATATATATATATATATATATATATATATATATATATATATATCTGTAATCCATTACCACTTTTCTCTTTACTCGAAAAATGGGCGTAGAACATTTTCAATGTTTTCTTAAATATTTCCTTCTTTTATTACGACTCTCTCTTTAATTACATAATGATTTAATTCATATTACGGTTTGGGTTTATACTAAAACTATATACAAAGTCACAATGGAATTTTAACTTTTTTAAGCTCTATTACATTTGGATTTTTTTTAATATTAGAGAAAATCGTTAGCTTGCATAGAAAAATGCACTGAAATTACCAGGTTTTGTCTTTATGAAAAAGTTCTATGAGATATAATGCCACTTACAAGAGTTGTAGAGGCGCTGACGCCCTTACAACGTTGGAAGCTATAAAAATATGCAACACGGCAAAACGTTACTGAAGCCCGAGCGGATACCAATTCTATCAACAACCCATAAACCGCAACCTTTCTTTGTCTCGCATTGCAATATAACTGCGGTGTCGAAAAGAGATAGAAATCTACTCTTACGTTTAATGGTTTGTTTCGTTAACGAAAAAAATGTCAGTCGTCATTCGCGTCCGTAGATACGGGCGTGATAGACGGGAACGACATTCGCGGCACCGGCGGTGCAGGCCGGCGGAAATGCAAGGCGGCGGCTCGCCCGGTGACGTCGCGTCGGCGTCGCGGGCCCCCCGCCCCGCCGCCCGCGCCGCCCAAGGCCGATTCGAATCGCGCGCTCCTAGTGTCAGTTGCCATTTATATTCATTTGACACGCGAGTCGGCGCGGCGCGCGCGGACCGGCCTACTTGTTGACAACGTGCTCGCGGCTCCCGTCTCGTCCGCCGCCTGCACGCCGCTACCGTACGTACCCACCGCCTCTACTGCATGCTACTAGTCCGTAACTAAACCGCATCTACACACTCGTGCAGCGAGCCGCCGCCTTATTATGACCGCGCATGTAATCTCCCGTAATTATATGTTGAGTGTGGATAAGCGACGTCTGCTGTGTTTCGTATAATAAGCCGTTTCTCGATGTCGCCTTCTGAGAATGCCGACGTCCGTGGTGTGTGTGCTATCGTCGTGACTAACGCTTGCCAGCCTCGCTCTCGCTTATACGTTTGTGGAAATTCATGAATGAATGTTTATTTTCTGTAATTCACTTGACATTTGTTTCCTATGTCATAGGCTAACTGCACGTGTTATTGCTGTCTATGTCGTGTTATTGTATTGCATGTACGTTGTGTATTTATTCTTTAGTTACTTTGTTGATACTCGTTGGTGAAGTATTTCAAAGTCAATGTTAGTTATTAAACTGTGGATGTTAGTTCGTGTATATTTTTTTACTATCCTCTTATAATTTGATACGATCATTTAAGTAGAGCTAACTGTAAACGTACATGCATGCATGTTTCGTTAATTATGTCGTACAATAAATTATATTTAATTTTACTTTCGTTTGTATTATGAGGGGGCGGGCTCTGCGAAAGTTTGTTTCAATTTAAATTTATAATTATGCTTAGACCTAGAGACGTGTGTGTTATAATATTTTAAAGGTATTTGTGTTTACTTTATATTCAGTTTGTGTATGTTATCAAATAATCTTGTCAGATAACATCGTTTTATATTTAAATATTGCTTTAAAATTTATCGAAAGTTTTTATGTACATACGTCGCTCACTTGGTTACATAGGACTCAACATTTTTTTATGTCCTTAAACACGTAACTCATCCAATATACTCGGATAGATATATAACAATTATTTTATAGTGATAATTTATATTATTTCACCATTATCTGATCTCATAGGTACAATTTACACGATTTTGCCAAAATACTTATATGGATTACAGATATAAACAACTGATCATTTTGTTATCAATATATGATGAAAGCGTGTCTAATTTGCCATGTTTAGTTACGGAAATGAGTTACACCTACTAAATAAACTATTAAAACATACTTCGAAAGTAATTTATGAAATTAAACAAGTTAGGCCTCAATATTAAACAGTTTTGACAGCCAAATTTGCAAAACAAGTTAGTCAGCATTTATCGAACGTGGGACAACTGATTTTTTTTTAATAACTACCACGCCTATTATAGGTTTGAAAATATATACTTATATAAAAACATTTGATAGATATTTAGTCATTTAGCTAGTACTGTAAGTGACTTAGTTCTTGTTTCTAATGTCAATATTATCAATTTGTATTCATTTCAGAGAGAATAATTATTTCTTGCAGTTATTCTATCTTTTTTTTTTAAATAATGATCATACTTATAATTTTGTGTGTGCCGATTCTTGATTGAATTTTTGGTAACAAAAAGTTTTAATACTCTTCTTTGTTTGTTATAGAACGAGTACCTATTTCTACCTGTATTCGATTTCTACCTTCTATTTACTTATGTAAAATTGTTAATTAGGTTTATGGAATTAGTTAGCTGTATGATTTGACGAATATGCTTTTAACCATTTTGAGGGTAGTATTTAACATAGATGCAATAGTTTCATAATCAATTATGTGAAATTATTGTGGCATATCAGATTTATATGACCGATTTAAAATTTTCGTTCATTCTAGGTATACTCGTATAAATCCTACCGGTTTTATTATGATCATATGTAAATTTAGGACAAATAAAACATGTAGAAAGAAATTCATAACAGATTAAATTAAAGGAAATTTTTCTGGATAATAAGGATTCGACGCAAATTTCTTTATACAAAAATTGAGATTTAAATCAAGTCTTAAGTCTGAAGTGTTCAGCAAAATATTTAGCACGGTCTACTCTTTATAGCATCAGAATTTAAGGTAAATTAGGAAATTACTTCACACTAACAACATCTATGTAATTTATTCAATAATATGTTTGCTATTGCTATTCGTTTATCGATGATATCATGTTTCTCATTGTAATCTGGGGAAATATCCAAAGAGAATATGCGCATTCAGATCACCTGGCTTTGATCCGGTTTAATTTCGTAGTCACAGCTGCTTTGTAAATTTTTATTTTGTGTATTCTTTCTGCCAATCCGCGGAAAAACAGTTTTCAGAATTGTTACTTTAACTTTATATTTAATTGCACTATTTGTTAATAAATGTTTCCTGTGTTAAGAGTTAACAAAAAAAAATAATTTCAATCCAATTCTGTTCATTTAATCACCATTTCGTACTCAAGTGATTAAAGTACAATGGAAAAAATTAATAAGTTTCAATGCGAGTATAAATTATACCTACTTTAATTAAAAGGAAGAGAATGCTCGTATCGCTTCCCACTATCAGGATTAATTTTAATCCGTAACATAATTTACATCCTGAAACTGTTATTTTTTAACATACTTAGGTGCATCAAGTGCCGTCATAGTCAGTTAAACAAGAAATTGAAATTGCAAAACATCGTAAATCACTTCATAATTGAACTTTTTTAAGACCATTGTATACAATATCGCATATTAATTAACTTACTTCGAGTTCTAATAATTACTCTCTGGTCTAAATATAATTAAACGTACTTAGCCGCGAAGATCATTTACGTCGCCTTAATTAAGTCATAATCAGGAAATATATTTTACAAGCTAATATTGTTTACATGGAATATTAAAATCTGAATTTTAGTTGTAATTATATAAACTATGAACCGAGTAATTGCCCTATTAGTAGACGTAGTATCCAATTTTATATCAAAAAATCAAATAATTATACTTTTTTATCTAGACCGTGAAAATGGACTATGTGGCTGTGCACCTATTAAGCCTTTTGTAAAATATTTACGTGCACAACATGAAGTTTCTTAACAAACCGGCATTTTAATTAATTAAAAGCTTTAGGTTTATACATACCTCACTTTTGTGCTCTGTAGATTTCCGGACAATAATTCTTTAATGATTTCTGAAGTTTGGCATAGAAGGTATTATGATACCTACCTAATTACGATAAATTTTAAAATAATATCAAAAACCTGATCATCCAATTACATTCATAGGATAAATAGAGTATCACAGAGCTTTTTTATTTCCTTTATGTTTAGTGGAATATTGAATATATTTCACGTTAATTTTGTAGAAATTCATTATTGACAATTAAATGAAATTACGTGATGTAGTATTATTTCTACATTCTTTAAGTTCTTTACCACGACCTATGTTACGTTGTATTACAACATCTTCAGGTGGGGTATTAGCAAAGGTGTTGTAATACAACGAAACCTAGGTAGTGGTAAAGAACTTAAAAAAAGTAGAAACAATACTACATCACGTAGTTTCATTTAATTGTCTTTAGTGGAATATTCAAGTGTGTAACATTAATACCTGCGTAGGTGTTGATACTTATCCACTGTTTATTTATAATACAATAATTATTTTGTACTATTTAATTAATATTTTGAGAATATTTTTTTCTATGGAATTAATATCTATTTCAAAGGTATTATTAGAACTCATGGCTAGTGACGGTAACTGGTGGTTAATGTACCTACTTATGTATAGAGAATTACATGAGTGCAATTTATAATGCATGATTGAGAATTAGTATTAATATGATTTTCTGAATAATGAACATTAAGATATTTTAATATATAAATTGTCTACATTATTTTTAATAATTATTGTTGGGACGAACTTTCTAAAATCACAATCTATAACATCTTGATAGATATGAGATAATGTAATATATATATATATATATATATATATATATGTATATATATATATGTATATATATATATGTATATATATATATATATATATATATATATATATATATATATACAAATACATGTAAGTGATAAAAAGTATCAATCTCAAAATTATTAAACAATGTTATGTATATTTTGACATGAAAATAAAAATGAAATTGCTGTCAAAGATTCTTTGTAAAAATTTTTAATAAAATCTTAAGTTAATTTTGACAAATACGTGTGAAAACCCGGTTAAAGTTAGCTTAAGGTAGATTAATTAACTTAACGTAACAACAGTTTCTTATTTCAAGTTTAAATATTTTCGTGATTTATAATAGATTTCTACTGCTTGTAGCAGTATACGCGACTCGTATGCCTACATATTTAGAGAAAGTATCGATAGACGATCAAACGGCTCTGTACGTACGACTGTATATACGAGTGAGTACGTCTTGTGCAAGGGTTTAGCTGTCGGCCGGGAGAGAGGGTAGAATGCCGTAAAGACTGGATATTTTCATTAGGGTCGTGGGGTGTCTCCGCGCATGCTCACTCTGCATTTTTGAGCTACGAAAATATAGACTTCGTTCCCTTATTTTCGGTCATTATTTGTTTAATAAGCGTTCCAGGTGTCGAAATAATGGTTGTTAGCTAAAAGTACAGTGAGATATATTTTGAAGTAGTTATATGCACTGTGTTAGCTAATCGACCGTTTCACAGTCAAATCAGTTAGAGTATTTATTTATATATTTATTTAATAACAACATTACGACAGAGTTTTTATTTTTTGTTTAACATTCGTGTTTCGAAACCAGTATAAATTTAACTGGTTTCGAAACACGAATGTTAAACAAAAAATAAAAATTATGTCCTAATGTTGTTATTAAATAAATATTTTATTGTTAGGAATGATAAAATCTTTAGACTTACGATTTACATCGTTTATAGGTATATAGGCAACTCGTATGATGCTCAAACATTTGCTCAATTAAGTTATAGAAATCAAAGAAATATATGAAGTGTCTTGAATAATTTAGTTATATTTTTCTTCTTTTAACCTAAACTTTTCTGATAAGATAATTCTACGTACATTTCGTATTTCTTAAGTCAAGAACTAAGTACTTATAAAAAACAGGTAATGTGAAACTTGAAATAGAAGTTCGAACCGAGATATTCAGAAGGATTGGAATTATTCTGTACATAACGATATTTAGGTGTGGGCTTTAACAGACATAACACTCGAATATTTGTTTATAATATTTACAAAATTAAATGAAACTTTGATCGAACTTTGTTGAGACGATGGCATAGGTTTGAGAACCGAAATGTTTTGATAGTTTATTAAACTTATAATTTTTATGAAAAATTGAAAAAAAAATTAATATTGCTCTTTTGTTTCTGACTCAATAACTTATAAATTAACGAGGTGTAGAAAAATAAACGGACTGTACATAATTTCAGAGGACAGCGTCAAAAGATAAAAAAATATGAACGAAAAGTCATGATGTGTCTGCTGCAACTAGCATTTGAATTAAATTTAGAAAATATTACCACGTAGGGTTTATTCAATCTCAAAAATAAAAGTATAAAAGATTAATTAACTCAGAGAAACTTAGTAAGCGATCGCATGTAGCAAAGTAATGGTACGCAATTTCAATCAAAATCGTCATTGTATCACTATTTTATTGGAGGTAGGAATAGCAGAAAGTTTCAAAAAAGAGAAACAAGTTTAAATAAATTTAAAAATTGGTTAAGCAACTAATAAACTTTTAACATCTGAAATATATTTTAATAGTGTTGAAACATATTTAAGCTGTTTATCCTACCCTTAGACTGTTGTTTATTTTTGACAATGGGCGAATGCAAAATTTCCAAATCTAGTGAATAAAAACGATATTGACTTTAGCGTTTTAATCCAATCCAAGGTTGGATTTAAATTGATTGTATACTTAAACAATATTTTAAAAAATTTTATTTTTCTTGAACACTTTCATGCCCACACTTCCCAACACAAATTATATTCTAACGATGGACACTTATATGTACACAGTGAATCCACAATCACTTTTATCAAACTAGCGTCTCTTAAACCGTATACGATAACTACGAAAGAAAACAAAACAAAACAAACAACATTTATCCAAACACAATTCTCCCGTTCACGAAACATATGTCATACCATTTCAGACACAGAAATAAAACTAAGATGTCTACGACTATCTCGATGATTCGTGGAAAACAAAAAAAAATGAGTTGTTTTGCATATGTTATTCACAGCATAATACCTCTTATCCAGATTTCTAGCAAGATATGCATTTACGTACTCGTGTTCCTTTTACGTATGTAACAAACGGTATGTCACGCTTACAAAGAATGCAGTCATAAAGTTACGACTCCTGCCAGAGGCGGCCGACAAAAAATAGAAAGTAGGTTAAGTTTGGGTATTAACAACGAATCTGTTCGAAATTTGAACATTGTCTCCAGGTCGTGTCTTTTGTCCTGAAGTGTGTATGAATAAATTAAACCTCGACTCCAATTTCACCTTCTGTTCTGGCTAACAATATAGTTAAAACGTTCTGTACCGACACAAAACAACAAACATTTGCGCAAGTGGTATTTTATGGTAATGAGGGAAGAGTTAAGCTTTGTTAGGTGGAGCTTTGCATTTGCTTGTCCCGTGTTTGGGTTCCTTTTACGAGAAGAATCATTATAGCGTGCGACCGGAGTTTTGTTTCGTTACGTATGTACGTTTTGTGCAATAGGTATTATTGTATGCATTAACCAAAATCTGCTTTTCGGAACCATTATTTAACAACTAATAGAATTGATTCATGTAATTATTAAATTTGTCAAAAGACATCGCACAGACACCAAATTTTAGAATATTGTGCTCAATGACGTAATAAGCTAATTATATTTACAAATAACGATATTCATAAAGAATTTGGTGCATTTTGATATTAAAATGATGACATAATATTAAGCATTTCCTTGCGTGTCATAGCGATACGATAAACCTTTCCTTTTGACAAAGGAAAATATAAAAATGATGACTGAGTAAATGAAAATGAATATTTTTACAAATATATAAAAGTTTTCAATACAATTTGTGTATTGTTTGGAGATAAAAATTTTGAAGGTGAACATTGTACTGTTATCTTTACGAGGAATATATTATAGATTATATGTGCAAATGTTAAAGATAATAAAGTAGATATAAAAATACGGTCTACTTAATACTTAAATTTAATTTGTTTTTTCGGAAAATCAGAGTTAAGAAAAGAAAAACTAAAATGCTCTGAAGCATGAATTTTTGAAACTAGGATTATGTTATTGTGTACCATTAGGGAATTATTGTAGTAAAGTTGATTTTTTTGTTTTCAAAAGGTAAGTTACTGCTTACAGTTACAATAAATTAATAATGCAATCGATTAAATTAATTGAATTCTTTCTAATCATAGCAAATTATTCTACAGTCCAAAAAAATTATATTATTATGGCTTCAAAGTATGAGTATATTGAAAAAAGTAAAAAAATTATATTATTATGGCCTCAAAGTGATAGTATATTGAAGAAAAGTAAAAAAATTATATTATTATGGCCTCAAAGTATGAGTATATTGAAAAAAAAAAATTAATGATAGGTTTACAGAAGATTCATCAGTTGAATTAATTTGCCACCGAATACGAGTTTAGATATATGGTACATATTATAATTGACGTAATAATAAGTATCCATTGTGATTATTTTAAAATTATTATTATATTTATGCCAAAGACGAAAATATTATTTTGGAGTTAGGTATATTGTGTAATATAGAGCGTAGAAAATCGATGACGAGAATTTAAAAACAAAGTGAATAAAATTTCGAATTTTTAACTCGTCATTATATAGCCACGAAGCAAAAACATTATTATTTAAAAATATCCAATAACTTTTTTAAATCTCAATAAAGTACACTTAAAATGCTTGCTCGGTTATCACATCAGATATATTCGTGAAAATTTACTAAAGTGTTTATTAAAACCCAGGTCAAAAAGTCGGTAAAACTGAATAAAGGCCATTTCATAAAAAGTCACTTAATACGCTTAAAATATAAATATTATGTACGGAATGCATGCGAGCACAATAACACTGAGTCACCCACCTACCTGTGTCTCATGGCCCGCAGGTCTAAGTGGGTAGGTACCTTGCCTCCGGCCATTAGGTCCGCCCAGCTTTTTGCTCGTTTTGAGCGATAGTGGCTACTTTGTATAAAACGATACGATCATAACTTTGTACACGAGCTTTATAAACGTCATATTATGTAACATATATGGGTACGCTTTTTATGTATATGCATATACATGTCGGATTTATCTCTATGTATTCGCCTCGTGTGTAAGATATGTATCGGTGAGTAAGTTTATTTGATGAGAACCCTAAGGCTGTTTTGCGACAGTATCTAAGAATTGATACAGTGAGTGTGCGGATACGTTTGCGCATAATATGTTTGTAATTTTTTTAATTTGATTTTCATAGAAGTCAGTGACACTTATTAATAAGAAAACAATAAATATATGCGTAATTATGGCCATGAATACGTTGAGTGTATATAAAGGAAGAACTTTTCCAATTTCTCTTATTGTAACTTGTCATTGGCCCGAAGTTGATATTATCCAGTTGTTTTACGAGTTCTAGCAAGAATGCTCGCCCAATTCTCGCTGTATCATATTATTCAGGTGTATTTTGAAATATAGTTATAGTCATAAATACAATTACCTATGATCATAATGATAAAAGAAACTCAACATTACTCGTACATTTGTAAATAAAATTTCAAAAAATGACTTTAAATAGAAGAATATTATAACTTGCGTGAATCTTTAGTTAGTTTTTAGATCTTATTTTAAAATTACGATTTCATGTTGACATAAATAAATTGCCCGAATTAAAGTTTTCCCATTTATATGGGCAAATCCCACAAGCTTCCATCCTGTTGAGCTTGAAAGTTAATGTGATATCCTGTTACAGATGAAAATTTTTATGATTTAATTCAGGATTTAAAGCAACTGTGACTTATAATCATTTTGACACATTATTTTATCGAATTGTTATTCAGACTTCGTTTCGTCTTTCTCCTTTCAGTTCGCCTTATATTATAAAAGCTTTATATTTAACAGATACTTCTCAATTCTTTTTTCTTCATTCTTTGCAGGTATACGAAATAGTGAGTGATTATATTAATGTCTTTGTTATACTTTTTAACTTTTTATTTTTACGTCTAAAACTATAAAGTTTCATAATTAGATTTGAAGGTTATATGCGGCAAAGGAATATTAATTTTTGATATTAAATTGCGGTACGTTCTTTGTTATTTGTTGTAAAGTTTCGATGTTTACCAAAAGCTTTATATTTTTGACCAAAGGTTTTATATTAAATTTTTAACATTCATTTTGATATATTTAAAAAAATGTTAAGTTTTTAGAAATATTAATTGGTTTCACAATGTAAGCGCATTCATTCAAAAACATACATATTAATATTATGTGTTTATATATTGATTTAAAAGTCTAAAAAAAATTCGCCTTTAGTTGGTATTTGCCAAGAGTCAATTCGTTCAAGAAAACGCTATACGCTAATAAACAATTACCTTAACCAAACATAAATAATTTCCTTTATTACAATATATTTTGATAATCTTAAATATCTCTTTTTATACCCCCACTTATTTACCTATATATTAGCTACAATATTTTATCTCACGACGACGCCGATGATTACAAATAGCCATCCACGGAACTAAATAATTTAAATCGAGTCCGTATCTTCAACATCTGACTACCTCATTAAAATAATAATACCGAAAGTTCTCTCGAGCATTGGCGAGTACGGACAGGTATATATTTATGTAAATTCGGTCTCTTATGTACGGCCGGTCGTAAAGCAATAAAGGTATTTATCCTCGCAGCATGAATTTCAGCTTAATTGTGAGTAAACATGATATACTTGATAGTATCGAGGCACGCCACGTATGATCGTGATGTGTTGGAAGTTTGTGTGCTGTGTTTGTGCGGACGGGATATGAGGTAGCCGCTGGTTCACATGGAGACGGGAATTGGCAGACCGGGACGGAGAACCTGGTAAAGGACGCCACATTTTCATTAATAGAAGGATATTAGGTACGTATTTTGTAGATTATCCTGTATAAAATGGGTTATTTTAAAATAGTTTATTAGAAAATAATAATGCCGTTTGAAAAGCTTTGAATTATTTAGAAATGTTTGCTATATAAACAATTGTAAGTTGCCATGGGACGTTTTGCATATATGAAACATAAAAATTATTTTATATTTTTATAACGAACATATGTACGAATATATGAACGAACTGAAAACGAAAAAAACAAATATTCACCCATTTCATTTTATTATTTAATTTTTATGAAATAATTTATCACAGAAATATGAAACCGTTAGCCGATTAGAATCGACGTTGACCGAATTAAGTCGAAAAGACGCGAAGCTGGCTGACTTAACCCGGAAAGAACCGACAAGACGCAAAGCTGGCCGAATGGCACGTGTCGACGTGCCATCAAAACGTTTTAACTCCCATCCAAACGCGCCGTTAGATGTTTCACATCAATAATCATCAAATTGTTCTCTTAAAACAATTAAAAGCTTTGGATATAGGGTATATATTACGAGACCGATGTGAAAGGTTTATCTATCCTCCTACGGCAAGGTTACCTGCCCTAAATTAAATTTTAACTATTTTTTATGTATCTAATTGATACATATGGAGGACTTATTGCTACGAGAGCAATATCTTACAGCCAACCATAACATCAGTCCAGCCCCATTCGATGAACGGCCGGGAATCGAACCCGGGTGCCCGCGGTGCGCCGCATCGTCAAAGGCCGTATGCCCGGTGATCAACCTAACGCACCACGACGACGTCAGTGCTGTTATATGATTATAGACGAATTTGTAATTTTATAGTTAATAATTTTGTTTTTTGAAACATGGTGCCAGTTACGTAAGGACTAATTTTTTTTATTTACTTCTGAAATGTAACAATACATCTGTTATTTCGACGAATGTAATATTGTGTTTAGCAGTCCTTGCGTACGCGTTTATGGAATTACAACGTCCAAATGTCATAATTAATTTTAACAAATTACGCGTCAACAATTTGTTTACAAGTGAAACCAAGCTTAAAGCAATGAAAATACTAACATTATTTACACTATGAAAGTTTGCTTACAAACTGTAGACAAACTAATCACTATTGTCGAATTTTCCTTATTACGTACATAGTCTAGTTTTTCCTGTTAGCAACAAAAAGGATAAATGGAAATTGCACGAATACTTTTATTCACATGAGTTGTACTTACACTAGTAAGCAGCGGATTGTAAAACTTTTCCATCAGTGAAACTTTACTGGGTTGATCTTACTTTTTAAACTCTTATAGTATGATTCAGTAATCAGTTTTCACTAATAGCTGAAAATGTATAAGTAATTTAAAGGAAGGTTTTAAATAAGTTAATTTACAATTCTGCAAAGAAACAGGCGAGGATATGTTTTGTAAAAAAGGTCCTTGAAAAATCTCCAAACAGTTTTAATCACATCAAAGAGAGGTATGAGCGAACTTAATTAGAGATAAAACGTGCAAATTAATGATAATTTAAAATGTAAAATATACTAAAGTGATATTTTTTAGAAATGTGAATATTTTGTATAGCAATCCACATAGTACCGAATGTATTTAATGAGACTAAAGTTTAAAAGGTGAAACGTATTAAAATTGCAGATTTAATTGTTAGTAACTTATAGTATTTTTATAAAAACGTATTATTTAATAAATATGTTTTACTGGACTATGTAGTCCTACAAAAAATCGTAAAAAAATGAATAAATTCACATTTTATGTAAATTAACATAAAATGCGAATTTATTAATTTTTTAAACAACATCCGGTCATAATCCCTTTAATTCCAACACATTTAAGTTGTGATTTGTGACTTACAGCTTTAAATTAATATGTTTATATGGAATTTTATTAGATAAGCTTGACGAGTTAAGTCCGGTAAACAACCCGCTCGTCTAAGTGCTACAGCCAATGAAGCTCGCTCGAGAGGCGCGGGCGTGATAATACTGTTGTTATTTATACAAGATATTTGGGCGGGCAGTTTAAAATAAACGTCGGATGGTATGGAATAAGCGTAGGTATTTATTGTTCGGTAATGTTTTCAAAAGCAACATTACTGAGATCTGAAATCGGGCAATGTAATAATGTGGGCAGTCAGCAAAGATCGAATATAGGTCGTTAACTGAGCGTGTGGGACGAGTAATTTTTGTAGACTTTTAGAAATTTATTTAATTTTGGTTGGTTTACTTATAACTGTAATTGTAAATAAATAAGTAAATAATACTGAAGCAAAAATAAAATAATGATTTTAGATTTTTGTATTAAAGAGACTCAAAATATTTAATAAGGAATGTCAAAGTCTTACAGAGATACGCATAAAATAGACTTTTGGAGTCATGTATGTCTCTCGAAATTGTTAATACAAGTTTTAAAAAAATAATTTTGATTAAATATAAGTAAATGGTAGTAACTATAATTTTTTTTAAATATTTAAATCTATGGTTGCAAAATTAGATTCTTTGCATATAACGTCAAAGCTTAATATTTCGCATACGGGGCTTAAAAATAAGTAAAACTTTAATTTAATTTTAAAAGGGCTGTCAAAAAACATTTCTTTTTAAGTTTCAATGTACGAGCAAATTCATAAATTGTTAAAAAAATGTCTTCTTATTAAGGAACTTCAAACAACAACTTACAAAATTAAGTACCTATATAACTCATAGACATTGGAACCAGAGCTACTCTGACAGGCGAATTGACGAACAGACTTAACAGAAATATAACATTTTTTTTCAAATAATTAATCAAAGTAACAGCATTTTTTAAAACAATGAATGGGAAAAGAGTCTGATTTAGTTCTGGATCTGGTACAGAATCTTCTATTTCAGAAAAAGGATCTCTTTAGAAATATCAAGAAAAAATGAGCTTAAAATTAGGTACTCCAAATTTAAGTACGTGAATAATAAACAGTATCTATATATTTTGCAATAAGTTAATAGGGGTTGTATAACTGTACATTAATATAATTGTTTAGTTTTTTTTGTTAATCTTTAGCGCATAGTAAATGTAGACACCGAACGCTAATGAGTATGTTATTTGTTAGAGGAATATTTTCTCTAATTTATAAAAATTACTTACCGCCATATTTTCGTAATATTTTATTTCATAAACGTCGTGCAAATTGCGAAGTAAGCTGTAAATAAAGCTTCTTGAAATTTGTTTTATTCAATCGAGTACAACTCCAGTTATTAACAAATATTATTTTGAAAAACCAATCGAGGTGGTGCCTTCAAACAATGAATATTTTTTTGAAAATTTGTCAAAGACGTGTCTAGGGAACGAGTAGAAGTCGAAACAAGTTTTATTTTAAATCTTTTGTCTTTTCGCCTACGTTTCTGTTTGAATTTTGTTAGAGTAGCACATAGGAAACTGTTATATTTATTTGAGTCGAGATAGCAGTGAGGTAATATTTCAGAAATAGGAGGTATTTTTAGTCCCGTCCCAATATTTTAGGTTACTTTTTTCTGTTTGCTTATCTGTTTGCCTACTTTTAGAGCATCACACAAAAACTACTCGACCGATTTAAATAAGAATTGTATTAAATAATGAATGAGATTCAGATTAAAACCTAGACTACCGTTTGTTTCGATGGAGTATCTTCTATATATACATGCATATATATATATATATATATATATATATATATATATATATATATATATACGTATGTACCTAAATATACATTACTTCGAATGAGATGCATCTTATACTGATTAATCGCGAAATAATTCTAAAAAATTAGATGGCTATGAAGATAACAATGAAAATAAGGATTATCTAATATAAAAAAATGCTAACGCGATGCTTTATAAATGTGGCGCTTTTACGTAATTGCACTCATATTATTGAAAATATTCAATAATTGAATTTTTACTATGTAAAAATTAATTTTTCTTATTATATTATTTTTAATCAAAATGTTAGATATTATAAATTTATTTTTCATTAGACTGCAGTTTTATTGTTATTCTGAGTGAGACGTAATATTTTTTGTATTTCCATTTCATTTTCTGAAGAAGCTTCCGTGGGTAATCTTACTAGTTTGTACTGACAATAGAAAATACTGCTATTATTGACTGAACTATATATACACTTATATATATGTATATATAAATATATATATATATATATATATATATATATATATATATATAAATATATATATTTACTTATTTATTTATATATGTCAAGTGTTGTTGGTTCTCAAAAATCCTGTTTAATTTTTATTGATTTCCCAATGAGTATGGGACTCAGTACTGATTCTGTGAATTGTGCCCCGTGTCACATTGATAAACCAATAAAAAAGCGCAATTATTATTTGAAAAGGAAAGGTAAGGAAACTCCAATGAAAGTGTTGTACTTAATAGAATTTTCAAAGATGAGGCTATGTATCAATAGTTATCCACGCAAATATACAATGAAATGTCATTTGATTGTAAATTTGTTAAAATTCGAAGTTAGAGAAGATACGTTTCACTCTCATTGAAAATTATATTTGATACGTAGGTGCGGTTGTGTATCGAGACTGTAAAACTGTCTAGTAAATTCAATGCAATGCAGGGTTGTCTCTTATTTGTTTTGTTCACATAGATCTAACACATCCAAAGACATTAATATTTTGTTTATTCATTTTTAGAAGTTTTGTACCAATAGTTAATAATAAAAATTTTAATATTTTTTAGGCAAGTAGACGCTTTTTGCTAAACGCAATTTTGAGTTTTGTTTAATTGATACTCGCAATTCATAGATAAATTAAAAGTTTTCAATGTCAATCATGTCACAGACAGAAAACGAACGATACGAACAATTACTGGCATAAATAGTGATTTTTTGTAACAGCATTTGACTAAACGTAATTTTCGCCTTCTAAGAATTGTACTAGAACTATATCCACCGCGTCCGATCATTGTACCCAAGTAGGAGGTTGTTGTTTTTTATTCAAAAATTTTATATTGTTTCATTTACTTTACTCAACCTATATATTTCATAACGTTCGCTTTAAAAATCGCCACTCGCTTTATCTTTGCCTTTATTTTCCCTTAAAGTTCAATGGCTTGGAAAAAAAGGATAGCATCATGTAATTTTACGAGCAGAAAGAAAAGGACGGAGCTATTTCGTTCAGAATGCCAGTTCTGTATTTTATCTATGTATTTATGTATCTGTGTATTTTATTTTGCTGCACATCAAGTAAGATTTATTCGTGGTATCTTACTTGATAATCAATATCAACCGGAAATTGTCGAAATTTTGTTATTTATTTAGACAGTTAAAAGTATTTTACGTTGTTAACGTAAATGAATACAAGATATCCCTCAATTCTCGAGTACTGATTTTACAAGTGTTTCTGCGAATGCAAAATACTTTTTATGAAATGAAGAAATAATGAATTATTGTCATACAAAACATAATTTTATATGATAACTATAAAAATTAGTTATTTTTAATTTCAATCTGTTGAATTAATTGTACTAGTAATTCCATATTTACTAAATATTTAAACTAATATTTAAAGAACCTATAAAATCAGCAGTAATGTCAAATATTTATCTACATTTATGTAAAGTAAAACAAGGCGCCATTTTAAAGAAATTAGCTGTCAAAATAATGGTTTTATAATGATATACTATACCTACGTCTACTTAAAGGATAATAATTCAGTACCGTTTAGGTTATTCACAAATTAATATAATACGACACAAGGCTGAATATCTATGTATCGTCCAAAGTACTACTCTTGCTTTGAATATAAATCGTTTAAATAAATGTTCATAGATATAAAAGTTATCTGGATAAGGAAAGGCAGTAAGAGTGATTGTATGTAACAATCTGCTTATTTGAAAAATATTTCTTACTTGAAGATCAATGAAGAGTGAAATTATTTGCCTGAATCATCAGTATTATATTCGATTCGGATAGTTTATGGTATTATGTTCTCTCTATTTAGTGATTTGAAATCATAGACTTTGTTTGACTATGGTTATAATTACCCGTAACACTTAAACATTCGATCTTGATATGGAAATCTATATATTTTGTATGATGACGACTAACGATCTAGTGTCTACTAACACATCCATCAATACGCTCGAAAGACCCACAGCGTCATATCGAAAATAAGTGCAGACAGCGGAGCCAGGGTGAGAGCGACCCGGTGCGCATGTGCATGCAATGTCATTCGGCAAGTAATAAAAGCGAAGACGGTCTCCGCTCCGACAATACCTACGCGAGCACCTTGCCCATTGCCTTCACTCAGCCGGCTTTACGGTTCGCAACTACCGCACACCTTTATATACTTACCTTCCTACGCGCGCTGTACTTAGGTCTACGTAGCGGGTAAGACCCGGGTAGTTGGGTACGGCGCGACGCTCCGTAGAGGCGGGAGAATCGTAAATTTTCTTAAACCGAGCGTACTATCGTCGGGCGTTCTTGTTCTCTCTGATTTATGCCGACAATGCTCGCCCGTGTGTAGGCGATGATTTGAACTCTAGTAAAGTGGATTCGTAATGTTTCAATCTATCGGTTTTAACGCTCGTCCGCTTTGTCGGTGTTTGTTGTTTTTTGCTCTGATGACGGAGCGGCCGTAATACAATAATAAGGCTTAATATATTTTGTAAATAAGTAATTGATTACCACAACTCGATTAACTAAATAAAATTATAAAGCTTATGCAGTTTTAAACTTATAACATGCGGCAAGTAAATCTGATTTGCTTTGGGCGTGCCACAAATATAAATATAGTTGCATTTAAGGGCTTCAAAAATCACATAACTTTTTAAAAAAATAACTTAATAAGCCCAGAATATTTACTATAAATAATAATTTCGCATGCAAACGATTTTGACAAATGGCTGGTCTATATATTAAACTACACGTAACTTAATGTCACATGAAACAAAAATTAAACAGAAGCCATATATTTATTCCTGAATTTTGTTTAACTTCTATATTTATTCCTGAATTTTGTTTAACTTCTAATAATAATCGAAGTGGAAATTCATATTAAAAATAAATTATGAAGTCATCCAAAATAATACCTATTAAAATTTATCAACAATAAATAATAAATGCTTAACACAGTAAGACAGTAATAAACAGATTAATATCATCATAACGTATTAAATGTATTTAAAGTTGTTGAATATTTGCTTACAGTATAATTAAATACGACTAACTAATTTCACAAAGCGAGCCCGATCGCACCCTATTCCCGACGAATCTAATCGAATCTGTCGCCTCGATATTTAATTTTGGTGAATTGAATAAAGGTAATAAAAAAAATACACAAGGGTATATTTTACAACCTTAGGTGTTCCATAGGCCTACAACCTCACGCATACCGAGGCCGACCTATTACGCACACCCTGACATAGGTGTATAATACGATCTCAATCGTAAATATGCTATGTATATAAAAAGGACGTAACGCTCATAGGTATGCGTATATCGTAGTAGATATCTATGTGAAAGGATCTATAAAACTCATGTTTGTAATCTGACATAAAAGCAGACGTCTACTCGGAGGGCACATCTCGGCTATCTTCGTGTTCATTGGTGACAGAGAGCGACGTGAATGTAGCGCTCGTTCGCTACGGAAAATTGGTTCGTATTTAAGTTAACTAGCTGATTCAGGTTAGATATTTATACGTAACTGACGTATTGCTGCCTTGAACTCAACGTATTCCGTAGTTTACACGTGTTTTTAATTAAAAAGTGGTAACAGAAGTGTAACAATAACATAAGAAATGGAAGGGCGACTGGATTTCGGTGTTCCGGGTGAGTTAACTTATTATATCGTTGTATTATGCCGGTGTAAATAGTTATGAAAATTGTTCTCGGTTTATATCTCTGTTTCTGTCTCATAAAATTGTAATTACTTGAGTAAATTAAGTGTTTCTTGAACATTTACTCAGTACTGATGTTTATATAAGTTATGTATATATCATTGATACGCAATAAAACATTTATTTTTTCAAATTACTCCTTGTCGAAACTCTCATTCATAATCGGGCGTAGTGAGGGAGGAAACAGTTTTAAAAACCTTAGTTTTAATATTCATACTTTATTATCACATAATATTTCCATCACCTCGAATTATGTTTTCAAATTACCGAATGTGAAATAAAAAATTCAGCTATTGAAATTATTTAATTATAAATAAATTTACTACTTGTGTTTGGTACGAAATATCTATAACACTAACACACGTTTTTGACACTTATTAATTTGAATTTTGATAGCAAATTTTTAATGATATCTACATAGCTTAAGAGATTGACGAACTAAGATTAACAATGTTTAAATAATTATCAATTGTAAGCGTTTTGTATCCATGCGGACGAGACGTACACGTGCTGGCTTAATTAACTACCTTGGCAGCTTTATTAATTACCACTCGCAATGATTGGAATGAGCGTCTTGCCGAAGTTAAACCGATACCAGTTTTTAGTTAATTAGTGTGATCTTTGCTTTATTATATGTCAAGATAACTAGTTCGGATAAGTTTTTATGGTATAAATTATCTTCAAATTTGCCAGGACGAAAAACTTTATGAGTTCTTTAAATTCATTTCAGCTATTACATTTCCATACAAAGCGACATATAGGTAAAAATGTCGACCGCTTATTAACATTTAAAAAACTTCCCTAATGTCCTCAATTGAACGAGAGAAAATACAATTATCGGGAGCTGTAATACTTAACTTATTAATACCGTGGAAAAAAGTATGTAACACTTAACGCTTAAACTGGTATTTGAAAGATTTGTACAGAATTTTTAGAATAAAATTCTTCATACACATAGAAGCCAAACTCAAAGTATGGTAGAGTCATCCATTTTACACTTTAGTAGTTACATAGGTATTTATACATAGTATTTTTCAGAGTGTATCTGGATGATTTTGCGTTACAAAAGAAATAGGCGTTGCTTTAAATACAGCTGAGTACTTGGTTGGTCACATGTTTAGGTACATGTTAGGAGCTTTTAAAAAATATAACAAAGAACGTAATATTGCATATGTGTTACTGGCTATGAATATAAATGTAATAATAACTGTGGAATTTAACAATACGATTTAAATATTTCCTTCGCCGAGAGTTGATTCATTTTGCAAGTTTAATTTTCACAAGTCATTTAAAGGAAAATATATATAGGTAGAGAGGGGACAGAGTCCAAAAGTTGATTAAGCTTGTTGATTTGTTTAAATAATAAGTATTATGACATTAATTCATTATCATTATGTGAGTCTGCCTTATAATTTATTTTTAATTATTACTAAAATTTTAAAATATATTTATTGCATAAAAATATTAAGTTTTCCATGTTTAGATAATAGCAGAATGAACAAGATCTATTACCTATAAAAGTTGGATTAGCGAAAAAGCCAAAACATATCAAACTTTCTAAGAATATGACAAACTTTAAAGAAATTTATAAGAAAAGTTAATTAAAGTTGAGAAATAAATTTTAAACTTTTCATAACATATAAAAGCTTTATCTTAAAATACCTGCTCAGCGTATTTTAAGATAAAGCTTATTTACCTAGAAAACGCTCCAATGCTAGATGTGATGCGGTCTACATGATAGTCGGGTGATGTCAACAAGATTCGGCATCGGACTTCGGTTGCTAACGTAGACCAGGTAAACAACTGGAGGAAGTAATCAAAAGAAACTTTAATCTTGTTTTGCAAAAAGGTAATTTATTTATTGAAGTTTTTCCATATTGAATAAAGAATTATACGTCTTAACTCACTGTACTGTGAAATATATCATATATATATATAAATACGTTTACTTGGATACAAATTCTTTGTTCAATAGGCTAATATGTGAAAAGTCTTTGCAATATATTTTTATATTTCATATCGATTATACAACAGAAATAACTCAAAATTCCGTTAATAAATAACAGAAAGCTTTTCTCGGCCAACATCGTTATCATACTAGTTTTATCAAGATAAAAGTTTTATTTATTTGTTTATTTTTTTCGCTAAATACCGCTTATAAGATAAAGACCACTTATTCGATCGACATGAAACTTTCGCATCGTGTAGCTAATTGTATACATATGGATATAAAATGTACAATATTTTTTACATTACGCGAGTAACGGTAAAAGAAAAGGAATTTTGGCAGATTTTTGACTTATAATTTTAAACCATTACGGGTATAGTGAAACAACATCTAAAGATATTACAGATATATGAAAATCTATAAAATATTAGACTGGTTTATGTCGCTAATTATTCCAAGTTGTCAGTTGGGTTCGGTTCCGTGTTGCAATACCTATATCTAGAGTTAAATGAACTGAACCGTTATAGACATGTGAAAATACCTAATTCATTCATTGGAAGAATTATACACTACAACAAAATTTACTACAAAGTTTGACGACGTATATATGGCCAATTGTTATACATACTAATAATTATACTTATGTTAGAAGATTTGGCCGTGCAGTTCCGTTCTTAACTAAAATACAAAATAAATAACTAAACCATTGAAAACAGTAAATAAATAAATAGTAAATAGTTATATAATAGGCGATTACTACAAAAAGCAGCTTTGGCTGGTCTAAGCCAGTATATAAACTGCCGGTATACAGCTAGTTAATAAAATTCTGAATAAAGCAGTAAAGCATCTACAGTAAGGCATCTACGATATATTCTTCTAGTATAGTGATATAATAGCAATTTCTGTTTGCATAATATTAGAAATTAAGATTAAATTAAATTTATGGAGGACTATATGGTATATTAGGACAAAATATTTACTCTGTTTCATATTTTAACTTTCGGTTTACTAAATAGATTTAACATAACCTGCCTAATTTTTTATTCTACATCCTAATTATGGTATTCGGAAAGTAGTATTATGGATCTTGTTTTAAATTAATGATTTTGTTAGATTTATCCGAGACGACATTAGCAAAATTTAAAATTTTTTCTCTTCGATATTATTTGTGCCTTTTGCTTCGATATTATTCGTACCTTTGCAAATGGAGTTATTTGTTCAGAAAAACTTGAAAAAAACTCGTGATAGTGTTCGAACAGAAAAATGATGCAATAATGACGACATGTGAATGATTGGTCAACAGAAATAAAGAAAATAGCTTTTGGTTATTACCTGAAGGTCCACCCGATTTTTCAGGGGTTAAAACTACTTTTGCTTAACTAAGTATCAGTGTTATGTTGTTCATATATGTTAAGTAATAAACTGACTGAAGAACTTTAATATTTATTTTATTAATTGTATTAAATTTGAATCTGTAATAGAAGATATCGTATCCCTAATTTAATGCATCCCTAACTTATCAACCTGTGTATCAAATAAAATCAATTTAAAGTTTAAGTAAATGAATTATGTAATAAATGTGAATTGTGTAATATTATATACATAATTCACATTTATACAAAATTAATATTTTTATGAACATGAGCTTATTGCGTAAAGATAACTGAAGGTGGAGAAGTTTTTTTAAGTAGATCTTGTATAGATTTATATTTGTGGAAATAGAACAAGCCTGATATGTCTTGACAATTTTAACTGAATATACGAATTGGCAATTCGTCTAATGGGAAAACGGTATTTCTTTGTAATTTAATTTTGTCTTAAAACTATTGTGGTCTGGTCTATGAGTGTAAGTTGAAAAAACTCAGCCTAATAACAACAAAATTATGTTCAACCATGTATTAATATTTTTCAAATTATATGACCTTAAGTTAGATTGTTATTAACTTCTCCAGCGTGGTCAATATAGGTAAATAATTAGATAATTAAAAGCAGAAGATAGCCAGCAACATATATCGAAAGTATAGAAAATGATACTTTTCAATTTATGAACGAATTCAATTTCGGTAGCGAGAAATAATTGTGATAAGGGGCGCAATAATTTATCATTTTAATTTTTAAGATTATGAGAAAAATAAGTAAAATTAAAATGCTTTTTGTGGGAAATAATGATGATCAAAACTTAATACACGGTGCAGAAAAAAACGGATAGTTAGGCATGACAAAAGAATATCCGTGAAAATAGACATTAATAGGATTAGAATTTTGCGTAAATTAAATCACATTCCAAATTTCATGGGAGAGGTGTTTATAGATTCACAAGACTAAAACCGAAGATATAAGTAGTAGATTTTCATGGATTTATCTAGTTAATGGCTATGTTTTGACGAAGCAAGAGCCGACCTGCTTTGTCAAAGTTCTATCACAGCACAAATTGTAAAGAAGTATTAGTCAAATATACAATAGGTTGAAAGTAATTAAACTTAAGACAATTGTGGAAATGAAGGTATCTGATACTGGAGCCCATTGACATAGTAAAACAATAATAAAAATTACTAAAGAAAAAATGGAAAATAACATAAGTATATATTGCCGATTGCAGAAATATTGACATGGGCACCCAGAAGTTTGCAGTATCTATATACTGCCTAATGGAGTGGACAGCATATTGTTTTTTTATGTCATTAACATAATTCGGTATACACGGCATTTTTATTTAACTGACTGGCCGCCCTATTCCGGGTTTGTCTAGGCAAAAAATTCCAGGGCTGAATTTTATCTTAATCGTTTTTTATTTAATACTGATACATGGTTAATATGTAAACGGTGTTCTCAACAGAATATTTATTTATTATATACTTCACTCGAATACAGAAACGTGATGTTTGAACAGCACGTTTCTGTACTCGTATAATTTAAATACGACAATGAAGTAGCACAAAAAGTTCCAAGACGTTTATGTCTAATATTAATGATTGTATTTTATTAAGTATTCACGTATTAGACTATTGAATATTTTAATACGTGAATGCTTAATAATAAACAATCATTAATATTAGATATATTCGTCTTGGAACTTTTCGTGTACTTCATTGTCGTATTTAAATCTTTTAAGTTTTATTTTGATATAGCCATAACGATTCAGTTGGTAGGTACAATTAAACACTACTTCTGTGTTTTAATTTAGCAACAAAAGATGGGTGGTAGCAGGAAAATTATAATAATTAGCGTGATATATTATCGAACTTTTTTGTAGATTTTCACATCTTTGGTTTTCATGCATTAATTTATTTAAATTTAAATATGTACTATCTAGAAACTATAAGCACAATGGAGAAAATTTAATAAGCCGTGTTTACTCAGAACTCTGTATAACTAGTTTGATGTCTATCTGAACACTATAAGCTAAAAATTGAGTAAAAAAGAGATAAACAATCGGATAAGCTATTTATATCAAATTTTGAAGAAACAAAAGTCATATAAATATTAATGTTTGATGTTCGTAAATAGCAAATATATGGGGAATATAATAACTAGAGTATTGAAGCATAAAGAAGTTTTCTTTTTACAAATTATTAAAGTTCAAAGAAAATATGTTTTGGAGGAATCATTTATAATATACATGGACGTATCTGTGAGCAGGTTAATGAACGCGTATTTCTGTGTTTCATAGTCCCTAAATGATTTACTCCCGTATGCATCACACACGGTCAGGACTCTCAGTCGGGCTTACGTACAGTTAAAAACCTATTTGATCAGGACACCTTAGCGATTGGATCGTGCAATAGGGCACGGTCGGTAAAGTAGACTCTTATTTCGACTCGACTGACAGTTAATGAGAAACAGAAATACGTTTTTAACTGTTGGTAAATTCAACTAACTGCCCTAACCGTGTGTGGTGCACATGGTTATGAACAATGGATGTTTATGGAAAAACTATTGAGTCATTTAAAGCATCCGCTAAAAGCGTTCTACAGGAAATGAATTTCCTATGTTGCTCATTGAATAGGGACAGTACTTAACCATATTGTGTGAAAGCGTTATTATTATAGAAACGGGGTACTATTAGGAGAACTTTGAATGTCCTTTCTTTTGTATGAAGGAGATGTTACGGCTCCCAGGAGGCACCCTGAGACAGGTGAAATGACGGGAATAGTGCTTCTTAGTGGAATGTGGAATGATGTAGGACGCAACTCTAAATACTGAGAATATATGTAATCAAGAGTGACTGATCAGGAACTTGTACAAATTTCGTACATAAAACTGTACACAAAAACTGCAACCCTTTATAAAGTTTTTGGATAAGAGAGTTGAGTTTGAGTTGAAGTTGTATTTGTTTAAAAAAAGTAAATTCAGGAACGAGGGTGCATGTGAAATTTGTGTCAGTGAAAGGAATCGTTAGTATCAGATATATTTTATGTTGCACATTTTGTAACTTTTCTACAATGTATGATATTTATAACAATATATCTATGTACGCTTATTTTTATATTGATCATAATGGCGTGGTTTAACGTAAGGTTTAACCGGACTCAATTATTCCAATGTCAAATTAATCCACCACGTACCACTTAATACCAACTAGAAGTCGTACATGCAATTATATCACTCCGAATGTATAATTTTACATTTTTTGTCTATATTTTTATACTCATTCCGAAAGTTCCTTATTTCCTATAATTCCTTATTTTAATATTATGACTAAATAATAAATAACATAAGGCGAAAATATTTTTCTGGCTTTAAAGCTCGCGCGTTTGTTGATACAATATGATTGTTCTATTCATTTCTTCATTGTGTATATATATATATCTATATATATATATATATATATATATATATATATATATATATATATATATATACATTGTCCTTTTTTATTGCTTGACTGAATCTTGTTTATTCCTTATCAATTAAAATGACATAGATACACACACTCACAAGTCTTCCTCATTTACACCACAGATTGATAAATAAAACAGTTCATTGACTGCATGATGCATTTTCATAGTCAATGGTGAAGATATGTATATCAAACTAAGAGGTAGGGCAACATGTTTTGCATGTACATGTATGTATTACTGCGAGGCTTTTATCACCACGTAGAGGCTAAATGGCTCGGTGTATTCGGGCGACTGGGGTACTGTTACTGCCATTATAACCACTACTTTTCTAGAATACATTATGTAACAAAAAAGTAAATTCGATGGACGCTGTGGGCCATTTTGTATGATAGAAAATTATTTCTAAACCTATCGCGATGTGTGTCAAATGAAACGATTGCAAACAGTCAAATAAAAAAATAAACATGTAGTTTTTTACTAATGAGTACTGGTGAGGAAAGCAGCCAAGAGTTTTCATTCATTATACGAGGAAAAATAATCCCATTCTTAACAACTTAATCAATTTCACTATGATTTATGAAAGGACTTTTTAGCTTAGAGCAAAAGATTTAATTTAGTCGGGTGCCATACTAAAGGTGTTATGTGGATGTGATGACTTGGACGTAACGGAAACATTTCAAGAATACTATTCACTTCGGCGCATTGTATGCAGTGGTATTGGCAATTATTTTTCTTCGTATGGCAATAGAAGGACTCTTGTTTATTTCCGTCACCACTAGGCTATTAGAAAACTACGAGTCCCTTTTCTGATTCATGTGCCTTACGCAGTTAGTGTGTTTAAATTTTTCTCGCTAACTTGTTCTTATTGCTTTAACATCTTGAAAATTACGGACATTCTTGAATTATTTTAAAAATATTTTTAGCGGCCTCGGATATTACGTGGCAAACATTTGCGCTTGCAGTTTTTTATTAGAAACGAAAAACAAGTGTTTACCTTTTTACATTTATTTTCTTAAATATAATTAATGCAAATTATATGTATAAATATTTACTGTAGCTGTAAAGTATAATTGTGTTCATGCTCCTCGTCAAGTATTACTGGATAGTCCTTTTCAATTGGAAAATAGGTTCTTTACTAGTTTTGAAGTGGTTTGTAGTGTTGTCCTTCCTCGCTGTGATTATTTATCCTGATGCAAGAAAATGTGTGAGAATAATCTGAAAAGTTAGGTTTAGTTCATTTATTTAATATTATTTCAGGTATAATTTAGTTTATTTTTGAAATGGTTAAGTTCGCATTTTGTTTTGTTTTGTGAAATGGTTTCGGTCGCATTACTAATTTTGTTTTTCGAATTAATGGGAAATTCTACTTTGCAAAATTCGACATGCAACTCTAAAAATACAGTTATGATTTCATTTAAATACCTAATATTTGTGTGTATAGTACAAATACTTAATACGATAAAGTGTTTGGAAAATATTTTCTACGAAATACAAAAAGTTGTGTCTGCATAAACACTTATGAGTCATTTCACGAACAAGGTTATAGTAAATACAAGTAGAATTACTTGCTAAAATGTTTTTATGTAGGTACGTAGGTATGTGAAGTCGAATAGGCATGGTAAATTATTTAAAAAAAAAACAATGTTTCAATTCGATAACGTAACCCACGAATATAAAATAAGCAAAACGTTTAATAAGCTAAAAATAATTAACATTTATTAATTTGACTTAAGGCTATATATCGAGACTAGAAGAAAAAATATTGAAAGTGATAAATATTTATATAATTCAGGGATTACTTTTGCGAAATTGATATTTAATTTCAGATCATTTTTAAGAGGACCTTCTATGAAAGGGTTAAAAATTAACTTTGTAAATAATTTAAAAAAACCTTTATTATTAATAAAATAGTGGTATTATGTAACAAAAGTCACCTATGAAGATTATTATGTTAAAATAAACAAAAATTCTCCTCAAATGGCGTTAGTTATAAACATACTTTGTAAAGAACGTTACTTCAGCCAAAACATGTAGTTTCGATCAAGTCAAATAATTTTAATTTACAATGAGTCATTGTCATCAGCAACCTAAGATATCTTCCATTTCTCAATGCTCGCTCCATCTATTAGGAAAAGCTTAAACTTCCACATTACAAACGGTTGTAAAATCATTTTTATAACTTAGTATCCAATGCCACGGCTCTTATCGTTGCGTCTCATTTTCCCGTCCGCGTGCTCGCTATACTACTCCCTCGCTCGACGAGCCATACCGTTGCTATAGTAACGTATCAAACAGTTCAACATTTCAACTGACAAAAATACAGTTGCAACGTTTATCTCTAACTATCTCTTTCCCGCAACATGCTTTGTCTCATTCTATCGCATTGCTGTTGTTATCGATGTATCTCTTTTTACATAGATAACAGTATGTTTATTATTTTGATATAAAACAAATTTTGTTTGTGAATTTTTGTACTACCATTATGAAATGGGCGTGACTTGTTAACACTGGGTCTTATTATTGGGAGTAAAGTTAAATGACTGCGTTTTGATTTTTTAATTTTATTTTAAGAGGTTTGCTTTATTCAATTTTCACACTTCGATCGTTAATTGCGAAAAAATTAGCATGTTCGATATATTTCCAAAATAAAACATTTTCTAATAGAATATATGTTGGAACTTAATATAAACTAAGGTATTAAAAACAAATTTAGGAAAGTGAAGGTAAAGAAATTAAAAATATTTTATTAAAAAATTACTAAACACATAGTTTTATTAATTATGATGAAGCTCAGAGAGGTAATTTAATTAACGTATCCAAAGTTAAAATGAATATTACTGCTCTACTCATTAGTTCCCATTAGTACTTGACCAATATTCGCTCTTATTTTAAAATTAATTAAATATACTCGTAGATTAAATACTTGGCAGTATTTACTTAATAGAATAATGGTACCTTTAAATTAAACATTTTATTAACTTTTTGAGCCATACATTACCAATAATCATGTAAATACATATACTGACAAGCTACTAATTATTTTGGTGCTACCAGTAGTTTAATAATTTTTTCGCATACTATTTTTACTAGAAGTTCCTATTTTTAAGATAGAGTATATTCACGTGGATTATTAATACTTACGTTCAAATAAATGTAGTTCTTACGAACTACAGTCACCGCTCGCTACATTGCGGGAATTGGTGAACTGGTGGGCTGATCTTCAAATCTCAAAAAACCTTTACTCTTATTTTCATTTAAGAGCAGCAAATGTGTAGTCAGAGTCCTTCACTGATTTATACAATTACTGTCTAACAATAAACTTAACGAATAAATACAGTTAGTAAATACTGAAAGTAATACTGCAGCTTGTTTAATATTTGTAGTGTTGAGATAGATTTTTAATTAAATTTTGACTTCACAAATTAAAAATAATTCAAATTATTTCTACCATTTTATTTATAGCTCAAAAACTCAATAATAATAATAAATTCTTTTTAATTAGGCTCTTAAACTATTTAAATATTATTATGGTGAAAATCTTGACCACTTAATTCATTGTAAATTAATTGTTTCCCAGAAATTTATGAAATATTTTTACTGGTATTAAAAAAGTAGGTGCAACACTAAAAATAAATTATTAATTTTGTCGTATTACATTTAAAGTTAGGAAAATATTTATTAAAAGACCTTCTTCATAATCTAATTATATTTGTATTTACATTTAATAGACTAATACAAGTCGCAAAAATAAGCACGAATGAGTAATATTTAAGAATGAGTGATGCGTGTAAGAACATTGATTCTTATTGTATTATGTATTTGTATAAATCAATTATAGAACTTGAAATTTAGTTTTTATAAACACAGGTAGGAATTACAATTCATTGCAGAAATTTTCTCTATTAATGGATTCGTCTTACAGGCCTGAAGCTGCTGATTTTTAGGACAGTTTAAAATTACAGAATCGCATATGCTGCACGTGAATGCAATATTAATGAGATGATTCAGGAATATTCACACCTTATATAAATAAGTACTCTAGAAGGCTGCACGATGAAGCGAAAAATTATTTGTTTACACAAATGAGGGGGCCGGGGATGTCAATATAGAATTCTAAGATGAAGTGTCTATTTAAAAATATCTTTAACTACTAAATGGACTGGCAATGGATAGATTTACGTACTATTTAGGAGAATCAGATCAAAGAAATCGTCTGAATCTAATTGAGTTACATATCACTATCGCTTCTTACGGTCTCGAAATGAGAGCTCACCTAACTGCATGGAAATATATTTAAATATGTAGATATGTACATGGTGTTGTAAATAATACATCACATGAGTAATTTCGATTTTAATGATTTAAGTGTTTCTACGACGAATTTCCTTTACTTAATCAAGATAAGATTTAGATAGACTAGGTCATTATTTCGATTATTCTTTCGGTAAAAACGAATTAAAACTTAGATAAAATGTCGCGTAAGTTATATCTTAGTATGCTTAAGATGTAAGATATGTAAGTTATACCGTAGTATACTTTAGCGTATATGACGCGTCAGTTATGCTAAACCTTAGCATATATAAGGTGTAAGTTACTTAGAAGAAGATACTTACTTTAGTATACCTCAGAGTGTATAATGCGTGAGTTATTCTTTAATTATACCTTAGCATATATGATACGTTAGTTGTACCTTAAAATAATGAATTCTTTTTTGTGATCCCGTCACCTTTTTCCTTTGGTACCCGACGTCTATTTTCTCTTTATTTAAACCATAATTGAGAAACGGTAAAATGTTATCATTTTGTTTTTTTTCCGAATTTTGTAAATAGTAGATGTGGTAATTTTTTCAATAAAAATCATATTTAGGTAGAAATGTAGATAAACGCCTTCTTATATTAATTATTTCTTCACTATTTGCAGAACTTACCTACAAATTAATGAAACCAAAATACAGACAAATTAAGTCTATATTTTGGTCTCCCTATTCTCGTAACTTGACATTTTTTGTACCACGTTGCTTTAAAAATGATTACAGGATATTTTGCTTTACTTTTGATATTACAAATTTATGGCTACATGATTAGGTAAAATTTTATATATTCCAACCGGTATAATGACTTGATATAACAAATACTCGTATTTGAAATTAAAATCTTATTGGAATATTATTATTCACTCAAAGTGTCCACTTAGAAATTTAATTTCATTTGTTTATTTCCAATAAATACCACACAGGTAGATATTTTTATAATTAACACCCATCTTAAATATTTTGGTTGTTTTAAAGTCAGTTTCTTCTTATTCTTGTGTCTATCCTTCACTGCCGAGGATCATGTCTCTTTTATGATATTCCGCCGCAGGTATTCTCGGCGATTTATTGGGCATCAAGTAACGGAGTGCCAAGCATTTCTCATACCCAGTCCGTCTAGGACAGCATCTAGGGCAGCGTCCCCATAATCTCGGTTCTTCAATCACGCTAGTAACAATGAGCTTCTAAATACTTTCTGAAAGTTCCCGTGCTATGCCTCTGAAGTATTAAAAAACCCTCCGGAGACATATGGTGGACAACCTTATTTGGATACTATAATTTATTATAATTTAATCGATTTATTGCCATCAAATTTGTCTTGGATCAAATGATGGAGAGTCCCAACTCCATTCTGTGCAAGATATACCATTTCTCACTTGTTCTACTAGTAGTATTATATCCTAAGCATAAGGTAGGTTTATTAGTTTCACGCCACCCCTTTCAAAGTGCCCTTCACTGTGAGTGTTGCTCTCATGATGTAGGTATTCTCCATATGTATTAAAGAGGAATGCATACTTGATAAATTTGTACTTTCATCGTTCCAAAAAGCTATAAGACAACCGAATGTTAAGTTAGATGAAGATAGCTCAAAATAAAAATATTTCACGGGTAAAGATCCGTTTTAAAATGTTCTCTATTATAGTAGAGAGGATTTTGTTATCGCGATAGCCGGCTAATAATATGTTACTATGAACACGGATTCAAGTACGTCTATACTAGCCTTTACTCAAGATTGTATTATGTCTTTACAGAAATATGTGATATCGGCAATTGTTTGATGTAATGTTACGACAGTGTAGCAAAGAAAGTCACTGAAGTCAAATTGGTAATATCCGTTATCGATGTGATTTATGTTTGTATTGTACATCCATTACTGAGAAAAGAAATATCGCATTGCAAACAGTTATCGCACTCCCTGTAATAAATTTAGTCTTTGGCACACAACAATCTCTTGTCAATATGTTCAGATATATCGTTTCTTAGAATATTGTAACTTTCATTAAACAACATGCCAGTTGTATTATATTTAACTAATTTTATTAATATAGAAAATTTATATTTTCAGTAATACTAACGAATTTTAATTTTTCAAAAATAATGAAGTATTTTGAGTGATGTAGAAAAGACCAACATATTTTGGCTGAAATAGAAGCGTGTACTTTTTTAGTACGACTAGAGGTCCTGACGTTATATCTAATATGTCGTACAACACAAAAAATTAAAGAAAACATCTTGTTTATTTTTCAAGACAAAAAGGCGACATGATGCTGTCAACACGAAATGTGAGTGATAGGGTAATTCATAACCTGGAAAAACTTGAGCCTTTTCTTGAACTATTGACGTATTCATGCTATTATACGCAAAAACTTTACGTTGGCGTGGACAGTCATCTTATCGTGAATTAATTGCTATCCTAAAGAGCTAAATGTTTGTTTTAAATTTCGTGAATTGTGTCAAAATTTACTGATGATATTATAATACTTAATAGTGTATCCAAAAACAATTCACACAGACAGTTTTATTCGAAACATAAACAGTTATATTCGTAGTCATGAACGCGGTTCAACTGTATCATATTTGCTTGTAAATAACAGAATAACATAGTTTGCTTAGAAAAACAGATCTTGGTTGTTTAGAAATAGCCATATTAATTAACAATTCGCTTCATATAAAATATTTGGGACTTACCTCACTGGTTTAATTAAGCTTATATTTCAGAATTATTTTGAGCATGTATGAATTTCTTTTGGGTTAATGGAAGTTAGTTCGTCATTCAAAATAATTACTCACAATTTCTGCCGTACCACTTTTCCCATTATTCAATAAAGCAGAATTACTTTAACTTACCTTATTATTTGTTTACGATTTCCGCTACGTAGAAAGAGATTGTTGTTGTACAGTCTTTCTTATCACCGAAAGTATACTGCTTAATTAAACTATATATAATTGTAATTCTAGAAATGTTAACATATACCGAACAACTTTAAAACTAGGATGAAATGGTCTTATTTCCGAATTATAAAATAAATTACATACTAATTTTTAGACAGCGTTCTCAGTTTCAAATACTTAAAGGATAGAACTCATATCGGTTTTCTTTCAAGCGCTTTCTTATTGAATACTGATAACTTATTCACATTTTTGCGTTATCTTATCAACAATATTATTGATATTATATAAATCATTCTAATCTGTAAGTTTATACAACCGTCTAACGGTTTTAGGTAGGCGGCACCAGATGGCCACGTTATATATTTTCTGATATATTTTCGCAAAGGATAATGAAAATGTAATATTTATAGAGTTTTTTATCGCGGATTTCTGAAGCAGTGGATCAAAATTGCTGAAATTTGTTTAAGGTTTATCGAAACGTGTACCAGTAATTTTTTTGATCTGGACATGTTAGACCCAGTCCAGTTGTGAACCATGCGGGATTTTCGCAATTTTAACAATGAACGATTAAGCTAACGTATCACTGAAATCTACGGATTTTATCACTTTAGTATTCACGTAGACTATTCACCCTATAAAAAATCTAGAAATAAGAAGTGACATCATGGGTACTTAGTGAAAAAAGACGTTAAAGTTAGTTCAGACGCAAATCAGACTAATTGCACATTTTCCATGTAATTGAAAAACACTTATCAATCGCAATTTAAAATCCATCGCTGAGTGACAACTTTCACAAATGTTCGGGATGGATATATGTCAGTTTCTTAAAGCCGTGTCTACAGGTGCTTAGGTGGTACATAAAACAAGTGTATACGGTTAAGAAAATTATATTAATTTTATTTATATGGTTCTAAAAATGTAAACCATGTAATTACGGCAACTTGGCAGAAAAGGAACGATAAGGAAGTGATAATTATTATAACATTTTTCAGAAACATTTTTAAAATTAAAAATTACATAACATTATTAACATTTTTATTCGTTAATCATAAACATGATACCTTAGTGTTTTATAATAGTTAGGTGATATAACTGTTGAATATCGCGAGAATATAATGTTTTTATGGTAAAAATATGGTTCTTGCACGAACGAGGTAATTTATTAAGAGAATGACAACATTTTTCCTTGATAAACAAAAATAAATTTCAAAGATTGTGTTTTTTTAAATTAGTAGTCTTGAAGGAATATCTAATTAATGTATCAAAATATGAAACAAAATGCTTAGAGTATGATACGCCTAGGATTTTGTTTGCTATTTTAGTGAATGTGATAAATGAGGTACATAACATGGACACTAAAGGTTCAAGTTATGTTTAAATATTATTGTCAATGAAGTGATGATTTCAGTAAAAACGTTACTACTAGAGTTAGTTATACCTTATATTACATTGGTATATAAATATATATATATATATATATATATATATATATATATTTATATACCAATATATATATATATATATATATATATATCATTTCAGACTTTGGTGATAGTTTTTTTAATATAATTTTTCTGAAAATATTTGGGAAAACAAGAAATAGGCGACTTATAATAAAATTGAATTAAATAGGCGCTTACTATTATCTCCTTAAGAAATAGGTCTTTAGTCGTAGTTCTCAGAAATGTTGATCTATTTTTTAAACAACTACTAACGACCGAGTTGATTAAGTAGTAAAATTGCATGAACGGCGCTTCTTGTACGAACTTGGTAATTTATTTTATTTATTTATTTATAATCTTTTATGAACAGTACATACGGCGGATTTATTGTTACATGAGCAATCTCTTCCATTCAACCATAACAATTTGTATTGAAATTTAGTTGGTAGACTGTAAGAGATTTTAAAATGAAAATTCTTTATGGCTCAATAGTTTAATTCATTAAAATTTTTAAAAAATACAAAAGTATAATTAAAAAAAACTATTGATTTGATTTGGGATGGGAAAGAAAGAAAAGGACAAGGACACAAAGGAAAAGGTTTCAGGAGAGGCAGGACTTTTTCACTCGATCTTTGAAAATATTTAGAGACGTGATTTTCCTGATGTCAGTATCCAGGTGATTCCAAATTTTTGCTGCTTGGGCAGTGAAGGATTTTTCGTAAGTGGTAGAGGTATGTTTACGAATAAATAGGGTGAGTGAACTTTCAGATCGTAGCCAAGGCTGTGAGTAGATAAATCTTTAAATTTGCCACTGAGATAATTTGGGCTATGAGGATGTTTTAATAAATTAAAAAGAAGTGTATGTGAAGTTGGCGTCGATCATGGGTCTTTAGCCATTTGAGAAGTGACCTGTATTCAGAAATATGATAATATTTTCTGAGGCCGAAGATATACCGAATGCATAAATTTTAAAGACATTCCAACTTGTACAAATATTTATCAGACTTGGTAAATGATTTGTGCTTCGATATGAGAGAGATGCCTTTGTCTTTAGCGTTTAAATGTAGAAAGCAATATTTCGTTTCTAAACAAAGTTGATAAATATACGTTTCTAAACAAAGCTGATATATATACGTACTGATGAATAATAAAACTAAACAGGAAATATGATATTGTACCAGGGTTATTTCGTATATGAAAAAAAAGTAAGTTTAATGGTAATAATTGCGAAATTGAATCACATAGGTACATAGGGATTTTGTAAGAGCAAGAGTCATGTATTTATCTAATCTAGCAAACAGAAGCAGATTTGGGTGAGTGGAAGTTTTGATTTGAAGAAGCAGGTGTTTTCTGAGTCATTTCAAGAGCTGTGGTTTTAACCCAATTTATTTCTAATCTTTTCGAACTACTGGTTTCGACGTCGATTGTCTGTCTTTGAAAATCTATTCATATAAGTTTGACTTTTGTCATCTAAATTAATAGTTAGAGTTTCATACTGTCCTCCACAATAAATCATTTTGGCGATATTGCTTTTTCATCTGGTGATAGTAACTTACTTTTTTATTTACCTAACATTAGTAACGAAATAAATTTAATGCCTGTTTATGTAAAGATGGTCCAAGAGAAGTTCCGTGAATGTATTTGGGTGTGCAAACCTTATCAATGTATCAATGTATTGCTTTGAAAATAATCAAACTCTTTTCGATATAATTGTCTTATATAATCCCACATAACCTTATTTTTAGCCAACTTTCAGAGCCATATTTTTTTTTCTCGACATAATTTCGTATATAAATATATATATATATATATATATATATATATATATATATATATATATGTGTGTGTGTGTGTGTGTGTGTGTGTTTATCATTCAATAGGTAAAATTTTGAGATTTATAGTCCCAAAATTCTAATGAAAACAATATGTGGCCACAAATTCAACAGCGTAGCAGAATTTGTTCATAATGATGCATTGTCCGTTGAGCGGAGTACGATCTTATGTATCCAAAGTTTGATTTATATTGTGCATGTCTTTACATAGTAGATATTTAAACTGTTGAATAAATATGCGCCATTGAAGTGGATAAAGTTAAGAAGAAAGACCTCTCCCTGGTACAATTATTCTATAAAGCCTTTCATGACTAATTGGGATAAGGCCAAATCTAAGCATAATCATCTACGCTTTGCAGAGTTATCAGAAATAAGTTATTATAAATGTGCAGGACTGATCAAAAATCTTATATTATTAAAAAAAATCAACGATTATGGATCATTTCATATTTAGAAGTCACACGGTTCTCTGAACGTCAGTACATAACATAAAACAACTCGGTACACTATCGATATTAATGATCTTAACATTACCCCCAATCGTCGTGGACAACGTTTTAGGGTAAAATACTTTGAACACGATCAGTTCTAACCTGTTCAATGCCATGTATCGGCTATTTCAGAAATGTATAAATCTAATAAAAAAACCTTCTTAAAATTGAATTTAAATCCGATAGCAGTGATGGTTTAAGTATCGACGTACTTGCCCCGTTTTTGTATCACAGACCCCACCCACCAAATTAATGTAGAGGTTAATCTAGAAGTATTAAAGCTGTCATTGTTGCAGCTTTAATACTTGTATGTTAACCTTTATATCAAACTGTAAATGGAAAAATGCGTATATTATTTAATTATCTAAAATATTTTCATGAAATTTGCCCAAAGATTTTAACCACAAATGACATTTTTCCAAACATTTGATCCTGTGGTGTAGCACAATTCTACTATTCAAACTATGATTTATGTGCTGCGGATCTTCAAAAATACTCTTACTGTAATATCTAATAAAATTATTCCTTGCACAGATATTTTGATTACAGACCTAAATCTTATCGGTGTGTAAGCGTAGTTTTATGATTCATAAAATTAGATGAAAAGCTAGAATTATTGTTGGTCAAAAAGCTCTACTGAAATATGCCTAACTGATCTACCACAACATATCATTAACTGTTATTGGAAACCTTATTTTCTAATATTAAAGAGTTTTACCAACTTATTGATCAACATCTCACAGGACATTTTCAGATAAACGGATTCAAAAATTTCTTCAACTTCAATCCAAAATAAATATTTGTGAAACTTTACATCTACTTATCCGAGACTATGGAGGTATGTTAAATACATTGAACGAGCAGTTTCTTAACAATGAGAATGGTTTCAACACTTGTACATTTAATTCACATTAGGTATCTAAAAAAATTTTCATATTTCAAAGAATTGGTTAAGAAATGGTCAGAAACAGGTAACCGGCGAAAATTTCATCTCTTAAGATTTTCGTATAATATGTTATTTGCAAAGTGCACCTATCTCAGTATTTATGTTTAAATATAATCTGAAATTACATTAATTAGTATAATCTATCGGTAGAAACATCATTTTTAATTATGGCTATCATTTTTAAATATGGCTATATACCTAAAGGGTCTATGGATTTTTTTTATTTAATTTCACATTTAAATTTATTTTCACCTCTGATTTTCATTTATATATAAATATCTCAAATTCTTTTTTTGTTTATTTACCCTTTGTAACTGATTAGCTATGGTAATTGGCCGCTTACAATCTACTACATCACTAATTTTTATTATATGTCGCATTGTAGTTGGCTGTGAGAGATTACTACTGTATTTGTAAAATAATAATTAATAGTAAATTAGTCCACCACCTGCGTATTTAGTTTTCTACGTTTCAATAGTTTAAAAAATAGAAGTAAATAAATTAATAACTCTTTGAATACCGAAAACATTGTATAGTAACATTTCTGTGTAAGCTTAAAACTTAGAAAACTTCTATAATTATTTAATTAGATTTATTATTTAAAAATATGATAATAAAGTCTGTATGGCTCTACATTTAAACTTTTTTTTTAAAACTATCTCACTAAATGAAAGTGTATAGACATCGCATAGAGTTGGAAGAACTTTTAAATTGTTAAAAATTTCTGAGCTATACCTATGCGTAAAATTTTAGTATGTTTCCAAGTAACTTTTCCATGCAAAAAATTATTATTTTTGTTGAAGTGAGAATTTTATTAACTTATGTACGTTATGTTATATGTATATTCATTACGCGTACGGGCATGGTGTAAACGCGGCATATTTATATAATACTAGTAGGTGTTCGAATCTTAAACCAAACATATTTTGAATATTATATTATTCTCGAATTATTAATAACAAACAATCAGATAATACAATTCTGAATTTAGTTACTATTAGATTTAAAATTATATTGCAGTACGATGTGGAATTCATTACCTATATGTAAAATATAATTGCATATTGTAGTCAGCTACATAATATTATAAAACATCTCATTATCGCTCCAAAAATGATTTTCAAATTGAATAATTTGTCTCGTTTTCGATACGATTTTCTCTTTTATATACATGCTTTCTTGAACTTTTTAATCTATTTTGTCCTAGCTCGTACTTGGCACTACATGGGGCCATATTTTTTGTTTGTTTTTTAAGGGCATGACGTATCTATTGAGTATAATGTCATTTATTTGTAGTTTCGGAAGACTGTATGTATCTGCCGATGAGAACGCCTGTACTCACCTTTAGTTATAAGTCCATGAAATTCCATCACAGTCACTTACTGTATCTGGATAAAAATTAAGATAATATATAAGTACATGAAATTACATCACAGTCCGTTACTCTATCTGGATAAAAATTATGATAATATATAAGTACATGAAATTCCGTCACTGTCACTTACTCTATCTGGATAAAAATTATGACAATATATAAGTACATGAAATTACATCACTGTCACATACTCTATCTGGATAAAAACTATGATAATATATAAGTACATGAAATTACATCATAGTCCCTTACTCTATCTAGATAAAAATTATGATAATATATAAGTACATGAAATTACATTATAGTCCCTTACTCTATCTGGATAAAAATTATGATAATATATAAGTACATGAAATTACATTATAGTCCCTTACTCCATCTGGATAAAAATTATGATAATATATAAGTATATGAATATATAGTAGAAGGATTGAATATTTTGTACGAAAAATTGTTCACCTCTTTCATTTCTATATTTGTTTACATTAAAAGCAATATATTTCACGAATGTTTAAGAATGTCGTTAATTTCTCCAAAATATCTAATCAAGCTAAAAAATTAAATATTTTAATTAAATTTCTTAAATATAAATTCATTATACAAAAATCGAATTAAAAAGTCAAAATAAATTGGCAAAACTAATTTTTTGTCGATGAATCTAATTTTTACTCCAATAATAATAGAAGAGCAGCTGATAATACGTTAATCAAACAGAGTTTATCAAAGAAACCTTCTGCCACTAAAAGTCGCTTAAAGGAAATTAGTAATGAAGAAGTGTTTCACTTAGGTAAAATTATTTTCGAAGAAATTTACTCATAATTGTAATCGTTAAAACTTTCTTCAACCGACAGTACGGTTCACCTCTTACTCAACTGAGAATCTGCGAAGTGTAGCATTGCAAGTTCAACGAGTAGTAAAATTTGAAGCGAATGAAGGGTAAAAGGATGACGGTCCCGTAGGCACCAACAGTCGGCGCGTCTTTGAATTTCGGGTTGGATATGAGGCCCGTATGTATAGCATAAGAAACTAATAAAAGCATTACTTCGAGGGAAAATTATATTATTGTTCCATATGTAAATGTATTTAATGAATGTTAATTAAACTATTCTTTATTGTCAAGGTGAACTGATTGTATATCTATTGCGGTATTAAGATAATAATATTTATATAAAATCTTCCTAGGGAAACCCGAGTATAGCCCTTTCCATACCTCCGTAATGAGGAGATCTGTAGGAGAAATAAGGTGATCAACATAGCTCGTAAGATTGACACACTGAAATGGCGATGAGCAAGTCATACAGCGCGCAAAACCGACGACAGTCGGGTAGAAAGGTTCTTGAATGGCAACAGAATCTATGGGGGCGGTCTTTGTTGGGCAGTCTTCTGGTCGATAACGATGATAATAAATATTAAGCCTTGCAACATTTACTTTTTAGTAAAATAAATAAATGCACTGTACATACTTAGCGCAATTATTTTATTTAACCCTTTTTGCGTAATTGTTGTTACGTTGCTTTGAACTAGGTGTAAATGATAAGTGTGTTAATATTTATAAACTGTTTATTAGTACATGTTGAAGTATAATTTCCCGTAAAGAATTAATAAACTATTTGCGATACTATTTTCCTTGTCGATTCTGAACAATTCATATTGCTTTTAATACTACAAATTAAATAAAACTTTAAAAAATTACACATAACTTTGAAATCTTGCGTGTAAACAAAACTTGTATTTAATTACACGGAAAATTTGTTTCCCTGCTTATATATTATGTATTTCAAAAAGGTAAAGTAATTTCTAAACTTATGTTTATGATTGCTGTAGTATATTTTATGCATACGTTATATGCATCATTCACCGAGGCGGCACGGCTATCAGCAGCAGCACTTATTAAAACTATCAATGTTAAGCAAAAAAAAACAATTTTGGAACACTAAACGTGCTTCACGCCAAATGTTATAAGGAAGATTAATTCTAACAAGAAATTTCTTAATCGAAGAAAAACGATTTCGCAACACTCTCCATATTATCAGAATACGACTTTTTGTAACTTTGATTCCCGTTAATAAATACCACTACCAACAGCTCTTCACAGAGCATATTTTTTAGTTTTAAAACTTACATTGCTACAAAACCAAAATATTTTAACGGTCTTAATAAAGTTATAAATTTAGTTACATTTAGACTTAGCTAGCTTTATTAAAGTGTGTATGAAATCACGCTTATTATCATTACGTGATTTTTCTTCGATCTTCGAAGTTTTCTTAAATGATCGAAGAAAAATTACGTACGACGTTTGACGTGCTCTCTACTTATATGTTGTTAAGAATAACGAGCAGTAGTCTTTCTTCATCAATTTTTTCATTAGGTTTTTCACATTAACTGTCTTATTTATTTCATCAAACTTTTTCTTATAGCGGCTCACAACGTTTTAAATCGTTCTTTGCAAAAAAAAGATACATATATATATATATATATATATATATATATATACATATATATAAATATATATATATATATACACAAATTTTATGTCAATATTTTACTTTAAAAAATATTTGTCCACATAATTTAAATTATTGCTAAATTAAAATTTATGTAGTTTTTTAATTTCTAAACTTTTTTTATGATACGTTACAATTTTTGTAAGTATAATGTAAGAAGCACTATAAATGTGGCCCAACAGATGACATTAATTTAAATTTACTTGCCAAACCGCCGGCGCAGCATTCCTTTCCTACAATCGACGGAAAGCCCATATTGGCACTTTTATAATTCTGTCTAGAATGTATTTTAGAGATATTTTTTTCAGAATCATCACTATTACGCTATTTTTATTCCGGTATTGAAATCTTATTAGTACGTAATTTTCGCATTAAAAGTTTCAGAATCTGAATCAGAACTTCTGAAATGAGTATTTAAATTTATTGCTTTGGACATTTCGTTGAAGTTACATTTGTTTTAAAAAAAAAACACTTCTTAATTTTATAAATGCTGATTTAAATTGTTTGTATATATATATATATATATATATATATATATATATATAATGTATGTATATATACACACATATATACACGCATTTTTAGAAAATTATTCTGAATTTTTTTCTGAAACATCATTATTTTCTTAGTTGAAATATAATTGGACATATAGGTACATAAAATAAATTCTAGGTTTATTCAAACATCTATATATTGTGGGGTAGACAAGTGATATGACAATATTAAGGGTCTTCTACCGCTGTATACGTAAGAAATTTGCATAGTTGGAATTAAATATGTTTTTTAAATGTTAAGTCCACGTTTCAGTTTAATTAGGTACTTAAAATGTTCTTACGTTTAGAAAATTATACATATATATCTAACATTACTAAAAAATAATGCAATAAATAAACCTAATCAAGTAATAGAAATAAAGACTAAATAATAGAATAGTACCTACTAATTTCTGCAACTCGAACCGTCTTCAGAATGGATCAGCATAATCTAGATGGCAGTGGACAGTAATAATTTTCTCTAAAATTCTTAATGCTCGAATGATATAATTTTAATTATGTATTTAATTGCATTTATTTATCGACAAATTAAACGTTGCTAGTTCTAGATCCTTAAACTGTTAGTTTCCATTTGAATGTTTTATTTAGTCAGTTTATGATAGTTTTAATTTCTTTCTTTTATTAGGCACATATTGATCAATAAATACCTATCTATACAAGCTATTTCCCGTATTTATTTATATATTTGTGTTACTTATGTACATTAAGAAATAAAATCGTCTGCCGTCAACATCGAGCATAAAATTACTTCGCTTTTAAATTGGACTACTTGGTAATTATACACATTTAGTTTTGATTAAAATACTTATCAGCTCGATTAATTTATGGCAAGCTATTTGAAATAAACGTCGCTTAACACAAGTTCACTGCTACAATGTAAATAATATATTAATCGCACGCCTTGCTAAGTATTTAAAAGTGCAATTAAATAACATATTTATTAAAACTTAGCCTTATTTTAGCGGCAAGAAGGTTAACATTTAATACTCAAATGTAATAAGTAGCCACAAGATGATAAGAATCAATGTACATATTTTTAACTATAAGCTTAGCAAGTTGAATGAAACGACTGAATGAAACTTATAATTACATACTTTATGTATGCTGATAGCTTGCGGCTTATTGATTTTAAAGTTAATTATTAAAATTGTAAGAGTATGAACACAAAATTATATGTATGGAAATAATTGGAATTAATTTTTGAACTCATACCGATATCGACTCGTTTGCTCCTAACCATTCGGGCTGAAATTAATATTGGTACGAAAACAGTTGAAGTCGTGATATATGTGAAATTTATTACTTTTAAAATTGATGATCTGTTAATGATAAATAAATATTATACGTAAACCTAATTCTTGAAGTGTTGAATATTTAAATTGTTGTTGAATATAAAAGTTTTGGTATAACATAAAAAATGTCTTGAACGTCTTTAACTTGAGTTATGGGAAAAATATACATTGTGTCAAATATACGCTTACGAGAAAACCAATTACGATCTTTGATCATAATAGTTTTCTATAAATTGCTAATAAAAATTAACCGCATTAAAGCATTAAAAGCATTTGATTCATAGTAAAAGCATCGAATCAAATGCTAGCACCAAGAATTTTTCAATGTTTTTCACATCTATAGTTTAAAAATTAGGGATGGCGGAGTTCACATTTTATTTCAATTTGAAGCTTTATATATTACAAATTCATTTTGAAATATCTGCCTGACACTCGCACGATGGAAGAGAAAAAAGTCGCCCAAATTTTACTTATATTTTAAAAAATTATGTTATGCTACTTAATGCACATTGGTCTAAAACATTAGGAACTCTTAGGATACGACAAATGGACGTATAAACGAGCATAACTAAGTTATATTCAAGGTCTCCCCCTTTCTCTACAGAAAAAAGATAATTCAACAATATGTATGTAAACTTAAATCAGATTAAAGATATATATAAAAATAATATATATATATATATATATATACATATATATATATATATATATATATATATATATATATACATATATATATATATATATATATATATATATATATATATATATATATATTTAATCTAAGCGCAGGATGAGCTACGACATATATATATACAAAACAAGTTCAAATAATTAAGAAATGATAATGAAAATCCTGAAATTCTCAAGTAGAACTTGCACTATATGAGTTCCCTAAATATTTAGGAACTTATATGCATATAAGGGCACATGGGCACATAGTATGTCTATTAAACTATTTCCAAATATTAATTTTTCCTTATGTAAATAAATTGCCCACTATATGTTTCACAAGCGTTAAAATATTGTGCACATTTAAAAAATGATAAGATATAATAGACATAGTTTTCCTACAACATATGCATAGGTTTCTAAAAAAGCCATTTGTTCATAATTTAGTTCAGGTAGTTTCGGAAATAAGGGGGACATATTTTTTTGCACATTTTTCAGATCTCTGAAAATATGCTATCTAAAATTATAAAAAAATGTTTCTGAAACCTCTATTTCAGCCTTTTCAAACGATAACTCACACTACATATAAAAATTGTAAAAATCGTGTACTTATTTGCACCCTCACCCCCTGACAATTTCCAAATTAATATTTTTGAGTTTTAACTATTGAGACACCTGTGGGTTAATGGGCTTAATTTATGTGCTAAATTTCAAATTTCTACGTCAAGCCGTTTTGAACGTTTCTGCCATAGCACTTCTTAACTATGACAAACAGGCATAGACGTGAGTGATCTTATAAGCGTTCTGTCTTTTCTTTTAAGGTGTGGAACCCTAAAAAGTAAAATAAGAACATTTCTGAAAGAGATAAAGCAGAACAGAATTAGAGATAGATTTATGTACCTGTAGAAAATTTCAGTACACCTATTGCATTGTAGATAAAGTGTAAAGTTAAATTATAATTTCAACTGGTGCAGCAAAATTAAACTTATTTGTTAAAGTGTAATTAAAGAATATACTAAATAAAAAATATTTCTTCGGAAATTATGATTGTGAACATATTTGCACTTATTTTTGCACATTCAAATATAAAAAAATTAAATGTAAAACATTAAGTAACACATGTAAAACATTAAGTAACCTGAACTAGAACTAACGAAATAATAAGTTTTACCAAGTTACGGTTTTCGAATATTATATATATCTATAGTTAGAAAGAAATAAACTTTTTGTAAGAAATTAAACTTTATTTTTAACTTAAAATAGGTTCTCAAAGTTTAATTAAATAACTAACAATAATTAAAAAATGAATCTAAAAGAGAAAAAATAATACAGGACAATTGTAGAATCCAATTTGTCTTTACGAAGAGCTTCTATTGATATCGATTAACAAACATTTGTAACTAGGTCAAATTATCATTAATATGTAAATATAAATAGTTCAAAATAGCTAAATTTTTCTTAAGAAACCAATATTTTTTGACAATTTTGTTGTACATAATTTTGATTATAATTATTGCGTAATGTGATTTAGAGTAAAGGTTTAAATCATATCTGTCATTATCTTTACTTGTAAATTAATTCTTTTTTTCAACATTATTAAATATATTGTTTTTTTAATCAAAAAGTTACCAGCTATCATTACATATTGTTTACCATTTGTTATTTTCTTAGAGACGTTATTTTCATGTCAAACGAAATATATAATCTGGCATTAGATATATTCGAAAACGAATGATTTCATTTTTAATTTTATTGTTTTTCTTTTGAGGCAAAAACTTCAAACATGTCTTATGTTATTATTTAGAGGATCATTACACCCTTATAAGAATTCTTTCTAAAAATTCTAAAGCCAGGATTTTATTGATAGGTTGATTTTATATATATATGTATATATATATATATATATAAAATCAACCTAAATCAACCATATATATATATATATATATATATATATATATATATATATACATTCAAGAAGTTTTCTCATTGAAAGAAGTCTTCGTATTACACCATTACCAAACAATACAAGCAATATCGTAATTAAAATGAATAGTAGTATGATTTATCTATGGAGAAAATTTCGGGACGCTTATTATTTTTAAAATCATAATTTGTTCTAACTTTCTTTTTATATATATTCATGTTATTATAAATATAATTATTTTTTATATTTTTAAGTTCCAAAAACTCTGAGTTACCAAACTTTTTATTATCTTCAATGTCATTTTTCGTCAACGGGTTACGAGATATATATACGTGATATATAAACAGATTGTCGACCAAAGCTTCATTAAAGCTACATAAAGATTTCAGTTCTATCAGCTATGATTAAATTTCATTTTAAATAACACTCGACATTCCCTAAATTTCCATTGACTGTCCTAATAAATCAGATCATTTTCAAAGTTTTCACTTTCTATTCACTTTAACGGTTGCCTAGCAACAAGCCCATTTAAAACAGCCTTGCCAACTAATACTATCTAACTTACCTAAATTAAAAGCAAACGAAATATACTAAAATTTTCAAATGAATAAATTACAAAATGCATAAACGGTTATGAATGATGAACTAAACATCGATGTAAAGCTCACACCTTTTTATAAGATATTCATAAAGTGGCCGAAATCCCCCAACAACATAATCCCATTTTAATGCATTGTTCTTGAAACTAGACGTGGCAGAAAAGCAATTTATAGACGTCGTAAAATGTATGAATGCAACCCAAAACACATTAAACGTCGGCGCCGCAGTAAAAGGGCGTAAGTAGCGTTGTAGATATCCTAAAACATTCTTTACGTTCACATCTCATAAGTTTTATTATGAATGGCGCGAGTCGAACATTATACGACTTGTTGGTTATTAAAGGAAGCTACTAGTTCAGCCGTTTGTCGTTTGTATTTGGCGGCAGCACTTGTCAGGTGTTTGTATTGGTTCGTTTCTGTGTTATTGGTTCGATTATGCAATTGGCTGTAGCGACCTCTGTGATTAAGATTTTAGTTATAGGTATTTATAAAACATAAATAAAACATCATTTCTATTTATACGTTCCTTGTTTTTGTTTCATAACTGAATTTGACAGAGGCCTGCTTATTGAAACTAAACCATGTTTTAATTCGTTTATCTTACTGCTTTAAAATTGCTTTCATTAACATGGAGGTCTATTTTTATTTTACTGGACTGGAATATTATACAGACAATGAAGCATACTTTTATTTTAAATTAAAAACTTAAATAATTAATTTTAGATAAATTATTCATGTTATACTAACAACAGATATTAAATAACCGTTTCCATTTCCATCTATCCGAAATTTATTAGAAGTGTTTCCGGGGTAGTTTATTTCATATTTGCAATTTTTTTTAAATTCAAGTGTCTTGTACTCCATTGAAAGAATTTTTAACAAGATTGAAATATATACCACTAGTAGATCAAGAAGTTACTGATGATATAAATAATATTACAGTAGTATATTACAAGATTAGTGAAATACAATAATATTTCAGGTTTACCGAGAGAAATCAATATCTTGAATGTTACAGGCCAATATATTTTTATTATATTATACCTTGTATCTCAACAAAATTTAATTATTGTCGAAAGCAAGGAGCCGTAACACAATAAAAAGCAAAGGTTATTATTTTTTTAAATATTAACAAACTATTTATCTGATAAGCACAATAATATAACATTGGAATTAATAAAATAATTTATCCATTTAAGAATTTTCTTTTCGTTTAAAATCATTAAATGTATAATTAACTCCACATGAACATAAATAAATTTACTTAAATAAAACTTAGATTTTCTTTATATTATTCTCTATAAGTTCCAAAAAAACCGAATATATGGTATGAAAAATAAATTTTGGTTCAAGAGTTCAAAATTGTTTACAAGTTGAAAGTTGTGGTGAGTTTATATGATATAACTTTATTTTATGTGATACTCATACAGTTTAACAGAATATAATTATAAATATTTACATAATCAACTTGAAAAGAGTTGTGGAAAAACTCTCGCAAGTATGATATATATATGAAAAATATAGATACCTTTGTAGTTTTTTCCCTTGTGATAGTTCATGTAATAATTTCTTATGAGAAGGAAAATTGAATCGTGAAAGATAAACTTGATGTCTCCTACATTTAGTTTTTATCAAATTTATTAATTGTTTATACATCTAAATATATAATAGATTTATTTTGTATAACATAATCTATCAAAACTTCAACAAGATACATTTTTGGACATTTAGGATCAATCGGCCTAAAAACGATATAACGACAAGATCAGGGTTGTGTATTCAGTCCAGATAACACTAAATGAATTTTCAACATATATAATAATAAATATTCCAAACCTAGCAAGTCGCCTAATTTTTAAGAACCAACAGAGGGTAGTATTGACCAGTAAGGATCACAGAGTAAAACATTATATAAGTTAAAAATATTCCACATGCTGTATTACTAAATTCTATATACAAGAACACACGTAAGGGCTATAGTCCTAGAAACATAGACGGAATAATAGGAACTGTGATCCCAATATGTATTCTGTACTGATATTTTACCTAACTAGATTTATCAATTAAATAATTAAGAACTAAATGAATAATTTATCTAAAATTAATTATTTAAGTTTTTAATTTAAAATAAAAGTATGCTTCATTGTAAAGAGGCAAACTTACATAAACGCTGTTGTACTGAAATGTCGACAAATTTCCGCCACGATTATGAAGAATAAATAGATAGGTATATTTTACTAATTTATTATTAAATTGGCATTTATTTCGTTCACTGTTTTCTAGTTCATTATTATTGTCAATATTTTTATAACTTTTTTCTATCTAATTCGAGCTATCTATTGGAAGCCTCAGATCCTGTACAGTTATCGTAATTATCATTTGAAAATGCATTTTTAAATATATTCGGTCTACAAATGTTATAAATACATATGTGCATTTTATACGATATTCATTAGGTGAACCCATGTATGAATTTCATAATTTATACTGGTTTGTAACAATAAGCACAGAAAAAACTTTTTATTGGGATGCGCTATGAATTATTCGCTTTTAAAAATAATAAACTTTTCTACAAATTTTACATAACAGAATTTTAAAGTAATTAGTTTAAATAGCCAATATAACGTAATGTCTGAAAAAACGTTTACAGTTTAAGAATGAATGATCTATTAATTTTTAAAGTGTCACTGTATTACTGTCCCATTTAATTTAGGTATCGTCCAACTGATCCATCGAAATATTTTCTCAGTTGTATATCATTTTACTATATAACATATAAATAAATGTACTAATTTTTTGTCATAAGAAGGTGATTATCACATGTTAGGTTTTTCTGAATTATGTTTTAATACAAACCATTTAAATAAATTAACAATATATTTAATTTAAGAAAATTTTTATTTTCTACAAAGACAAATTATGCAATTAGTAAGCAGTACTCTCATACAATTGTGATTGAAATTATATAAATAACGTATTGAATTAAACTAATGAGGATCAAATTTATTGTTACTCAATCTTTCATAATTGGAGATGCGAAATTTTTTTTTAAATATAACTGAAATGTATATATAAAAATATTGTAAGCGGACACTTTTCTTAATTTAACTAATTGACAATTATTCACAACTAAATGAAACTACGTGATGTAGTATTATTTCAACATCTTCAGGTGGGCTGTAAGCAAAGATCTTTGCTATTTGATTAATTGTGAATAATGAATTTCTACAAAAGTAATGCCAAATATATTCAATATTTAACTAATTGACTAAAATTATATTTAGTTAAAGTAGACGTTTTAGAGTTAATTTATCATGAAAATAATTGGAGACAATGTTAAAAATGTTACATGTCTAAAAGTATATTTCAATAAATAAATGTTATGTATACCCGGAACAAGAACAAATGCCGCTCTGCTCTATCCCCGTTAATGTGTTGTCACAAAGTGCGGTTTTCTAAATGAAAAAAGTTATGAAAAAATTAGCTCTTCGCACGTAGAACATTATTAAAGTCACTCAGTAAATCAGCGCAATAAAACGCAGCACAAAAAAGGGTTAGCAACTCGCTCACGGGACAATTGGGCACGACTTATATTGGCGTTAACCGTTAAGGCCGGCGTGACTCATATAAAAACTACAAGTCATACGCTCATGCGGCATTGACTGTTATTGCGCATTAAATGTTTACACATAAAAATGTGTCTCGCGTGTTACAGATAAAATAGTTACATATTCGTCAGTCGGACGAGAAGAGTCTAACGGTTGCATTACTATTTACTCCCCGCGCCTCCACGCTCGGCCATGTGACGCCGTCGGGGCGACGACAGTGCTCTACAGTGTATGTGAAGTGTGATCATCTGTTATCAAGTGTTACGTTGTATATGTCATGTGCTTGTAATACATAAGTTCGTGTCTATTTACAGAGAAACGCTTGTTTGGTGAGTTATTTTTGTGACTAGGACAACTACTTAAAAGTTTTTTTTCTCTTAATCGTATAAACGATGGCGTAATCGTCAAAAGGCTAAGTTACACTTCGTAAAATATTTCTCAATAAATTTAATTACACAAACCACAAATTTCATTAAAAATTAAATATGCTGACGTGTTTTCAAAGGCATTGAAAAGTTCACTATTGTTATATTTTTGTCAGTTTTAAGTTACACTGTTGGAACAATGCTTTATAATACTTTGAATCGATTATCTTAATAAATCGATAAACGCAACGCGATTCGTATTACGCAAAACTAATACAAGCCTAACGTATAAAAATATCTGTTCAATTCACAATGGATACACTAGTTGAAAATTAAAATTTTATGATAATGTTAATAAAGTAAATGAAAAAGAGGTTCATATAAACGCAATGGAAACTATTTCCTGTCTACGTGTGACATGTGTTGCTTGTCATGAAGATTGTTACTATATTATGTGTAATGGAGATGTAATATATTTATTCCGTAATTTATCTCGAAATATATAAGAAAACAATCTATATATTGATTACTAGCTATGTCGGTTTTTAAAATTAGCAACCTTGCTCAATTCCGTTGAAAATAGAAAATTCATTTTATTCGTTTTACTTCAAAACTTATTCATTATATACTATTCAAGAAAATAACCCTAGTTTTGTCTGGTTGGATTTGTAATATTTATTTAAAAAGGCAACACGTTTTCACGTAGATAATTTGTTTTAAAGTCATATTTTTCCACGCAAAATTTATTTAGGTAATACGCAGTACTATGTACATCAAAATTTTTAATATATCTTTCGAATGTAACTTTCGACCTGCAATTAAATTCTCCAATATCAGTTATACACTTAACCCAACTAAGCTTTCACCTTAGCTTTTCACACTCAAGTTTACGCTCTTAATCATGATACCTAAGTAATTACGTTATGAAACTAACCAACTCCTATCAAACTGATATTGACTTCAGGCAGGTACCGCGCGCACAATAGAGACGTCCCTAAATATATCCATCATATCATTAAATGTTCTCATAACCTTCCACTAGGGTCCGCTGCAGGGCAGGCCACGCCTCTTACATTGAGGGTCCTAATCTATAGGCCCATAATGGCGGCGGCATCGTAGCTTTGCCTCGCTCCAAAACTTTAATTTCCTCCCCAAACCGTGTGAATATTATTTAGTAATTTCGTAATTGCTTGCACCTGTTCCGTTTATGGGAAAGTTGTTTTTTTAAATAATCCAATTTGGAACAAATTAAGCGATTTGGAGATTATATACAGTTGATTTGAGTTGAGGAATGAAAATTAGTGTCTCCGGTTAAAAAATATATGTTTAGATTCTATAATTGGTTACCGGTGTGACTTGTAACGCTTATGTTTCAAAACCTTTAGGTTAATAACTTGCCATATATTTCATGATATATATCTAATTCTACTTTTGTGGTTGAAACAATAAAATAGGAATAAGTTACAAATTATCCGTGGGTAGGTACAGTGCAGTTTCGATTAAAAATTCGATTTTAAATTCGTTTTAAAATACGATTTAAATTTTATTTTCTCACAGAAATATGTATATTTTATATTTTTGCTACATTTATTTGGAATAATTATGAAATAAAAGTAGTATAGAAATCATTAAATCAAAACTTCGTTTAAAATAAATTAACTAAAATTTTATAAATAATAATAAAAAATTAATTAATTCTTTTATAAATAATAATCTAAGTTTTATTTTACTATTTTAACAGCAATATTTTGTTATTATAATTATTTTCTCTTCTTACTTATTGTTGCCAAGTTGTGCCGTGAACTCATCTTTCCGACGGCTGTGACGCTCTGCGCCGCTTCTAGATTTAAGAAAAATACGATGAAAGTTTATGTATTTGAGACTTAGAAAAATCGGTTTTCATTTTACGAAATATTGTAAGTTTAAACAATGTCAGTAGATTTTGATTTCAAACACTCTTACTTTCTATATCCAGATGTAATATTTTTGAGTCTATAATAGTAAATACCTATTTCACCTCCGTTTACGATTAGATAAAAACTTCAAAACTTTTCATGTAAAATACTATACGTATCACGAGTATCTACCTGACTGAAATTAATTGAATATATAAAATGAATAAAGAATATCTAACATTTTGGGCAGCCTACAGACTCACAATTTTATCCTGCAACACTGGTGCCAGTTAAACAATTCAACTTATCCTTTTAATAAGAATTTTCATTATATATTTAGATAGATATCGATCCACCTGCACTCCGGGAAAACGTGTTTTCCCCATCGCTGATTACGGCCTCGTTCTCAATAGAGATATAAAGCTGCCTAATCACAATATAAGCTTGCGAATAGCCAGATTAAACAGGAACCTACCTTTATAACTAAACGTAAACAGTATATAGCTTTATAGTGACAAAGGTATATATAAGTCTCTTGTTACGTTGATCGAATTTTCAGCTCAGCGCGATACCGTAATTTTTGAATAAGGATCGCATCAAGAGTAATAGGGTTTTCCTCGATAATGAAATGTGCCTTTCGTCGCCCTGTATCTCTTAGTACAACCTTTATAAAGACATCAACTCCCAGTATATTTTAGTAGATATTGAGAACATTTTAATGTGGAACTTTTTGAAAATTAGCGCTATTTGAAAATACGAAAATTGTTTTGTTCTTGTTAAATAAATATCTCTAACAATTGGTCTGTACTTTTATGCACTGCAACTATTTAATAAATTATTACTTTTATTCCGTATAAATAACTTTTATATGCGAACAAATAGCTGCATTAGATTATCATCATTCGTTTAGTTGATCGTTGCATAATTCAATTTGATGTTATCAATGCTTTTTCAAATATGCAGAAATATAAAGTTAACATGTAATTCATAAGCTATTTTAGCTGAAACCAACAATAAATATATTATTAAATGATTTGAATTATTATTAAATGAAATATTATTATATTTTGAAATATATTTTATAAACGATTTGATTATATTACAGGGTAGAGTATTATAGGGAAATGGTTTTGTATACAATTACAAAAATAATACAAGAGGCGATTAAAATATCGCAAGATTATGATCCACTTTCTCGCACTTATGAAATAACAGGAATATATGTACATTTTTTAAAAATTTTGTTTATATGTTAAAATGGTAGGATTAAACCGTTATCATTTATTCGCTTAATCGTCACATTAATATGAGGCTTTAATTGCGCGAAACATCTGCAGTGTTAAAATGTAATTCGTAAGACAATTTTTAGCCAAAAATAACAATATGTATATAGTGAAATATTTCGAGATATAGATAAACTCTTTCCATATCCACAAACTCATTAGCTTTACAATTGCTGTTTCGATCAAATCGTAGGCAGGCTAGATAATCAAGTGTACGCTCCGTTTTTCATTCGAATCGAATCAATAATCCACTTACTTTCTTCTATATAGCCACCGAACGGTTGGCAACAAACGTAAAGTCGAATATTCTCTAGATTTTATCAGCCAAACAGATTTGACCTCTTTCCTTCGCAAAGCTATTGAATCAATACCGTTCCTTTAGCTTTGTTCAACGGAGTATAAAGATAGTAATACTCCTATTTCCGTCGATACGCCGAGACCACTCCGGTATCTTATATCGAAAAACTCCTGTCGGCGGACATTCATTTTTATAGTTGACCGTTCGTTGCCTATCTCCTGACACAATTGGATGGGTCGAGTGAGCGGACGTTCCTAAAACGAAGATCATTTATATGCAACTTGCAGACGTAAAAAGTTTATACGGGATAAATCATCGTTAATAAAGCTACGTAATTATAAAGTAAATCAGATTTTGGGTCGGCGAGCTTTGGATACTGTAATAATTAAGATATTGTTGTAGATTTGATTGGCTTTGAACTGATTAGGTTTCTTGGAGGTCGGGACACTTAGCGGTTTTGTTAAATTATATCAAGTCTAAGAAAATGAATAGAATTAATATTTTTTTTATTATAAGTTTTTTTATGAAATAGATCTACCTTTTAAATAGTTTGGGAACTATGTTATATTTTATAGTTGTCGCTTATATCGAAAATTCATACAAGAAAATTTGGAAAAATTGTATAACTGGCCGAAACAAATTTCGAATTGAATTAGCCTCAAACAATGTCTAATAAACGTTGCTTAAAATAAGCCGGTACGTACTTAACACACAATATACTGAGACAATTAAATTTAACAAATTGCCAAAATCTGACGACAAAAGCAGCGAGTTCAGGTAATTAAGTCCTGTCTTACAAGGCGCATATCTTGTAGCGAGAGGCGTGACAGAGCTCTATATTTCAGCGCGTTTAACATTCGAGCAGTGCCATATTTACAATGTCTCCCGTGTCTACGTCCATGTGGGACTGTAGAGTCGCGGCTCGAACTATATTTGCTTGGCAAGCGACTCGACGCAATCAATACTTTGTAGCGAGGCGCGCGGGCGCGGGCGGGCGGCGCCGCTCGCCGCCACAGCTCCGCTCATTATTCAAATTACTCCGGCAGAGACTGCACGTGTGCCCGGTTGAGGCACAGCGTGCTGAAGGAATGCTCCGATATTGTCGCCTTGCGGTGCATACATTCGACACTTGGTTGCAACGCGCGTCAGAATGACACATGTGTCAACCCTATGCGGTTTAAGAGACCATTAAAATCGTAGGTGACGAGAAATAGACAACAGTAGTAGCAATAATGAACAATAATAGTAATTAATACAATTATTAATGGAATAAATAATCGTTAATAAGTCATTAATACTCAAGGCTTTCGTTCAAATGTTTAAGATTCATTTAGCATTGTATAAATCAGGAAACTAATTATGAAGTAATAATTAATACTGAAATTTCAATACAGAAATAGAATGTGGTTAAATACATGAATATTGAGTTTTATAAGAAATTTTTTATTTCATTCAACTAGCCGATGGCTTTAACAGAAGAAAATACTATTAAATTGCTATCAATATTCCGTTATCAGTATTGGAGGAAAATGACAATAAGAATGGATTTGAACAGCATTAAATTCAACAAACTAGATTTATATCACATAATTGAACAACGGGTGTATAGATAAATAGTTTAACAAATTTATTTCTGATGACATAGTTTAGTTCTCCCCCTTTGTTCAAGAATACCATCTTGATATTTTTAACGTGTCAAATATTTCTTATTATAAATTAAAATAAAGTGTTAAATTAATTAATAAGCATACGGATTAAAGTAAAATTTCATATTGTACTTATACTATAAGTAACAAATAAAATGTTATAAGTCATTTGCGTGGTATCTAATACTCAATCTGTACTCATTAAGTTCCAATAAATTTACCCGATTATAAGGCAAGGATAAAGTTTTTTAAAAATATAATTTTTCTTCTTTTATGATCGACGTTGAAAATATTTCTCATAATCCATTGAATCCAAGGGCAGTCAGGCGTGGCGTATTGATATTGCGCGAGCGAAATGATATAAAATTGTAAATTCACATTTTCTCGGTTTGCGAAGCTTTTATGTAACATGAAATTTTAAACAAACAAGTAAACTGTTTTAGGGTAAATTTCTTATTCCCGAAAATAAATGTATATAGGGGCCATTGTCGAAATAATGAGGGCCATAAGGCGCGCGGGCCGGCGGCGCAGGGTCGGACCCGCCCGCTTTACGTAACGTTTCTTTTCACGTAACTTCTCCTCTATTTTCCTCTCTTCGTATTTTCCTCGGTGGAAAACGGAAAGTAGTTTTATTCGAGTACTTCCGTTTGTTTTTCGTTGATTTCGCATGCACTAATATTGTTATAAAATGCTCTGCGCGAGTTTACAGTTTTTTTATTGACACTTTTGTTCATAAATTGTTGCGATTTATGTTTAATCGAAATATATTTATATATTTTTTAAAATTAGTACCGTTTAATCAAATGAACATACTCGAAGTAATTGCAAAGTTGTTTTTAAATTAGACAGATAATTTAATGTAGATAATTATAAATAATTATTAAACCATTTAGCTTCTATTTCTTTAAAGTTATTCGGAATGGATATCTATGCTAGATATTCGTATTTTAAAACAAATAGTTATCATATATCGTTACTTTCCAAAGTACGCTTTCGTTAGAAAGTACCTACACGTGTAATCTTCATATACAAACTATTCGGACCAATGAACTACTAAACCATGGAAACAGGGGCACGTAACGAAGGCCTGTTGCAAATTGAAGCCAAATTTAATTACCATAATGTTATAAACTACAGTAAAAAAGTTTACAAATGCTCCTTTCAATTACGTTGTGTTTAGCTAAACAGTCGTCTCTCTGACGGCATTATTATCTTATTTAAATTTCATGACGGAGCCCGTAGGAGCTTAACTATTTATGAGCGAACATTCCGGCAGTCCCTTGCCCGTGTATTAACTGCCGGACCTCTCTCCCAGTATATCGCATGCTACAGCATCGTTACGCCAGTACCGAGAGCTATGTTCGTGATAGAAATTACACAATTTCCGAAAAGCATTCTTTAAACGCTGGTCGGTGTCGTTTTTATAAATACTCCTATGTATTATGTAGGTCTTGTTGTAATAGGGTAGGTATTTTGCTTACAAGTTATACTCTGTATAAGTCTGATCTATCAATAGTTTACAATAACTAACACCATTAAATGTGGATTTAAAATGGTGCCATGTGGGTTTTCTTTAATAAATAGACAGCGTTAATATTTATTTATTTATTAGAAACCCCATGCCCAACTTACAGTATTACCCAAGGCGCTGGGCATGTGAAAGAATATAGAAAATAGTTATAAAACAATGACGTATAGCACAATACACTCAAAGAGTAATTCATACAATTGAAAAACAAATACAGAAATTTGGATAAATGTCATCTAGCAATCGGTTGTGAACCACCAAGCAACTCTATGACTCCATGTCTGAAGTGGTTAATGAAGCAGAAAAAATATCTAGACTTGGTGCATCACGCATTACTGCGTTGATGTTATTAAATTTGAAGATCGACCATCTTCTTATATTTCTGACGAAAATAATATCTAGTATATATAACTAATAATGATAGAAAAAGTAACTAGAGTTGATATTGTAAAATATTGCTGAAACATCTTCTTATATTGCTGACGAAAATAATATCTATAACTAATAATGATTGAAAATTAAATACAGTTGATATTGTAAAATATTGCTGAACGAAATCAATAAGTTATATAATTATCTAAAGACTAGCGTGACCCGTGCGAAGTCTTCGCATTATTTATTCCATTATGAAGCTCAGATGACAGATCAAACAAATATTTTACTAAAATTGACATATAGAGGCGCAAGTATCAAAAGCATTGAGCTAAAGCGCCACTTTATTTATACGTGAGTGGATTTGAAATTAAACAAAAATTTTACCGACCATCAATCATATTGACGTTGAGCCGTTAGATGGCAGCATTGCTGTTTTGTGTATATAATTTTAATAATTAATTAATTTGCAAAAACAATAGCAATAATAATTTTTTTAGTTATGGATGCCGGTAGAGCAAGGAATTATCTATAAAATGATATATAATTTATGTGGATTAGTTGTGAGGTTTTTTCTAAAAAGGGAGTGTAACATCTTAACCTTAGCGTATTAATATTAATATATATGATGATGATGATGATAAGAAGCGAATAAACTCATATTTGTACGTATAAATATTTTAATGAAACATTTAGGTAAATGAGATGGAAACAAATATCTACAAGCAGTTAGCGTGTACTTAAAGTATTTTAAAATATTTAAAAAATTTAGTTTTAGGATGATAATTTTAAATACTATATGAGAGTGAAATAAAGGAATGTTTATGAGGAACGATGAAACGTGGTACAAATTAATACGGTTAAAAATTAATTAATAATAATGATAAAGTAAAATAATTTAAACGATTTGACATCAAATTATTCCTTTTAAATACCCTGAATATATATTTAATAACTAATAGTTTACACACAGTTACAAGTTAAATCGATGAAGTGTAACTATCGCAATTTCGGCATTTTAAGCATTATCTTACTTAACTCCACTAACAGTTTTCCTTATCTTTTCTCATTGGTCTCCTCCTTCTTTAATCTTATTTACTCCGCATAGTTTGGTTCAGAAAGAGTAGCTTTCTTTTCTAAATAATCTATTATGGTTATACATTCAACAAGAAACGACCGAAACTTTCTCCTTGAACTTGTTGCTTTAAAATTCTTGAAGCCGGTCTATTCTAAGCTACGATTACTGTTTGGTGACTAGATAGTACTGATGGAACCAAGTTTTGTCGGTTGCTAAACATGCTTTCGAAATTTCAAATCATTTAGGAATTTCAGGAAAATTGCTTTATTTCTTTGTGCGAGCTTCGTATCTTAAAAAGTATAAAATATTTATCCATCTATGTGTAGTAACTATGAACTTTTGTCTTAAATTTGATAATGTTTATTATGTCATAAAGCTAGACAGTTCTGTAAAAATAAGGTTTATAATCCTCTGATAAGGATACATTTATAGCGCATGAAATGCTTTTCACAAAAACGTTTATGGATTGGACAGATAAAATAGTGACATTCATAATTTTTATATTTATATTACTCTTCCTATATATCTAATTAACTATAGTTTCAATAATTCCAATGCTATTCTAAATATTGTAAAGTATTTTATAAATGATTAATGTCTGACTGAATTACAATCTTTGAATAATTTAAGATCACTCCAGAGTTAACGATAACCACCACATCAATATAACAGTTAGGTTATTTCAGACCTTAAAATCGATTAAATATTAATAAATTTTACACCAAACATTCACCTGTCGCAATCCCAAGGCTTTTCTCTTCATATCGAAGAACGCTATATTTTCCTGAAAGAAATGAAAATATAGAGAAAAACAGTCCAGCATATAGGTGTTATGAATTAATTTAAAAATAAAGTTGTTATGAATACACTAATCGTTTATCTAAGTTCTACTGTTTCTCGTTTCTTTGATCAAAGCGTCTTCATAATGTCTGAAAACGATAACACATTCTAGCGATTTCATTAACTCCCATTTCATTGGTTGCTTTTGTTCAAAAGTTACTCCTAAAATTTCCTTATTCCGTATGAGTTTCCAACTCCGGTATTCTTTTGTATTTATGGCGCATCATCCACCAAACGAGCTCCTCTAATAAGGAAATATACCCTTTATTGCGCCACCTGAAATAAAAACTCAAAAAAAGGTATTTGCCCTTGGGTCACCTCTCGTATGAAAAATTGAGATTCATATCCTTGAAGCTAAGTATACATGCCCTCTCCAATAAAAAAAAAACAAAATAAAAATGAAACAATTATAAAGCTCATTAATTTATACATTATATGCTTTAGTGTGAACGACTAAATAAAACAAAGCAAACTAATGAGACCTGTTGGAAAAATAATTTCTCACACAGTTGAAGAGTTTTTTTAATCTCGTACGTGGTACGCGTCGTCAAGTTGCGTGATTACACTAAATCGGTCATTGATCTCTCATATCTTCATTCAATACTTTACTAATTGCTTTTAGAAAATAGTCTAGATAAGTGAGGATCGAGTTTTCAAAATTACTTGCCGTAGATTTTTTGTTACGTATATTAATGGCAGAGTTATAAGTATTCACATTATGTCCACTGATTATTTCTGGGAAATTATACTATGTATTAGAAACTGAACTTTGTTTCTTGATAACAAAGTGAAATAAATGTACTGAAACATAATTTATAATACGTAATACTAAGAATATAATTGTAATGAGTTTATTCGGAAGATACTAAAATTGGATAATTATTCCTGGGATATATTTTTTCGATTTAGGTAATGGACATATTTTTATAATTTAAGCGATAGTTTTTCATCTAAGGTTATTAGAAAAATAACAATACTCTGAAGGGTTGTAAATCTTTAAAAAAAATTTAAACATGTAAGCGAATATGTAGGTAAAAATAGTTTAGAGCGCGTTTGGAATTACAAATATATTTCAATGACAGAAAAGGAAGAGAGAAAAGCTTGTCTGAAACCTGTGATGTGATATATTAGTATATTCAAATATGGCTGACGATGACGTAAGAGCACTGATTGTCAAATATAGAACAAAAGTAGAAAACAACTAAATACGTATTCTTATATAATAGTCATCTTCTTTATAACATAATTTATTCAAGTTTTTGGCTTCTCTAGCGAAGCAATGAAATTTTATAATTTTCTTATATCCATTGATTCGACTGCCCATCACAGACTCATAATTTCAATAGTTTAAGGCCTGTCTGTATAAAATTATATAAGTAAGTAATTACTATAAGAAATCAAGTTGGTATGTAACAATTTATTTAAAAAAAAAGTGTCTCGAACAATCTTAAAAAAAAATTTAGTTGTTCTATTTTCTATTTGTAATTTTTAAGCCCCGTTTTGATGTTTTGATGTTTTGATAAGTGATGTGATGTATTATATTTCTCTCCCTTCATTTTTCGACCAAGAATTTAAAAAATGAGAAAAATTCTAGATTCGAGCATCAGATGAAATAATTTTTTTTTAATTTGCATGAATAAACTAAAGAGATGTCAGAGAATAATATTTCATGAGTGTGCCTACACGAATTTAATTTTTTTATCATACTATCATCATACGTCATCATACTATCATCTATAGCGTTGTTTATATTCTTAATAATTAGAAATAATATTTATATATTATGAACATATTTTCTAATAATTCGTGTGTACTTTTCTAAACTTATTTTATTTCTCACTAGTTGTATACTATTTACTTGTTTTATTAATTTATAATTGATTATATAATTGATTAATTAATTAACTTATCAGCAAACTCTTTTTTAATCTAAATAAGGTTGTCTACTGTGACAATGCTGTAAAAATTGACTCTGATATATATCATAATCCTAAATTCTACGTCTTAGTTTTACTCTCTTAACGTTTTATGTGTTTGTTATCAGCTACTCTCATCGCTAACTTCGTGCATACGTCTCGTTCAATCTTATATGCTTACACGCATTTTCCCCGAAAACAAAAATAAAAGATATTTCAAAATTATGGTAGTTTCAATATTTTAAAACATGGAGAAACTGGCGATGGCAGCGACAGCTAATCTTGAGGATGCTCGTCCACCATATCCCTGGCGGTCTAATTTCAACATTTCATACCTTCACTAACTAATGTAATTAAACAAAATTACGTAGCTATGAAGCTGCATAGCTACGAAGAACTTGGCTAGATATTGCTCTGTTTTACAGCTCCAATAAAGTTCTTTAGTCAGCGTCTAAAAGTCAGTGAACTTAATTCAATTCAGCTTTGATGTCGAGAGAGACGCTTTTAATACGGAGCCCGGGGCGTGAACGCCGCAGGACGCGCCTCATTTGTCTCCGCGCTGTAGAAACGGCTTGATTGTCTTCCATTTTGCTTCTTCGCTGGAGAAAATCTGTTGATACACTTATGTGTACATGTAGATATTTTAAAATATAAGCATATTATGTAAGCTGCTAATTAAAAAATCAGAAGGTTTTATGTGAAATATTTTCTAAATCTATTGTGTATTTTGTCCACAGAAATTCAATACAGATTTTAGTAGAACCTTGCACAGTTATGTTTTATGGTTTGTTGGTGGAATTTCGCTGATAAATATATATTGTATATACATATATATATATATATATATATATATGTATGTATATATGTATATATACGATAAAACTCTAAAATAAGGTCTTGTCCAAAATTGTCGGATAATCGTAAATGATTGGATTTACGGATGATAAATTTTAAAGACACCAAACAGAAAAATGCTACTTGAAAAAGTAAATTTGTTTGTCTATTGGTGTATTGAATTTTTTATAACTTGAGAATTATTTATATCATTCGTTATCGATATTAATAACACTTCCGATTAACTTGAACTTTAGTATGCTCTTACATAATACACTTTTGTAAAATTTGATTATAATGAATTTATGATAAACTCAATATAGATTTAATTTTTAATTTAATGAACATTGTCTGGTATGTTAATTCCTTTAATTTATGTAAAAGATTTTTAATATTTTATAAAATTATAATTAAATATGATTGAATTCCCGGAATGCTAAATTTACAAAAATATACGTATGTTAAAAATGGCGTCTGTCAAATCCTTAAGCAGCCAGCGAGGATTTTCCAAAGTAAAATAAGGTACCAACCTATTTATTGGTAACCTCTGGCGCAGTAGTTCAGGACTTATTGAATTATCTAGTATCCGTTTATATAATGATCCAACGACATTTCTTTTTATATGTCAAACACCTAAATGTTAAGGCTTTTCCGTAGTAAATAGCAGCACTCTGTAGTATGGTTCATATTATTTTTATATTTCACACTTATAAACATAACATTTACAATGTTATTAGTTATATAAAATACTAAATAAATAAGAAAATTATCAAGCAGGACTTGTCAGGCTATTTAGTCAGAATAAAGATAATCTCTTTTGTATAACACTGAAATATTGTAACACGAAGTGATGGGTACTGACTTAAATTAATTACTTGTTTTAACCCATCCAGGCTACATTTAATATTATAAATGTGTTAATATAATACCAATGATTATTATAATAAATTAACATTATTCCAATAATTTCATTAAAATTATTATTTTATTTTGTTTCAGGTTTTGTGTAACGCAGTTCTTCAACATAAATGAAACGAAGAAATTAATGGAAATTTAAGAAAACGAATTTAAATTCCCTAGTACAAAAAAGTATGGTGGGACTTACTAAAAATCAATATGTGATAAAACAACAATGCCTAATTTGTAATCCGCTATATAAATCTGGTTTTATGTAAAATTCCATCATCACAAAGACTATCTGAATAAATTTAACTGTAATATTTAAAGTTCGCCGGTAAAACTAATTATTTTATAAAACTGGAAAGAGGTTAAGCAAGCATAATAGTTGCGTCAATAAAATGACCGAAGTCATTTTCATAAGTGTGTCGTAAATTTTTTTTGCGTCTCCCAGGCGTTTGGGTCGCCGCAGGTTGTCTCGATTCCTCGATCGGATTTCGGGTGGGGACATTCGCAAAGCGTCAAAGTTTTTTACGCCAAGTAAAGTAAAAATTCAAGCTCTTTTTAACATTATGTATACTATAAAAGTAATTAAATATAGAAATATAAAAAATGTTTTCTTATTGTAAGATTAAAAATTATAATATTTCTGAAAATTCATGCGATTACTAAAAAATCATGCTATTTATATTTTATTAATGTTTAACTATGTCTGATGTAAACCCTATTATTAGAGAACACTTGATCGTGTTCACTCTAAATATACAAACATTATTAATAATATTTGGTTTATCTAACTCCAAGTAACTAAAAAAAGGATGAGTTTAATACAGTTTGACAATCTTATTGCTTCTATTTACTGGCCAAATGTCCTTTAAATATTCCGGAACCGAGCATTTCTGACGAAATTAATTACGTAACCATATAGTGACCTACGCTTACATCCCGTTTCCGTTTGCCGCTACCGTCCGTTACAGAGTCGCGCCCTTCTAAATAAATGTTGAAGGCGTATTTCTCTGCTGAGTCAATTATTTAGATTGGCGTTTGTCTGGCCGAGGCTCCCGTCTCGATACGGTCACTGAATACGCAAGCCGATTACATGCAAATCTAAGGACCGGCCGCGTTACCGCCCTCCGCTCTTTGTATTCGCCGCTGCCGAAGCCACAAATTGCAAATGATGATTCACTCGCGGCACTTTCCGCGAATGAAGAAAATTCGGTGCGATGCTTAGGGAAAATCGGCCGGCGAAGTTAGACACACTTTGTAACTTGTACTTAGACGTTTTGCTATTTTAATTTGATTGCGCAATGTTTTGATAGTATTTCTTTATAAGGATCTTTAAGGTAATGATTAAAACTTTATTTGAAAATTTAATGTAAATCTATACATTTTCGTAATAATACGGTATTTAAAAAAAAATCACGTTGAACAATCTTTATTGTTTAAGTAAATCACTTAAACAATAAAGATTGTTCAACGTTCAATGGATTCGATTGACCATTTTCAAATTAAAGCAATAAACTTACTAATTGAAAAAGTCCAATGTTGTGCAGAATACATGTTAAGGTCTACAAGTTAAATTATATTATATCATACTAGACGTAGACGGGAACTTCTCTAGACAATGTTTATATCAGTACAATTATTTACTTGCCTTGCTGCTTAAAATATGTTTTTATAGTATAGGTAACTGGCGATCACAGAACACCCACGTAGGATAGGAATGGACGAAACTTGATAAAATCATACATAATGTACTTAACATTTTAAACGAAAATTAAAATATACAATGTTGGCTCGTCGTACGAGTTGTTATTAAGTCGAATGCCTTAATTGGATATCAGTATGGGTCTCGATCGAGTTGATACGGTACATTTAATTAGTTTGTTAAATGAAAAATAATGGATTAAAATAATATGAAGGTAAACGTGGGCTTCAAATATGATCATAAATTAAATGTTCATGTGACACAAATTTCCCGGATAAACTTCAACTCTGGCCAGATCGGTCACTGCATTATTTTAATTATTAGCGATCAGGGAGAATATTAATCGATTTATGTTATGATTTAAATCTATATAAAACTTTAAAAGGAATTCGTATACGGGCATTGTCATAATTCTTATCTCTTAGTATACTATATAAAAAACAATGCTTCTAAGTTCATGGTTTATCTAAACGTCAATCAGCATTATGTACTAAATTGAAATCGTAACATCGAAAAAATATTAAAAAAAGATCATTAACAAATAAGTGTTTTAAAAATAAAAGTTCAAATCTCATCGAAAAGGTGATTGCCAACAACAGATATGAGGTGTATTTAATAAAACGGCACTCTACGGTTTGTGTGAATACTTATTTAGGTGTCGTTTCTGCGTTTGTGAATTTTCGAAACCGCTGGTTACGATGTTGCATTCGGTGCTAGACTCGCATCGCAGTGTGGCGTGTGCCGTTCATTATTTTAAATATTCAAAGACTAAAGTTGAGAACGGCATCCGGACGACCATTGCGAGGGACCGGACTGATGGCGGGCGACCCTCGATCTCAGGTGAGCCTTTCTTCTCTTCTTATTTATCTGTCGTTGTGGTGGCGACGTGGAACTATTTATTGAGCAGCCTTCCCGAATTTTAAGGGCTATGGCTGATGTACGGGTACATCTATATGCGAAGTACTTGTAGTCGAATTTCAAATTTGTGTATGTAAGTTGATGTAGTTGCGCATGTACCAGTGCAGCTCTGCATTGCCTCCCGGGGGCCGCATCTGTATACTAAAAATAAAAGGCTTTTATGGTGATGCATTTTTAAGCGTATTTAAAAATTCGAGAAAATAGGAAATTTAATAAGTTCTGTGTGACGTCATATTTATATTTGAATAATCGTTGATAGGGAATGGAAATTAATTTTTGAAATTTTTCGATAAGAATTATTGTTGCTCTGTTACGTACGATATGTTTTTAGTAATATTTAAAAAGCCATACCTAGTTTTGAATACTATTGGCGAAGTCTCCTATTTAAATATTTATATATATATGCCTATCAGGTGCCTACTTATGTAATAAAAAACAGTTTATTTCCTTGATCCCATCAACGTTACTTTAAAACTGCCCCATGAAACCGCTTCAGAACTGGTGCTTTAAAATGCGGGAATTTTCCTCCGTTTTCGACAAACTGACCCATTGTCGGTAACGACACGTGTCCTTGAAACAATAATGTTTATACTAAAAACTTGGCCAACTACACTTTTTATGTCGAATCGTGGTCAGCAGCCGGGCAGGCCGGTCCACTAAATAAGCCATAAAAAGATGTTGAGCGAACCTACCCTTAAAATTTATTCAGAGCCGTTTGTTCTCCGCCGACGTGAATTATGTATTTATTTCCTCGTATAATACATTATGCACGTAGAACGAGTGATATGAATTTTCACAAAAGTTTCAATTGAAGCGCCGTCGTAAAATCTGCCGGCGCTCGCGTAGCTTCGGGGGCCGTAAATTCGGATAATTACGCCACCGATTCCACGTTTGGTGGCGCGACTTTATGTTGCCAGAAATATACGCGGGGCTCCCGTCCCGATCCGCCTACGTCACTCAATTATTAGTTCACTTCCGCGCGAAGTTACGGCCGACGAAGTTCCATATCCACCTTCGAATATATTTTACCGGCGTTTGAGCGTTCCTACTACAATTATACTTGCGGTTCGAACGCTTTTTATGCGAGTATTACGTTCGAACACGATTCGATGTGTTTATATGAGTGTCGACGTTGTTGTTTTATAAGTCGACGGGTTTGTTTTCTCGTGTTCTTAATTTGTGTAATCACATAAACTTTGTTACGTTTTAAGTTTTCGTGCGATTTGCGCATTAACGACTATTGCGGGGCTTATACGAGCAAAGAAATTAATATTCCGGCAAAACTTGATGTCTTTTCGTTACAATTGTTCATTAAATTTAATATTTCAAAAATTAAGTTTTTAATAAAAGTTTGACATTACCAAATCTAAATTAATTTGTTTTTCCAAAGGTTTTTTATGTAAATTTCTTCGATAACGAATGAAAAGTAATAATAACAGAGTAATTTTGGGCCAGTTTAGCGTTTATTTTTAGTCTGCAAATGGTAAAAGAATGTTTTATTAATGGATTTAATAATTAAAAAGATACAGATTTAAATTTTTGTTTGCAAAAATAAAAATTACCTCCAAAATCAAGTGAGCTATATTAAAGGACGTATTAAAAGGTAATGGAAATCGGTGCTTTTAATAAACTCAATAAATATTTTCAAAAAAATAATAACTTTCTAATGGCCACGCTATGTATTTAAGTTGGCCCTTTTCCCAAGATCTGACAATTCTCGGTTTGTTTAAAAATTAAAAAAATATTTGCTCTCAATTTTTGAATTAGTTTCCTATACTTTCGAATTTCGCTTCAACGATAAAAGCCCTTCGTAAATAAATTAATTAACTTGTTTACTACATGGAAGCGAATGTTAGTAAAATATACATTAGTAAAATAATTGACTTTTAATAATCACCTGAATATATATTTTTTTAAATATCTTAATGTGTCTATATATAAACGCTTTCTTCACGCCTTCGTCTAAACACCTATTGGCTATGATATGTGATGAAAATAAATAAGAAAATGAACACCCCCCCCCCTACTCCACCCTAATTGAATAGCAGCAGAGTTGATTAAAGTGCATAAGTCAATATAAAAGCGAGGAGGAGGAGATGAACAAAACTTTTACGTCTCCGACAACGAAAAGCTTCGACAGAAGTACGTGAGCAAAATTCGCAAAGCTCGCCTCAGCTTGCCGCGGCACCGCCCACCGCCCAGAGCCGCGGGTCTTCAGTTCAAATCGTTCTCTCGAGTTATCTCACTTTTATAACTCAGTTCACTTTGTGAGCCAGACGATGCGGCTAGCAATAAGTGAAGGAATATTTTATATCCTTTACTTAAATAACACTTTTAAAAACATAGCAGCTTGTTTGTTTACTTGAAAGTACGTATTTTGGTATGGAAATATATCATCAAAAATATGATAAGATTAAGTATGAAAGATTGACTTCTTCTTCTATAGATTCGTTAGATCGTGAGTTATAAGTAAGTCTATCATGAAACATATGTGAAAGTATTTTTTTCTATTACATAATTGGGTAATTATTAAAATAATTATGTAATTTACAAAGTTAAAGATATACTATGGAATTGTTGACAAAAATATAAACTTCCTCTCTCCGCCATCCAAAACAGTGACAAAATATAATTGAATTTAAAAATTAAAACGGATACTCTTTATTGAAGTCCCTATTTTGTTAGTTCTGATATTTTCTTTCTCGAAACTTTCAAAATACCTGATCATTTTATTGGTATTATATGAGTACTTGGCTCAAGTAATTATATAATTAATGCCATAGTTCCATTAATACATGATAATATGGGCAGATTATAATGTCAATGACAACATCGTCAAATAACGGTTAAACTTTATAATTGTATCTAATCCAGAATATGTTTACAGATTTCATTGCTATAGCAGGAATTTTTTTACGTAATCATCGACAAGTGGCTTTAAATCTTTCCCACATTGTTTATGGATTATTTTAATCACTTAATCATAATTTCACAGCAAATTATATGCGTCACGTAGATAATTTCAATATAATGTTTTGAATCAAACATTTATTATAAAATTCATTGTTTTAATTATAGTTATATTTTATGTTAAATGATCTGGACGCACTAAAATACTTTAAAGATATAGCTTTTGAACCAGTCGTTGTTTAGTCACATTTGCATATAAAGCTTATTTTTAATTAAGTATTTAATTTATGCGATGAAGACGTTGGTTAATTTGGCTCTTGAGTTATTTTATGTCGATATCGTCAATAAACTACAATAAATAAACATTTTTGTCACCAAAATATAATATAAAAAAGTGTAGTTACGAAATGACATATTTATTTATATTTTAGTCTTTGATAGTAAGTACGTTAAACACGATTAATTACTCATTTATTATGAGGGAATTACAATAATTATTAAATATTCAATAATTAAGTAGCTGTGCCACACGTTTTCACTTGCGTGAAATTCGGGATAAGAAAACTATTTTTCTCACATATGATGCTATTTTTATAAAATATTATCATACCAAATTTCATAAAAATCCGTGCAGTAGATTTTGCGTGATTAACACACAAAATAACATACAGACAGACAGACAAAAATTCTGAAAAAAGGTATTCCGGCTTCTATTAAAAAATAAATATTGCATGCATACGGTTGGTTTTTCTATTAATTTAAAATTTAAGTAAATGATTATAATCCTTGTAGATGTACATAGATAAATACATGGTTTTTACATGTCTGCCTGTATATTGCACGGTCGTGACACAATTTCCTTAAATCGACTGCACGAAAAAAGTGAAGGTGTTAAAGGTAGAGAAAATGCGTAAATATCAACGTATGGAGCTATATACTCAAAGTAATCTATGTACGAATGTAGGCTTCGCATGTATATACATATACACATAGGCAAGCACGTCTGTCTTCAGTTGGCAGCTAGCGGAGCGGGTTAACATAACATGCGCTAGAGTCTCTGGGGAACATTTGCGAGGTTCGTGCGTAATGTGTTTATCTGACACAAGAGGAATGCCTCTGTTTTTATTCAGATTTCTGGCAAGGGTTGAGCCGCTAAATGCGTGTTGCTCTCTTTAAATTTTGAATTTATTTTTGAACGAAATCGAAAGGTTGTTGGCTTCTGAAATAACATAAATATTTGCACAGGTTAAAGTCAGAACTGAATGTCTTTAGACTATATATAACTAAGTACAAATGTACGTTTAAGTAGATATTTAGAGAATTAGCGTAGTTTGTAGTTAACTAAATTTTGCTGATTGAAAAGGAGGATATTATCCCTAACTCAATGAGGTTATAGCAACACCTTTTTAATAATATTTATAATCTCTCGGGATACGTAAACAATAAATTTCATATACATATTACGCCATCAATTGTCATCTGTTCTAGTTATGTTGAGTTGACTTATGAATGAATTACATTCTATTCTCGTTTTGTTGATTTGAGTTATGAATGAGTTCCATCCTATTTCGGTTTAGGACATTTTTCGAGTTAAAAATAGATCTATTTTAAACATTGAACTAATTCATCAACTTTTTATATACAGAGTTTAGACATAACTGAATAACAAAATAATGACGGTTTCTCGATACAAATAAACAATCGATTTTATATATATATATATATATATATATATATATATATATGTTGCACCATCAATTGACATGTCTAAATTGTTATTATCGGATAAAAACACCGAGTTTTACCCTGTCTCTTTATATTGAGTTGAATTATGAATGAGTTCCATCCTATTTTTTTTACCATTTCTTCTTTACATTAAATTTAATCATGAAATGTATATGTACTAAGTTCTACGAAAGTTTGGTCAGCTATTTCGGCATGAATAAATAATAAAATATACAAATACGCTTTTCGTGGCAATATTACTTCAGGCTCACACAATCCAGTATTATATAAATATTTACATATACATTTTGGCATATATGTAATTCATATATTTGCATTTGCAATAATACGAATTATATATACGCCGAAATTTCTAGCTACCTGATTTAACAGTTATTACGTAAGAAACAAACATACTTTCTCATTTATAATATTATTTAAGATTTGGATTCAAAGCTATTTTTAATGTTGGTTAGTTTTTGAATGTTTTAAATATCTGTCAATTAAATTAATAACATAATTAAATTTTAATTTTGTCGCTCCAATTATACGATGTAGTACATTTAAGTAAGTAAAATGCAAGTTTTTCTTTTCCTGCGACTTATATATTACGAAATTTATTTAATCAATTTTGTTTCTATATGCGAAAAAACGAAAGTTAATGGGCTTATTTAAAATTATTAGAATATATATAATTACGTTTAATTTACAAACGTTCTGTGTATGTGATAAAAATACCATTAAAACTACATACTGGTTATTCTTAAAACAATATTGAAGTAAATATGCAATGAAGTACATAAGACTGTCGTTATTTAGTATTCACTGTCCTTTGTGTACTACGTACGTACACTTGACGACCCTATGTTTAAAGGAATTAAAGAAGAAATATTTGTAATCAACGCTATTACAGCTACCGAATCACACGGCTACCGACTCACGTTTCAACCCACAAATCGACGCCTGACTGCTTAAGGATGTTTCAGAATTCAACCAATTTAAAACTCGCCATAAACTCCAAACCTCATTTTAATATTCCCATTCGGAATTTGATTAAGTCACCGAACCGAATTGACATCTCAATCGATCTACGCGTGAAGCTAGCTTAAGCCGTACGATAATTTCCATCTTGAATAAATTATTTGATTCGCTTCATTTGAATAAAAATACAAACGATGAGTTCATTTGTATGCCGGGACGCGGCGAATAAGTATTCGGGGACCAAACCTCGTAGTTTAGGTAGGCAGAGTCCGTAACGTAATAGGTAGAGAATGATCATTTTACGTAACGATAATCGTGATTCACGGAGCGTAAGAATACGTTCCGTGTAGACGGGTACGGGGCGCGCTAGCCGGCTATGTCGGTAGATATACTTAGCTGGCTGCTTGAAATGGGTGGGAGCTTAACTCGTAGCCGTCCCATTATGAAAAAGTGCGCCGCTCGGGTAAGCTCGCCCGGCGATGGCACACAAAGCAGATTTCATCATAAGTTCACGAGTAAAGTGTCGCCGACGGCAGATGAACTTTGTTAATCTTTTTATCCGAGTCTGAGAGATAAATTTGCATAACAAATCCAGCAACGCGGAAGATAATATAATAAAGTTTGTATGTAAATAGCGCCTCTGGCTTTAAATAACCTATTTATGTATACGACCCATCTCACGTTAGCTGCGTAGGTGCTTACAGAGTAAATAATAACTAGGTACCTCATGTTTATATTGATTAGATGATGAAAATGTATATCTACTGATTTTATTAGAAAGTGTGTTGTCCTAATATTTTAGATGGTAATTTAAAAAATTATCGATTTTCTCCCATAGACCCTCAAAATAGGAAATAAAAACTTTAGTGGTGTGGTTTAAACTATGTCATCATGCTATGATTTTTGTGGAAAATCGATAAGTTATTAACAAGTTAATGCTACGGGGTTGTTAAGAAGAATAAAAGTGAAAATATATATTTTCTGTCGCTTTTTATTAAATACCTACGAGCGTATATTAAGTTCTTTATTCAATGTTCTAATATAAATTAGATATGTTTATATTCTGATATAATTTGTTCCTTCCTCCTTATATAAAAGTTAATAAGTGGGTTTAATCAAAACTGACGTAGTTTCTTCTAAGTTTTCCTTTTATGTTTAATGTAATTTATTTACTTACTAATGTTTATGTGTAATGTAATATATTTACTTCTATTCAACATAACCTTATATATCTATTGTGTAGCAATGATTTATGTGCGCGAATCGTTTATTAATATGTATTTTATGATAAAATGTCTGCTATTATCATTTCTAGCAAGGACCGTGTCTGCTAATTAACAGTCATTATTCATGCTTTTACAGTGTAGGTATACGGGTGACATATTACCTTTATAGTGAAATATATTTATGTATTCGCAAAGAATGTCAATTCACAGGCAAATAGGTGAGGTGACCAAATTCAAAAGACGAGCGAAATGTTTCCTGGATTTGGTCTATCGGATTTCTGAAATATCGTGTCATTTAGGAAATCTGAACTAACTGTTCCGAAAAGAAAAATTATAGAAATGATTTATAATTCTCAGTTTCCAATTTTATATCTTCAAATTTGGAATTTTTTATATCCAGAACTACTCTAAAAAATTAATTTAGAGGTATAATCTATTTAAAACCGTTATTTACTAGCGTTGTTTTACCAGCCTTGTAGTCATTATTCAGGGCACTCATTTCCATGTTAGCTTAAGCACATTAATCGTAATGTTCGCTTTGTTGTAAATTTCTCCTCGAATTTGAGTTTTATTATAGTTAATCATCTGATTAATTATGAGAGGAGAAAAGTATATATATATATATATATATATATATATATATATATATATATATATATATATATATATATAATACGTATTATACTTTCCGTGTTTTTTTAAACAAGCGGTTACAACAACTGTTGCTAAACAGTTCTTGTAACCGCTTGTTAAAAAAATGTATTTTCAACATCAAAATATTCTATAATGAAATGATAATCATTGGCATAAAAAAACCACAAACAATAATTATTTATTTACGTATTTATTTCTATTTTACTCCCAGACTGTTTTCCCGATGAACTAAATGGAAGTTTATATAATTTTAAAACGTGTTATAAAGTTAAGCATAATAAGCCCTCAAACCGTGTTGTCATGGCATCATCAATTTTTTTAAAACAATTATTTTCTCGTGGAATGAATCCATTTTTCATCTAATTTTTACTTAATTTTTGTCAATTTTAATTTATATACTTTTGTTCTTTATATTAATGTTTAGATCTTTTGTTATTTATAATTTTTAATTTTGAAAATGATGCATACGCCGAGTGAGCAATCTCTTGCAAATTAACAAAGTGCCAGTAATAAAATAAACATTACTTTGGTAGTCTAAAGTATATTCCATACCTAGAAATAACAGTGAAAAAGAAGTTTGGTATATTTTAATATGCTACGAGTATATTTTCAACAATTCTTAAGATAGCTAACTTTTTATAGTTAATGAAAAATTGTCTGTGCATTTGATTATTGTTTTATTTTGTTGTTTACAAACTTTTTTCATATACGAAATGAGCTTCAAAGTCATTGTTCTACATTTTACTTTCTTTATGTCGTGCCATAATAGTTTATACCGAAGATATTAGTCAGGAGATGCCGCGGTACAGTGAAGGGCGAAGTTGAGGTACAGTGAAGGGCGACCCGAAGGAGCAAACAGGTGGACAAAATTATGAAAACGTTTACCCCGTGTTTATTTATTAAAGATAGTACAGAGAAATAACATAATTTTTTTTTTACATGTTACAGTTTAAATCAAAATATGTACACACCTTAATATGGATTATATACAATACCAAATTAACATGCGCATATAATCAAATGCAAACACGTGTATGTGTGTGTACACATACACGTATATAAGATGAGTAATTAAGCCGGTTAATGAGTACTCACTATGTACAATAATTCTGATGACATTACAAATAATTTCATACCGATTGAAAAAAAAAATTTCAGCGCAAATAAAAACTTTTCAGCCTGGCTGCATTCGGATTTAGTGATCAGTTTGAAAATCAATGTCTGTCGTGAATAAATGAGCAGAGAAGGGGAGGGGGTTAGGATGTATGAAAAGTAAGTTTATTTAGATGCACTTTGTCGATTCGTGAAAACTAAATTTACAAATCCCAATCCGGCGATAACAACTCGCATGTAAGCGGGCAGCCAGTTGTTCCAAGCCTGCAATTAGACATTAACAATGTTGCGTTTATAGCAGCGCTTGGGCGGCCTAGCCATGTCTGCGGTCGTGTTTCAACTTAGCACTAAACCACTCGTGTAATTACTCACTCTTTACATGTTTTCCCGGAGGTTTAAATTTAGATCATTTGTAAATGAGTAATGATCCGCTCACATAATTGATGCTTACGATCTTTTTGATTTTAGCAAATAAAATAAATTGGTTTGCATACATCTTGTTTTTCGTTTGGAAAATAATATACATAATTTTTCTATTGATTCGTAATACTTTTTCCTAAAATTATTTATCGGTTGTTTTTATTTTTTACTCTCCATCTTTTTCTTAGCTGTAAAATGAACATAAAATTGCAGCCATATATGTATATGAATACACTACCAAAGCATGGACATTATAATAAAGAACACAAAGACGGCTTAAAGATACTGTTAATTCAGCGTTAAAAATTATTACGATTATACGTAGATGAAGTTTGTTCAAATAGTTAGATATCGTTTCAACATAGCCGACTTCTGAGAACGAAGTGATCGTTGAGAATAAAGCGAGATTGACGATATAATGGTATTGGTTGATATAAACAAATGAAAAAAAAAATGTTTTGTTCGGCGAAACTGTTTCAATTTTATTTATAAAGCATCAATGAACAAAAGACAAGTGACGGTTTTATTGCTTCCAGACTCGGCTGTAAAAGTCAGCTAATAAATTTAAATATCACATGTCTAGTATTATGTTTGAGGATGCCATATAATGTTATAAATAATCTACTAAATATGAGTGTTGAATATTGTTCAGTAGTTAATATTCTACAAAATGAGTAATATTGTTATTATACGAACGATATACGACTTTTGATTAGATATTATATCGTTTTAATAGTAATGATTGTTCTGTTCGAAAAAGCTTCATATTTGGAATAAAAGTATTTTAGAAAAGTTATAAGTACATATAAATAAGAATTACCTTGTCTAGATGTTTTTATAATTTGAAGAAAAATTGTAACAAAATGAAATAGGCATTTTCTACGCAAAAGCCATCCTTATATAACCTTACATAATCGTTAGGTAGATGACTGGCGGAGTAGCGAGTAGGCAGGAATGCGGAGTAACGCACGTCCAACGTTGTGAAACCCAAGAAACTGCCGTTTCGGTTGGGTTTCCTCGTTTTCCTCTTCCCCTTTTAGCTTTAATATCGCGGCCAGTCGTTTCGTTCCCCTTCTATGTTCAACTTTCTAAGGATGTAGGCCACGTTTTGCCGGTCATTGGACCAATCGATTTTTCCGTCCCCACATTCGTGCCTCGTTGGCGAAATTCCGAAAAGTTCCGCTTTGAATATATTTCCGCTTGTAGATAGTGCGCCGTCGGAAGGATAATTTAGTGACCTAAAGTTTTTTTCAATTTTCTCCTTATATTTTCAACAGTCATTTTTTCTGTGAAATTTAATAAACAATTAGTTTATTTTTATGTAACAGGACATTGTATTTTTGTGTATTAACGTCGATTTTATATAAAATACTAGCTTTTGTCCATGGCTTCTCTCGCGTATAATTTTTCATTTTGTAGTTGCGTTTTCATCTCAAAGGCATTGTTGATAGAAACAAAAATAGCGGTACAATTTTAGAAATGTGTTAATAGAGTTCAATGGGGGCAGTGGAGTGGGAAAAGGAAAAGGTAGAGCTCTTCTTCCTGGTACAGACGTTACTCCGTGGAAATATGTAATTTACTGAAAAAGTTTTTGTTTAATTTCCGTTCTTTACTTTTTAAAAATACTAAGCCCGGTAAAAACATTGTGCTTTATAATAGCGTAACTTAAGTTAATATTTCTTTAAATATGAACCCCCCCCCCCACAAGGTGACAATTTAATTCAAATCGGTTTAGTAGTTTTAAGTGATACTTAGCCGACAAATGGATAAACAAAAAACTCAAAAAGATACGAAACGTTCCTTAGAAGATATTTAAAAGGCATTATATGTAGCCTTAATTTTAATTTGGACCACAGAAATTAATCCGGTAAAAATTTCCTTCAATTCTATATAGAAGTTTTATGCGATACTCGAAAAAACGGACAAACAGACAAAAAATACGTTTTGGTTAAAGAGAAGCCTGAAAAGAATATTCCAATATTTTTTTTCGAAAATATCTTCAATGTATGGATACCATACTATATTTTTATAATAGAATAGATGGATCAGTTTCAGTGCTTCTTCAAAATTTTGCCTTCCTGTTTTTTTCTCTGGTTCAAAAAAGTGTTCATCATTTTAAGATCATGATGTAGATTCTTTAGCGCTTATATACAATTATAACATTTACATTTCCGCGCTTTCCATTACCCCATCTACTCTATGAATTTAATCTCTAAAGTAAGTATGCAATTTTGAAAATGTCAAAAGCCATCAATTCTCTAAATTATTTCTAACTCTTGGTTGAAAAATTACAGGACAGAGCACATCTAATATTTACCAAGAGAGACCTAAAACAAAAAATGGTTAATACCATTTTAAAACACCTCTTCAATGATATTTCATTCAGTGGAATACGAAAAAAAAACGTACTTTACAAAACATTAATTTTTTCCTGTATGAAGAATACACTTGCAAAACTTTATCTAAATATTTTCTAATTGTAAAACCTGCGAGGCTGTGACGGAAGATAGATGGACATAAAGAAATTACAAGGGTCTTTTGTTTCACCACAAAACCCTGGAAAAGAAGTAATTTTTTTAATGCCAATATTTCCAACAAAATATTTATTTGTTTGTATAACTACGAATCATTTTTACCTTTTTATGATATTTTGATAATATTTTTTAATATTAATCTTTTATTTTTAGATTCTAAAAGAAATAACTTATATGGGTTGTTTTTTATTTCGTAGACAAATATCACTCTAATATATTACCTATATATAATATAGTACCTACTCCCTTATTATGGATTATTCTTGTTCAATCAAGGCGCTATTAAAGTGGATATTATTATATCAATAATATGAAATCAAAACTTTAGTGATGACAAATCAAAAGGTCATGCTTTTTAACTTTATCTAATTTACGACAAATTTTAATTTTGAAAAACAAAACTTAAAGTCGCTATTTTACCCCGTCAATTTATGTAAATATTCTTAAAAGCCATCGAAATGGTTTTCATTTTTCCTTCTATCAATTTGAACTATTAACCGAAGAATTTACAACTAGTATGAAATATTAATATTTGAGTCAAGACCCTAGAGTTTATTATTGAATTTATTTTGAGTGCATCTTTGCAATCGGAAATAAATAAAAAAAACATACAAACGACGATTATTTGCGAAAATGCTGATAAAAGATAACAAGATTATAAAAATATAATTCAATAACATCCAGGTAAAAACTTAATAATCATTAAAATCTTCAACATTTTTAAAACCATCGAAATATCCATGTTGACTCAAAATAAAAAAAAATATCAAAATAAACTACACGTAAATAAGTTTACATATAAAATAAACTTATGAAATAACCTGATACATTAATTCCCGCTACAAAACAACGTAAAATATTTAAAAATAAACTCTTTAAAATGTTTCCGATATTTAAATAAACAACAACAAAACACCGATACATTCAAATAAATTTATCAAATGTCTCCAGATATTGAAACACACGAAATCGCTTGAGATATTCAAATAAATTCTCTACTTTAAGCGCAGAACAAAACGCCTCGAACTTATCTCAACTAAAGTGTTCCGTAACAGGAGCGTGCGAGCGTCTGGTGCGGCCGCCATTTTGAATACTGGTTATTTGGGTGTGGCTCGTCGGTGGCGGCTTTCGTACGCCCGTGTCGCCTGCATGTGTGCCCCGACTTGCAGCAATATGCATGTTTATACATACTTATCTTTGTGTGGCCCTAACGCATCCGTGTAAAGACACGTGTATACATAAGTAGATATAGTTATATAACTGTGGCGTATCGATGTAGGTGGGGACGGTCACGTGTTATGAAATATTTGAGCTTTAGGTGATATGATTGTGTCGCTGGGCAGGATTGGGTATCGGCGGGCTAGTGAGGGGCTTTATGGTCGGTTTGGAACATAATTGATTTGTTATGTCCATGTAGTTTACGTTGACCAGTTTATTTCGGTCAGGTGTAGTTGGGAAATAATTGAGAGCCTAATGAGAAAGTATTTTTAAATATGACTGTTTATAATGTGAATGCGTTTCTAGGAATTTCAGGCATGAGTGTCATAATAAAGTAGATCTAGTTATGATTATAGCCGCATATTATTTTACACATTTTTATTTTTATGCATGTGTATGTTGTTACAATCAAATATTTTTATAAATGTCCAGACAAAGTAAAGGTTATTTAAATTTAAACGAAGTTATTATTGTGTTCAAAAATGATATAACGCTTATATATTAGCAATTTTATTTTACATATTATTTCCATTTCCAGTGCTTATAAAAACACTCAATTTTAAAGACTAACCATTTATTTACATAACCAGAAAATTTGGTCAAATTTTAACATTTATATGTTGTTTATTAAATAAAGTTATATTTAATTGGTCAACAAATATCTATTTTTAGAGTTGTTTGATATGACAAAATTGACATTTTACAAATAAATGAAACCACGTGATGTAGTATTATTTCCACTTTATTTAAATTCTTTCGACAACCTAGGCTTCGTTTTGTGACAACATCTTCAGGTGGACTATTATCTTTGCTAAACTACATCACGCAGTTTCACTTAATCGTGAATAATATATTTCTACAAAATAAACGTCAAATATATTCAATGTTAAATTTTCTTTGTTTGGTTTATACTTACTTGTATAGACATACGACGTTCCACAAGGCGTTTCTTTTCATTCATAAATTTAAATAAATAAAATCGTATTTTGATTTCACTGTTACATTGTTCATCTCATTTTACACACCATAGCATGGTAATTTTTTTCAGTTTATAATTTATCATTATTCATACTTATGTAGATTTTTCCTAAGCTTACTTGATGTATTAGTATCGTCAAACTTGCTTAATGAGACATGTTACACATTTCTCGTGATCACATATTGATTATAATCTGTGCTACACCGATCTTGAAAAAGCAGTTAGATATCAACATCAGTAATTTAAGAATTGTGCAATTGTGCACAAATTTACATAAGTACCTATATGCGTATAAGAGCTGTCAACTCTTTAAATTATGACGTTGTAAACATTTCGTATGTATTTATTTGATGAAGCCAATTTGGTCACGCTGAAAATCAAAATTATAAAGCTTACAAAGTCCAAAAGCAAAGAAGACGTAAAAAACTCTCGTAAAATTAAATTAACGAGATATCCGAGATTGTCGTCGCCAGGATCAACTCATTTAATGAAAGCACGAGCCCCACACATGCGCATCAATCCATCTACTTGTCCTACTCGACGTCGTACAGAGATTATATTTGAGGTTATATCTCGGTTTATCTCCAATTTCAAATGAAAAAAACAACAATCCTTAACGTTCGTTATGCTCCGGCTTATTCTCTCTCGTTGACGTAAACGACTCGTATCGAAATACTTTAGTCGAAAAGTGAGTTTATTTTCGAGTGAACTACATGTTATGAAGTCTCATTACGATGAAATACAACAGTTAAAGTCTGTAAGCAAGAGTTATAAAATATTTTTTTCTTTAATTTTGTATGTTTCAGTGTAAATTAAGAATTTACATGAATATCGTATGCGGTAATTCACATGTACGTATTAAAAAAGTTAATAATTTTTAAAAATAATGTAATCGTATTTATTTTACACATAACACTAAAAATATTTATGATGGCGGTATAAAGAGTAACACTAATGTTCAAATATGGGTCGATTGACTGTTAAGTGTGCATTATTTGTTTTTCCATTTGATTTTGTCGTAATATCATAAACAAATTAGGAAATCAAAATCTTTGTGCCATTTAATTACCAATATTAATTATTTTTTTAACATCTCGTAAGAAAATCTCTCATAAGAAAATTATTAATAATCCAGGTGTAAAAAGTAGTTGGAGTATCTTAATTTCACTTTAATGAAATATACTTATTAAGTTTATCCCATGTGGTTAATTTTTTAATGCAACTTGAATCGAAAGAATATTTTACTGCACACCAGATTACGAGAATCGTTTTAATGAAAGATAACTCTTCGTATCACATATACTTTAATAGTAATTATAATTATAAACAAAATATCTGTGATTTGATTTTACCTAACGAATACTTGATAAAAAAGGCCGGGCTAGTATTGAATATATGTGGCGTTAATTTTGTAGAAATTCATTATTCATAATTAAATGAAACTGTGTGATATAATATTATTTCTACTTTATTCAAATACTTTACATCAAATTCGTTACAACATCTCAAATTCATCATCAAATTCTTTACGACATCTTCAGGTGAGCAAAAAAAATCATGTTGTAATACAACGAAACCTAGGTCGTTGTAAAGAAAAAAAATTTAAATAAAGTAGAAATAATACTACATCACGCACACATATATAACTAAAAAAATAGACTGTACACAATTAAATGTACGTGATGTAGTATATATATATATATATATATATATATATATATATATATATATATAATACTACATCACGTACGTTTAATTGTGTATATAGTCTAGTTTTAGCTCGATTCTTCAAAACCTATGAACTTGTATACCGACGACTTTAACTCGCACCCCGTAACTGTCAGTAAGTCGTTCAACTCCACGCAAGGAACACAAATAGAAAACTCTCAATCGATATTGCTCATTGTACACAATCATCAACCCCACACATTACCAAATAATGTAAACAAGGTCTTCGAACTTTTATTTGACGTCTCTTGCAGTATTGAATATTGATGCAAGTCTGCGAATGAATTATGGGGCTAGAAAAACGATTGGAATGTAAAAGCAGATCTCTTAGTTTTAAGTCCAAAAAGTATCTGAATATTTTTATTTGTACACGTTCAGCCTAAAAGGCCGAGTAAACGGTGATTAAAGAAAAGCCCATAAGCTTTTCGCTGCACCCATTTACAAACCATTCGTACTATTTGTTCAACTTAGGTCGATTAAATCCCATTATCGCGTCAAGCATTGCATGTTTAAATCGTAAGAGCGGTCTCAGTAGTAATATGCATATTTTCATGAATAAGGCATGAGATTTAACGCGGTGTGTTAACTGTCGAGTTAGTTGACTGCATCGAAATTGCCAAATGTGCAAGCATATATTCTCGTATGTATATATAATATGAGCATTGCTTGCAATTCGAATCTTGTCTAGTCACAGAAAATATTTTCAGTTCTCGGTATTGATTAAACATGAGTAGTGTTATTTTGCTTGGAAATGTACAAATATGTATCTCCGTCGTATTTTCAGTGTTTTAAATTCAGAAATAGGGCAGAAAGATATTGTCTGCTACTGATTATTTTATTGTCGTTTATTATCACTACCTTGTACTCGATATTATTTTGCAACTTAACTTATTTAACGATTATTATTTTGCTTAACGATTACTATTAAGTACTTAACGATTATTATTATTTTGCAAGTACTTAACGTTTAATCTATCGTGACATTCATTTTTTGTACTCTTTTTTATAGTTTACAGATACATCTGAGTATGTAAGTTTGCAATCATGATTCCAATGGATTTAGTAAGTCACGTTTGTAAATGACTTGCAATTAGTTGACGGTATCTATTATTACATTTTTGTTTCATAGTAAAATTGAAATTTAAACACATTTTTCAATATATTTTATAATATACCTCGATTCCAACTACTAAGTATCAACTAGATTCTTAATGAAATAAGGTTTATGGTAATTTACTTAAGGCCAAATAATTATTATAACATAATTTCGTTGAAAATAGCTTTCCATAAAAAAACGATGTAAATAGACGTGTAGTTGAGCCCGGTTGTGTAAAAATTTCGGATAAACAAAATCGGTGGAAGTAAGCAGAACTCGCCTAATAAGATTCGGTGCAGGTATATGGACGGTAAAATTTTATAGCTCGAAGGAAAATATGTGCTCCGCGTCTAAGCGACGTTTTACGTAGACTGAGCCTTCAAATGTGCCCCGTATACGGCCGCCGACGCACACGGCCCGTATCAGTAAAACGTACGAGTGGGTGCCTTCAACCTTTCCGCGCAACCTTCGCTACGTGAAACGTAGATACGTTCCCGAATTGGCAAAGTTTAAGGTTTAGTTTATCCGTGCGGCTGATATAAAGTTTAATTAAACTGTTTAATATACATATGTACTGTAGCTATCTGTTTTTATGGGGGGCTTATTGGTGAATTTCCGCTAGTAGTTGCTTTTTATATTTTCGTCGTGAATATTTTAACTCGCACAACTTTGTGGTATAATGGTTTTAAATTATTCATCGTAAAGAAATATACGTAACGAAACCTAGAATTATTGACATTTGGTATCTACGTTCGGCTATCTGGATAGATACAGATAGTTTTTGGTTCGCCATAATGGATTTTTTTAGCTTTTTTAAGCGCTCATAAATGTTTATATTGTTGATTGTTTTTAGTCATAAATTGAAATCGCTCGATTAGCTATGATATTTTATTCTAAATAGAAATAATTATATTATTATTGATTATGTAATAATTATTATGCCATCAATCTACCTCTTAAAAAATTGAGGTACCTATAAGATACGTGTTCGTCCGTTAGGGTATCTGTCATAGCCACAATTCAATCGGAAACTGTTTGACGTAGAATCTAGAATTTTGTCATGGTGGTAAAGTATGTTAACGTACACATATCTTAATAGTTTACACTTACGAATATTTATATTTAAATTATATATGGGGTATAAATAATTTCGAAAAAAAAATGATTAATTTTACGTGTCCTATATGATATTAGCTGGAAAAGTTTATCCAACAATTTTCTATATGTAACTAAGGATTCCAAAAGTATTTTTTTGGGAATTTTACGTAAGATAATTCTAGAGGTTCTGCTGAAAATATCCGGAAAAAAACCTTGTTCATATCGTATGAAACTGCTACAATCAAAATTACAAAAAATACCGTTACCAAAAGTTTACCTAAAATTTTCCGGTACACGATAATTGAGTCATTTGGACTCAATATTCTGATTTGAGAAATTCATAATAATTTTCCGCCTGAAAGAGATATACTAGGTAATATTTCTCATGGTGAAAAATAATATTAAAATTTGTAGTTTAGAAGTACCATGATATATTACGTATCGTTAAATGTCTATATGTGCCTATGTGTGTTAGGAAACCTCATAGGGTTAGTCCTACTCGTAGTTAAACGGTTGTTACAGATAAGTTTCAATATCTGCAGATAAGTATCAACTTGCAATGGAATTATATATTTCTATTTATGTATTTTATGTAATTATTATTTTACATTGCAAGTCTGTTTGAAGTGCAATGTGGGAAATTGTTTTCTACTATCTTGTGTACATTTTATCTTAATTTAATAGCAAACAGTTAATATATTTTTAGTACAAACATTTTCACAAAAGAAAGCAAAACCGATTTCATTGTAATGAAACTTCATTTTTAATTTTTGTAGCTAGATACTTTTTAATGATAAATTCTCACAAATGCGACTCAAAATGTCTTTGTTTATTGTGACTTAATGTTAGTAGCGCTGATCAACTAACTTAACGTATTTTTCGTCCCCACAACGGAAAACGGCAACTATCTTTTGGAGACTAGACATTTTCTCTCGTAGGTTGGAGTGCTGTGGTCGAGTTTTACTATAACTAAATTTTCTTATCATGCCAATTTATGAATAAGACTGAGACGACGCTACGCGCCACGAATATTAACTATGAAACTTTTGTGGCTTTCGGATAAAATATGGCAAGCATATTTGGCGTAAGTTGTTATGTAATAGCGAGTCAAAAACATCTTGTCGCGGGTAATATGGATTTTTTCGCAGCCACAAAATTCAGAGCGAAAATGTTTATTTTACATTCAACTTGATAGGTAGACAGATATTGCCAATAAACATTTCTGGTAACTGTCTAGGAAGTTTTATCTGGAATACATTCGGGTTAATTTTACCATGAAAGTATATTTTTATTTTAATGCTCGGCGATTTAATGGCATATTTATTTACAGATCTGAGAAAATAATGAAACGATAATAAAAATAATTAAAAATATTATTTACATGAAAATTTAAATATTTTTATTAATGTATGATAGAATCTAGATTTTTTAAGAATTGGGTGTTTTCAAATAACCATTCCGATATTAGAAACGCTACTGATTAAATAAGACTATTTGATTACTTAAGTATTATTTAACTACATAAATATGAGCAAGTATTCTATAATAGTACGAGTTATCAGCCAAAGGTTAATTATCAGAGCATTAACACTAACACTTGTTAGAGCAGGTTGAAATTTACATGATGCCGTTTAAAAAAAAGAACTTATTAAGGTATCTACAATCGATACAGCCAAGAATTAGCGAGTTTTCACTTCCTCCCAGCAATTTCCTGTCAGCCCATAGTCCGCAATTTGGATAAATTATTTTACTGAAAACGGATATTAGATTGCGAGCGCTTAGCTCACTGTTTACTTCGAGAACGCAATCCATTTCATTTACATTTCCGTTATCGCTTATCTTTTTCAAACCTTACTTTTCTTGATTAAATTTATTTTCCACTGACTGTAATAATTTATTCATTCGGCATGGAGAGAGGGCAGACAATAATTGAAAAGCCGAATTTCATCTGGCTTTATAGGTAGCCCCTTACCTAGTTAGAGGGGCTCTAATAAATCGAATAGTAAGCATAAACCCAGTATTTGAAACCATGGAGTTTTATCGCAGTTTATCCTTTACTCTTTTACTGAAAATAGGTTAATGAATTTGGTAACCGCGATAAGGAGATTTTGTACTTCATATAATGAAACAAATATTGAGACTGAACATTTTTACATAATAATACAGTATCTTTTTGCAACGTCTTTTTGTAAAAATATTTCTATTATCATTTATAATAAAAGTATCTCAAATTGCAAAACTTTAAGTCCGACCGACTACTGTAACTTTGTTTATATTGGAATAACTTTTACCTGTTATTGCTTTAAATTTTCTTGATAAGTACCTTATTAAAAAGAAGGTATGTGTGGGCCACGTTGTATTATCTGCTTTTAAAATTAGTATTTATTACATTTGTTATCAAACCTTTCATTTTTAACTCAGATAATATTTTAAGAAGCTAAATATGTTATAAAAAATATTTTTACCGCTTATATCATATTATCATCCAGGATATTGTATTTATACAATATATGTATTTTTAACGTTCAAATGAAATGTTTAAGTAATTACAAAAAGGGCTCTTATTTTTATTCTGTTTGTAATGTTTTCTTATTAAATCCGTCGTATTTACAATTTTATCGTAAATTTTTGTAAGTTGATACGAATTGCAGTTTGTTTTCTTACTTTCTTGTCTTAACTAACATACGTGCGAATAAAAATATGTATCCATGAGTTTTATTTTCTATCGCAGCGGAAAAAATTGGCAATATATACATTTTTTAATGTTGCAGTGAAAAATGATTTCGCATATTTTTTCTTAGCCTCTGTCACCATCAATTTGCCAGTTAGCCCAGGATTTTGTTCAATCGAATACAGTCGATCGAATCTTTATTCGTTACAATTTAAATTTAAAATTATAACTTTTATTTGACAGAAAACAAAAAAATTCAAAAAGGTTTGTCAATGTTCTTGAATAATAATCACATTTTATTGAAATTATAAATTTAGCGCTGTGTTATACTGAACGTCGTTAAAATTTATTTATAATTTATTTCATTACTTTTTCAAGTTTTAAAATATCTTTGGTAAATAGCAAACCTGAATAAATTAAGATAAATGTCATTTATCGTTATTTTCGAGGATAATTGCTGTATTTACTTATTTATATAATCTATTATATATTTACCTAATCTTTATATACGTTGTTGTTCATATTCTGCCTACTACGTATACTCTAGCAAAAAATCTCGCTTTTATTTTCAAGAAACTTACGAAAAATATACCAAAAATACGGCATAGCATGTTATCGTAGGTAAATGCTCCATAAACTCGGTAATCGAGTTACTTGAAAACTTCTACAAAAATAACAAAGGCTCCCGGGGCGAGCAAGTGGAGCGGAAACCTTAATAAATAATCTCGATTCATTCGGTATTCACTTGGCGTCCAAAACAATGGCAGAAAAAGCAAACAAATAAATGTTGAACGAAGTTGACACGTCGGGCGCGGACCTGCGCCTACGAACGCCCATTGAAAGTTTGAACGACACTGTAACTCGTGTAATTCTGTCACAAAGTAGAGGCGGGTCGCCCGCGGATATCGTCGCCCGCGACCCGCCAAACGGCCCGATACTAAACAAAACCTTCCAGACATTGTTCTTGTTACGTAACAAGATGCTCGTATACTTCGGATAAACGGGCGGGCGCGAGTGCCTCATAGATACGCGGGCAAACAAAATTTGCCGGGAAAACATGATAATTCCGGCGGATATTCGAATGAAAACACGCAACATTGTTGTTTATGTACTTTGCCCACGAACGCCAGTAACGAGTTGATAAATTGTGCTCGGCTATAGGCGGCCGGTACCTACGCGTACGCGGCTACAACTTTCAACGCTCCCCGTTTCGCTGTAAATATATCTCGCGCTACGCTCAAAATGTTATTATTATCTCGATGTTGCTCGTGCAATTCTCTCGAGAGAGCAATTATAGCATATTTGAAATAACATTTTGCCGGTAATGTGACCGTCTGCGCGGCCCTTCGTAAATTGGCTAAGATATTCTACGTAGTAGGTACTTTTACTCATTCCAGTTGTAGTTACAAAGAGATATTCCTTTGCAAATTAGCGTGTTAGCATTAACGACATAATTTATATTGTTACAATTTTATAATTAACACTCAATGTAAATTATTTTATTCTTGTTATATAAGCAATGTATTTAATAATATATTTAACTGTTATATTTTTAATATCAGTACTAATTTAATTGGTAATAACTAAATAACAAAATTATAAACAAGTATAAGAAAATATTTTTTCTTCTGACAAAATTATGTTCTTTCCTATGTATCGATATTTCTTTTAGTTTTTTTAGCTCTCTAAAATATGCTTGAATGTTTTCTAGTTCATGGTAAAATGTTTGCAATTTCCGCTCAGGGGGTAGGCGATCCCTTGATTTATTTTCCAATTAATTTTAATAATTAACATTTATTTACGATTTTCTTTAACTGCCATACTTTCTACATCTATATTGTATTTCTACTTTTTACGTAAGAATACCGAAAAGTTAATTTATATATAAGGGGAAAATTAATTAAACATTTTGTTAATTCGATATGGTGGAGATCTGTTCATTAACCATGAATTATGAGGTTCTAAAAATGTATAATTGTAACTTAGAAATGTTCACGTAATTAGGTTATTTTGGAAGTTTGGGTTGTGTTTTCTCTTGTACATAAAATAATAATTTCTGATCATATCTCATTAATAAAATTTAACTTTTGAAAGTGTTCCTCATTTCAATCATTTATAAAATTGTGAACTACGTTAACATAAATATAACAGTCACGAATTGTAATTGGTAATCATTGATTATATGTATTTTATATCCAACTTAAGCTGTAGGTATTCGTTTTTCAAACCGTAAACTTTTCCTTCGATCATGCTGGTGAAAATGTCAGTTACTTTGTGTGATCACGTACAGTAGTTGTATATGATAAGTATTTCAAAAAGATGACATTTTATCACATAATTAAATTTGTAATATATTGTGTGTCAGGATAATGCCATGAGCATTATCCTAGCCGTAAGTTAGGAGAGATAGTATAAATTTTAGTTAAGCTAGGTGACGATAAATTGTATTAGTTTTGTTTTGTGTACTGTTTTTATTGTGTGAAACATTAATAAATGAACAAACAATAGGGTAAAAATTATACAAGCCTGTTTTAAATTTATTACTATTACAAAAAAATTGTAAATTTATTTATTTGTTTTTTAAAACTACATTTAAAGCAAAATATTTACATGATTCCGGACATGTAAAACATATATAATTTGTTTTATTTATGTGAGAATATAATTTATACAAATCATTCTTTTATTTTCAGGACCCTTTATTTCATAAATTACATCCTATATTCACGCGAAAAAGAAAATTGTATAAACGAACACAACAGTAAAATATTTTATGATGCTACAACGCTTGTCATACAGAACGAATTTGTGTTACAAATATTTGGATATAAGGGAGGAGACGCGTTGATATATTCTCACGGAACTGACACGACAAAAGTGTACAGGAAAGAGAAAGATGTTGTTATTACATATTGGTGTCGTGAATTAAATTAAGGAAATTAAAATTGAAATTAATCTCACAGGCTTACGAATTTAAAAGACATAATTGTTTCAAAATTATCTTAATAATATTGATTAAGTGTGAAAAGTTGAAGTCTAATTCACAAAATTCCGATACATTATAACGTAAGTTAGCATACTTACGTTATATATATATATATATATATATATATATATATATATATATATATATATATATATATATATATATATTATAAAGTAAGTTAGCATACTTACGCATAGACACATTTTAATGTGATTACAGACACACCTATTATAGCTCTTTAAAATAATCTTAAACTACTTATTAAAGCTCGCTCTGAATTGCTTTCAATATTTATTGATCCATTAAAGCAGTTGCCTATTGTTGAAATAAGAGATAATTGTTATGTATAATCGTGAATTAAACTTTACAGGTTGTAAAACGAAGTTATACAAAATCTAAATATTTTAATATCGTATCCTTACGATATATCATTCATTTGTTTCCGCCCTTCCAATTTACAATGGTTCAAAGAAAAAGCTGTTTCCGGTTATTGATGGTTGTCGAAAATAATTGAAACTAATGATTGAGAAAGCTTTGAAAATGTTTTGTTGGAACTCATTTTATGTGGCTTTGAATATTGTTACAAAAAATCGTTAAATACGAGTGAACTAATTACAAGAAAGTTTCCGTTTACACTTAGATATATTTAAAATTTTAAATATTTAAGTTTTTAAGAATTTTTATTAAATGATTTATGTTTAATTTTTATTAAAGGATTTATGTATGATTTTACTCTGTAAATGTTATGCATTATACATTTTTCATAGCCTTGAAAAATATGAGTTTTCCAAAAATATTTGATTTAGAATCATGGCTATAGTTTTTTTTTATAAACTTTAACTTGTAGAAACATTTCTAATTTTAGGTTTAGTGGATTTTGCCTCTTTTTGTAGCATATTTTAGGAGGTATGTAAACTAAATACTTTAAATAATTAAAAAAAATTCTTTTTTATATCCAAAACTACGCAAGAAATTAAAAGAAATTTCAAGCACTTATTTTTTCCTATTCAAGTACGGAAATATATGCGGAATAGCATGCTTTATCAAATTAAAAGTTTCTACGTTGAACGGTTTCTGAGAAAACTATAGGCAGATTGATTCTTCCATTGTGTAAGGAGTACTAAATGTCTATAAATTAAACGGCATTGACATTTCTAAATTCATCGATTTCAACGAATTCAAAAATATTTAAACGTCGAAACTATCGATGAGTGAAGTAGACTCACAACTGACCAATTTAATTTAACTTGTTCCACTTCTGTCTGTCAGAAATCCAGTTTTAATTTCGGTAATTGAGTAATTGATATAAAAATACGTATTTTTATATTACACTTTTATTCTCAATTACCGAAATTAAAACTTTTGTTTCAGTGGACAAGACGAATAGAGCATTTATATGTTTAATTAATAATTAATAGAAGTTGTTAATTATTTGTTATACATATAAAAGCTTTATTCGTCTTGTTTACTGAAACAAAAGTTTTAATTTCGGTAATTGAGAATAAAAGTGTAATATAAAAATACATATTTAGTATGTTATTGAAATATTATAATTTATAATTTTTTAAGGAATGCCTCAATTTCATATGTTACACAAATAAAAGGATAAATTACATTTGAAAGCAAGTAGATTTAGTACAAATTCAGCCCAATATAGTATTCTCCATACTTTCATGAAAATGTATCCAAATATTCTCCATCTATGATATACCAATGAATAAAAATCGAAGGTCATTAAAATGGCGAGCTAGTAGCTATTCGCTATCCCGGACAAAGTGGTCGATCTAGATGATTACCATACGAAAAGCAGCTTTCGAACTTGATTTTTTTAAACATTGTTTTTTCGTTATATTTTTTTATAAAATATTCGTTTTACATTTGTCATGAGTTTGCCTAGTTAAGGTGAATATTCCCATTGAATGTAATAATATTAATTATACTCGTTGTTTCCTGGCTTCTGATAGGTGGACAGGTGGAGCAAGACATTAAATCCTTATAATCCATCACATAGCAACTGAGCTAAAACTCAAAAAGGCCCGTTTACACCAATACATAATATCCTGCTTTACCACTCGCGTACACGCGTAGATCGATCGTGTTTGTTTGGAGACACTCGTTCGTACTCGAGGACCGGTCGAGGCGATGTTTGTTTAACAAACGGGTCAGGGTTCGACGACAATCTGCGCTAATTTACGACTCGCGAGGGCCGCGCAGGTTCCGCCGCGCGTCAACATCACTTTGCCATAATTCAATAATATGAGCGTTTGTGGGGGTGGATAAGTTTGTATGGCTGTCAAAAGGTTGTCATTTTATTGTGTATGGATCTGGCAAAATCGAAGATTGTTCTTTGTACCTGACCATTAAAATTATTTTGAAGTTTCGACTGAAAATAAGGTTGAAAAAGCTTAATGTAGTATTGAAATAATTCAAGAATGACAAGCATAAGCATATCGTGATTAAATTTATGACATTTACTGAAATTCGTATGTCTATTGAATTAACGAATTAAACGGACATAAATTACCAGATCTACATATACCTTGACTTGAATGTACCTTCGTGTAATCCAGTTGAATTAACAGCTTTACTATATGTTAATATAAATGATCGGTAGTAAAGTGAGATTTATTGCGTGATCGTTTACGTGCAAAGCAAGTATTAAATATTATCTTCTGTAAGATCTTGTTCACCATGACCGAGTAACGTACAATAACTCGGTGACCCAGAGACGTGTGTCCTTTGTGTGTTACTTTAACTAGCGATGGTGGAAGCTATTTATTTTATAATAAGTAACAAGTATTCAACCGTTTAAAGCATTACTTAAATGTTTAAATCAAATATGCATATGCTGTATAATGTTTTTATAATAAATAGAATTCACTTAGTAAAGTAATGCGGTATACAATAAACGTTCGATTATTGAAAGTTATGATTTTTCAATTATTTATGGTTTGCTTATTAGAGGTTTTAATTTCTTCAAAGATACATTACGTGATTTACGAGGAAATTAATACGATAAGCCATTTTGATTTAATTTTTTGTTTAGTTTTTTATCAACAGATTAATTATGAAATTTTATTATTTAAAAATCATCGAAATAACCGTGAATTTTTTTCGATAAGTACACATGCTAATTTTTCTCAAGAACTCAAGAGCACCCTGAATGCTGTTTATGTTTGTTCACTAATATATTTGTCTTGCATTATTTATTCACTTCGCAGAATTATTTATAAGAGTGACATGGCATGTGGAATAGTAATTGTAACATTAAATTGTTCCAGCTATTCAGAATATGTATATATTAATAGAGGCAGTATTTTATATACCAACACAAATGACAGGCGATTCTGGGAGGCTACAAAAACTATTTTATATGATTTCAATAACACGTGTTCAAACACGTGTCCGATTATATTTTGAAACCATATAATGATCATTGATCAATTTTAAATAATGAGCTTAAGTTTGACGCATAAAGTATTTTGCATCGAAGAAAGTACAAAAGCTTGAGTAGTGACAAAAAAGTCTAAAAGAAAAAAGTTTTCTTCAAAAAAAAGCGTTAAAGGAAAATGAAGACGAAATTAATTAAGGAAATGAGGGTAAAAGACTTTTGGGACATTGAAAGTGATTGCAAAATATACAATTACACTATAATATTTTTTCAATACTAAGTTATTAAATATTGACTAGTAACTGGTAGAAAGAACAAATATATATTCATTGTTTAAAATAATCCTACTATCATTCTGGCCGAAATCTGAAATCAATTTCTGAACAAGTCAATTGTAGTATTTTTTCATAATATATGTCGAATTATTCTGTGTATTAGGTATTTGATTTAACTATTGCAAATCTTGTGTGTTTCATTAGTTCTTTATCCGCAACCGATGACTTAATTAAAATTGTAATGTCTGTAATCGACTCCTATATTAAAGGTATTCTTTTCCCATGAAAACAAATTTGAAAAATATCTATCTAATTTTTTTATATATTAAAGATTTATAATCGATTTCAAATTGATTTGGTATTTGATCTAAACGTGAAGATGTTAGTACATACGTAATTTTTCAATATGTACTGTTATTTCAATAAACTCGTCACGTCATGAATACTACAGCCATATAATAAAGTAACAGTGCTAAAAATTAAGCGACAATCATGTACCCAAAGCACATAGGCGACACGCCCATTCGATTTGCGGCTAGCCGTCGCTTCGCACCACACTGGTCGAATTCACCCATTTCGGTGGTGAAAAAGGGAGACGATTTGGTCTTAAACTAATCGAATTTTAGTCTGGTTGAGAAACAAAATATCATAGGTTCAAGATTTATTGCAATACAAATGTAGTTACGCCATATTTATATGGTAATTTTTTCTAGCTTGACTGATAGCTTTATGTTTTTGATTTTTAAAAAACTTTCATTACAAACTGGTATAACGTTTGATATAAGTGTTCATTTGGGCTGATTCACGCCTCAGCTGTTCCAGTTTTTTCTAATATACCAATTGCCATTTTACTCTATCCATGGCAGTTTTACTCTATCCAAACAAGAGTTAAACAAATAATACACAGAAAATGGACAAAAAATCGATCAGTAATTTTAATTCTAATAAAACTTAATTGGGTTTAATTTAAATGGGAATATGACCATTATTTCTGATGAAATTCAGCCAATGCACGTAGACAAATTTTCATTTGAAGCCAAATTGGGTCCAAAGTAATAGAATGCACGAAAGCATCCCAAACATCACTCAAAATGACTAAGCTGCAATTTTATGTTTTTGAACCCTTCAAAGAGTTCTTCTATCGACAAACCTTCACGTTCCGAAGTTGATCCGTCTCCTAAAGAGTTTTAGGACCTGAACAATCCGTCCAAAAACATAGCGTCACGCTTCTTGTTGAAAATTGTAGTTCAGATCATCACACACTTATTTTACTTCACTTAGATTACACATTTCTGCTTGCAGAACTGTGTAATCTAAGTGAAGAAGAAGAAACAGAAGCATATGCATAAGGCGAAATAGAGGCATCTTTTTAAATAAAATCACTTACAAGCTTTATTTAGATCTGTTGTTTATGCAACGCTCTATTGAGCTAAAAAGTGCTGCTACACAAAATGGCTAAGCGGTAAATATACATTCATACATATATATATATATATATATATATATATATATATATATATATATATATATATATATATATGCAACCAAGGGTTGAATTTAAATAAACGTTCCAAATCTGGGTTATTGGACGAATTATGATGGAAACACTGCGGCCCGGTTCTTACAATCTAGGGCGGTGTTTCCTTTATTACTGGGTTAGATGAAGAATTGATAAGGAGGCTACGCGTTATTCTGAAAAGTATTCCCAGCGGATTATCCATTTAATATGAATGAGTAAATAATGAAATACAAAGCCATTTTAAAAAATTATGTTATTTTATGAAAGCCATACCCAGAATGTCAGTGTTTAACCATTTGAGATGTATCCCAAAGAGGACGTGGGATCTCGTAATAAAAACATGACGATTTAGAGAGTCTCGTTGTAAACAAAATGATTAACCGGAGCAATGAAAGATTTATTTAACTTCCATTTAGTTTCCTGCGTTCCTTTATAAGCCAATTATTGGAACCAAACATTTTGGTAGCAAAAAATCCTTCAGCACAAAATATGCTATTGCATTCTATTGAACGACTGTTATTGAACATTGTTAAACATTAACGAGCGATCGTTTTTGTTGTTATTTTTATATCAGTTAATTTTTACCATCTAGATTAGGAAAATCGATCACTGTGCGAGGCGCCACCTCCATAGCGGTTATTGCTCAAATTAATATGACACTCATACTACAACGCCCGGATGTCCGTTGATTGTTTCGACAATGCAAGCAAATCGTTTCGGAATTCGAACATGAAGGATAGTAGTTTTATTCATGAATATAGCAAAGAGTATCTTTATATTAGGAGTCCCGATAAGGATAGCCCAATAAGACAGCGGATATAACGATGGTGTATTGCATGTATATATAAGTATTCCGGTCAAGTAATTCGAGATTATAATTTATTTAAACGGGAATGAATTATATCTATAGTAATAGGTATTATATTGGCTGATTATACTGTGAAGGTACCATTAATGTTTATTGTGATTATTAATATTTTACCGGGCAGATAAATTGTAAATATCATTTTTAAAATAAATAAAAGTTCAATGCCACGAGCAATTAGAGAGTTAAGAAAATTATTTTAAAAAATTAAATGTAAAATTAATATAAATATAAAGTATCTTAGTATATTGACAATAATAGTATTGAAAATATATAGTTAGAATACTAGAAGACTAATACAGTTTTAACGCTTATTTTTTTAATTATTTACCGAATAGTAACTTTGTCATAAGGTTTATGAAATTATCTCATGAAATAAAACATTTTCATAGATCATACAATTTTTAGTCTAATTGTTAAGGGCCCAAAAAGAATGAACCAATTTTCGTAACTCGGTTTTCCGAGTTACGAAAATTGGTTTCACTGGACCTCACTTAGGTTCAATATTTTTGGTTTCACTGGACCTCACTTAGGTAAAATTTAATATTTGCTGTTTCAGAATTTTTTAATGCTATCACAGTAATATAGCACAATAAAAAAATTATGTCTCAATATAGAAAACGATCACCCGCGAAAAAATACCTATTTTTTAAAATTTGTTAGTAAAATAACATTGACCACAGTAGTTTTGAAAAGGTTCTTGATGCAATCCTAAAACCTAAGTAGGAGATTTTAATTAAAAATTCAATTATATACAAGAAAAATGTCTTATCTTCGATCTTTAATTTTTTGAATACTTGACTCAAAATAAATATGTAAAATGAATACACATACCGACTTATTTCAATTCATAATACTGGATATGGCATCTAGGTTTTTCTTACTTGTTTTTATCAAAGTTAATTTAAAGAGAAAATATGATATTTAACAAAAAGCTTAAGATAAAAAGCTATTGAACGTTTAAAAAATATTATGTAAATAGATAAAATAATTTTTTAATCTGAACTGACTTAATAATGTTAAAGTTAGAACGGGACGACTGACAAAACTGAATACAAAGATATATAAATACAAAGAACTACCAGGATGAAATATACAAATAAATTCTTAGTTAGTTTTAAGCAAATAAAATGACGCCATCAATATTCTACAAAGAGAAGTTGGTTGTGACAGCAAAAATAATAATGCAAAATATCTGAAAAGGACCAGGGTTAACTCAGACCAGGACCAGGTTAATTAAAACAAGTGTTAACTCGCGATTTTATTTACAATCATAATTGTTTTCTAAGCCATATGGAAAATAACGCGAATAGTGAGAGTATTATAAATATTTTTTCTGTTCTGTTTATTCTATCTCAAAAAATACAATTAGGACAACTATTATTAAATGTTTTTTTTATTGTTATCTTTGCATCCATTTACTTAATTTTTGTTTTCAGTCACTTTGTTGTTCTTCGAATTATTTAACTAGTTACGCCTTTTCTTAAATCATTATCTATACGTATAATAAAAATGTAACAGAGTAAATTAATCATTATCTATCCGTATAGTAAAAATGTAAGAGAGTAAATTCTGTACTCGGAAAATATTTTAAACAAGTGATGGATTTAGCGTATAGAATAATAGAAGCCGCAAAACCTTTTTTTAGAATTTTTTCTGTGTCATTTTGTGCGTGAATCAGGCAAAATCTTTTGGATGCATTTTGATAAAAAAATTTTATGGTAATAGTTTATAACTAAGAGCAACATGTAATAGGAAAATGTTTTTTTCTCTCATTTCGAATTTTTCGCGAGTGAAACCGTGGGGCACAGCTAGTAGTACAAATAAGACATTTTGTTTTTTAAAGGTTTAATTTGATGCGATTTTGTTCAAACTCGCTCAATACTCTTGTTCACTAAAATACTTGTGCGTTTTTGGTACATTATTAGTTTACATGACAGTAAATAATGTAAGTAGTTTAGATGTTTCCTAAATTAAATGCTGAAAGACTTTTAGAAGCAGTATTCGGTAAGTTATAGGCGTATGAATGAAACAAATTAATGTAACAAGTTAATGAATAAATTAATGAACAAATTAATGAACAAGTTAATAAGACCGTGTATCGTAATTAATAATACATCGTAATCCTTCATTGCGCCTTGTTCAGTATAGGCACAAGAGGGTTACGACGTAGTGAAGTATGAAAATATTTTAATTGCTACTCTTAAGTATGGTGTTTAAGCAATCTTTATTGAAGTTTTTACCATCGACATTTATCATCAATATTTTTTATATTCAATGTCGTATGTTATTACGTTAGTCTTATCAAACTGTTGAGGTGGACGCATATCGAGTATTAAAGTTCCAACGTAATGAAACGACTGTTGCAAAACAAAACTGCGTGTGTCCTTACTTATCTTATAACGCATATCGTTTATCCTAAAAAAATTAGAGAAAATTGTAGCTTATACCAATCCTGAAAACATTAAAAAGTCGTAACGTAAGTAGTAAAACCACTCAGCGACCGAACCAGAATTGCTCAAATTTTTTCTCGCATTAAAATCATTTCATTACGTTATAATTTATTAAATCCGCATATTTTTTGCGATCAATACATAAAACTGCTACCACTTTATAAATAACGCGTAGGTAGCAAAATTTTTTTACCACACGCAGAGATAATGAAGAGTATTCTCTTGAGCGCGGAGAGATTTGAATAATTCATCCATTCGCTTGTGTGCACTGCGCCAACTTTCAATAAATCTGCGCCCAAGGACGAATAAGCTCCCGGTTTTAATATAAGCGCTTTATATATGTGCGCTGCGATTTCCTCAGACGACTGCGGTTGCGGTAGACGATGATTATAACTTTTTTTTACTCGCCATCAGGAGGCGTGCCTGCGTTGGGAATTGTAATAACAAATTATGCCTTCTTGAGAGCGCCGACTTAAAAAGTATGAGTGAACACTTTGATGTAAATATTTACGCGCGTCCAGTTCAGTTGTTATGAAGTTTTCACGTTGTTAGATAATTCATGAAAATTCATAGTCGATACAATTTAGAGCTAGAACTCCTATTAGTTTCGCTTCATCGTCCATCTGTCTACGCTACAAACGTAAATTGAGAGTAAACGCAAAACTTTATGTGCAGACGTAAACATTTTGAGAAATTATTTGTTTTTTCAAGAGAAGTCCTATGGAGTCAGTTAAACCAAACTTTGCATAAAAATACTATATTATAGTGCTAAATCTGTTAAACGTGACCCGTTATTTGTCCAAACTTAAAGGTGACATTAGGATAAAAATAAGGACATGAAACAATCATTTAATGGCCACATCCTACATTATCTTTAAAAAAACTAGCTCCATATATAAAAAGTAGTAATGAAGATGTGACTAATCTTTTGTTACAATTGTTTTTGTTATACTTGTCACTGTCTAAACAGAGTACGAATGACTTTTGTCAACACCAGAACAATTAAATGAATAGACTGAGAATTACTCCTACGTAAAAATATTTTAAATATACTTACTAAAGCAACCGGGAATTTCGGGTGTACCTTTACCTTTCTAACAAGGGTATGTAAATTTATAAAATACCATTCAGCCATTTCTCCAAAACATAAAGTAACTATATGTGTGTACTTTCATGTCATCTTATACATATAGAAATTGCATAAAATTTAGGTAAGGCGGCGGTCTATACTGGATCTCCCCAAACAAAAAATTGTTGCCCCGATTTGAGCTTCTATCAACAAAGTTTGAAGGGCTATCGGCAGCTTTTTAGGGTTTCATTGTGAAACAGAGAACTTTAAAAAGATAGTTTACAATTGATACATATGGATCTACATTTGTATCAGTTGAGCACTTTCTTGGTTCATTATTTACAGCGGACTATTTACAGATTCAATGTAGGTACTTTCCCGTATATAATAAAGCGAGGACGGATTTTTTTCCCATGCATCTCATCGAACAAGTACTTTAAAATTATATTGAGGTTCATTTGCCCCTTTTTAAGCGCCATTTATAAAATATTAAACTTCAAAGCGATACAAAACGTTTTCCTTTAATTGTTTAATCGTTGCTTTAGGACATTTAAAGGAATTCTAAGAAAAAAAATTTAGGTTGTTTGACATCAACAATTTAAAAAACATGTAGATAGCCACGGAATCCCCCCTGGCCAGTTATTTTAATTTCCTAAATTTCTTTATAGTTTTAGGAACCAATATTTAAATACATTCATGACAATTTACGTGATTTGGTTATATGAAAGTTACGAGTACCTTTTATGTTTGATCTCTCTCATAACAGGAATTTGGTAAACTTAGAGATTGAAGAGTAAAAAAGTAATCAATAATTACAGCTGGTTTCTAAAAAAATATATCCATTATTATAGCAGAGACAACGAGGTCGGATAACGCGAAACTGTCTCGCACCTGGCAGCAGGTGGATTGTAATGAAAACAAAAATAACTAGCACGTGCGAAAGTTGTAGGCACGCTTTTACGACTGTTTAACACTACTATAATAACGCTCCGTGATCTTATTTTAAATGTAAATATTAATTGTAGGCTCTATAAGTTAATTATCTTTATTTATTGTATCTATAACTTAGTGAACGCATACTTTACAATACTTTTAGAGCAAGTTTATTTCTTACGTACCTAATCACATTTATTCGGTCACTAAATAGGTACTTTACCCTAATTAACAGGTAGGTACTTCAAACGAAAGTAATATATCATTTTTATTGCAATATTCGGTACGTCGTCATTATATTTTTTTCGCTAATAAGACCGGAAAACAATATTCCGATATCAAAACCTACCCGTACATATGTATCATCGTAACCACAGAATGGTTCTACCCCCTGGCGTACGGGAGATAAGAGGCAAGCCCGTGTTTCAGGATTATGTCGTTGAGTATGATTGGTCTCTCTATCGACTGTCTTCCGACACTCACTCGCTTGTAATAAAAATTGTACGATAGGTATGAATGAAGGTACAGTATTTGTAGTAACATTAAGCATATGGTGAAAATTGTGTGGTTAGTTATGAATTGGTTTTAAGCCATGCGAGTACTTCATTAGAACTTTTCAAGTGCAGATATAATTTTGTGAAATTACATTGACTTACCTATTTAAAAAAAAATTATAGCATTATCGTAAGCAGTTACATATTTAGCAATATTATATTAGGACTTGTCCTAAAATAATATTGCTAGGTTAGGACTTGTCCTAATATAATATTGCTAGGTTAGGACTTGTCCTAATATAATATTTTTAAATATATAACTGCTTACGATAATGCTATAATTTTTTTTTAAATAGGTACGTTAAATGTAAAACATTCAGTTAGAGCATTAGAAAGTATATAGCTGACATAACAAACTTTTAACCTAACGTACTTTTAGAGCACCTATTGTCCCTTGTGAAAGTACGTGAAAGTTCTTGTGAAAAAATGTTCTCTCTTACAAACTCATCGTAACATGAAGCTTAACTTGATCTATTCATTTTGGCTATGACCAAATTATATGTAAATACTCGAAATCTTGCTTCTTTTGCAGAAAAACTTGGGCGGAAACATTTTCTCTTAGTAAATTCATACCGATAGTTCAAATACGTAGCAAAGTCTTTGAGAACACTAGATTTTAGAAGTGTGAAGATTCTGCTGAATTTTAATGAAATATTACTAATAAACTTTAAAAAGATAATTATGGAGATATTTCGAATATTTTCTCCTCTAAGCTATAATCATAGAGCATAAATTCTTAGCATATAACTGGCTTAAATTTAGGCTTATAGTTGATGGTTTATTATTATTTTGAGATACATTTTTCACAACACCTAGCACGTAAGGAAATGTCAGTATGTGAATCATGCTTACTTTAATATAACGGTAGAATTTAACACGAAACAAATGTTCGCGTTAGAAAATAAAATTACCACAAATGAAATAACAATCAAAATGGTAATTATATTTCCAAGAATTGTTTTTATACTATTCGTGGAAAATTCTATGAGATCATAGATTACCTACTTTAAAATATTCTATGAGTTCATAGATTACCTATATAGATAGAAAATTCTATGAGTTCATAGATTACCTACTTCAAAATATTCTATGAGTTCATAGATTACCTATATAGATAGAAAATTCTATGAGTTCATAGATTACCTATATAGATAGAAAATTCTATAAGTTCATAGATTACCTACTTCAAAATATTTTTATACGATAATAGCACAAAAAATGGATAAGTTTAATTTTCTAAAAGCTTTAAGCTAAAATAAGTATAGAAAATTATCTATTAGACAAAACCTCATTGTCGCATCAGAACAAAATATTTTTCTTCTTAATAATATCGACAATTTTCCTACCAACTTTTACTCTGACGCTAGCGAGTCATTCACGCCCTAACGGAGCGTAACGAAAATTTCTTTCCGCCTTCGTCAATATCCATATCTATTTTTCATTATTACTAACCATTCCTTGCGTAGTATACATATAAAGCGTGACATTTCCAGAAACAATCGCCTCGTAGAAATACGTCAATATGGTTTATGTATTCTACTGCAGCAGCGTGACGTCACGCCGGAGTCACCCAACACTGCCGCCCGTCATTCAATAACTGTATTTTACAAATTGTTTTGTATCATAAAATTTATTTTCCCCATACGGAGAGCGAGTATGGACCACAATGCGTCTTTGTCAGCGAGTATTTATTGGTCAATAACTTTGTAGTTTTCTTTCTATATTTTATTGCGACTTACCTATCTTTCTGTTTCGTAAGCGTCTTGTTGCCATTTGGTAGTCAGATGATGCGAGGCGAATTTGTGACCTCGTGGGTGTATTTGTCTGAAAATAATATCGATATCATGCCGCGTGCTGGAAAGGTATGTAAATACATGGTGTAATTGGTTTTAACTCGTTCTGGTTACGGGTATGGTAAATGTAAGTATGGAAGAGCTCAAATTGGTCAGAGCTTATGTTCTTAAGTCGTATTTGTATAAGTACATGAACCATAAAATGACTTTGAATTAGGTGAGCGTGGGTAAGGATTCCCCACAAACATCATAATATATTTTGGATTTGGTTTAGGTTTAATGTTAAAATACTAGGTAAATACAAAAAATGTTAACCTCTCCTTAACTATTCTCTAATTAAAATTAGATCCAATTTTTTAAACCTACATGTGTGAACTGATTAGGACTTTAAATGCAGGCTTTGCCTGTGACGAATTTGATATACTTCTTACTTCAGTAGTATTTGTCAGAAGTAAAAGTAAGGTTTCCTAAACGACAAAATTGGTGATGTGACTATGGTAAAAATATTTCAAAAATATATTTAATGACTCGTTATTTTCTCCTTTTTTTTTCGACATGCAATTTGCAAATCCAAGTAGAACTGAAAATGTTAAAATTTGAACAATACTATTTTGCTTATAACTTCTAATGTAAAGTGAAATTAACAATTTTATTATTGACTCTTTTCAATTTTTTTTAATTGAAAATCTTAAAAATGTTTATGGCCGAAACAATTTACCCAAAAAATAAATATTTATATAGCAAGTAACAAAAATAAGATAAAATCAAAACGACAATTGGCAGATAAGTAGTGATTTTTAAAGTTAGATTTTTTCAAAATTTTAAAATGTTTTCGATTCATTTTAATTCTAGGAACATATTTAGTAAGATTAAGATGTGATTAGGGAAAGTAACGGATTAAAATTTTTAATATTAATATTTTTATTGAAATTTTCATGGGTATTTTATTGAATTGAATACAATTTTAATGAAATCTTCATTGGTATTATATTAAAAGTTGTTAATGATTGATGCTCGGCATTATCCTTGTGTGTTTTACTCGATAATTTCTTTTAAATATCAATGAAAGCTATAGGTCGTAAAATATATTTTGCCAACAATTGAATTTAAAATAAAAATTTAGACTATTTTTTCTTTGATCGATTGTGGAACCGTTTTAAGGATTTGTCTCTGACAGTTGCTTTTTCTTTCATTTTCTTTACTTTTATCATTTGTTCGCCTTCCTTACTTTCACTATTGCAAGGCAGCATAATAATTCATACTTTGTTATTTAAAACAAGACAGAAACAGAAATGACCGAAATGTCTACTGAAAAATTCCATTCGATCCAGAGATTCAAGATCATAATAAAAAAAATATACAAATCAATATAATACTAGCCAAAGTACATAGTTTGTTTGTTTACATGTTTCACACGATGGTTGGCAATAAAATTAATCTTGTAACTGAGATATCAGGTGCAACCCTATAACGATTCTATCTGACATTTATCCGCTCCTCGCGGCTCAACTTAACTACGTAGTGTCGAGCATTTACCTACGAGTATGTAGTGAGACTTTCAACTTAACATCGAACTGACAGACGAAGCTATATTTGTGTGGGCTATCTCGGGAACCAATAACGGACCGAACTATATTGACACAGTGTCAATATCGAACCACGAATAGCCCTCCGCTCACATATTGACATGACACTTGTACAAACCTTACGCACGTGTCTACACTTATTATACTTACTCGTATACAGTCATTATGTCGCGGTCGCCCTATACACGCCTACGTACCTACCTGTCCAATGTCTGTTTATATGCTATTCATTATATGGGAGATCTGCTTGTGTGTATATGTGTGGGCAAGTGGCTCAAGAGGCCAGGGTTCGTGAACATTTTTAAGGATTTGCTCTGGTGTAAGCGCTAGCGCAATTCGAGCCATATTCAAGGATATAAAAAATATGAATAATATTCGGATGAATGAATTTTGATGAGTATCAATAAACATTTAATATCATAGTTCATAATAGTCAATCATTCATTAACAAACGAATTGTAACAGAAAAATTTATGTTAGATAGCTCTCAAGGACAAAACTTTTCCGTTGCGTACGTTTAAAACGTTTTCAAATTCATCATATGGAAAAAATATTTTTCAAAATGTAACTGTCATTTCGATTATTATTTCATTTTTAAATATTTGCCATCAAGCACGAGTATATCTTGCACTACGAGGATTCTGAGCGCATTTAGTCACTTATGAACGTTTAAAAGTACATAGTATTGTTATGAAACTGTTTACAAATATTCGTTTTAACAGGCCATAGATTTCCTACGACCTTTGTGCAGGCTTCTAAAACCTATTTTTTCATAATTAAAAATTGAACATATTGAAAATGAAGGAGAATATATTTTGATTATATCTTTGAAGATGTATACTTAAAGCTAGAAAACCCTTATTATTAGAACTTTCCAACGATAACTCATACCATGTATGGAATTATCCACCCCTGTGCCTTATATATATATATATATATATATATATATATATATATATATATATACCTATTTAAGTGTTACATTTGAGATAGGTGCGCGTTAGTTTCTGAGAAAAACGCTCACTGACGTACAGCCAAATTCGTGCGTTATCTTTGTGTTCCATCTTTCCTTTTGAGATACAGCACCCTAAAAAAATAAAAGCTTGGCAAGGTAAGAGAATAGTTAATTTTATTCATAATCTCTCCATGTCATAACCTGGCTAACGTAAAGAGGAATACTGATAAACGATGCAGTAGTTTTATGACACCTTATATACAAACTAAATGACAAGTGTCAGTTTAATTCTCGCAATAAGTAAGTCATAATTTGAATTTAATCCGTATTGAGTATGTAAACAATTTTCGGAAAGTTCCTTTGACATTATTGCGACAGATATAATATAGAAAAATAAGAATTATTGCGACAGATATAATATAGAAAAATAAGAAATTTCTTTTATTATTTTTACTGTTATTGTTACTTTCATGTATATCAATTACATTTCATCTGATATAATGGCTCATATAATTTTGAGTACCTGTTAAATATTCACACTTGCACATTAATGCATATAATATTTTAGGCATGCTTTCACAATTTTTGGATTCCAAAATAATCTTAAATAAATACTATTATTAAAATTTAATAATAATCAATCGATTACTTTTAATGCAAAGGCTTCTTTAATATAAATTTATTTCTTAAAAGCTGTTCAACTTCTCCAAGGTAATTTTGACGAGAAAATAGTATATTTAAATGCTTGATTTTTGAGTCTTTAAGATGTTATTATAAAGAAAGTAATGAACCTATTTTCAAAAAAATTGTATGTATTTGAAGTGACGTTACATATACGAAGATAATAAAATTTAATGCAATAGGTATAAAATTACTTTGAGATATACCGTATACTATATTTCATTTTTTGATTGAATTGCGCGCTTTAAGAATTTAACCTAAAAAAACCTACTTTTAGGAAATAAATATATATTCACAAAGAAAACACTTATTTTAGCTATATTTTTCCAAGTTTTTTGTTATAAAAAGTTATTTGGTTAAACAAATTTAGTGCAAATATGGGTTCAGGTTATTGTAGACTTAATATTGTAAGTAATATTTGTTAATGAGCGTATATTAATATTTTGAATCAGAGGCCTCCACTTCGTTCATTCAATTTTACATTTTATTTTCAAAGTTTGCAAATGCACATTGTGGAATAATCATTAAAGATGGTTACAATTCGGTAATCTAATAATAGCGAGGTCTACTGTATTTATCCAATTCCTGTATCATCATTATGTATTTATCTGTATTTATCTATATTTATCCATGCTAGTTTTGTGATCACCGAGGCACTTGTTCCCTACTCGCTCGTTTCTTCATTAGTAAATTGATTTACAAAAGTCGTCTTGAATCTGGATTGTTTCCCATGAATTTTGTTTTTATATTTACGTACATATCGAAATAAAACGCGAGATATTTCAAAAACGTATGTTTCTCCACTTACTCTGAAAAATAAGTTAGGTTGTATCGATAAATTAGAACAACTGACAACACTGAAGAACTGTACAAGAAAGAGACATTCTGAAATCGTTATTCATATAGCCTATTTAACAGTGGTAAAGGAGAAATATCCGAGCGCCCAAATGACATAACTACCTCTGATGAGTGTAACTCTTGATAAGAGCAACGGCTGCATGACCATTAATATTTTCAATCGATTTTCCCTTTTGAAACAGGTACGAACTTTTTCACCGCAATGAAGCTAGATATTCTTCATTGACACAAATTTAACTTAAATTGAGTTGAACTCTATGGAACTAAATAAAGCTTCTAATAAAAGTCTCGCTGGGTTATCGACGCCTGTTATCCATCGTAACGAGTCGGATGATTTATCGGGTCGACGTTGATACTCGATGGGACGCGCTTAGCCATCAACGCACTCAAGAAGGCCGACTTCGGATAGCCGAATAATGTACCGCGTTGCTAATGAGAATGAATCGCGAGCTCAGACAGAGAGAAAGAACTAGTATAAACAAGCTCTCGTTGCCTAGAGCAGGCTCATTAATTGTAAACCTCTTGTCCGTGCATTACATTCGACTTCAAACTTCAAAGAAGTTTCGAATGCGTTTTGAAATTTGAACGGGGTATTATGGTGTACGATAGAGTCGTTGTAATAAATTTGAATCTCAAGTGCGGTTTATAATTTAAAAGGGCATTTATTTACGGTAGGCTCAAAACATACCTATACATAGTACGTAGTATTTACATATTTTTTCTGAAATATATTTTTATTTACGTTAGTTTTCGTAATCTAACATACTTATGACTAAATGACTTTCCACGTATATAAGTGAAATATGTGGCTCAAACTCGTAATATACTATTACTGTATTGAAAAAAATTATTTGTAGCTTACTTATATCATGGTGTTAATTAAAAGAAAATAGGTGATAATGAGGAAATTGAAAACAAAAAGTTGAAAAGATTAATGTTTATATAAAGTAATGATAAATATATGTGGAAGTAAATGAAACGTCGAATTGTTGATAATTTAGTTTATTTAGATAACTTGTTCATAAACCTAGTGTTTACAATATGATTTAAATGAATATAATCCGTAACTTTGTTTATATACTGTTTACGATGTGAGTAAAATAGATAAAATTCGTAGTCAAAGGAGATTAATTGCATTGTTATGATAATTTAAATAGTCATTCGCTGGAAAAGTTACTTTGAATCTGAATATTATTACTTAATAATAAGAGATGAGTTTACTAAAATTTTAAAATGAATGAACTCAAACATTGTGAAGGTTAGAAAAAAAAATATTTAAATCATAATCGTCGCTGAAAGGAATCCATTAAAGAAATTTACTATAAAATTTACATACGGTAGAATCAATCTGTATCGTAATATGCAAAATGTATCCGTGATAAACAAGTACATAATTTTTTTCACAATCGTTTAAAAAATATAACAACAAATGTTTGATTCTATGATCAAGAATCCCACATCAAGAATTCATGACGAAAGACAAGGAATTAACGGAGTTTTTAATTTAAACTGAAATTTTTAATTCGACAATAATTGCGCATTTAATATTTTTTATAATTTTTTAAAGGTGTTTTCCGTCATAGCTAAAATACATTTTTCTATACTATTGAAGTGAGCTTAGGATTTACCTCCAACTTACTCCAATCGAATAATCATGGATAGAATCGATTAATCATGAGTGGAATCCGATTAATCATGAGTAGAATAGGATTAATCATGGGTAGAACTGGCGGTAATTTTGATAGATCCACAATACGTTAATTTTCATGTACAAAAACCAACATCTCGCCACGCCGCGAATTTCAGAAATTTAAGCAGTATTCTCTGATAACATCCATCAATACATAGCTAAATATAGAACAACTGGACATACTGACGTATATATCAACATAATATTTATTAATGAAACACGTCCACATTCATATTATTTAATTTAGCGAACATGTGGGGCAGATTAACGTCAATTTCAAGACTCATAAGAACTGTAGTTTAAATGTAGATCTAATTTAACTATGCTTAGAGGTAATTAAATATTATTTAGCCGTCGAGAACTGCGGTAAAGGACCCAGATGTCCCGTTCCCTAACTGGACGACGTTCTTTGCACTTGTAGTTTAACCATACACGTTTTTATGTTCTAATAAAGATTTATTTTTAAGATCCCAAAAAAACTGTTGCCTTTTTTCACTTGAAATAACAGTGTGGCTAAAAATTTCTCGGCTCAACGCGGCCATTTTTCATCCTGGTACCAACCGCCGTTTCCAACTCGTCGCGCACTGAAACCGTTATGCGCAGGTTCATTAAGCCGCGTTCCCTTTAAGGGAATTAAATTGAGCGTTGAAAATCTATTTTTAAATCCTCTTCTTTCTTTATTTAATTTCTGGTGTCTCTGTCCTGTGAATCGACCACTATATTTTATTTTATTGTATGATTTATGCCAAATTACATTATACAATCATAAGGATCTTTTGAATCTCATTTGGAATTCGAAATATAATTTATTTTAAACATTAAATTAGGTAATAACTTTAATTTTATAAACATTTATAACACTTTTTTTCAAATTTAACTCTGTTTTAAAAATACATACCATAAAATATTTTTTTAGGTTTGACGGTATTTATAACCATAAGGAATATGTTTACTTCTACGCAGTCTCTTTACTAGGAAAAGCAGAAAACGTAAGTATAGTTTTAACTATAGTTTTAACAGTTTCATTTCTTTAAATTCCTTTAATAATTTTAAACGAGACAGAGACTCGAATAAGTAAGTAATTATTGGTCTGGGCGCATTGTCGATATTGCAATATCTTTATGTTTTCAATTTTTTTTAATTTCCGTTTGATAATTCGTATATTTCTTAGAACCACTTTTCCTAATTTTGCACATCAAAAACAATTGAAAGATTTCTAAGCATTATAAACAAATAATTAAACGTCTTACGTATGTTCCGTGTTCTACAATATACATAGCTCGCAAAATTGTGGAGTGAGTTCGTTAATATGTTTTCTACCACTATCCCACAGTTTGAATAAAATTACAGGACATTTCTTCATGATTTCATATAATATTCAAAATATTACTTTATCTCACGGACAAGCGTCCCCGACTGACATAACTTGCAGTACCGTTGTTTCTTCACTCAAAAGCATCCCTTGTTATGTTAAGGACAAGCCATAAAACACGAAGGTCCAAAGAACAGTCAATTACAGGACCGTTAACTTTACCGCAATATTATATAACCCTTTTCTTTTGAAGGCAACGGGATATTTTTATTCCTCTTTTTATGCAGATTTTTTACTCCAGTTCGGAAACACGAGTTTTAGTCACTTTTGGTTCGCCGCCGTTGTTCAACAGACCAGTTGTAATTACTTGGACGTACAGTCACAAAAAAGAACAAAAGTGTTTTATTGCAGTTAACAAAAATACGATCCATATAACACGGCAACGTTTTTTTGAACATTTGAGATAAACATTTCAACAAATAGAAGTCGATCTTCGTTATGGTTTAAAGATATTTCCTAAGAATAGCTCGCCCTGAAAGTGTACCCTTTTTAAGAAATGAGCCGAACTAAAAGGATAAGCGTGTATTATTTCACAAGTAGGTACCTCACTCCTACGACGTTGGGTGTTAAAGGGGCTTTTGTGGAAAAAATGGAGTACTTAGGAAAATAAATACGGTTATACGAGTGAGGCATGGCAGAAATGAATATTTAGAGGAAAAACATTCGAGATTCCTAGCATTTGTTTCAATAATTAGAAGTTTTCGTTAAAGATCGAAGGAAAATATGAGTTGTTTATGCACTCTATTCTAATACGCTTTTCCATTATATTTTTAAATTTATACGGTAAGTTAACTACCTCTTACTTTCGCTTGATTAACAGCAATAATCTATTTTCACTCTAATCCAAATCAGGCAATTCCAATACAATAATTAATTTATTAATAACACGACGAATATATACCGACTCACAAAACATATTGTTAACAATATTTCGTATAATATTTTTATCAACGCACTTTACGAGGAAAACAAGCTATAAATATTAGAGGAAACACGACGGGAGAAAAATATGGCCTTTCTATTAGTACGAGGAAAATGGAATGCACTTCGGAATTTATTATTATAGCCACTCCGATGCTTGGTTAAGAAGGCAAGGCAAAAATATTAGAAAAGAAGAATAAAACGTTGCTAGATAACAGCACTTTTTAATAAAACAGAAATTGTATTTTACTTCTTAAAAGACTTAATTAACATTTTCATTTATCACTATAGTTTAATTCACTTTCGCAAATGTTTAGATCGTTATCGTAATTATTCATAGATACAAACGCCGAATACTAAGTTCGAACAAAGTTCGCGTTAATTTTGATTAATTTATTTTTTCCAAAATTTTGACTAGCGTTGTGCGAACGGAATAAAATCGGTTACTTTAAGCTAGGTTCGCGTAAAGGTTAAAAGATAAAAATTCAAATATAGGGAGTTTATTTTCCAATGGACCTAACTTTCAACTTAAGCAATAATGTTGGATATAGATTACATACGTATATTTAAAAATAATATTGAATAATAGCCATTAATAACAAAATGGCATGGTGCCTTAACTCTAGTAGTTACTTGCGTGGTTCTAGTAGAAAACAGAGATAGTTAAATTACATCATAGTGGAATTTATGTAATATAAAAAAAACTTGGATAAAAACTAAATAAAAGGTAAAGTACCATTATTTACATTGTTACATAAATATTTATTATCTGATACATCTTAGGTACATTATTGACGGTTTGAGCACAAAAATAGTAATTAAATCGAAGATGTGACAAAAAACGTGTAAAAATTATTTAATTTAAGATACGTCAAATTCCGTATTCGTGAAGTATATATACACGTATCAGAAGAAGTAGACTAAAGTTATTGAAGACGATATCGTATTAGATAAAGTTGTAAGTGGGATGAGGGTGTTATGTTAAGGATAGCCTGTAAAGCAAGGTAGACTTGTAATGTTAAAAACGCTCACTATTTTATTAATATTAATTGGCGAAGCAAAATCATTTACTTTTTAGAAAAAGCGTGCTACTCTTTTACTCAATACCAAATGTAGCTTACACTAAAAGTCTTACTGAGTAGACGGAGAAAACAGGTTCGATAATTATTTTTTGTTTTTAGTGCAGTATTTGGTAAGACCCTGTTTTTTTAAATTTATTAAAGTATTAATTTATTTTTATTTCGTTTAGTATTTTATTTTGTAAGCCTGTAAAAATTAATTTTAATTTTAATTTAAAATTAATTTTGAAATGAATGTATTGTTAAATAATTTGGACATCTGGAACAAAGTGGGTGTAAATGTAATTGAATGATTTCATTGTTTTTTGGTCAGTCTTTTTTTTTGTTTTGAGCTTATTTTTTTTTCTTTACATTATGAAATTATTATATTGTCGTCCATTCTTGATATATGTGCAAAATTTAAAATAATACAGACGTCTGGAAGTTAATGAAAATTTAATTGAAACTTTTTTAAACTAAGAGTATCTTTTTATTTTATGAAATTATTGTATAGTCATCAGAACTCATACAACTGCTAAGTTTCATGATGATAAAGCAATTAGAATCGTATCAAATTTAATTTCGCAGATAAAAGTCGACCTAATAAAAGTGTAATATATATAATAAATATATAAGTAATACCTGCAAATTGATGTATACACATGTGGCCTTTATTATGCGGAGGCAACTCGAAATTTCACTCAATATATACCCATTAAAACAAAACTACTAAATCGGAATTATAAGCATGCTACCACTAGCACATGATTATTGCAGAAGCTAGACATGATTTAATTTAAGTTATTTGCTTCTCAACAGGATACTAAAAACTTTTCATTTTATGTCTAATCCGAATCTCCGTCATCACGTTGCTGGGAAATATCGTAAAAATATAAACGGTACCATAAATAAATTAATTACATGGAAAATATTTTCAGAAAATCTAGTTACATTGTCGTAAGTTGCTGTTAGAGCGGCGAGACTGAAACTGAATTAAATAAATAGTTATAATAATAGAAATTTGAGGTGGAATAAATTTTTTATAAAGGCTTCCTTATAATAAAGGGCAAAGAGAAGAATTGGATAGAACAACAAAGTGCTGGATAGAACAACAAAGAACAGAGACCTGTTTTTGTTTGCACATACGTATTTAAACCGGGTCATCGACTGTATGGAGTAGTTGGAATTTAAGTTTAAAAAAAGGGATAAATGTAACCAAAGACTATTAAATAGATTTTCCCTTTATAAAAAACTATGATAAATATGGTTTTCTTGAAAAATATAAGTAGAAAATCTAGTTTCATCAAAACATTTTTCTCGTGTTGCGAGCTTAACAAAGGTTTTTAAGAAAATAATATTTTTTTGTTTCCGTTTTTTAATATGGAAAAGTAAATAAGAAAACACCATGAGAACAAATTAACGTATCTCATTAAAGCTAGCAAAGATAAAGAGTAGATTTTTTCTATCTTCAAATGTACATCTACTGATGATGAAACAAACGGCATGTTTTAACTTTACAACATTTAAAAGTTAAGTGTGTACAGAAATAGTTAGTTTCCGTTATTTGAAGTTCGTCAACAATTTTAAAATATGATTTAATAGTAACTCTTATTTAGTTTCTAAAAGTAAATTATGTAATGTTTCATGTTACTGGTAACACAAGATGTGTTACCAGCAACATGAAACATTACATATATTAAGCATTGAGTTATCGTTTGTAATAACGTAATCAAAAATTCCTTCTTGATGGAAATGTTAAGTTCATTTTCCTAATTATGCTTTAAATAGGGAAATTAATTTTCATTTTTACAATTATATAGATATCACATACACAAACGATAACTCAATGCTCCAATACCGGTCATGCGCTACTTCTTCAGCACAATGATCTAGAAGCGGAACGCTGTGAAGTATTTCCATGCATTCGGTTGCATTTATTACTCATACCACACCGTTTGTTGCTTTATCGCGCGTTTGTTTCAAATATTGAATACGATAAGGCAGTACATATCGCCTGTAACTTGATGGTCGAGTCCGATTGTAGATAGGTGGGGATATTTAACTAAAATTTAATTATGGTTTTACCAGTTTTTGTTGTTGGGAAAAAAACTAAATAGAATATATTGTACACCTAATCGAAGATAAAATAAATAATCGTATTCTAAGTTAGCTTGGTTTAACTAGTTCTATTTTTGCCTACTATTTATTTCATAGTATACTCTTATGAGTGATTTCAATCTGACGAGAACCTCTTATATGACTCCAAACCAGGGTAGATTTTTTAATGGTACATATTTTTGTATCTGTTTCTAAATTACGAAAAATACGATTTTAAAATTATAGGTTTACCTCTTTGGGATTACAACTATTTAGGTAGTCAAATGTGGTAGACTTGTGCAGTAAAATATTACGTGTGTCAAAAGTAGTGGTATTATTATATATGACTGGGTGCTCCACCATCACAGTCAGCGCCATCTTAACTTCGTCGTTAGCGCGTGAAATTTAAACTTGCGCCGCCCATTTCTTTTCTATTCTTGGCGGTTTTAATGTTCTGAACTTCCTTGAGGTTTAAAATATTCTTTTCAGTTGTTGGTTTTAAAACGTTATTTTCTAGTTTCATTACTAATTTAAATGTCAGAAGTACTTTTATAAAGTATCCTTCCACGTGATCTTTCCATATGTCTCTGAGCCTTGAGTCACTTGTTCCTCCGAGTAATCTTTTAACTGTCCTATTCTGAACCATTATTTCAAAATATTCCAGAAAATTTATTATCGTATTGTCAATTTATGGGAAAATTTATATTTATATATATGTACCGTGTTGTCAACTGAGAAGAATATTTTCTAATTTTTCTTCGTAACAGGATAGACATAAACTTTAATTATTGAAAATTTTTGTTCCGGAAACTTTTTGATGAGCTACCACACTTAATATCTACTGTATTTTAATTAGATATTTTATAGTATTATAATTATTTCATACTATTGACGTATTAAATTTAGCTTCAAGTGTGATATCAAATTGTTAAAATTAACATTAGTAGTGTTTGTTTCGATATTACTTCAAGATCCGGCATGATAGAACTTAGATGTTCTGTGATATTTAATTCCATGATACTTTTTATAATATAGCTTAAATTTTACAAGTACATTTTACCTAGACGGGATTTTATAGAATACATAAACTTCAATCGAAGTCTACAATACTAAACTGTCAATAGAAATTGTGTAATATATTCAATATTACGTTAATTTTTTATTTTATTACGTTCTAATCCTGGTTTCACTTTGGGTTTATCGAAATACACTGATCATTGTGATTATTTATGAGATATACATGTCACTAGGTTGATTTATGAGATACACAGTATAGTTACACAATTCAGAATGTAAGCAATTTGGGAACTTGTTTTCTGGCCTCGTAACCACTTAAAATGCGAGAAGGTGTTATAGTTTTAACAATAAGCATGTCACATGACTATATGTAGCTAATACGAGTGCTAAAATAAACTCTCTTCCATAAGCCCAAGTACATGAACTGGAAAATATTTGCCCTTAGTTCAGTCTAAGGTTTTTAGTCAATATCCATGTAATTGCAACATGTTTTGGGGTACTAAATAAATAAAGAAGTCAAATGAAAGGAGATACTGCGAGTATACAATTACTATGTAATTAAACAGCAATATGTGAATCTAAAAATTGACAAGCGCCATTGAAATTATCAATAACTTAGGATGGTCTGAATTTGGCACATGATAAATTTTTGAGTACATTTGTTAAATGGATATATTTAATTCACACACACACACCCTCATACACACACACACACACACACACATACACTCACACACACATACATATGTATTAGCAATACTCTATAATTCAATTTGTTCTACATGCAAAGTTACATTACTTGAAATCAAACTTAGGTACGTGTTAAAATACAATGAGATTTGTATTACCTATATATAATTCTTTCTTAATAATATAGGCTTATTAAAAACAATCTATACAAATAGGTAATGACAGAGTCTTTCTCTAATAATAAAATTCGATATTTTTGGTGAGAATTTAGTTACATTGGAAACATAACATTGCTTCTTTGTTCCTTGAAACGAAGAACAATAAGTGTGCTATTTTGTGATTATAAAGTTTTGGTTATTTTTTATATTTCGTAAAAATTAAAACGAAATGATGTATTCATGGCGGTTTTATTCTATATTTTATATAATTTTATTCAATATTTTTTGTGTATAACGAGAAATAGGCAAAAAGTGTAAATGACTAAAGTATTCCGCTCGGTTTGCTCCCTTGATAAGGGCTAATAATAAATGTATTTTAGTTCAATAACCTAAATAACACAATCATTTTCAGACTTTTTTTTAATAAATCTATTTATGTAATTATTATTAGAAGATACTTTGATTGTGAATATTCAAATATAATTTTTTTCTAAGTATATAATATACGGTAAAGAAATTCTAGCATAATTCTTTATTAATATTTTTTATGTTTTATCAAGTGTTCATTTTGAATAGTTTGGTAATTTATTTTTTTTGTGATAAAATAATCGCTGTTTTTTTACTGACCTTTATTGTGTATAAACTATCTTGGCAGGAATTATACATATTTGGAAGGATCTGAAACCCAAAAATGATTATGTATTTTAAAATGTTTTCACTTAAACCGTTCACTGATAGACGGCGAAGTAGTTGGACAACGCGTTTCCATTTGTTTTCAATCTCGCATTAAATTTTTTATTTGCATTTCGGGTGTTTGTCGTTAAAATAAAGCGCACAGGTTTGAAATTATACCTGAATGTAGGGATGTTCACATCTAACGTTGGCAAATATGTTGCAGATGACATCAAAGAGCGTGGGCTGTTCATCCGTCGTCAGGCAAAACTCTCACGCGATCCCACGGCGAGCGTAATGTTTGCATCAACAATAACCGGTGCACCGATTACAGCGTCCAAACAATGGCGTTGCAATCTGACACAATAAAACGAAACGGCCACTCCGTCGCGGTTATCGCTCCATCGGCCGCCTCAGCCGCGACTTATCGAAGTCTTTATAGTAATTTACTGTAAAGTGGAACAAACGCGTATAAATTGGCATACTAAATGGCAATAACGTGCAGTACATATTTTCACCTCACAGAGCGCTAAAGAAAATATGCTCACACTAATTTTAATTCAGTTTCATGCGCCGTGTTCCTTGGCCAGGACGCTTTCCACATTTTGCTATCGTTGTATGCTTGCGACAGTTATTTTGAGCGGTGATCATTTATTTTGGTATTTGACTAATTGGACATTTTATTACGAGTGGTGGTTTGAAGAGGATATTAACGTTATCAGCATCGTTAGTTCGTTGCAACCGGTTCGGTGACACCAGAGGCGAAGGAAATATTACGGTAAGAAAAATTCTCTTAATTGAACCAACGACTGCTTGCGTGTGTCGCTGTGAGGTGTATGTATATAGGTATATGTTATAACAACCCTAATGTGCGATAGGTACATGTGCCGTACATTCAAAGTTGATGTTACTTTTTCGTATTAGTGAATACGTGTCATAGTAATTAGCACCAGTTAATCAAAATGTCGATGTTGTACGAAGTATTCGGAATAGTGTGATTAGTTAAGGACTACGTTTTAAATAGTAAAAAAAAATCGAGAAAATTATTTTCAATTGAACATCTATAGCAAATTAAGTATTGATATAATATGAAGGTCTCCAGGCCGCGGCTAAATAGCGTGCCCTATTTTCGCGTTTTACTCATTAGTGCCATCAAATAAGTTAAATTATTAAACACAATTATTTCAAGATATCTGTAAGAAAGATTTATTTATAAAAAATAAGGTAACTTATTGTAAGTGAGAAATTACTTTTAAATAGGCAAGTAAAGCTATATACGTGGTTCCACTATCACTAAAGAAAGTTGAGGATAAAGTTTATTCATAACTTTACAAACTTCGTTGTAATTTTCAAGGATTGGATCTATAAGACCAAAATAGGTATCACCCAGTTAGCAACTGATAACGTATGCACAAAAGCTCATATCCCTATATGGGAACATGTTATGACTACATGCTGACTACATGATTCGGAGAAAACTGCTTGTAAGTACCTACATAACTCCCAATATGGCAAGTGTGTTGGTATTTATATGTATAAAATATAGAGGCATACAAATGTCTTCATAAATAGTTTTATACGTATAGAGGCCTACGGCCACAGACATGTATATACATAAAAAGGAGCAAAGTCGTAAAAGTGGCAATTCAAAAGCTTCAACGTTGTGCCGCCAGGTGGCGTTTTAGAAATGGTTCGAGTATTCGCTAATGTGGTTCGGTACTTCGTTCGGCGCGGCGCTAGTGTCTCATCCTATTGGAATGTTATTTTCCTTTAACGTACTTATTTGGAAAGACTATCATGGTTGCTACGAGATTCTAGTTAGATGTCATGTAATTTTAAAATGTTTGTAGCTATTAGGAATGGGCCATTATCTTAAGATAGATATTTTGAAATTCAACCATTGTTTAAAAATATATCTTCCAAAGGACATTTACCTTTAACAAAGTTTTTTTTTCACTCATAGCCTTGTCAAATTATTTAACTTCGAATATTGTGATGACTTAATAATATTTTTAAAACTTGTACTGTTAAATGGAACAACTTTAAAAATTTTAAATTTAATTACGTTTTCATGATATTTGTATTAATTATACATTTATTAATCTCATTGAAGTTTAATTTGTCTCTAATTATAATAATGCCTTTGCCAAACTTTTCAAATATTATTTATTTTTGGGATACAAGTAATCTTAGCTTATGATCTACTTTTCTTAACTCTTCACGAACTTGATAAATGGTTTTTATTATAAATAAAAACTAATTCTTTTTGTTCAAACAGTTTTATTTAGATTCACCTGAAAAAAATCGTACCAATTTATGGCTTTCTGAGTTAAAAATTATGTTACTAATTTTATAATGTCCGTCATTATTATGTACCGTATGCTAGAGACAAGAGTTTTGATAGATATACGCAAAGTAGCAGATTTCAGTATAATTAAGTTTAATATTTGCGGAGCGAGATTCAAGTTCTAGATACATACTTAGTTGAAAGGGAAAGTTATTACAGAATTAGTATATATGTACCTAAACGGTTACATAAGATAACATTACTAACTCAATATATTCATCTACGTATATATTGACTGTATACCGACATAGTTCAGCGGGTCCACTACGTGGGTAGATCTCCACAACCTAATTGTAAGGCTAAACAAACTTCGGAACTCGAAAGGGCAGCCGGCTTCATCTTATAGGAAAGTTTTCTTCTGTTATCGCTTGTGCTTAGCGGAATTTCATCAAACTTATGCCATAACTGATGAGCGGGTGCGCAGCTTTGGAAAAGAATCGGGCCGGGAGAAGCGTCTGCCCGAGAGGGACGGCGCTCGGGCGGCGCGTACGAGCTCGAACGCGACGGACGCGCCATTAGGGCAGGATGTGATACTGCGGAGCTGAACGGAATGTATAAGACCTTCTTCTTTGAGTTTGATTAAAACCGTTTGATACATTTTTATTAAAGTTCGTTTTACAGATATCGTTATGAATAAAGTAATTGTTGTTTTAATAATACAATTTTGTTAATTTCTTGCACATTTGGGGATATTAGCAAGCAATTTTAGAATGTTTAAAATAAATATAGACTTATTTATTAGTTATTTATTATTTAGTTACTACTCGAAATGTAAATAAAAATACATCAGTTAACTTTATTTAATATTATTTTAATGAAGAAGTTACTTTCAAAGTGATGTGCTTACTTTATAACTCATTAATAACATTCAATTAAACGTTTTGATATCTGAATATTTTTTGCAGAAAAAAAAATAATTAAAACTAAACATTAGTAGTTTAAAACAGTGTGATAATATTTTAATGCATATTTATAATACGGTATACGTAATGGTGATTGGTCTGGTCTGGATAAATAACCTAATAAAATTAAACATAAAAGCGCCATAGTTACTGATGATACTTTTCTATTATACCATGAGAAAACGTGGCAAAATTTGGTTATCAAAACTAATAACATTCTTCGCCGCTTCAAATGACAAACTACTGACACTAAATACTCAGAAAACCAAGTACATCCTGTTTAACATTGACAGACGACAGTTACATATTAAACAAATCGTAATAACGATTCATGACTCTTCGGAGATATACGATGTGATGTTCTTCTGATCAATGATCCAGTGATACGCACATAATTCTTGTTACACCAAAAATTTACAAAGTTCTCACTTTTGACGTTCAAGAAATAAAATATACAACGGACGTGTCATTTAAAAATTGGTTTCACGCTGGCTCCTTGACAAGTATAAATCAGATAATATAGAACATTGTTTAGTAACAGTAATTTATACCTTAAGTTTTACTCCAGCATATCATAGTTCTAATATGCACATATGTGTATTTATATATAAGTATTGTACATTCTCGTTAATAATAAAAATGGCGTTGCTTAATCCAATTAGTTAGAGAAAGGGTATTCCACCGTTACGCTTAGTTGGATAGCTATATTCACACAAATCTCGTAAAATTTTCGTGAAAACAAAGCTACGCATAATGTTTGCCTAAGTATTCATAAATCGAATTGTTTAATAAAAAGAAAGAAAGAAAATTTCGTTTTCCACATATATTCCCCTCACATTTAATACACAGTTGAATATTACCTTTGATTTACTATATTTACAAATCACATTTTGTGTTACTAAGTTTGTACTTCCTAAACGATAGGAAGTTTTATCTTTTTCTAACAGACTGTGAAAATAAATAGTTCCAAATACCTCTGTGCAAAAATTATATGAGTACGTAATTGCGTAGTAGTAAATTATATGAGTACGTAATTGCGTAATTGAGTTAATGTATAATAATAAAATTTGTTATACCCGTTTAATTATATTGATTTAGGAATTTGAGAAGAAACAAGGAAAGCGGGACTTTTCATTAAAGTAACGTCAGCACGTCGCGCAACGTACCCACGTAATCGAGCAATCTTTAGACGTTGATAACATGTACAATTCCTAACATAATATGTAATCAGTGCAGGGCTTTATTCGTTTCGTAAATGTATTTGATTGAGGGTCCTAATTTGGTTTCCCCCTTAGTCGAATTTGTTTCATTTTAGTCGTTGTAATGCACATGATACCTCCAGAAGTCAACCATATTTTTGAAAGTTTTATTATAAATGATCAAGTCTTTTTGATTGTAATGCCAACTTAAATATATGTAATATAATTAATAACACTGTTTGTTTATTTATTCAGTAAAAGTAAAGTTGCATAGATATGCTACATGTTGCATAGATATGCAACATGGGTTGTCTTAATGTCTATTTCTTGTTTATATAAATATTTTAAAGAATAAAATCTGTTTTATGTTATAGATATTCTTTGATATTTTTTGCTGTTTTTAAACATTATATGCGCGTTAATCGCACTCCATCCTGGACCTTTATTCTAATTAATATTCATTGTCCGTTCTTTTTAAATACACCTTCAGAATAACATTTCTCTTTTTATACCATACTAATACTATAGAGTATTCTTTTATATAATACTCTATAACATCATGTTATACTATGATATCAAAGAAAAGTATGTGAAAATTTCAATCAATTTCATTGAAATTTGCAAATATCTTTCTTCCAAAAACTTCTTAGGTCATCGTCTATGTCAGATCGCTAATTACAATCTGTTAATTTTATTAATATACAGAGGCATACATTTTCTAGTTTTATGTTTGTTTATATATAAAGGTTAATTTTGATTAAAATTGTTTTTTTTTACCAACTTTAAAGGAACTTTCATACGTTTATACTTTAGTCTTGCGTTTTATTATTCGAATCTGCAGATTAAATAGCATAGTGGTTTAAATAATCTTACTAATGTAGAAAGTAGCATAATGATGGATCTTAAATATCAGCACAGCAACAATAGTACTTACTTTGAAATAAATTATTAATACGTAATCAATTACATTAAGTATGATGAATTGATTAATGACTTCAATAAGAATTAACGAAGTTTACACTCGTTCCTCTCAAAAAGTTAAGTAAGTTATTGTAATTTTTATGAATATTACAAACATTATATTATGTAGAAATAAAGCTACGCCAAATTGATTTAATCTTTTGGCAAACACATCTACGTGTTTTACGTATTATTTATATTTTCCTACTATTTTTCACCTGAAAATACACCTTTCTATATATAATACCTTTCCTACTATTTTTCACCAGTAATGAAAAAGCCTACACGTTTTGTTTTCTGACCTCTTATTGTTTTATGTCACTCTTTAAATTGACTTCATGTGTTTAAAAAATACACCAGTCTAATTCAACCACACGTTTTTGGTTTTCTACGGTTTTTCCCCATTCATTGGTAGAATATGTGCTTTTCTTCAAAGCTTCATTAACTTTACGTTTCAAGTAGTAAAATACTTTCAGTACCTGCTATCGTCTAGATACGCATTAGCACTCTTATTTATGTGAGCTTGAATCTCCTTATTCATTTAATTACTTTATGGTTACTTTTTAATTTAAAATTATTCTAATTTTAAGAGATGTACCTGTTTAATCCGTTATAAATTTCGATGAATAATATTAATCCTAAATAAAAACCAAGAAAAACTAAGTTTGGCTTTGATTATTTTTTTTTCATTGTTTATCGTATCATAAATATTACTCCTGCATAATGTTATGCATTATATGTAAATAATTAAACGATCCATGGCTATAATTGTGCATTTTTTGGTTTAACATGCTTTAATTGTATCTAATTAAAACAAGTATCAACTTCATTTACTCCACACATCGAGTTTGTGTTGCAAGTAGGTATTGATAATTTTGCATCATTCAAATGGGAGACTGAGCGGCTTAAGGTTAATCTCAAACCGACGATCAACTGTAACTTCGAGGCTTGCAGCGGTGTATAAAATCAAAGTATGCAATTTATATGCACTGTCTGCGTACTGGCACTTTTGAAATATTTTTAAAAGGCTTAAAAAATGAAAACGTGTTTTTCTTTTATTTTTATGTCCGTCTGTTTACGAAATTGAATGTATTATTTTTTAGAAAATTTCCTTACCCTGCCATACTAGTATTTACATTACATTTTCTTTCTTGACTATTTTCATTCTCTCATGTTATGATTGTATTTTTTTATTTAGACTTAAAGTAAAGGAAAACAGATTTTTAGTTTACATCAGTGTCAAAAAGTCGTGCCGGTCTCTGATTAAAACTGAGGTTGTATTCATTTAACTTATTATTTTTCAAATTTTTAATTTATGCAGTTTTCTTTACTAGATATGTTGAATTCCAATTGCATAAAGTGAATATTGTCAATGCTGAATACACTAGTGAAAAGTATATTTCGTAACAGGAAACTGATAACTTTCTACTAATCTCACATAAATAATAACACTTTCTCTACCTTGCATCTCAATGTCAGCTATAGCTAATCTTATACAATGTAAATAATAATCACTATGCGTAAATATTTTTTCTAAACTGACAATTGCACTTATAAAGCAATATACTCGTCCTATTTTCATTCATTTAACTGGCACATTTAAATCGCACCATAATTAATAAAGAGTGGGAAGCAATAAAACAATTATTCCCAATGAGTGGGGTAATTCTTACTTGTTATTAAATGAAACAGTTTAAAAGTAAAATAATGCTAGTGAACATCTCTAATAACTAGTATAATGCCAACATTATTATTCATTTCGGCAACTTCACATACATTTAAGTCTTGTGTTATGAAATAAGAATGTGGTTTTAATCATCAAGCTAGTATATTTCCTGTTAATCTCAATGCTATTGTGTAATATTTTCCACTTGACAATACCACAAGGACATTCAATTGTAGACAGCTTCAGCGCGACAGACGTCTTTTTTTAAATCGCATACTTTGCATAACATGTCATTCAACATAGAAAATTAAGTAGATCCTTGCGAATCTCGAGTTGGCAATAATAAGTTCCCTATCGATCTCACATCAAACAAAATGGGATTAACTTCATATCAATGTACTGCATGTTGCCTTCATTGGATATACCAACGGATCAAATTCATTTGTTTCACACACACGGCGTTCGTCTTGCTAGCATTTAATGCCTTCCATGGCTCGTGGCGGAAAGCTGAGCAGCTCGCTGCTAATCTCGGGCCAACAATAACACGACTCCACATACGAGCGCCGCATACCTCGTGCCTCGCAGCGGCGGCTAATCTCGTAGTATGTGCGTAATGTTCATTAAAACAATATTTACTAGTTGCCATTCTGTGCGACGGTCTCTTAACCGCCGGTGGTTGTGTAGCAAACACCAGTTTGTTAATAATCAACTGTCTGCCGGGAGGTAGAGTTGCGGGAAATTGAAAATGGGCGGGGAGTTTTATGCGTTGTTATATATGTAGATCAAATATTACATTTACCTATTATATAAACCGCTTATATTGTATCCATATTGCATAATATCACTACTGTGCTATTTAGCAGCTTTAATGTTACGATTAACAGTAAAACTTTACTTGTTTTGTTTGAAGTAATCAATTCAACAAACTACCTATTTGGAAGGATCATTTTTATTTTATCTGTGTGAACAATTACACGAGCAGGTGCTTCAAATGGTTATCGTCATTTACGTAAGTTATGCCAATTTAATTAGACACCTATGTTACATATCTATTAAACATGTATATTACGACGAGGCTATTGCTTGCCGTATGTAACTACATTCATATTTTAATTAGTTTACTATCTTTATCACACGGTTAATACTTTGGAATTCTACTGTGTTTACATCGAGGAACTCTAGTGTTTTGCAAAGGAAGGGCAAAATAAGGAAATTGGAACAAAAGAAATATGACGGTCTACTAAGCGTTGTTGACGAATCGTGGTAATGTACTGGGAAGCTACGTTAGGATAAAATCAAGGCGACAAACACGTTTCTCATTTCACTCACGCCTTTGCTATTTCGACACAACAGAGCAATTTTGTTTGGGATTTATTATGTGTGTACCGAGTCAGTGGTGCGTATTATTTTTATTGAAGAAATTTTGCTACGAAATTTCTTTCTCAACTACTTGCGTTTAAAAAATCAATTGCGTACTCGGAGTATAAAAATAATTGGTTTCATAGAAACAGGAACAAAAAATTATTTAAATAAAGAAAACAAGCTTTATATACGAGTAGATATATTTTGCTTGTTTTTTTATCGTAACGTTAATTGCGTATATTTTAAAACCTGTTTGGTTATTTAAGAAAAATTATCAATTTCAGATGTTTGATTTAAAAAGAATTTCAAAGAGTTATAATAAAGAAAATATACAAAAATATTAAATTATGTTTTGTTTACTCGATATAATATACTGGAAAATAATAAATTCATTTATATTCTTTGGTATAAAAAAATATTTAAATACGTTTTATTTCCTCAGCCAAAAAAAATACGCGTTTAATTTGTGTAACTTAAAACAGATGTTACTTATATCTGGTGGATATTTCTAAACGATTTAAAGTCAAAAGTGACTATTTCTCTAAACGAAATAACTTATTTGATTGATCGAATTAAAACTTAATAAGAAGATAGATAAATTTTGACGTAAAAGAATGCCAATCAATTTGATCTGAATCTGAAGCAATCAAATAAAACAATTAGAAAAAAAACTTCTTTAACTTTGGAAACAGCTACATGAGACTTGTCTATAAAGCTATTTCGGTTATAAGTTGAGAACGTCACATGTGGCGTATCTTCGCCTCCTCCGTAGAGAGCCATCGAGACAAGTCGGGCTGTATCGACCGATAAGAAATGGGCATATTGAACCGGGCCGGGCGTCATTCGAAAATCGTATCGGCCCGCTCTTGGCCCGCTCCTCACGAACGCCGTTTCTGAACTGACGCCGTACGTATCTACAAATTGCACTTTGATAACGTTCCGAGTTTCGAGCTCGCTTAGAAATTTTATTCGATCACTTCCTCGAAAGTGTTATGTCCATGAAAATTGTTTTTCTATTTATTTATGATGTTTCCTTAATACAGATAAAACTATCCTATATTTAATTAAAATTCATTAATATCTTATCGAGTTCAGTTGATCTATACCTATAAGATGTTCAGCATATAGGTACTTAGTGCAATTAACTGGTATTGACAGTGGCTTTTTATTTATTACAATAAAAATGAAAGTAACATGTAAAATTACAATTAAACGCGACTGCAATCTTACTCGATTATATCCATTATATACACCTGTTATCGAACTCTTAAAAAAATTCAATTAAATTATAATATCTTTAGAAAAACGCCATAAACTGGTATTATTAAATCAAAATTTGGTTTTAAACTCAATTTGTACTCATAATTAAATGAAACTACGTGATGTAGTATTATTTTTACTTTATTTAAGTTAGTTTCATTTAATTGTGAATAATGAATTTCTACAAAATTAACGCCAAATATATTCAATACTCAATTTGTACTATTTTTTCCAATTAGTCGTTTTCAATTTAATCAAATTGACATTTACAAGCATTTTATAATTACAAATTTAGGTTAATTTATAAATTTAAATGAAAATAAATGAAAAATAAAAACTTAAAGCACGAAATTCGGCAGCTTGTTATAACTAAAGCCTCTGTGTAGTATGATCGTTTCCTGGTTTCATCCTCTGCATCGCTGCTCTGAAGTTAGCCATTACCATTACTATAAGCGTTGTTATCGATTTCCTGTAAAGAGAAAATTGAAATAATGAGATCATAATATAATATAGTTAATAAGTATGTAAAATAATTATATAATCGCTGGAGTCGTATATATTCTACTACATTTTTTTCTTTAGTGGTGTTCCTAATAGCTTTTTTTTCAAAGGCTACCGTTTCCATGACCTCTAATATAAATGAATGCTTTACTGCGAACCACTTTCAATTCTCGACGGAGCTAATTGGCTTATGCTGCAGTATAGGTAGTAAAGAATCACGCACTTCTGCAATTACCACTTGCCATTAGTCATACATGCATCATATAATCTATTAGCATAACTATATTTACTTGCAAATGGATCCAGACCGATTGTAATTTTTCGAATACATTGACATTGAAATGAGGCCAGTAATTAAAATGGACTATATATGTATAAGAAGGTATACATCAATTGACATTCACGTAACTAATTGTTTTGCCGATTGAAATAGGTGTTTTGCACTTAATCGATAGATGCATTCATATGTATATATATATATATATATATATATATATATATATATAGAAGTAATAGGTACTGTTAAATGTATTACAATTTAAGCATAAAAGTGTTAATAGAAGGTACTTTAACCGAGTAAGGTAAAATACTTTTGAAGTTGATTTTCTCAAAGTAAGTCAAATAAGAAAGAATGAATACCATTTTGAACTTAACTCACTAACGCAGCTTGTAAATTTATAACATAATTGGCTGCAAGAAAAAGATGCAAAAATATTTCTTGCAATAAATATAAAAAGGCAAAGTTAAGGGCAACTCGAAGCTCGCTTTACGCTCTGTACCTTTCGTACGTTAATAAAGAGCGCGCCATTCGTTGCCTGTAAAACAAAAGCTTCCATTTGTTAATCTTACAAACTTATGTCTTGCATAAAGAAAACTCACTTTGCAGAAATCCTTTTCATCGGGTATAATGTACTGCAAAGCATACCCGTAAGATGTCTCAACTTTTCGCAAAGATATTGTGTGCGGACAAAGTTTATTATGGTGATGCTTGATGAAATTACTATCTTCACTTGAAAATATTGGACAACTGATTACTTGAGTTCGTTGACTGATGGCGGGGATGGAGGAGTATTGTGAGGAGCCGATGTGAACTGGAATTATTTTTATTGTGGATATGTGCTTGCGAGGACTAAGCCTGAGCTTGCTCTCATATTTTACATTGGGAAAACTTTAAATTATTCGAGTCTGAAAAAGAACAGTTTCTTCCATTATTACTTTATCCTAATTCACTTAACTTAATAGAATTTTCGGCTTAAGTATGATCGGTATTGAATTGCAATGAGTAAAGAATGAGCACAAATTAAATATATTACGTAGAAAAAATTATACTGTAACGCAAAAAATTAGAATAATCGACAGCGAAGCGATATGACGCCCAAACGATAAGTGTTAGGGAATGAATCATGAAGTTGTTATTTTCTTTTGTGTAGTTTTTCCACAAGATATTGAAATTATGTAAGCAATATTAGACAGAAACTAGGACAGACTTATAATATCAAATTATAAATGTGGAAAAGAGAGAAAACAAGAACTAATTTACGAAAGTATAAATTGATAGCGAAGCGGTCTCCTATGGTATAACACAGATACTCAATCGCGTAATTGTTCCATTCGTTTAACTGCGAATATGGTAATAATTAAAAATAATATACGCTACATTAAAATTGTTGAATTGTCATGTTAATTTTGTGCTATTTACTAGTCTCATGGACAATAAAAGGACAGATTACCATTTATTAAATCCTTATCATTCATAAAAAGTTGACATGTTATGAGATCAAAAAAACATTTTTTTGATGCGGGCATGTATTTTTTGGTTCTTTAATTTTTTACTGATCATTGTATAAACGAAATAGTTATGAAAAAAACTACTGAAGAATAATGAACGGTTGCATCATTATGAATTGCTACTGAATGAGAACCATATTAGAGGCGAGATCATTCATGGCGAAAATAGTATCTTGCTGAAATGCTAGGGAGAAATGTCATAACAGCTTTACCAGATAGCCCTCTTAATGCTCAATTAAAAATCGGAAGATATAACGCAATCTTTGCGGTATTATAAATATAACTGGACTAGAACAGCTTCCTAAGTTTACGAGTATTACTCGTCCGTCTTTAAGTTTTTTATTATATAATGATATTTAGGTTATATTTCTTCAAATATCAAACACTTCTCTATGTAGCATGTACCGTTATAAGTTAACACGGGTAAGTGCGATGTACTGAATATCTAACCTTGTATTTAGATTTAGTAGTTTAGGGCTAGGAATACCATTATATTTTACGTTAAGTATATTTTTTGTTTTCTTTAATAACTACATTTTTATATTAATATATTAGGTAATAACTGTGACCGCAACTTCGCATGGGCAGATCTCTAAAAAACTTACCGATGCCCTTTTCTATAAGCATATTTCAAGCTTTGGACCATGCCCAAAACAAAGTAAAAAACAAAGACAATAAAAAACTCAGGTTCGCTGTCACAAAGCATCCCCTACTACTCCCACACCACTCCACACTTCATTTCTTATTATGCCCATTTCGCTAATGTATTCAGGATGGAAAGTTTCCTTGCGCAATTTCAAATATATGTAGCGCCATCTATTGATGTACATGAGCACACTATACATTGGTATAATTACTATGCGTCCAGTAGTTAGGCACTTATTTGTTATTTTACTAAAGCAACGTAAATAATTTTTTAAAAACATTAAATTCGCATATCGTCTGAACTAGTAACTGATTGGGATGAAATAAAATAAAATTTTACTTCAGGTTGACTCCTGTATTTATAGTAAAAATCCAAAAATTATGTTAATGCATTCTTTCATACATCTTCCATCCCCTCAATTTTTGCGAATATTTTTAATATACACGTAAAGTTTACAGTTTTACATTATTACTTTTTATCTACTACGTATCTACTATAAATTGAAATTAAATGTACTAAATTAAAATATTACTTTTAAATATACTACAGTCGAATTACTATTTATGATTGTTCATTCTTCTCTAACAATACATAGTACCATTTAAGATATAATGGATAATTATTTCTCGATAAAATTATAAAAAAGTAAAAAAAAGAAAATAAATGCCTACGATGTACAGTTCTAATTTATTACAAAGAATGCTTTCACGGGATTAACAAGAAAAATGCATTTGGCAATCACGTCGCGTTAAGAGGGAAAGCTCAATAAGCTACAAATGCAACAATGTGCAATTCGCAAGCGGAGAACGTCACAAGTTTATTCAAACTTAATATTCGCGACTTCGTGTTCTCAATGTTATCTCAGATTTACATCGCATTTCGCTTTTACATAAAAGCTTTCGGCTCATATGCCATCGAGACATACATAACTGAAACATGTATTGCCATATATTTTTTGTCGAGAGAATGAAGAAAGAAAATTGAAACACTTTATTTATTCTGTTAATATAAGAACCGCAATAAACTTGTTTCAATATTGAAAATGAAGTCTTGTATTTCAAAATATCGTAAAATATCTCATATTTGGCCAATACTTATGATTAATGGTTAATATCGCTTAAGAATATTTGTTAGTGAAGTTAGACACATTGATAGTACTACGAGTATAGCGATCTGAGTTTTAAGTTTAAAACAATTATTTGATTCGATTATATACAAGTACCTAGAGAAATCTTGCATGTAAAATTAAGATAATTGATCATTGTATGTACATTATTAAAAAAATTGATCAAGCGATAGAAAAATTATCAAAGAACTTTATTAAAAAAAAATTAGGTTGAGAGTAAACATACCACTTTTCCTGGCGATTTTTAGAATCTCCAGTAGTGTACATAAAGAACACGTAGTCCGATATTGTGTTCTGTTAGCCCCTATGTTTTTGCCGTTAAAAAAATAAATGTCGAAATTTCGCAAACAGAACTTAGAATGCTAATGAGAAGTCCGTTTAAGTCGAAGCAAAAAACGTGCAAAGTAACACGCTATATATGCACAGCGTTAGGTAAAGGTAAACTCATTTGATACAGCCAAGCACAGATTTTGAAGATACAATGAAAGAGATTTTTATCTCTCCGACAATTCTCATCCCAGGTAGTCACTTTCGTACAATACATTTAGAAAAATAAATACTCTTGATGCTACAGATACCAAATTGAATTTGCATCATCTGGGAGAGCTTCTTTCGTAACCTCATACTGTAATAGAAAAACTTTTATGCTTTGGGCAAGAAGTAGGAATATACTGTTTGGCTACCACATGAACTAACGCTGATCCACTGAGCTGGTGGGTTTTTTAGTTGCAAATATTTTTATTGAATCACATGAAGATATGTTGTGAAGTTAATATTCTAAAAATACAAAACAGAATAAAATAAATATTATCAAAAGCCTTAGTGAGCCTATTGAAATTATAAAATATGTTTTAAAACAATTGCCATTAAATTTTTTTATGTTTTTTCCCGCTTTACCATCTTTGATAGTTTTTGTAAATTAATGTAAAACACTATTTTTATGATTACATTTAACAAAAGTTACGCACCTAATGAAGATACGTTTCAATGTTTTTTTGCTACGATACAAATAATTATGTAAACGCAAACCTTGTTAATCAAACAAAATATTTCCCAAATACATATATTCCGATTTGAATTCATAACAATTCACGCTTCGTACGTAATGAACTTTATATAGATCCATTTCGCCAACAATAAAGCCACTCACTCCACGCGCCGTCGGGATTCAGATTGATACGAAACAAAAGAAATTACACCTCAAAAACAACTAATTCGTTTAATCAAACCCTACGTATTCGTGCAGCCCTCCAAATCGCGACGCTCGCAATGTCGCCCGCCGCGCAAGCTTAAGTAAGCCCTAATGGCTCGAACTGTAGTACATTCACAAACCTACATGTAGCTTGTATTACTACGTAGCTACGTCCACATGGAAGTGGAATTCACTCCCTCTTCCTCAATCGTAGTACGTGGCCGTCTCCGATGCAACACGATGCGGTGTAGGGGCAAACAGTATGTGTTCGTCGTTACTATCCCGTCTTTATAGCACCCAAGTGTCTGATCCAGGTGCATTACGGCGCCGTGGTCTGGTTATGAAAACACTCGCCTATGTTTCCTTCACTATTTAGGGTGAGTTTGAGAATGAGATAGCTTACAAATATGCAATCTTCGCGTGTAGGTATCATCTCGTTGATATTTTGTTGCCCCTGGTTGTAAATATTATTTAAATAAATATTTAATTCTCGATAAATAAAATAATAACTTGAATAAAAAATGAGCAAGTTTACTTCGAGTGAAAGAAACGCGAATAGCTAGAAACACGCGTTTCAATATTTAAAGGTGGCAACGAAAATTGGGACTACTATCTACACGCAAATAAATGCACATTGCTTATAAATTTATAAGAATTCACATTTAGTAATTTTATGAATTATCAATTTTTTTTTTAAAATGCCGTCCTATATTTTACTTCTTTCGTAATATATTCCTTAATATTTTGTTTTTCGTAGTAAAGAAATGAATATTGCAACGAGTTTGATGAATATGTGTCCGTATTATTAAACCTTTTTTTAATAATAAATGTTGCTATTAATGAAATATTCAAATCTTTAACTAGTAAGTGGATAAACGTAAATAATGAACGGCCCGCGCCGTTCATGTTCATTCTATTTAGATATATATATATATATATATATATATATATATATATATATATATATATATATATATATGTGTGTAATTAAAAATATGGGTCGATTTAGCCTTTTATTTATAATGAAAAAGCAAAACGCTTTAAAGATTAAATATAATCTATTACGATCAATTTAAACATACTAAATAATCTTTACCCAAAACTACGTTAGTATATCTTCTTTATTAACGTCAATAGTCACATTAGCATGGATTTGTTTACTACATAAAAGCTTAGTAAAATAATAAAACACACTAAAAGGACACAAAGAATGAAAAAGGTCCCTAATTACCATTTTTCTCCAAATACATGTGAAATAAAACGGTTTAGATGCCCCATTCATTTTAATCACATTCGTTTGCAAAAAATGTGTTGACGCAAAATTGTCGTATTCTTTTTTTATAAATTTCCTGTCCGGGTCATGAATATACATACGAAATTTATTTTCCTGCCATCCGAAAGGGGGAACTCGTCGTCTTCGGTGGCATTAATGTTTGACTCCTCGCAGCGTCGACTTTTCCCCGATTCCTGTTTTCTCATCTTTTGTGAATTTCGTACAAGGCGCGTTTCGTACTCCGCTTTTACTGCAATATAATTGGCCCTTTATCTCCGACCCACTTTCGCTGCCTCTACATTTTTATTGCTTTACAAAATGGAGCCAAGTTCAATGTGACGTGCCACGTCGGAGCGGAGGCCTTATACTAGATCACTTCGCGTCTTAATCCCTCGCATTACGTGTCTCGACTTACGTTAATTTATTCGAAATATTAATTGGTAAAAAATTAATACACGTCTGCGACAATATAGACCATGTTTTATTGGCAAAAAATAAATGTATAGTTGATTATTTTTTCTTGTTTGTTTTAGGGATTCGTACATAAAAAGAAAAAAAAAGAAACCTTTATAAGAACACTCACGTATTAGTATGTCTGTCAGATCGTTACGGCCTTTTTTTAGAAACCGTTTGACGTAAACATTCGAAAATATTCATATGGAAATTACTGAGGAGGTAAATAAATAACACGATTTTTTTTAGTGTCTTGTATTGTGTAGAATATTAATTGTAATAAATATAAGGATTCTAAAACTACGTATTTATTTTACAATTTGATGTTAAATGGTTCCATACATATTAGTAAAACGCCCTGAATATTTTGTCCCAAAAACCATTTGACATAAAAATTTTAAATTTGGCATTGCAATGCATAAGTCTCAATTATTACTACTTAAAATATTGAAATAGATGTTTCTGAGGGGACAAATACAGTACTTAAAAATTTAATATATGTGTGTGGAATATAAACTGAAGGAATAAGTCACAAAGTTTTTAAAACTATTTTTGTTTAATACTCTATTTAAGATACTTCTGGATATCTTGTTGAGAATATCCACAGAAATATGTCTCTTTTCCTTAAAATTTTGCCGAAATTATACCCGAAAATTGTAGCGATGATTCTGAATTATATAGTTTTTAAGATATTCACGATACTAATATTTGTAACCAGCGTAATAGAAATACTAAATACAGTGCATAGTGTGCACAGCATACTTAAAGTTCGAGTTTACTCTTACGATATTTGTTTTTTTTTTCAATAAACAAAGGAAAAACACTAAGCAAATGTATTCACTTATATTCTGAATAATTGATTAGAAATAATTATTTTCTTTCTTACACTTGAATACAAAATCTCCGATATCTGAAATTACATTCGACTATAAATTCAATATAAAATCAATATGCAAACATCGTTGCTGTGATCTAATATTGTCTGCAAGGTCTTTTCTTGCTATTCGATTTTCAAATATCGTGAAATTATCGCTACAAATATCGTGAAATTATGGCTACAAATATAGTGAAATTATCGCTACAAATATCGTGAAATTATCGCTACAAATATCGTGAAATACAATTGAAATAAAAAATGTTTGAAAGGGTGTTATAATCGCGTTTAGAGGCTTAATATTTATTCTGTCTGTATTAGAATAGAATTTTTATTTATAAATGTACATAAAAAAATTATGTAGGTTTACAAGTAAACATTCTATGCTAATACGGACAGAATAAATATTTTTCCATCTAAACGGGATTATAATACTCACTTAAACATTGTTTGTTCCAATTTTAAATAGGCACTCGTTTAGTGAAGACCATTTTCTATGGCATAAGCAAGATTACCATACAATCAACCCGTTATTTGAAGCATTTGCATCGTGCAATGAATACTAATTCGGACTACATTATTTTCACAGTTTGGATCGTTATAATTGAGAGGCGAGCTAGCCGGCCAGTCGGCGACCACTGCGGGCGCTCGGCCAAGCGCATTTGCTTAATTAGTTAGTTAGTTTACTATTGATCGACGTCCCCTGGTACTGTGCGACACTTGCCGGAGACGGGGATGGAATCGATAGTTGTCTTAACTGAGATCTTGCCGTCTTGCAAGAGTATGTTATCTTCATCTTGCAATGTTCGTGTCTGCAAGATGTGGAGTTGGGTCGTTGTTTTCATCGAGTTGGAGTAGATTAGGTATTTTCATTCAATAAGAAATAAATTTATTTTATTGCACTTTCTCTTTTTAATTTGGTAGTTTTATGAATATAACTGCACGTTTAGCATTTTTGCCTTCTTTTACTGATTATGTTTGGAATCAAGTTATAGTATTCGTATCATTTTTGTGGTTTCGTAGTCAAACACGCAAACCTTATAATATCGTCATATCTGTGTGCGTGTTTGTTCGTTTGTCGCACCTAGTTTAGACCTAGTTATACTTGCAAAAATATAACTAGGTGTATTATAACTAGGTATATTAATATTTAAAGTATATACGTTTATTTGCAAGTATATATTTCAGATACAAATCTCCATTAATACGTAGCAATTTCTTTCTTTTTGTTTAAGGCGCATCCCCTTATAGAGAAGGGGGGAAGTGGGGGTTTAAAATAGTTGGAATGCAAAAATAGGTTACGATTAGTATTTTTAATTAAAATTATTTCCAATAATCCAAATACGTTAGTTTCGGAACTGTAAAATTAACTTTTAAATACGCGCGGATAACGCAGAAGCGAATTACGAGACGAATGAGGCCACACTGTCGGCGTGTTATAGCCATCACTCAGTTACCATAGTCTTTATGAGCATTTACGCGACACTCATTTGACCGGTTTTATAAGTTCCATACGTCTACAATTAGACTGTTAATCTCGTTTTGTTATCCCACTGTCGTAACCTTTTTATTTATCGAAATACGACGTAAACAACTCGATTTGGAATTTCATAATGCTGACAGTTAAGAGATTTGTCTAAATAGGAATATACGCGTAAGTAATGTCAATTTCAACTATGTCTAAGAAATGGTATGAGTAAGAGAGTAAGAGTCAAGGAGAGAAACAGAGAGAGAGAGAGAGGGAAAGAGAAAGAGAGAGAGAGAGAGAGAATTAGAACCTACTGTAATAGTTTCCCTATTTTTAAATCTAATACTTAATAAGCAATTATGTTACATATGTTGAAACTATTTAACAAATGATATACAGATTTGTAGTTTTAAATCTGGACACCACCTTATTTTTTTCCACAGTTGAATTTTTGTCCATATTCTAAAGTTTTTAGCAAGAATAATAAAAAAAAGGTTATTTTGTTACGTTTAGTCTAGCTGCGATATAAGCCATTTCCCTTGCACATACCGTTGTTGATCAGATTAGAAGTATTTATTTCAAAACTAAAAAATAATGATTTCATTTTTAATCGAAATATTTCTACATATTAGTAAAGGTAATGGCTTAGTTATAAAAATCTGTACATTTCATTAAGTAAATGCTTTCTTTCGATTCGTGGTAATCAATGCAATATTAAAGTAAGTCAGTGTTTCTGATTAATACTCACGATACAGGTTCACGTTGCCATTCTTTTAAATTAGCATCATTGTTTGACGTAACAAGTTATAAAGTTATCAGGTACCATTTATATTAAATTCCCGTCAAAGCTTTATCGGCAGTAACTAAGAAAGCATTAAACTGAATCACTAAATTGTACGATCACTAATTGTCAGTCCGTCGTCACGTGGGTGAACGGCAAAATGAAAATTTGTTCTTTTTTATATTCTTCGAAAAGGTGGATCTTAACAAGTTACGAAGATAATAATTAACAAGTTATATCTATACAGATACTGAAAAGAGATCTTAACAAGTTATGAAGATAATAATTAAAAAGTTATTTCTATACAGATACTGAAAACAGATCTTAACAAGATATGAAGATAACAATTAACAAGTTATATCTATACAGATACTGAAAATGGATCTTAACAAGTTATGAAGATAATAATTAACAAGTTAAATCTATACAGATACTGAAAACGATCAAATCGCTGAAAATCCATGTGTGGTACCTACTCGAGACGAATATGATTTCATCCTTCCACCGCCACGTTCGGCCTCGTCTACTCAGTGTTATTTGGCGGGGATTATCCTTGCTGATGGCGATGTTTTATCCCTGCAATAGGAACAGTGCCAAAAAGCATAAACGCGCCGAAACAACAGAGCGGTTTGCCTTTATGTTTATACGCGAGCAAGTTATTTCTGTAATAGCGCAACCTCGTTGACCAAAATTCGCACCGCGCTCGACTCATGTTGGTTCGACGGTACCTTGCTACTAGTTAACGGTGTCTGGGACGAAAGGAAATTTACGTTGTTCGCAACATTTCGTTTGGCCTTTATTCAGATAAATTTTTATTTAAATCGTTTTCGGTAGATATACAATGAATTCGTTCGATTTATACGTATATCGGTATGCCGTGCGTTATGAAAGAATGAGGTTACACACCCCGTGACGCATTCTTTTTATATGAGTATAACACACAATTTTCTGTTTATGCTCTAAAATAGATCCACAAATAATATATTTGACTAAAGGAATGTCTTCTTTTACTAAACAATTTTCAGAGAGAGAGAAATTTGTGACTAGTCTCAAGTCGACGTCGCTATTCGTTAAACTTATTATCTACTGGTTTTTATAGTACATACTATATAGTATAATATAGTATATATTATACCGTATATATATGCTTACATATGCATAGATGTACTATAAGAGTTGAAATATTTATTATCTAGTCTAGTCTGTCAAATTAGTCGCAGAATTCACAGAGTTGAATTCTCGTAAGTAATAATATAAGACTCGAGCGCTACACGCGTGTGTAAAAATAGCTATTCTGCAAATATGTTTTAATGAATTGTTTTATTGTTATAGAATGTATTTAACATTACCGTAAATTACAAAAAACTTCTATAGTAACGTTTTACTACAATCTTGATATTTTTCAGAATAAACAAGGAATTTTCGATAACGTTTTGTTTAATTTCTTTTAGCGTTATATAAAAAAAACGATCTGAAAGTTTTTTTTACTTTTCTGCATTGTGCATTAAACAGTTTTTCGAGTACACATGCCTTAAACATTTTTTCCAGGTTTTTAGGTCAATACAAATATAACTCAACAAGAAGAAGTCGTGCAAATATTTTTCTTTGGCAGTTAAAATTCCTGCAAAGTTAACGAAGTTCTGATAATGGTTTTAACCTGAATGGCGAACGTTATAAAAGTTGCAAATCTTATGTACCCACAATAATTTATGTATATTAGTAACCGACGTTGAAATATTCATCTGACTATTAAATAGCGTATTATATAATAAAAAATAATGTATCTGTGTGTGTGTGTGTGTATAATGGACGTAAATCCAATTGACGCCGTAGTCCTAAGCTGAACAAATATATATATATATATATATATATATATATATATATATATATATATATATATATCACAAAAGTAGACATTTGTTATAGAGGCGAGGATTGCCACTGTAATTTGTCTGAATTATATACATTTATGCGAACATTTTGGGTGATCGAGTAGGTACTTTATGTCTTGTAATTGTAAAATTTACGATTAGGTGTAGTTTTTACATTTCAGTTACCTTTAAGTTAGGTTTTTTTTATTTCTACACTGACATATATATAATATCATATATCCATTGACATCTAATAAACGTCTGATAATATATTTAAACTTGAATAAAAATATATAGTAAATCATTCACTGGACTGTAGTTAGAACTTTCAATCAATTAGAATCAAATATTTGTTAGAAATTTGTAATGACTCAGTAATTGCTAGAAAATGATCAAAATACCTTCGTAATATTTTTGTAATGTTGACATCGATTAATTGACATAAGAAACATTTAAATACTATATACGTACGTTGTAATGTTGCAACAAGGACGATTTTGGAGCAATAAACATTCATTAAATTTTTATTAAATGCTAACTAACAATAACTTAATAACTGTTCGAAATTAAATTACTCTCATTATCGTCCACCTGTATATTTAAGTTTGAAGGGCATCTCCCGTTCAAATGTGGTAGGTAGCGATAATGTTGTTACTTATAGACAAGGTATCTTCACCTGCCTCGAAGAACATCCTTTGGGGAGATAATCTTTTATTTTTAATTGATTTTATGATAAGTGTACTAATTTAATTTAAACATTACATCTATTATTCTTATTATTAATAACCTTTGTAATATACATTACAAATAATCACATTGTTAAATGTTGGGAAGAGGTCTCCGCAATCTTTTGTCATGTTTCTTGCTCATATTTCTTTTTCCATATCGTGACGATAATGTTTTAAATACATAAATATTGTAAATTAGTAAATATGTTATTCTAAATAAATGAGTGACGTAGACTTCTGTACTTTAGAATAAAGTATTGGAAGTTACTTCAGACAAGCATATGCTACAACTAACGAGCGCAAGACAATGTCCGAAGTTGGTTGTGCTTTTTGTAGAGAAAGAACATCTGAACAATGAATTTTCCCAACGTAGTATTTAATCGATATAATTCAAAACTAACAGTTTTATGTTAGACGAAAAGATTATTATTAGATCAATCCAATTACATAATTTGGAAGCATATAAATTTCGCAAGAACAAAACCGGCTCCTTGGACCCGATTGTTAACGTCGAAAAGGTTATAGATGCGCCATCGTCATGAAATGAAAATGTACTCATTGTTGAATAGTTTTAGAGCAAAAAATGATTTTTTGTTTTTTGAAGAATTTTGACTAAAGGATTGTTTTTATATTGTTTTATTTTAGTCTAAAAGTATAAAATATTCAAAAAAAAAATATTCATTTCGAACCTAGTACTTCCGAATTCAGACTTCAATACTTCACGGTCTAAATAAAGGTATACTTACTACGCACTTTTTTACTTGTTCTGATTTTTTGGGGAAATTAGATAAACAACTTTAAATATCTCCCATTATGTATCTATGACTTATGTACTATCAAAATACCTTGAGTTCCAGTTCTTAGAACGACTAGAAATATCTAAATAACTTGATTACGTAGTCATTCTAAACGTTCTCAGAATTTTATGTCTTTTCCTCCAATAACCATTCGTACTTTTTTATATTCGAAAGGACCCTAGAATAATATAAAGAATAAACTACATTAGTTCCAAACATATCTGTACATACTTTTGTACGTATGATAAGACGTTGAAATGACGAAAACCATTGGTTAACAAGTTCCAAGACCCACACGGTCAACCTCGTGAAACTGGACACCATTAAGACGTCATAGGTCTCGTATTTCTTATATAAGTTAAGCAGCAAGTGAGAAAAATGCGAGCCTATTGCTGTACTAAACGAAACGTAGGCACCTATCTAGGACGTAACATTAAACTCGCTTGCAAGACAAGAGTTTAATAGCAGTATGTTTATATTTCAATTATGTTAGGAACACTTGCAGGCCTTGAGAATAAAATGAATGTTAATCGTTGCAAGCGATATAATAAAGATGTGATATTGATTTGAGAAAAATTTGATCGTTTTTTTTTAATTTCGCGAATTTTGTTGATAAATTCATAGATATATGCGGGTGCATAAAACGAAATAGACTGAAATTGTAGACTAAAGCTATACTGAAACTATAAAAATATTAAGTTGCTCGATAATCCGTGAAATGTTACTTAATGCTAAGACATTTTCCGAAGTATAATAGTTCTAATCTTAAAACAAATTTACGCGTAAAGTTTCATAATTAGACAATACTGACAAGAAGAACAGTAAGCAATTTTCTAAATTATGAATAGATAGATATTGTTTATATATTGAAAGACGAAAAATAGGTGCGATAGATATTGATTAGATATTGAAAGAACATAAGACAAAAAATAGGTACGATAGATATTGATTAGATATTGAAAGAATATAAGACAAAAAATAGGTACGTAAGATATATAACGTTATCCGAAAATATTATTAAAACAACAATACGTTATTTTATGCAAACAATATACTTGAACAAATTTATCTACAAAATTACATCAGTTACGTTAATAAATAATACACGTTGTCGACACCCGCCAGATTCTCTCATAAATACAATATCGATGAAGGCATCAAAACAAAGGCATATTTCGACATAAGCGCCGCGCTCAAACCTACCTAGGTATATCATATGCTGATCGAATAAATGTCATCTCTCATGATAAAGGCCGGCGCAGCGAACGCGGTGACCCAGTTTCTCCCACTCGTGCTCATAAATACTACCATTCCTTTCATAACAGATTGCTTCCCTTTATAAGACAAGCGATTTATATTCAAACTGAAACATTCGTACGAAATATATTTAGGGAAACGGAAGGAAAAGGTTCAGAAAGAATGGAAAAAAGAAAATGATGAAGAGATTCGTTCGAGTTTTATTTTTATCAGACTGCGTTAACAGTGGTTAGCTATTGCAAATATAGCATTACTCCTTCTGTGATTATGTCATTTATAGGTATTATTGTTTTCTTTAAGTATTTGCCTAGGCTATCTCTCTATAAAGAAAATGTGATTGCTATGAATATCTCTTACCTATGTAGTATACATTTCTATAAGAAAATTTAAATATTACATATAAATATATATATATATATATATATATATATATATATATATATATATATATATATATATATACATGTCTCAAAACAAAAAAGACTTACATGTAACTTCAATAATGTTGATATTTCGCTAAATTTGTTTATGGCTTTAAAAATTCCTGAGCCAAGTTTATCGAGTTTATGCAGGACCCATACAGTCTTCAAGCTACTCTATCCATAACTAAGTTTCTCTGATATATATTAATCAAGTTTTGTTTTTGTTTCTTGTTTTTTTATTATAATATGATTTTATCAACGATTGATTAATTCGTTTTCTTATTCACATATACCCATTTGATTTTATAATACATTAATTTCAACTCATATTATATATATATATATATATATATATATATATATATATATATATATATATATATATATATATATATATATATACGTAAACACCCAAAATACAAATATAAGAAAATACAAAGCGGTCCCGCTTACGTATGCGACCACGGTTATCTAAACAACCCCACACAACGAAGCGCCTTATACAATTCGTGAATACATTTTATCCACAAACACATTCATGTTTATTAAGGAGGGCCAACGTTTGCGGCTTACACTCGAGAGCCCCCGGTTCCAACAGAATGAACTTTATCTTTTCGTTCGTCAAAATAGACAAAGTTTAAAATAAAGAAGTTTCACGGTCGGAGGAAAGTTAAATTACGTACGGACCCCGACCGCCTCGCATAATGAGATCAACATTTCTTCTCCGGTGGTCCAATACTCACGACCAATTACACTCAAATGAACAAACTGAACCCCGTTTTACTGTATAGTCCGACGCTGCTCACGTACGTACATCTATCTATAAACGGACGTGGGGTTTTGGTACTAATGTATACAACAATACACGTAATGGAGTTAGTATGCAGATAAGTACGCTTAGCCATTTATGCCTATCTATTTGTATATGTAAAAGGTTCGAGACTCTCAAATTACATGAAACTACCTTCTTGTGAATGTCAGGTCCGATATAGGCATGAATTTATCTGTCTCTGCTGATAAAGCCGGCAGTCAACTCGACATATATTAAAATAATATCAACATATTCAAAATGAACAATATGCCAACGTATTAAGTTTTCTTATATCAAATGTCAAGTGTTATTAAAAATAGTTTAAAAACAGATAAATATGTCCCAATTTTACAAACTACTTAAATTTAAATAAAAGTTTTCATTGTCTAATGTTAGGTATTTATTCCTGTAATGTAACAAAATGTCTTTTTTTACGAGAAAACAATTTGAACTTAATTAGAATAATTTCAATTTGTGACTAATTGATCTCCTTAAATGTAAAAATTTACTGAAAAATATTTTTTTTAAAAACTGAACGTACATTCGAAAAAAGAACTTATAGCAACGGAAAATTCTATTTCCGGTCAGTAATGTCGGGTTGTTTATAAGTTTATAATATTGTTAGCTTACTTAATAAAATAAAAAAAATTGTAAGCTTACCCAATAAAAAAAACATTAAACTTTGCTGAATTTGTGTTGAACTTGTAAGCTAAATAATATTATAATAAGAGGAGCGACCAATAATAACCCAGGTGACATATTAAGACACAAATAAAATCCTGAGTTAATAAAGAGTGCCACAGAGTTCAGTCACAACTTCCGTGCCGCCACGGCGGGATACAATGAGTTGTTGTTATGGCGAGATGTCAATAAAGTGCTGTTAATGTGTTTAAATAATATATCCTATTATAATGGAGATCTGTTTGTCTGCAGTTGTCATACACTAACTTGACATCTTAACACTATGGTATGTCTCTCACTATTTCTAATAATTTAAAACTAATCTCAGTTCATAGAGCCTAGCCTGATATATTCTAATTATACTTTAAACTCGGCTGTGTGCAAACGCACATAAATATCATAAATTAATACATTCTAATTTGACAAATAACAACTTATCATGCAAGTTAATAAAGCTAAAGAACAAAGGGTTCTAAGTTTTGACTATTAAATATCACCGCGTCCATTACCTTAATTAAGAATAGACATATTTTTCAATAGTTCAGAAACACCGCTTAAAAATTATTTATAAAAAAACAATTCAAATAAGTACCTGTGATTTGTAAAAAGAAAACACCGAAATGCGGTATCAGGCGGCGCTGAACACAAAAAGTGTGGTCGGCCATTTTGCTTCCACCGCGTCGAACAGTGTTAGACGCATGCGTCAAATTTGAAGCTGTCTCTTTTTAATGTGTTGATGCATATATAGGCTGTCTCTTTTCGGTTAATGCCCTCCATGCACCAATTTATAAGCTAAGACATGCGCTTTGCCTCAATGTCAAATCAATTCTTCCCTGACAAGTTAAATAATATTTATGTACATAAACAGAATAGCTGCAAATAAAAAATATGCTAATGTAAATAGACACGAATGTCTAAAATACTACTCATTATATATTTTTTGCAACCATCTCTTAAATCTTGTTTTTTTACGGAGAATCACTTATTTAATATAGGGCATTAATACCTACCTAGGTATGTATATATTTAAGTGCAACGATTAGAATTGATCTTTTAAAGAAACTAAAGCTTTCGTGACAAAAATACTTAACTAAGGCACGAAGTAAGCTTCATATTATGTCCGTGATTGATAAATGACATGCATTGCAGTCTGGGCTTTAAGTCATGTCTAAACTCCTATAGAAATTTACGTATAGATGATATTGACCGATTTCTGGTGAGGTGACTTTATATACAAATAATAGTAAGGTTTTGTTAATGAATTTCATAATGTGTGCGCTTAAAGTTGCATTTTTGTAACAGTGAAAATAGATAAACACATGCTTATATAGATTCCTCAATAATATATTTATAAACTAAAATTTATGTCGGATAAAAGTTAGTGTTCATTTAACAATATTTAAAGTTACTTTATGAATATAAATGAAATGTGAACTGAAAGTGCTGTGTGTAATAAGTCTCAGCTTGCGCTAGCCGACGGCAATTGTACCTACTTTGCGTGGCCAAGTTCACTTCGAAACATCGTGTGTTTCTTTCCTATAATGAGAAAAAGCTGCATTGTAAACCAGAATACCAAACACGCTTACTAAATTATATTTTTTCCATTATTTAATAACTGTAATATATAAGAATGGCTCACACCAAATGTGTCTTATAAACGCGATATGTAAAAACGAGAACAGTTTCACAACATTGTTTCTGTTTCATACCACTTAAGATATGAATGTAGAAAGATAATTAACCTGTAAAGTTATTTAAAAAATGGTATGAAATAAGTAACAAGATGTTTATTAGAATTTAACCAAACAGGATTAAAAATATAAGAGGAAAAAGTAGTATTTAAATGTGGATAAAAGTGTCTACATATCCTGTTTAATTTATTGTTTCCAGATAAGCACTTGATCTAATGAATTCAGCATTGAAATTGTTGCATTCGGTAATACTCACTATAAAATAAAAAACAAGCACTTTTTAACCAATTTCAAATAGGAACAATTTTATTGGATTTCACTTTATTTTTATATTTGCAGGCTTTCATCATTTTATTTTTCTTTCATTTTATATATATTACGGTTTTATGCTAGTCCCGCGTTAGTAAAGTCAATAAATGATAAGAGGAAGTTAAAAAACAATATGTCAATTGTATGGACAAGGATCAGTATCCTCATTTAAACCAATTGTTTTTTTATGATGTTTCATTGTTTATATTTATTACCCGTTTCTACTGGTGTTAAACAATTAAAAAACAAGCGCAATCTTCTAAACAGAAGTCGATTATGAGATTTATTTAATTCCATTTTAATTTGTGCCGCAATGGACTCTAATTATTCATTCTTTCCTCATTCTTTATTTTTCATACTTTTTTATTATTTTAGTTCGCTTTAAGTATTACATCAACGGTAAAGTTTACTGACTTTAATTTTTCTTTTCCAGGTCATAAATCGCAATTGAGTTATCTTTGTACTACAGTTACAGGGGCAAGCAATGTTTCATAGTGAGTGAATCTGAATTTTTATACTGTATTGAAAATAGTTAATTGAAGGGTAGTTATATTTATTTTAATTATAATAATATTAACACTTTTGTAAAAAACAAATACTCCTTATATACGATTTTCACATATAATATTTAATTGATTATATAGCAATTTAAACAATTCATAACTGAGACTTAAACAAACATTCGGAGTTGCTCTGCTTAGATATAATATTTATATTTTATATTAAAAACATATTTAGGTGTAAATCAACCGCATACTTCAATATTATTAAAATATCTAACAACTTTTTTGCACTATTTTTATAAAGTAACATAAAAACCGTGAATTCTTATTAATTCAGCTACCTATCAAGAACGTTAGAGATTGTAAAGATATAAAATAATTACGTAGTTTGTGAGATTGCACGAGAAGATATGCGCTTAAACATAAACGATCTGGTAATGCAAATTTTGCTGTGTTTTGTAATAGACTTTGAAAACCTGTGCTTTAATAAGCTGAGAATCGCGATATATTTTTCAGCTGCTACATGCGTAAATACTTTAAAGCGAGACGTGGCTACGTATTATTATCATTAATTCACTTTAATTTATTTTACAGTAAGATGTTTTTCAGAGAGAGAACGTTCAGAACTGTTATATTTCAAAGTTTGCTGTATTTAAGCCTTATTGTCGGGAAAGGGGCGTAAACAGTTTTCCTTAAAAGGTATGGAAAAGGAAAATAATTATAAACAGAATTCATTTAAAATCTAAGTAAGTGTAATATCGAATTTGTTAATAAACATCGTGGATAAGTCTAATACGCGTTTTAAAATAAAATTTAATTTTAATTAAAAATGACAATACGTTATATACATTAATTAAAGTAATATCAAGAACATAATAATTATAATTGATACTTAATATAAAATATTACTATATATGTAATCAATATCAATTGATTAGATTAATAAAAGAAAATTGAAATATCTTGTGACTTCCGACATAATGAAAAGCATATGTAGCAAAATGGTCTACGCAAGGAAAAGGAGATGGCGATATTTTTTATCCTTAGCCTCACATCTAATGTAAACCCCACATACCAATAGTGATCAAACTTACTAAACATATCCGCTCCTTTCATTTACGTCCATCGGGAAATAGATGACGAAAAACTCATCCAATTTTCCTTGGTCTTCTCTCATTTATTGATATTGGTCGGCGAAGTTCGCGCTTTGAATGCTGATAGGCTGCTGCGGTATCTAGTATTATCATCTCTGACACCAGATAAGCTACTTTTCTTATGTGTATAAACATGTGTGCCAAGTTATCGATATGCATTCACTCACAATATTGACAAACAGACTTCGAGTCATTATACTCTTCAATAACAAAATATATTTTCAGTTGAATATTTTATCTAAAGTATATTGTGCGCGTAACGTTCATCTTATTTCATTTAGTTAAAAATCCCGAAAATGTTGTAATATAACGAAACCTAGGTCCACTACCTAAAGAACTTAAAGAAAGTAGAAATAATACTACATCACGTAGTTTCATTTAATTGTGAATAATGAATTTCTACAAAATTAACGTCAAATATATTCAATATTCAAAACTTGTTATATGTTATTTCATAGTATGTATACACGTCTAGATATAAGTTATGTTTGTTTTTGAAAAATAAATTTTTTATATAAATGTTTTATAATATGTTTTGGAAGCCCAGTTCGATGAGCTATTTTTTTTTAATTTCTTAATTTAGTCTGACAGAGAAAATACATTGTTGCTTATACCTCAGTTATGAAAGGTTATGTATTCAAATAATTTTGAAAATATATAAAATATATACTAATATCCTTATTTGAATATATATATATATATATATATATATATATATATATATATATATATATATATATATATATATATACTTTTTGTGGAAAACTATTGACATTCATCAATAATTTAATATGTTTTAGACATCTCAAATTTGGGTGTCGACAAAAATCAAGAATGATATAAGCGTCAAAGCCAATTGTATAGAAATAAATATATATGATTTAAAAAAATATTTGCAAGGACATTGAAAGTTTGTTAACCTGTGGCGCCGTATTTGGCTTAAATAGTGTCCATTTTTTATTACGTCAGTATTAGGATAGAAGCGATATAAACCAAGACGTTTAAAGATAGAGTAGAAAATTATTTAAATTAAGCCGAGTCTGAAAACAAAACATAAAATCAATGTAACTATTTATTTAAAGTAATGCCAAGGCTATAAGTAATTTATAAACCTAAGTAAAGTATGTAAATAGATAGTTACTAAATTTCGTCACGTCGTTACGTGTATAGTCATTTAAATAATCTACAAATGTAATGACTGAGCTAATAAATAGGTCCTAGAGCTAAGTTCAATGTAGATTCAACATCCTAAATAATTAGTTTATTGTGTTAATCGTGTGTGTACCTAATTAGTAGTTGGGCACGCACACCCTCAGTCACGCGAAATGTACCCGGCTGGGCGGCGCCCTAACATTTCATATCGTGTTTATTAAGGTTTAAGCAATGATTACTAATTTTTACAATTTGGAGTTTTAAAACAGGATTCAATTTGCATTTTATTTTATCAAACTATTTACTATGTGTTTATTTTATCAATATTTATAACGCTTTTTTACATAAAATTAAAATTCAATTTGGATGAGTTTAGGTTGTTATTTGGGTACATTGTTTCTAAAAATATCATTAGAGGTTTCAGTTCTCCCTTTCCGAATGTAAATGTTACAGCTCCTTGTAGATGTTAAAAAACAATTATAATAACGATTCACATCAGTTATCCAAGGTCATTTTCTTTTTAGTAGGAGAAATGTCACGCAGTTATTTTTTATAGGTTAGTTGTTATTAACTTAAGCATTTAACAAGAAATAGAAATTAAACTTAGTCGCTGAAATGGATAAGTCACTGGATGCTTTCCTAATGTACAACCGAATGAAGCATCCTTCAAATGTCAAATCAATTCTAATCGACCTCACTAAAAAAACCTTGAAAAAAACTTTGTATTGTCAAATGGGAAACGGCGCACTGCGCGTCATGTATTACGTATAGACCCCAAGTTTATTGATAAACAACAATCAGTTTAAATAACCATTAGGTATTTTATTAGTTTATTTTTTGAGACTTATTGAAATAATGAAATGTTGATTTAACAAAAAAAGAAAATTAATTTGTTATTAAAAAAGCGAAATGAAATGGTAATGCGATTATACAAGTTACGGTAAAATGTTGACTTAAAACAGCGTTCATACAGCTTCAAAGTACCAACCTCAAAATGAATTTACTCTCGAAAATAAAAGCACGAACGTCCTTATCTACCTACGTTTACTTGTGTATATACATGTATTCCTAAATAAATACATCTAGCTAACCGTATAGCATACATAAGTACCCAAATAGACACATATAGGTGCGCAGAGGTGTCGACCTTAAGTCATTGATTAGGAATTCGGTCCGGCGGCGTGTGTCGCGGGCGCTCGTTCTCTGTTGGCTACCGCCGGCCATTGGATCGCTACGTGCTCGCCCGGCACCTATTGACTCTGCAAATATCTGAAAAGGAAAAGAAAAAAAAACTCTTTTCATTATTATTCAAGTACTAAGGGATAGGCGACAGTTACACTTGTGCTATTTATGAGGTTGGGCTACTTAACGTCGTGAATTTAAATTGATTTATGTCGGCTTTTCAAAGAGTTACGGACGAGTTACGGATAAATTTAAAAAAATATATTCTTAACATTACATACTTATATCATAATAAATTCAAAACATTTTAGAAGAAAAATCTTATATATCCTACGCCTGCGAGTATAGACTCTTTATGACACGAGATTATTCTGGATAATTTCCAAATATACTAGCATTATCATCGAATACACATATTGCATTATCATCTATTATATATGGAGAAGCTTTCTATTTATTGAAACATATCCGTTTGGCCAATTTTTTATCATAATAGATTAATAATGAATGCCTTAGAGAAAGAATGATCATTGTTAGTAGGAAATAACTGTATCAAAATCAAATATCTCTTTAATTCATGAAGTATCTCTTTAATTCATAGCATAAATTGTTTATGAATAATTAAAATGCAACTCTATTTTTTTAAATGAAAGTTAAAATTGCCACAAGTTAACTTAACCGATATAATTAATTAATTATATTTTTCTTAATTGTCGATAATGCGAATGTTAAGTTAGCAATAGAGAAAAAAATCTTCAGCTTTATATTGGCCAAGTCGCTCGACAATGTCACTCGACGGATTGCTGCGGCGTGTAACCGCGGACTTACGTAAGCTTATATCGGCGGCTTCAGGTAAAGATTCGATATCGGGATTTCTATTTATAAAATAGGTTCGCCTGATGAGCCCCGTGCTCCGTTTTGCTATCGATCGAGCCGGCGGCGGCGCGGATCGCGGAACGATTCTTCCTTTGTCGTGCAGCCGAATGACGGTCGCTCTCATTATGTACTCCTATTACTTATGGATTCGATACTAAAATATTTTATTTCCCCCGACGTAACGAAGTAGTGATACATTTAGTCTGTCCGCTAATCAAAGGTCGGGGTTAGAAATCATGAGCGGTTGCCTTGGAGTGTGGCCAGATTGACCGTCCGGAAGGGTGGACGAAAGTTGATGAGGAAAACCCAGGAAAACACTGTTATCATTTGTAAGAACTATGAATTTATTGTTTGTCATAGATTCGAATAGGTGTTTATTGTCACATATTCTTAGTTGTATGTTTAAGTGTAAATAAATGTAACTACAATAGATATTTGTTACGTATAAAACATATAGTTACCTACTAAGATTTGATTTACGGAATTCTGTGCTACCAAATCGAATGTAATATTTTATTGCAATACCATATATTATATTAGAGTATACAAAATTATACAAAATGATCTATTTATTATATTATAGTGTACAAAATTATTCAATGTCTACTTGTAATCTTTATGATATTACGATTGTCGAGGGAAAAAAATATGCCAGTTGAAATGGAGCGCTTAATTTAAAACAAAAACATTACCGTGAATAGATAATAAATGGTTAATAAAAATGATAATTAAACAAGGATGGTTGTTAAAATTAAATTATTTTTGTCAACTGTAATGTTTTTACGTGTCAGGTGTCAACTAGCAATTTTATTCCGATTCGCCATCTTCTAGCAAGTCGATATGATAAATTACCTCTAATTCTGGCATGTCATTTAATTAAGTTATGTACGTAGAAATTTACTGTTTTATGCCTTAAGTATAAACCAGAGTGGTATCGACAGGCATATGTTAGAAGAGTACCGTAAATCTTTGTCTGCAGCATGATAAGAGTACAGCAAGCTCGCGAAATTCACGACTTCATCCTTTTACACCAAGCTGAGGTCACCCTTAAATATGAATGCATATATTTTATAACTTAATATATATATATATATATATATATATATATATATATATATATATATATATATATATATGTCTTTCTTCTAAAGTAGGTACATATATAATAGACTGTATTAATTTATCCCTATTTTCCATTTATTCATTCCCTCTTTCAAAATATTCATAAATAATGCATTCGACGCTTAAAATAAATATAATGTTTTCATTCAGTGTCCTTTCATTTTCCTTTTTGTCGTCAGATATTAATATTTGGACGGAATTTTGGTGATGTTGTCTAAGAGTAGTGATAAGTATATGTGACCTTTGAGTACTCACTGTATTTCTGTATTTCTTAGGCATTTTATATTCTGTACGTACGTCACGCATCTCCACGCAAGTTTTTGACTTATTTATAGCGCGTTTTATATGCTAAGCTTGGTTGTGACTTTAAATCGGTAATTATGACTGTGAATTTATTATCTATGTCAAATAAATCACATTTTATTTCAATAATTATCATGCTTCTCATTATTCAAGTGTTTTTACATAGTAATTTAAATTTTCGCAGAAAATTCTCATCATATTAAAAAGCATTTGTCAGCTTGTTAACTTGACTTCCAAGAGCGTAATCTTAAAAGCATGCCGAATTATTTGTTTTAAAGTTTGATTTTAAGCGCTTAGATAATTAAGCGGTCGACTAGTAAACTGGTGTATCAACACAGAGCAAAATATTTCCACGGTAAATTTTAATAACTTTTGGTTCCTCATGAAAATTTTCACACTGAAATAATTATTTATTTACAATTACCAATTTAGTCAAACACCAAAGACAATTAAAGTAAATTGCATCATCATTTCAGTGCTAAAAGTTAAGTTGGTTTTTCTCCTTGATTTTTTTATAAAAACGAGTCCCTTTGCAAATAGGTTGGTAGGTACTTACGACCGGGTCTCGAAAAATTACTAATCGTGTAAAACACATTGCTGTGATCTGATGCGTCTTCATGTTATCTTCTTCAAATTACAGCAACGGAGATGTCTATAAACCAGTAGTGTCTACTGCGTAAATTAACAAGTTGGTAAAAAAACATGACACGATCTATTTAAACATACTTATTCAAATTTGGTATTAACATTATGCAAATTCAGTGTAAATATTGTAAAGATTTATAAATAATTTGAATGGAACTTAAAACATTTAGATATATAAAGATCAGAACAGAGAGTTCAAATCATAGCGTAGTAGTTCAATTAAAAGTAAATAAAAAAATTTAATTAACAAGATAAGACAGTACAAAATATATCCAAGCTCAGTACCGGCAACAAAATGGAAGGAAACGAAATATCATGAATGCATTTATTGAAAATGTACGCCAATGTAGTTACCTGGCACCCCACGTAGTCGGCAGCTCCCATATCGAACGAGGCCATTTATTTTCAGCTGCCGTGTCGCGACGGACACAAAAGGTATTTCGATATCTCATATCATATACCGCGCCGCTTCAAGGGGGTGGTCCTCCCCCGCACTAGTTTTATTATTTACGCTGCAAATGGGATCGCGCACACTCGCTACTCGAAGACTATTCGCTTCATCACACAAACAAGAAAATATGTACTTTGTTCTTGTTTCTACGCTAGGTGTCGCGGAGCCGTTCGTGTCGCGGGTATCATTCGGCGAGCGGTGTTGTTTTGACGGAACAACAGACATCCCCGTTTGTGGGGTTGGGGTGGTGGTGGTGGTGAACTGCTGGGATACCGTTGCTTTAGATGCAGGTTACCATGTGTTCATTGTTGTTTTAATTTAATATCAAACAGGCAAATCGCTTATATAAAAATGTTTTATGGCATTTAGAGTTGAAAGCTTAAATACGATCAAGGCTAAGGCAGTAATAAAATGATTTTTTTTTATTTGGCCAAACCTTTTGCGAAGTTTTAATTTTGGCGTTAAATTCCGTCAATTACTAAAATCTAATCATGCTAGTGTATCAGCAATTCCTGTACTTGTGATGAACATATTATTTAACAAATTATTTTTAAGCAATCGATAAAAGAATTAATATTTTTTTCTTAGAAAATTTAATTTCAACGCTGATGAAAATTTTCATTAATTTATAAAAATATACGATTTAAAATCTTGAATTTATAGTTCATTTACCACCTGAATGCTATTTTCTGATCATTATGTAGCTAAAATACTACGAATGTAGGGTTAGCTCTTTTTAGTGGAAAATTACCCCTAATTCGCAGACTATATTTACTATTTTGCTAATATAAATATATATTACGTGCATACATTTTAACAAGTTTCTATAAAACGTAGTACTGGGGGGAAATTCAAAGTCAAAATATATGCTCTCAACTTCTAGCCCTGAGCAAAAAAAAAAGAAAATACGAAAACGACGACACATAAACGTAATATTATGTATCCGGCGAGCTACGAAAAATTGGTACGCGGACGACCCACATGCATTTTTTATTAATTTTTGCAGCGGCGATATGTTGGAGGTCGCGACGTCTCTGAACTTTGTTTACGAAATTGCCTTTAAAGTTGGCAGGTAGAGGTCGACTTTACGGTGTAAAGTTTTTCTCGCTCGGACGAAAACAGGTCTTAAATAATTGAGGCCAGCGGTGGTTCCAGAGGTATCTTGGTCGGCGTTTGCTGTAGGTGTGTACTTACACTTTCCATTTGTGAGGACTTGCTTTTGGATACGTTTGGTATACAAAACTATACGCGTAAAATAACCTTAGTATTTTCCGGCGTATCTACAATTACGTACGATTTATTTATGTATATAAGAACCTATAAAAACATTGTATAGTTAACATAAAATCTGATCCGTACGCGTATATAGCTCACAAAAAAACGTTAAGTGAAATCATGTTTTCATTAAAATACATTTTGGGAAAATCTTTATTGTATTTCATAATATTGGCATACATTCATTTTCAATTACGAATGTACTCATATTTATTAGTGTGAAATATAATGTTCAAAATAAAGTTAGGGTTTTTTAATAAGAAATTTACTTAGCACTGTATTCCTGTTAAGTGACCCTACTCTTAGCTGTGTATGTATTTAATTTTTAAGTAAATTCTTAATTTTTTGCTTATCTTAGGATCATCTTTTCCGAACATAGTAATAATATTCCCCTACAATTTAATTACGTGTTAATAAGCATCCCTTCATCTCACGGGGGTCCGCTTTCGTAGTGTGACCAGCCTTTTCCCTGATGTGATTGTGTTAATTTATTACTCGTTAATTTTCTGAATTTTTTTATGAATTATATACTACATTATGATAACTTTTTTATTAGCGTCTATATTAGTCAAATATATGGATTTCTTACTTATACTTTTAAAAGAGTGAAATTAATTGATGAAAATGAAATTATAACATATCTACGTGTCTTACAGTTACTGATAAAATATAATAGAATAGTAATGTGTGTTTAAAATAAAAGTATTCTCCTTAATATTTTTTGTGAAATATAACAGTTATGTACTTATACTTAAAGGATCCTTTCAATTTCTAAAAGAATTTCATCACTATGAAAAGATTCAGAACCTAATGTATACCAAATATAAACCCACACATATGTTAATCAATCTGAAAGTTTTACATTACTGGGGTGAAACCGTAATTTGGGAAAGATACGGGAAAACCCGCCCACTGGGGTGTGTCGGGAAGGGAAATTCAGGGGAATTTTGTCGGTCCTTACGTCGGACGCAGAACTACGACACGGTTCCATTATGCAATGCTGCTATTGCCATTCAGCCGGATCCGGGGTGATTTCTTTTGCCCGGAGGTGCAATTTTATCCAGCCATATTAGAAGGAAGGATCATAAGTTTCGTGGAATGTCGTAATACTGAAAACATATTTTTGTCTTACATTTATTTGCGTAGGTGAGCGAGTGTGCAGGAAGAGTGCTCTCTGGTGAAATCACGGTTCGCCATTGGATATACCCGTAGTTAACGTCAGTGAGGGATGGCTGTGAGTATATTTATTGGTGTTTAATACACGTCACGCAGTTGGGTAAGTGCCTTGGGCCATAGAATGAATGTCTGAAGTAGCTTTAACTACAAAGCGATTGCGAGTATAACTTTTAGCGGACACTATATTTCTTAATACACCAGTATTAAAAATATCTGCTCTTTAGTGACAATATTCAAAATAATTATTTATTTCCATATTCAAATAACAAATTGAATACTTAATTTGTTATTTGAATATGGAAATAAATAATTATTTTGAATGTTGTCACTAAAGAGCGGATATTTTTAATATTAAATCTTTGTTAATTTTCTATTAATGATTTAGGGTATTACTTCTATTTAATATTTGATTCATGACTTCAAAATAATGGTCATTAATTTTTATGATTATTATTATAATTCAGAGTCTATTTGAAAATAGAATGCACCTAATTTCCCTGTATTTTTCGTAATATCCGACCTAAAAATGAAATAAATGATATCACCCAGAAATAAATTAATTGTCTGAAATAATATTTGTATTTTGGAAAATTTTGTGACATCGAGATAAAGTTATTTCCAGTCAACGTCTATAAGTCAAATTAAGGTAGAATTTAAGTAAATATTTATCTGCAGAGCCTACCTACAGAATTCATCCCCTTCACTTATTTGCATACCCCTCAGACGATGCGAATTATAAAACATTTGTACAATGCAAATTTGTTGAATAAAGTCCGAATTGCCACTTCGGCATTTAGACCTATCTGCCGACTTGGCCACATCGACGTGCGAAAATGCAAATCGGCCATCTTTTTAAATTAAACACTAACACCTTCACGCTCTGGCGTCTGCGGGACTGCCTGCATCGTTACCCGGGCTCCAATATCTCTGTTCAGACACGAACGGCTGGCGCTCCGCAGAGCCAAACTGTTATTGCCGCCGTCCCGACTGCGCTGACTCTGTTTGCTCTGGAAAAGCCCGCTGGAAAATAATGAAAGTTCCAAGCATGCGAGGGGCTTACACTTATGGAGACGGATGGAGTTAGGGTGACGATGTTTGGAGAAGCGAGTTGAGCTTCTGCTCGCGTAATGTAACGCTTGCATGCACGATGCGAGTGCGGGTTAGATAGGGAGGTAAGCCTTTCCTGTTGATTACTTCCTGTGTTTCATAATTGTGAAGTTTTGTGGGGGTCGTAATATGTATGAATATATGAAGGAAATTATGGGTGCCGCTTTGGTAGGGTTCGCTGCGTATGTTGCGTTTATTTTTTTGGAAATGGGATAAATTATAAATTATTTTAAAATTCAGTATGCTAAACGTCATATTTTTACGAATATAAAATTATATATGTATTTAAATAGCACACAACATACTTGTGACTAATGCGTTAGAATAAAAGGATTTGTAGTGTTAAGATAGTTTAAAAGGTCACGAGTTTCTGTTAAATTATTTATCACATATCTAAATTCTTGTAATAGAAAATAACAATTTGTTTTGTTTACTGCGTGCAATTGTTTTCTGTTTACGTGAAAATGAGTACTGTAATTGGGCGTTATACCTACCTATGTGTTTATGTATCGTTACAGGTATGTCTGTTTGATGATATTGATTAATATGTGGCAAAACAATAAATATTTTTTTAAGTTACATATGTCCCTATAGATGCCTAGCGAAAGTAATTTTTGTTATTCATTTCATCGTGTAGTATATCATTGGATAAATCTTTTAAAACGTGATGAGATTTTTTTTAATTTTACGCATCGTTTACAAAATAGTAAATTTCAAAATATTTCAGTGTAGAAGCGCTTCAAAGCTTCAATGGGTATGAAAAATTTAAATACTATCATTTTATTGAAACTTTCAATTTAAATTATTTCGATTAACTTACATCAACAACTTTTGGAGATATAACAGAATTGCGTAGTGGACTACGCAATTCTGTTTTAGGCGAGTGCCGACACGCACTGGTCGCTTTTAATTTATACAACAATGCGCATAAATACACAGCGTCAAGCAATGTAATCAGTAAAGGGGAAATATAAATCACTAATATTACGATTTCTAAACGTGTTCCAAATGGATACAAAGTTTATTTAAAACTTAAATTGGTATTTTAATACTCTTTTGACAAAAAATTAAAAACCTTATCATAAACAAATGGAGGAAACGTTTTATTTCTTCCCTAATCAGTTATTTTTCCCCCTCTGAAATGCAAAGTAATGAAAATTATTTTTGTAAAGAAAATTGTATACTTATTAAACAATAAAATTCATAAATTAGGTATTAATTCATTCGATCTACCTGTTACAGCTATTGCATACCTAGATCGTAAGCAGAGTGGTTATAAATTTGTTTGATTTATGTTGTTATGTAAACTCGAAATTATATGGAAAATTAATGAAAAACTCATTCTGAAGAATTTTGTACTTACATAATCCTAAATATCACGTACTCATATAGCCGAAGTATTTTGTTTTCATAAAATCGTAAATAGTCTTTACTCACATATTTTTGGTACTTACGTAGTTTGACTCAAATCGTCGTTAGCTTTTTGTGAAAATATTTTTCTGAAATCTAACAAAACGAAATGTTTTGTATAGATATATGACAGTAAACGCACGCGGCTCAAAAAATTATTTCAAAATTACACCTGTGGGTAAAACGCACTTTCAAAACCAAAGTTCGTTCCGAATGCATTGCCTCTATATGACGTAAGTTCCGTCAACACCGGTTATTGTCATTCAGACGTGGACAGAAAAAAGTTACCAGCCAAATTTGAAAAGAGACACGAGCACAAAAAAAGAGAAAGCTGCCAGTTTGGCGTGTATCGATGAATACTATTTGTTGGGGAAAAAAATCAACACCAATGAGATTCTTGGACTATTGTGAAATGAATGTATTTTTTCAACCAATGGCCTAACGTTTCGCGGACGAACGTCTTTGTTACTAAAAGTGCTTTTTAGACTAGTGATTTCGTAAGCTTACTACGTCGTAAGTATTTTGTGTGTCACGTGTGCATAAATTATTTCTTGTGAAATTAGTATATCAGAAAATATAGCACAGAGGAAATAGGTAAGTACTTAATCATTTTTTTAAACGAATGAAAAGTATATATTTATAGTATATATCTAAGTATAGTTTATAAACATATTAAGGAATCGATACACTTACTTTCTTTTTAACTCCCATGAAACTTATTTTCGAAATATTGTAGAAATGGATTGCCCTGAATGGAGGAAGTAATTCTGATTCCTCATTGTCTGTAAATAGATCACGTATATCAGAAAAATTTAGTTTATTACCGTATTAGATTCTCCAACTTCTTATCTAACCAAAGTTTGATTTACATAAAACATATGACAATAAATTTGTTGGAATTTATATTAATATTATATTAAGAGATGGAAAAAGAAATATCACACAATTTAATGTCAATAATAAAAGCACAGCTGCGTAGTTAAAAAGTAAAGACAGCTGAAGCTGTTACTTTTTATGGAATGTTTTATATAAGTACTGTGTAACTTAACATTCACCCGGAAAGGGAAACATCTATATGTTATTTTAAGTGAATGACACTGAATGTGAATGAAATGCACTATAAGGTACCTAGAGTTACCAATTCCCTCTCGAAAAATAGTAAGATAATAACAGAGAAAATCTTAACCTAACGGACTTGTAAAATGTTAACATTAATGACCATATGCCTTTACATAGGTTTGGTTGTTCTGTGTCATTAGAACCATTATTGCGAGTAATAAAAAGGCTCGGAAACTCCATACATTTTGTTAATATTGCCTGCGGAAATTATAAGTTATTTTAAACACATTTCCATGTATTCTTCCTCTATATATAGCCGCAAGATAATCCATTTTAAGTGAAACCCAGCACTTCACACTCATATAATTCTATACACAGCAGTTTTTATCAATGCTAAATACAAGTAATGATTTACGTATTCGCACATCACACATATCCATCCTACGAACGTTGCTAAATAAAATCGGCGACCTGTTCTTGCTGATCATAACTCGAATTTCGCTGAAATTTTTCATCTATCTGCTCCGCCTGCAGACACTGCCAGCAAGCTTCGGGAGCAAGTGAATCCGCTGCGAGAGTCGTATTATGCATCGAGTGCTCGTAAGCCTTCATATTCTCGAGCTACAAAATTGAATATCGAAGCCATATTCCGTCGCGGGTGAGCACGACCGCGGCCAAATTTCGATCCGAATAAATGGGAAAACTTCAACGGGGTCGCGAGGCGGCCAATGCAATTTATATTTACATAGGTATTACCGACATTACCCGCTTCGGTGTAGGCACACATGGCAAAATAAAATCTGCTATAGAACTTATCTAAGACGTACCTAGCCCCACCGTCTCTTTACGCTAAGTACGAACAAGTCTCGCGGACATATTTAATATAGTTAAACGACACGAATTCCTTTAAACGACATGTTGAAAGGTAACAAAATATTTTGCGCGATTTATCACTAATTACTCGATGGTGTCAGGTAAAGATAAGGTAGACACAATCTAAACAGTATATTATTGCTTACCATTCACCTGTTGAGCAAAATTACCTCGTTTAATAAATCCAAATCGGAATGAAGATTAGATAAGACTAAATTGCTGCTGAATATTTTATAGGAGACTGAGAGAAAATCAAATGAATCCTTTTATTTTACTGGTATTCTATTTTGGTATTTTTTTTTCTAAAATAAATGTTTACTCTGTTATAGTGAACCCGCTTTTTCGTGACGAGACATTAGTTTGTAATTAAATATATTTTGTCGCTTGTGTAATATTGTTTTCGATATTTTGTTTTTATTGCTTTAATTTACTGTCAAAGTCGTTTCGTATAATACAACAATTTTCTTTTCATTTAGGTGTTGTTACACATTCTTTCAGTGTAAAGTGTATTAAATATTTAAACCGAGTTTACACTGATAATTTTTCCCTCTTTTATGTATCACGTTTAGATCATCGTATCTTAGGCACTTTGTCAGATGTAGTTAAGTAAGAAGTGAAAACACGCAGTGATGTAATAGACGATTATTAATTAAAATTTATATCGAAGCTATCGAGAGTAGAACCATGGACAAATTCTAGATTTACTACGAAATCACTAGATGGATATTATTTTCTTTTTCGGTTTCAAAACGACAATTCCTATCGATACGTGACGAATTACTTTTAATTAGTTTCTTTCGCCGTTCGATACGCCGGTAAAATAATAAGGTCTTCGTAACCATCAATATTCCAAGCATGTAGGTGATAATGTATCCAATACATAAATTAACACTGGGAAGAAAAAAACGGGCACAAGTACGAGTATATTAGTGTATAAGAATTAAGCGATTTGACAACAATCGGCCTATTTTATGTAAAAGCAATGGAGGGGAACTCACTTATCACATATATTTATTTGTTTATTTAGATTTTTCACAACTATTAAATGATCAACAGACATTTAGTAATAAGTATACAGTAGTAAACTACTCGAAATACTGCTAGACTGTTCCTCGTTACGATATTTTATTTCTTTATAAAACGAATTACTTTTATTTTTTTGTAGTTACTGTTTTGTCATGAACAGACGAAAAATATCAGCACTGAATATTCTGATAAAGTATTATGTTAAAATGAAATTACTTTAACAAATAATTTATATTAAAACATTATATTAATTATTTAGTATTTCATGGTTACGTCTATCGACGGCTACGTGTCTATTTACTTTATTTTTTATTTAAAACAAATATATATCAGGGAAAATGTTAATTTCTGCTATTTTAGTTATCGAAATGAAAGTGTAGGTTTTATAGGTGTAAATACACAAAATACAGCGCCTGTTTGAAACCTCGAATACCTAATTTCAAATTCTTTAAAATTCATCGAAAATTATTATCGTCCAAAGTGTACTATGATTTCAGGCACTAATCGTAATTTCATAGAGAAAATGGAAAAATATCTATTCTCTTGTATAAATGTGTCATGGGCTTTAATATAAAAAGTAAACATGAACCTAAAGAGACTACAACGCGTAGGTATTAACAGCGGACTGGAGCCTGAGATGAGACGAAAGATATCGGAGACGATTTAATAAAACGTAAACAATGCCAGTGGGAGTGGGTAAATATTAAAATATTCGAATGGAGGTATCAACGGATGGAATCGACAGCATATCGATCGGGCCACACAATATCCTAGCAGGGCTGTCCGCGCGGCATACTAATCAGGCCGTACCTACGCTCTCGTATTCCAAGGTTTACGTAAGCCGGGAGTATTATCTACGTCACGTTACCTCCAAGTTACTTTGTTAGAACGTCGCTGTACAGTTTGATTCAAAATTGTTATCGAAACTTATAATTTTTAAGTTAAGTTGTTGTGGAAAAAAGTTGTTGTGAACAAAATTTCTTTTGAATAATTAAATTGTTACTGTTTGGTGAACATTTTATCATACGAGACGAACATATGTACAAGGAGTAACCATATCATTTTTTTTTCTTTTAAATGTAAAATATATTCGAATTTTACTTTTTAATCGTAGTGCAATAGAATGCAGTTATGTAAGTACCTATTATTTTAAAACAAAATATAATTTCGTAAATTACGGTTACGAGGATTTTGAAGTTGAATGTATTGTGTTAGAATATGAGAATGTGATATCTACCAATTTTAAAAAAAACTGTACAATGAAGAATTTATCAACAATGATTTATTCATAACTTGAAAATCGTATGATGTAAATATGTAAGCATACTGCGTAAGAGTGTAGATATGAATGAGTAATTAAGACTTCGTCCGGAAACATCACAACAAAAAAATATTCATAATTACCTGCTGCAAGGTCAAATTGATCATATTTTTAATTGAACGAATAGTTGAAACGATACACTCGATTTAATATAATCGAGTGTACCGTAAACGGAGCTGCCGGTACAGTAAGTGTGTCTATACAAGGCTCTCGAATGAATGCCAGGCTCGCATTGTATCCTCTATCTATATACCCTTGTTGCTATGTGCCTGCGTGGACGATGGAGGAGTATAGTGGGGTGAGGCGGGTTTGTGTATGTGAGCGTGTCGCGTGGCTTAGTAGTCTCGGGAGGCTTTGGCGGCGTTCGAGACCTGTGCCGCCATCTGTGGATGCGGGAGCAAACTCCGATGTATCCGGAGTTACGTTAGCGGGTAGTGAGAAGAATGACGTATCTGTGTTTGAATTTTTTTAAAATAAATTAACACTTTAATTTAAGGGTAAGTACAAAATTATGCTTGGGAATTGACAAGACGAATATAAATATTTTTATTAGGTTTACACATACATGGTTTGCAATACACAAACCTAATTAGTATTCAGCACTTTAGAAGCACATTTTCAATTAAATTTATTTTATGACAAATATATTAAATCAAAAATGTGAGAAAGTTTACTATAATGTTTAAATTATTAAAGATAAATAATTGGTGCATAAAAACGTAGTGGTTGAATTGCTACAATTTAAGCATAACAGTATTCGTTTAGTTAAACTCTGAGTTGATTATAAAATATTATTATTTAAAATGTAAATATTCTTTACAAATTCAAAAAATACTAATCGTCTGGTTTGCCTAGTGGTATTATTGTATCTATTTTACAATTTCCCGCTTATACATCTGTATAATATCGTTAGTGTATTGCCCGTATATTTAACTTAACATATTTGTAAAGAGATAATTATTCTTCAATTTATTAATTTATTATTTTTTATTTTGTCCAACTTACAGCACAATCAGACTTTCAGACAAGATGGCTGTACTTGTATATCACAATTTTATCAGACAAAAGTATTCTATTTATGATATGTAAGCATTTTGCTAATTAAAAACATTACCACAGATCGCATTTACCTCAAAAGTCTTACAAGCGCAAAGTCAGAACATTCATACAGCGCGCAATAACAAATTGGTACCGCAAATAATTCCCGAGTTGGTAAAATAAACTTTATTTCAATACCGTTATATTTTCTGAGCAATTTTATAAAGTTCATTGTTAAAAGCAAGTCCTGCCTAAGAAATAAAGAATAACAAATAACTCCGCCTAACGTAAAATTATTCCGGAATTGACAGCCACATTTCAAGTCACTAACTAATATCTTATTATTTTTTGCATTTTCTCTAATATAACAATATAAGTATCTTAAAAAGACTAGATGAACAGGGTACTTTCTTGTATACTTCTAACAAAACAACTGAAGAATGTATATACCGTTATTATCGGTAAACATTCATGTATCCTTAATATTTTAAACAATCTTTGGGAACAAGTGATTACATCATAAGATGTGATCACGAAATGTAATTTAACTATAAGTGAGTATGCTGACATCTCACACGAAAATTACTAAAGTTAATCTTTAATCGATAAGTAGTCCTTAAAATTTTAAGCGATTTTTGGGAAGTATTTATAATATGATCACGAAACGTAAATTGACTATTCGTGAGCACGCTAAGATCGCCCATGGCAATCTCTAAAGTTAACCATTAATCGACGGGTAGTCTTTAAAATTTTAAACAATCTTTTGGAAATATTTATAGTGTGATCACGAAATTTATATTGACTATTTGTGAACACACTGAGATCTCGCATGAAGATTACTAAAGTTAACCCTTAATCGACAAGTAGTCCTTAAAATTTTAAACGATCTTTGGGAAGTATTTATAATGTGATTACGAAATGTAAATTGACTATTCCTGATCGCGCTAAGATCTCACACGGAAATTGCTAAAGTTAACCCTTAGTCAACGAGTAATCTTTGGTATTCATAATGTGATCACGAAACGTAAATTGACTGTTCATGAGCACATTAAGATCTCTTACGGTAATTACTAAAGTAAACCCTTAATCGAAGAGCTTATAATAATGAATAATGGGAGACTATGCTTTATTTTTAAAAGAGGCTTGAATATTAAATTCAAGCCTCTCTTAAAAATAAAATAGGCGTAATTTTGAAGTAGTTCATAATTGTGAATAAAATTTAGTCTTAAAAGAAGCTTTAGATTATCGGAAAATAGACTTTCACGTCGCTTGTATTTGAAGGCGAACCACTAATATTAAAATAAATATAAGTGACTAAACTAACTTCCCCGATTTACAACAACAATTGATATAGATAGAGAAATAAAAATTACCGCGCTGATTATAGTTTTTTCGAGAATGTAAATTTGTTGAAAATTAATTACAGGAAAATTCGACCTGAAAAAAAATACATAACAAGCGTCTATGTCGATACAGTCTAATGCCTTTGTATATATATATTTGCGTACATTTAGTATCAGCAATCTAACACATGATCACAAAAACCAATAGGTCCATGAAGTGAGTGACTAGATAGCGCTTAAAATGAAAAGTCCGCTGACAATCTATAAGTTAGAAAGGGATTAATGAAAACATTCGCTGAGATCACCATTTCAAACACAGTACCATTTTTGTATGACGTTTGAATTAAAATACAACCATAAGTATATTGAAAGATAGCCGTGATTATTGAGTTTTACAGAAGAAAGTTTTTAATTTATAGAACGGGACTTTTAATCAAGATTTTTTTATCGCACCGTCTTCCCTTGGATCAGAATAAATAAAAAAAATTGACACGCCATATAAGATTTAATCTATTATATTTCTTTAAACATGTGCCTGTATCTACATTCCACTTTGTAAACATATATAATTATTTATATACGAACATTTATTCACGTATCTAGCATTATCATTATTACATAGCATTCTGATTTGATTGATTCATCTCGATCCAGACCTTCTTAGTTTTCTTCGTTATTCCTTACGTATAAGTTTTATAAAACTTCTATTTAATTCAATAATCTAAATATTCTCTTAAAGTGTATATTTTCCTACTACATTTAAGATCGTTTACATTCTAAAAAATAAAAGAGTGTTTGCAAAAATAGACAAGAAGACGAATCGAAAAAAGTTTCACAAAACACACTTAAGACTTTCTCGTTCGCAACCGAGTCGCTACGAGGATTATTTCGAGACGATGGGGCAATGTACAATGTAGAATTATTTCTGTACATAACTTGTGTGAAGGCGGGCCTTGTGTAAGCGTCGGGTTATTATTAGTGCGATCGCGGTTTACCGCAACCACCAAATATTTGTGCAATATTTGGGGAGGTAATATAAGAACTTTAGGTGGGCCGCGACATACGAAATCTTCAATCTAGTTTGCTACGTGATAGGTAGAAGACCTAAGCTTTCGGTTTACGAACGAATTGTGCTTTGTCAAAGTATGATTGAGTATTATATTTATCTGCTTTTGAATTTATATAAGAAACATTTTATTAGATAAATCATTGGTATATGACAAAATATTTTACAAATTAATGTCTTACTAATTATATTCAATACGATTCACTAAATTTAACATAACTCTTTTAACACGGCTATTTAAATTAAGTAATTTATTCATAGTATAGATTAGGTAAAAAAAATTATAACAACAAACAAAGACTTGAAATAGCATACATTAAATTACAATTAATATTGATTCACGTGTACGATAAATAAATTAACATTCCCAATACTAGAATTTTGAATGCTTGTTATAAACAAGCATTCAGTATGAAATTCAAGGTAGTTTCAGTATGAAATATAGACATTTTCCATTTTTTTTCTCTAATTAATAAAACTTAATTTCGTGAAGAAAGTAAAATGACCAACTTAAATTCTTAAAACTAATCGTCTAAATAAAAAAAATACGTCTTATGGATAACTATACTAACTGGATATTTGATTTACGTTACCCACAATTCGTAGTTATGGATAACGTCAATCAAATATCCAATAAGCTTGTACAAAATTATTTTATAATTTTACGGAAATGTTTCCTAGCGAAATCAATTATTGCTATGTAAAAACATTTAACTACTAAAAATAATTAACGGAAGCAGAAGCCAACAGTATCTAACATTTTTTTTCTGTGTCTTTCAGTAGACTTAATCAATATTTTAATAAGAAATGTGTCAATTAATTTTAAAGATTTATGAAAAATGGCGTCGTCATTGTAGTACAATTGATACAATCTTCAAAGATATAGGTGAAATATAAACAAAGATAGTTGAAATTTAAGTGATAATAAATAGCATATAGAAGTAAGAAATAACCTATATACTGAATTCTTACATATATTTATTTATTTCCGGTATGTATATTTATGTAGAGTTATCCAAATATTACGTAAGCCTCGAGAAATTTGTAATGGGCGCCTCTTAGCCCTCGAATAGTACTCGACCGAAGTTTAGCTGGGACGGCAGTATACGCCTTATCAAAAAAAAGCTCGAGCGCCATCTCTCGACAACCATTCCAAGGAATACGGGAGAAGTTTTTTTTTAATCTCCCAGTTTGGACCTTTCTGGCGGGAATGGAGTAGGGTACAGCAGCCGTTTGCCCCGCGGCGAAGTATTGACGTGACGTTGTCCCTTTTCTACGCAACAAATTTGTGTAAGTGAGAGCAAGACAACGATTTCCAGTTAGACTACTCTGCCAGCAAGTTACGTTGTTGAGTTTTATTTATAAAGCCTTCCTCGTAGCAAATGTTGCGGGAAGCTCATAATTTTAAAAATTGAAGTTTTTATTTTTTATTCTTTCCCTATTTGATCTGTTGCTCATTTAATCGAAAGCACTAAATTTTTAATTTAATTTGATAAAGATTTTAATATTGGTATCAAAAGTTATAAATATTTTTTTTATAAATATTTAATTATAATTTAGGAAATAGGGTTTCGACGTAGTTTTTATGTAAAACATCTACTGGTAGAATTTTTTATTCGGTTTTTTAACGGTTTAAACAAATTTAATATAAATTTATACTGAAATTATACACATTGATAAATATTAAATATTGCATAAAACTAAGCAATCTTCCATCGCACTCATGATGCTTAAAATATATATGTAAATGTTTATTAATTGTAAGCGTCCCGTAACAGACGGCCTGAGCCTATTGAAACTCGCCACTTGGCCACTAGATGTCGCTAGCGGCCGTGCGCGCGGTTGCTAACATAGTACGGGGTAAGCGCCACTATCGGTGTATACGAACAGATACTATTAGAATCTTGTAGGAATTTACACATTTTTTTAGTTGATAATAGCACAGCACTAAACAGCTGTAAAATTGAATAAACATTTAACAAGCAATTCCAGTTAGATTACGCGTAATGTTTACTTTAATCGAAATAGATTTTTCTTGCTAGGGAACATTTATTTTTGTTAATTTATTAAAAACTTTTTCGATAAACAGGAGTGATGTTTATTACCATATAAACAATATTTATCTCTCTTTTGTATAAATTCGTTTTGTGAAAAACTAAAAATATGTTGAAGAGATTTTCCCACAAAATCTTTCGAGTCTACAGCATTCTTATAATACAAGTTAACATTTTAATAACTTGGAAAATAAAGAATAAATAAAAAGTAAAAACGATTACAATATTTATATTTGTTTATTTTTACATGAGGAATGTATATCGATCATGATATTTTCCGCTTCAATAATATTTTGATTGTAATTTCAGTTTAAATAAGTAAATACATTTTTTGCTTAATACCCGTTACCGATTATTTTTCACATTTTTCTGCTCCGTAATTTTCATGATATACTGGCTAGACTGATTTTCCACAGGTTTTGGGAAGTTTTATGTGAAAAAATTATTTGAAACCCAAATAGTATATCTAAAACATACGACGCTTTAATAAGTTTTCATTTGATGCCCCAAACTATGAAGTCAAATTTATTCTAGTTTTTTTTCACCCCTTTAAAATTGTTTCCCAAAATGTAAATTAAACTTTTTATTTATAACGAATAATTGGGCAAGTATCTTTTAAACTATGTTCCATTTTAACCTTTTATGTCGAATGAGTCTGGCAGATCGACAAAAAGCGAGATTTTTCCATGAGTATTTCATTTCTTAAATATTTTTTAAAAACGCTAAAAATTTTAAAAATAAATATATTTCATTAAATTGAAGTTCTTTTTAAATTTAAACACTGCTGTTGTTAATATTTATAAATAGCATAGATGTTAGAAATTACATTATAACATGTTTCAAAATTCGGCGAAGAAAAACGGAATCATTTACATTTTATAGTTTAAGATAAACTATAATTTATTGCGCTTTTTCAAAGGATAAAAATTTGAGCGACCAGAGATATTATAAAAAACAGAACAAAGTCAATTGAGTAAAGAGCTGAACGAAGAAATATCGAAATATTATAAGTTTAAATATATTATATAAATATATTATAATAAATATATTATAAGATATATTATAATAAATATATTATAAGTTTAATTTATTGAAAATGTACAAATTTAATACACGGAAAAATTATTTTTGAACGTTTCTTCAATAAACTTTCCATCAAAACAAACCTCCTACACAAGTGACGTATGTATTTTTAAGCACAAAATAAAGTACGTTTTTAAAAGAATTTTAAAACCAGTCGGCTTAGTGGCTACCGACGATCAATTTATTGTAAAACTAAATAGCTCCCGTCTAACGCGAGTGGCGCCTGGAATCTATTTCTTGACAGATTTATGCAGGCTTCGAAATGAGATACCTTGATCCTTATCCAGAACGCACTCGGGGCTACTCACCGCCTTATCTACGTTGTTGGACGGAGTTAAGCGATGGTGGAATGTCGAGAACGCTATTTATTTAGAAACACATAATTATATGTATCTCCGTACTAGTTTAATGTCCGCAAGTACCGAGAAACTTTTTTCACTGATATTTACTAAAGTGGTACTAAAGATATTACTATTGCTCTTATTCTAATGAAAAATTGGGTGCAACAATTACGTACACTTTTGAAAATTACGATTTTCTTTTTCCATGAAATAGAGATTGTCTAAATTAGGTCTACACCTTGAACTCGATACAATATTCATAAATATGCAAAGCATTTGGGTTCTAACCCGATATTGGAAGCGCGCTATATGATCAATACGTTTTGTATGAGATATTTCATATAAGGTTTACGATAAAAATTGAAAATGTTGGAGAAGAAATAGCAAGAAAGGCGAAGCGGTCGCGCGTGGCCCACAAACTTGGCAACGAGATTGGAATATGTAAATCCATTGACTAAGCAGTATCAATAACACAATTCAGCACAAAACCTTTTTGCTATAGTCGGTGGGAAATTACCTACGATAACCAATTTGCTGTTTTAAATTATCTATTCGCGCTGCGTTGTACACTCTATCGATATAGCACAACTTTTTTTTTGTAAAGTCGTTATCATAATTATCCGATAACCAAAACGATAAATATTGTCGATACTTATATAAGAGATTTGCATAAATATGAAAAGGTTATATTACAGTAACGTGTATAATTTTTGGCACCTTTATCATAGTTATAGACACATTTGAGACATAAGATTGTTCATATGTGTGGTATTTCCATGTGATTCGGCATTTTTAATAAAAAATGATACAATATGATCTAGCATTGACTTGAAAGGCCTAGTCATATTTTTTATTTTAGCTACAAATACAAGATAAATGATAAAAACCAACTAAATGCGTATTGGAACATGCACTAAGTAGAATTCCATAGATGTCTACGTCACCTGAAATTGATGAAACAATTTAACCGAAATAATTTTATTAAAAACTTCTATTCAAATGTCAGTCTATGCAGATTTTGGGAACTTATGAACAATGGGGTGTGCAATATTGACTTGGAACACCGAAAACCTGCACTACACTACTCGCGAAGTTGATCGAAGTTAGGTGAAGGAACACTATTCAGTGTAGAGAGATACTTCGATTCGCTTTGTGCGTACTTTAGACTGCGATCAACTTCGACGAGCATTTCGTCGAGGTAACTTCGCGAGCAGTGTAGAAGGCGTTTAAGAATTATCAGTCTATATAAATTTAAAGTTAATATAATATGTAATTCGTAAGTTGTGCTTGCAAATTGTATAATGCACAAAGCATATGAAACATTTATTACTTGCTTTTTCAGAATAGCCAAAATAAACAATTTTGTTAGACATGATCTTGCTGAAATTAAAATACTTACTCAGAGCTTGAGGTCATTTAATTTGTAAAATTTATTTAATTATTAACAACAAAACATTTTTCTTACTTACAGAAAATAGAATTTTAAATTGTATATTAGGGTTTATTTCTAAGTTGAATACAAGTTTTATTTTAATTAGCTTCGCTTTGACGAGTTAGACTATTATTAAAAATCCTGTGACATTTCAACAAATTACTTAAACCTTTAAGAAGTCAAAACAGTTAGGTCTTTGTTTTGTGAAAGACGTTAGTACAAAATGTAATTATTAATTTTGAATTAAGCGATATGAAGTCCTGAGCAGCATTGAATAAAGTAGCGTCAAATATGCAATATATAAACTAAATAAGCGTTTGTTTAATATTTATATAAAATAAAATTAAGCATTATATATAGTTACACAATATTAATTTTTATTTCGTCTTTTAGATACATCATCACATAGGAATAGTGGAATGTATAGATAGCTAGATATTCGAACATCAGAGGAACGGAGGGTCGAATATTATTTTGGACATATTTATGTTCTTCCAAGCAATGTTATCATCAGTCTTCCCTCAGCAAACTGAAGCGGTTCACACGCGTGACACGGACGCATTTGATAAGTTCTATTTTGAAAGCGAGCGAGTTTGAGGTCGCCATGAATTAATATAAGTTTTGTTTATTGAGACACGCGACCCGCCTTCGTACCGATTAGGGACATGTTTCTGCTCCGTGTACGAAGGAATTTACTTCATTGAACAAGTACGTTTGTGGGTTTTCATAGAGGGCAAAGAGATCGTTTAGAACTGAATATGAATGACGCAATGACTTTGTAAGAAAACTTTCCCAAAAAGCATATTCATGCAAATTATAAGCTACTTATCTATCAAATATGTTTTTATTTATCGAAATATATGATTCGAGTTAACTTGCAAAAAATCGTTGTATTGTATAATACTTTGTACTTGATGGTAATCAAACATATCTACAAATAGGAACGTGTTAGCAACTGTACAATTCGTCTCAAAAATATATATATTTGTTAAATTTCAGATATAATTTCTTTCGCTTTAGTTAACCTAAGGTCCTTTAATTTTTTCCATTAAAAACACGATGCTAGATCAATCAATGTAGTATGGGAGACTGGTTCGTGTAGTAAAGTGGTGAGTAAAATAAAAGGTAAGCGTTTAGTAACGAGCGTTGTAGGGCGGGGGCGCGTGGTGGGAATGCCTCGCAGCACTCGAAGCGAAACACTACCCCCTCCCTGCTACGTTTGTTGACTCAACAATTCAGTCCGACTGGGGACGGATCCACCAGTTAGGGATGTGACTTATACGTAGATGTATCATGTCGAGTGTGTTTAGACAGCTCTGTTGGGGATGTATGTAATTTATTCATAATTTTCCAGCGAGAATTTGATTTTATACAGGTACACAAACTGCGAGTAAGTTTTATAAATATATCGTTAACTGAACCAAAGGGTTATTATTCTTCATTTATTAGGTTATCTCGATGGATCAATCCAACAGGTTAGATTCGTTAGATTTTGTGAATGTTCTACACTTGTGATTTTCCGAAATAAATTAAAAAAGCAAGGTTTTTTGTATTTCAAATTTTGGCCCGGTATTTTAAGGTTTTTTTTTTAAATTACGCTTTGAAGTTCGCACATGGGGCATAAAAATGGAATATTAATTCCACCTTGAAGTCCAATTCAACTAAGCCTTTCGATAAGATGACTGAAAAAAAGTCCTATCCAATTTTCACGTGTCTCCATCCTATTCAATTTTCAGGTATCTCCAGATGTCTTTAAAATAAATATTTTTCAATATTTGGCGAAACATTAGTTGAGATTTGAATATGAAGTTTTATTCGCAAAATGTCATGGGTTAAGTTAAACGGACGAATGAAATTTCAAAAATTCCTTGTTTCTCGTTGGAACCATAAAAATTTATTGAGATGACATTTTTTTTTTAAAAAGGCTCGTAGTTAACCTTTCTCTTTTAATCGAAAGTAATTCAGAAATTTTTAAATAATTATGGTATTTGGCGAATTCATCTTAACCCGATTTACAGACTTTACATTAAAATGATATTTACCTTATGACTCAAAAAGTAACCTAAAATATATTATGAAACCAAAAAACTTACGCCTAATAAAACTTCAATAAAATCTATGAAATTATCTATACCTAGATTTATCTTGGTACCTATAATAATAATATAATTTATTTGTAATTATTATTGCGACAGAAGACAAATTCTTAACTTTATTTTTGAATTATTTTTACAGATGAAACTTGAATTGGATGAAAGATGAAGCATCTCGTAACCACCGAAGTAAGAAATATTTTACCGCCACTGAATATGTTAAAAACATCAGACCTTTATATAGTTCGTTTCTGAATTTCTAACTTTCTCCATCGCGGCAACTTTTATGGTCTCATTTCTGCAGATTAGTTCTTTTTTTACAAGAGTAATTTCTAGAACCTGACCACTGCTTCTATATTATATATCATCTATTCGGGAAATTCTGTTCTAGTCTATTTATTTCACATTGTAATTAATAAAAAAAACCGCCCGCGCCCGCCCTGCCCGCGTTTCGAATAGCATTGTGTACATAAAACAGTATAAAATCTACATACCAAAATATATGATTTTTACGAATTTTTATTTAAATTTAAGTCAACAATAACTATTAATTTTGTAATTTATAATTCAACAATGACCATTAAATTTATATTTGTGTTGCGTAAATTGTGATATGTAAGAACAAAAATGTCCATATATTTTACCTAATACATTAATTAATTAAAAATAAACGTGCGATGAATTGCTAATGTGGGGTAGTCACTTATACCGACTGTAGAAATTCCTTTAGAAAGAAAAGCCGGTTGCACATAATAAAACTATGAAAACACATAAAAAAACTTCGATTGATTCTAATAGGCCTACTATTTATAAATTTGCTATTTGAATTTAAAAATATTAATACGTATCGTAAAATATCATGGGATATTGATTTTTTTTAAGGATTTTATTTACTATATGTTAATCGATAAAGTATTAAAAAGTCGTAAATCGCGTAAGGTGGAATAAAGATTTATTTTTCAACCATTCAAGTTTGCATTTTTAAAACGTCATGTTTTATTAGAAACCACCTATTTTCTTTTATATTCTACATATGTATTTTTATTACTCACATAGTGTCTGATTCTATGGCCACCTGTGGAAGAAATTTTATAAAATTTTTATATTCTTCCCACTCCGTGAGCATTGACACTTCTGTGACATTATATGAAGGTCTCGGGAAATTATTTAGCAAAATAAATTTGCCCATTTGGATTTAGGCCGGTGGTAAGATCTCGAGTAATTAATGTACGTAATTTCATTTTGAATTCGTCAAAGATATCGAATAAAGAAATTAAAAAGAAATAAATTGGGGACACGAACCGAGACAACACATTTATAAGTAATAGTTATTATCTATTATTATCCAGCTTCGTATATCCAGGTCAAAGAAATAATTATTTTGTAAGTAAATTATTTTGGAATATACTTTTTTTATATTTGATATGAAAGCATCGTAGTCGCGGTGTGTTGAGTCAATCACAGGCTTACCGCCTTTGACGATATGGATTACCGCCGGTTCACGGTTTCGATTCCCGGCCGCTCGTCGAACCAGGCTATATTGATGTTCTGGTTTGCTGCAAGATATTGCTCTTTTAGCAATAAGTCTGTCATATGTGCCAAATGGGTACATTAAAATTTGTAAATAAATAAAAATAATACCTTATGTTACGTGTCTATACATCAGGTTATTTCCAATTTTAAAGATGGACAAAGAAGTATTTAAATAAAAAAAATATAATTCGTATTAAAGCTGATTGTAATAAATATATCAACGTTGAGCATTACATTAGCATAGACGAATCGAATGAATCTTTCGCAACAGTTAAAAGGACCCTTTCCCGGCTGTTGAAACGTTAGAAAAAATCGTTCACATAGTAATAAATTTAATCCTACAATAATAACAATGTTTTATAGTAATATTATGAAATATAAGTGTTACAGTTCTGCTTATAGCAATTATTTTACACTTGTTAAGACTTTAACAAAATTTTAAACAGATCTTTACATATCTAACTTTAATTTTAAAAACACAACTCAATTAAAAGAAAACATATAACAAAACACAACTCAATTAAAAGAAAACATGTAAACAAATTTATATAATTGTCTAATTTACTAATATTCTCGTATTTTATTTATGTTTTAGATGTTTACAGCTTCTTGGAGAATAGAGGTACTAAGAGCATTATTCGAAGTAGAATAGGTATATGGAGGCATGAATGTCCCTACCAGTTTAGTAGATTTTTGTATTCAATAATGTGTTTTGCCTATCAACCTATCTAGACCATTATCTTTATGATGCGTCTCATAAACCGGTATGATAATGTTTCATTATACACACAAAATAATTTTCTTTTAAAATATTTATAATAAAGTGATATTAAATAACACCACAATTTCTGGAAAAAATAGGCTTGAGGAAAATTAAGGAGATAAAGAGAAAGAGAGGAGTCTTGGCAATGTACACAAAAAAATTCACAAAATGAGGTGAACATTGGCAATGTAATCAGATTACACACAATCAAATTACCGATGAGTATTATCTTTTACCGATATTATATATCGGCAAAATGACAACCGTAATTTTCACCGACGAAACCTTATTTCTAATACCTTTATTCTAAAGTTATATTTCGTCATAACAATACGTAAACTAGTCATTTTTGAAAATTAGGTCTGAAATTCGTATGTGATTTAAAATATCCAATAAAACCATTTATTTATTGTAATACCTATCAATAAAAAGATAGCTTAAACAGAAAAGTACAACCCAAAGCTCAGACTCAAATCTACCTGCACGTGTTTTTTTACCTTCCGGTAAACATCCCCACATAGGTATCCCCGTTAATTAACGTAAATATTACACTGAATATTATAAGACAGCGCAACCCCAATCTATGTAACTTACGACTAAGATGTTGGAGCGGCACGACGCCGCTCGACTACGGCTGGCTCGCTGGCAGCGTAATTTAAAAAGTTTCTCGTCGGGATTCGAGCGAGCCGGGTTGCAAGCAAATGTTCTCATTGCGAAGCTCTGCACCTGCCCGTCTCTGCACTACAATACGAGATAGCTCGCTGGCTTGTCTAAAATATAATATACTAAATTTGCACGTCGCCAGCGAGCTGAAGCCACAGAAGCAATTTGGAAAATGTTTTTGTGTTCAAATTAGCTTTTGCCCTTCGCCTCGCTCATGTGGAGTAGACTAGAAGAATACGCATGTATATATATATATATATATATATATATATATATATATGCATACATATATATGTGTGTATATACACCAAATTAATTGGGGCCAACTATACACATATACATACAAATAAGTGCGTGCAAGCGCGCGTGAGTGATTATGTGTCTTTGTGTGCGTTCATACGTGTGTATTATGGAAGAGCAAGCATGCGCACGCGCATGTGTGCGTGTGCATGTATGCGTGTGTGTCTGGACTATATTTAGATTATTTTGTAATTTATTTTATTAAAGTCTACGGTTGGATGTTGCTTCAATTATTTTTATACGTAGAAAACTAATTAATTAACTATTTAGGTAATGAGCGCACACATTTTAATTTGTTCTTTTGAGCCTCTTTTAGAGGATACGATTACGTTAATTAAAATGAACATTAATAATATTTTGGCACGTAATCAAAGTGCGTACAAATATCTTAAACTTCATAAAGTAGAGGTTTTTATAAATTTAGATGTTTTGAAATGAATTTTTAAATGTTGCGTCGGCTGTTCATCATACGGCGACAAGCATCCTGCATGATATTCTCCTGATCGGCTGTACAATTCTGGCTGTACAATAATCGATCCAGGTATATTGAAAACATCAATTATATTTTATACAATATTAATAAAATACCTAACAAGCATTGAATCTACCAAAGCAAACCTATCTTCATTGTACCTCCATTGCGAAATTAAATAGATTTCTGAATTTTACTTTCGATATTCCAGTAATTAGTAATTTTAAACTCACTCAATACTGTTTATCTAATAAAGCATGCTTTGTAATAAACATCAATGAACCGGAAACGGAACCTCAAAGGGGCGTTCTATGAAAATAACCTAAGCCCAGTATCGAACGTAAATAAATTTATTAACAATAAATTAAATATTATGAACATTTCGCAATTACGAGATGTGGACCGTAAGTGGATCAGTGAAAATCCACCATTATAAACACCCCATAAAATTTTCCTCTAAATCCTGCTATTATGCTACACGTCATGCGAATTTAAATTTACATATTTTCGAGATCAAGAAGATTCACTGATCACAATGTTGTCTAATTAATGTCTAGTGTACGAAGACGCACGCTAAAGAAGTCAAAGTTATTGTAAAGAATAATGTAATTCAGTACTATGTTTTTCTCCCACGTTAAAAGGCGGAATACATTAAACATAAGCTCGAAACCCTGAGATGATCAGCGCAAAAAATATGTTCGATAAACAATAATTTCGTTGTGGCCTTCTTGTTTGTAACTTATGATATTACGATGGCTCGATGGTATCAGCCAAGTGCGAATTGGGGGAGGGGGGCGGTGGGAGGGGCCAACACAAATTCGTAGGGTGGGGTCTCATTTGGTACAGACTCTCCGTCGCGTGCGGTTGCCATCAATGCACTCAGAGCACAAATTAAAATGGCCCCGTGCTCTACGTTCTCACTCCTGAATGCGGAAACTTGTTAAAAGAGAGTGCATATTCTGTACTCAGCTGATATTGCTGTTGATTGTACTCTGTTTCTTTGATAGTAAAAGCTTCTGTAGAATGAGAATATTCGAAATCAGAACAGTTGAAATTTATGTTACGTAAGTATGAATACTTTGTTCTAAATTGAATTACAGTTTAAAGGGTTGGGTTAACTAGAAAGTGTGGGCGTAAACTTTTATTTATATGTTATATGATATGCGTGCGTTAATCGAATACCTATACAAAGCGAAAAGGTGTTATATGAAATATATCTCTCAATAGATGCAAATACGATAAAATGAAATAAATTTTAAATATATTTGAAGGATCATATGGGACATAGTTGGATAAGACGAAAAATGATTTTTTTTAAATATTTTAAATTAGTGAGCATCTGAAGGAGGTTAAAAATTCGTCCAATATTGGACCACGCAATATTTGAAATAAAATTTTGTACACATTTAAAATTTCAAGGGTAGTTGAAGGATGCTCTCAATTTGTACTGAACGAATTCGCATAATTTACACTATAATTACACTGTTAATTTAGAAAGAATAAGAGCTCATTTACGTGCTAGCAAACAAACGTGGGATTCGGGTTGTTTAAATTTTAGGTGTAATATACAATTTTACAATACCTAAATAAATAAACACATGTATAACATTTGTGATTAATGCGTAAATATTTGTAAGAAAGAGAATTCAAAAGGAAAAAAACGGAACCCTTATAAGATTAGTTATGTGGCAGCTCGTCTGTCAGCCTGTCACAGCCACTCTTCTCAAATATATTTTTATATAAATACTTTAAATATAATAATCAAAAATATTTTTATGGAAATTGGAGATTTCAAATGAAGGTCATATTTCGTTACTCCTAATTGCTAAAATAAAAATTATGGAAAAGACAGGAACTTTACAAGAAGATTACATAAAATTTGCCTGAAAGCTATAATAATAGCTTTAAATCGCGAAATTTTTAAGAATAATTTAAATGATATTAAAGATATACTAGACAGTATCTTCAGAGGGTAAAAATAATATTAATATTTATAAAAAGCTTAATATTAATACTGTGTTATTTTAAATGTGCCTAACTGTGATGTAACCCTAATAGTGCGATTTCTATTTGTGCTTATAACATTTTTATGTTTATAACAATATTTACAAAATTAATCATAATATATTTGCATATATTTTCACATGATCTCTGTGGATACCAGTTATATGGTATAAAGACTGCCTACGTACTACCTATGTATATAAAGTAGTGCTGCAATACAATTGTCTTAGTCATCTTAATATTAACATATTTAAGCAAATTATGCAAATATGTGCAGCCGAATCTAATGGAGCATTCATTTAATCTGAGTAATAAATGTAAATATGAAACTGTGCCACGAAAAAATGCTGCCAAAACGTGGCCAAAACTTATCTATAATTTATATACGACAACGTCAGAATACGATAGGCCATTCATTATATTAGATAAGACTATATTTTGGGAAAAATGATCAATATTTTACTTTTCCAATCTAATATTCGGCCACAGCCGACGTCGTGCTCCCAACAATGACTCAATCACATGGAGTACCTAATCCTTTTCGATTGACACATGACCAATTGAATAGAAACAGCTCATTTTGTTCACGCTAGCCAGCAACTTCGTGTAATACGCCACTACTTCCATATCGTCACAAATAACAGAATTTCGAAAACTCATCTCCATCAATGCCCTAGGTTCTCCCGGCATCGGGCGTTTTGTCGGGTAAGCAGAGGCGGGCGCTGGCGAGGCATTACGAGACCTTACATAATAAGAGGAGAAATTGTATCTTATTTAGACGGAACGACATCCCGGTCTGAGGAAGGAGAATGCTGAATTGGGTCTCTCTCTCCCCCGAATACAACAATGCGAACGAGTCCCAGAAGGGCGGGGGCGCGCCGTCACCTTTATTTCGATTTATTTTGGGGTAATTATTTGCCTTTGTGTTAATATCAGGGCGGGATGAGGATTAGAGTAAAGAGGTCGGTGCAATAGAGGACGAGAGAAGACAATGGGAATAATATGTCCTGCTGGGGTCTTAATTAATATTTGGGCGGAAGACGACTTATTATATTTGTGGATGTTTACTTTGAGGTTTGGGAAATTATATTATCCTGTTTTTTCTTCTAAATAAACATATTTATTTCAGACAGTAAAATACAATTGCGTTATTAAATATGAAGTATTGTTTCGACAATTCTTTAATTATATATGATATTAAGTTCTAAATATACTGTATTAGGCATTTATCGGTAATACTATCTTTATTGGCCGTAAGTACAATTAAATAATAATAGGTCTTAGTACATCAAAATATTATATCAAATGTAACCTACGACTTAAAAATGTTTAATACATTGGCTTACAAACTAAAGAATTTTTTAAGAAATAGTTTATTTAGTTACTGCAAAATTTGCAAAATAATATACGCCGCGAATATTCGACAATATTGTACTTAGGTATTTAAGAGTGAAAATATCCTTAATTAAAAATTAGACGTAAGTTTATATTTTAAACGAGTAGAATAATAAATATATTCTATATTTAAATACATATCTCAATCCTAATCCTAAACACTGAACATTTTTCGAAACATTTTTTAAACATATGCTCCAAATGAAACATTTTTTCGAAACATTTTTTAAATATATGCTCCAAAAGCTTTTTACTGCTTGTGTAAGTCGATTCTGTAAAATTACATAACCAAACTTTATCTGAATAGGTCAATTTGTTTTTTTTTCGTTATTTCAACGTATCAAAAAAATAATTTCAATATTCTTTTTAACGTAAAGAGTCCATAAGATATCCAGTAGTAACCTAAGATATCCTTACATTTTCTATATCTCTACCATATTCATAAATTTTTTATTCCATTTATAAAGTAACACTTTATTAGTAATTGGTTTATGAAACCGATAGTTAAAAATTTTAAGGCCAATAAAGTGAAGTGATCTGATACCTAATCTTAAATAGCGGTCATCTGGTATTTCTGAAACATACATATACCTAGTTAGCTTTATTTATAGTGATTAAATTGTATTATTAGGAAACACAGACGGTATACCCACTACCGATTGGGCAGTAATATCGCAAGAACCGGCAGCTGGTTACTGGAAGCCATCTTTCCCTGGCTGGCTTCGCTTCGTAAATCACATAAACAAATTATCGAGTCCCTGGCGAACAAGTTTCCGCACATTATCGGAGCTGTTTGCCGATTCGATCCGACAGCGACTTGAAATTACAACTTTTAATTTTAATTAACCGGTTTCTATGTAATTGTAGGTTAAGTCGTTCCATTCGAAATAAAGGTTGCTTAAAATATTTTGTTAGTGGTAAGTTACATAAAAACTCGATTCCATTCACTGACTGAATAAATAAAAATGGGCACATACTACGTTTATTATAATGAACGACAGATTAATACAAAAATACGAAAGTAACTTAAAAATGAAGGAATTTTGAATTGATGAAAAAAATGTATTCGCATATTTTTTAAAATTAAATTTAAGAAAAAATAGTATTTCTTTAATATTTATATAGGTACACGAATTTCAGATTATTTTTAAACCATATTGTTTAATTTTTTTCCAAATACTATATAGATATATCGTCAAAAGTCTAAATACATTACGCTGTGATGTAATAAATATGCAAATCAAAATGATAATTATTTCGGTTTCAAACGATACAGGCTTTTGTATGACTTATTATACCTATATATAGAAATTTAATATAATGATTATGCATATATAAAGAATTTAATGAATATTATACCCATATAGAAAAATTTCAGTCAACTCCCATATCAGGAACCATTTTATTTTAAGTTTTTAAATATCACTAATCAGGCATAACGTATACTTACAAGTTAGCAAGTGTAACACTATTTCAAATATTAGTTATATATTAAAAAAAATTAACGTATTGTTGATTAGAAGAATAGGTATCGGAGTCGCATTATAATCGTTTAAACGCATTTAAATACAGATGCTTTTAAATACTTAGTTTCAATTTCTTATTTTTTCAAGTAAGTATGCGCGATAATTCAGTTGATATAAATTCTGAATTTAGAACTGTATTTTCTGAAAGGCTAATAAACCACAGTAAACTGATTTATATCCTGGAAGGCAAGGTTACAATGATTTAATTAACTGTGTTACTTTCATTTTTATTAATAAAAGATGATATAGTATACTAGCACTGCTGGATATTTGATAAAATCTAGTAAATTTTATGTAATTTGAGATCACATTTTATGTATTTTATTTATGATCTAACATTGAAGACTTTGATGATCTTAATGAAATAAGGTTAAATTAATTATTGAATATATTTGGCGTTAATTTTGTAGAAATATATTATTCACAATTAATTGAAACTACGTGATGTGGTATTATTTCTACTTTCTTTAAGTTTTTTACCACATCATTTAATTGTGCTAAATTAATTATTAATGGACTACAGACAATGTGACCCCAGTGAACACTTATACCATAGACGTATTCTGTTTCTGTTTAAATTGAATACATAAATAAATTTAGAAAAATCAATTAAATATCAGAGAAATTTGATGCAAGTGTCATTTGAAACTGCTCACAATTTTCGTCAACAACATTTCAGCATAGACCATTTTGATTCTCGAACCGAAACAAATTGCAAGCAGACAACGTGCCCGCAACAAATTAAAATTTAATAGGTATATAATAATTGATATAAGATATTGTGTGAATTATAGTTTGAATTACAACTATGGATTCGTCAATAATATTACACTTCATAAGATTAAATAACACTACGTGTAAGATAGAATGAGTGTCACAAAATCTACTTATATGGGGTTATATAATCAAATAAAATTTTCACATAAGGGCGGATTGGCTCTATCAATCAGTTCTTTGATCGGTTGGTACGCGATAAATTTTTATATTATTAGGGCGGACGCGGCAGATATTTCAGAATCCTGACGAAACTGATCTGGGAAACAGTCCGCTCGTTTATTTAGGCGCTCGGGGACCGCAGGATAATACTAGACGATAGCGCTCGCCCTAGCGGGACAAGTTACTGTTGGGGCCTGTTAGAATATTGCTCATTCCGTTGAATTTGAGAATTGATACACTTGACAATGAGGGCCCACGTTATAAGCCCTGTAAATTGAATTTGTGTGATTGTAATTTAAATAAGCTTCTAGGGGATTAAAGGCAAATTATTTTGAGTCGACTTTTTGAGCAAAATACGGTTGGAATTAAATGATAGATCAATAAATAAGTTTCAAAGCGTTTGAGAACCATTGTTGTACTCTGATCTAAAAAAATAAAAAGATATAAACGGCTGGCATTCAAGTTTGTGTTTAGACATATTTAAATCATGACCTTTGTTATTAAACAATGTTTAAGAAATAATGAGGATAAAGACACCCTTTTACAATAAGAAGTTAAGAAGATTAAATTATTCAGAAGACCGTGTAGAAATGTATTTCGGTGAACTTGGTATATCGAGTTCTTATAACATAATTATTAAGTCTATGATTAGAACTTGCTCGTTTTAACAACACGACGCAGCGTGTTAAGCGTTTAGTGTTTGATGTTGTTCGTCTGCACTGTTATTTTTACATTCTTATTTTTCTGATTACTTCTTCGTTATTGACGTTTTTTTTCCATAAACTATAAGTCACTTTTGAAACCAATTTATATATAGATTATTTTTTATATCAGTCTAGGTATGCTACACTGGCAAAATATATTATTATGTAATTTTTCAAGTATTATACAGAGAAGGCATTTATTCTTATCACTAATGACTAAGTGGTATTGCGAGATGTTGCAATAAATTTGTGTTTTGAAATTGAAAACAATTCAGTGATATTTCGACCACTTTCCAATTGTATCACGTCAGCTCCTTACCTAGCCATTCTTAGCCCCTAGGATCTTTATTTTCTTCCAAGGTTATATAAATTTGTATTTCAAGGTCTGTCTGTCATAGCCGATTTTCTCAGAAATTATGCGACGTAGATGATTGAAATTAGGTTGAAAACAATTTATTAACCCACATATTTTGCACTTAACTTTTTCAAAGTAGGTACTCCGAGATTATATAAATTTGTATTTCAAGGTCTGTCTGTCATAACCTATTTTCTCAGAAATTATGCGACGTAGATGATTGAAATTAGGTTGAAAACAATTTATTAACCCACACATTTTGCACTTAACTTTCTCAAAGTAGGTACTCCGAGATTATATAAATTTGTATTTCAAGGTCTGTCTGTCATAACCGATTTTCTCAGAAATTATGCGACGTAGATAATTGAAATTAGGTTGAAAACAATTTATTAACCCACACATTTGCACTCAACTTTTTCAAAGTAGGTACTCCAAGATTATATAAAATTGTATTTCAAGGTCTGTCTGTCATAACCGATTTTCTCAGAAATTATGCGACGTAGATGATTTAAATTAGGTTGAAAACAATTTATTAACCCACACATTTTGCACTCACCTTTTTCAAAGTAGGTACTCCAAGGTTATACAAATTTGTATTTCAAGATCTGTCTGTCATAGCCGATTTTCTCAGAAATTATGCGATGTAGAAAATTGAAATTAGGTTGAAAACAGTTTATTAATCCACGCATTTTGCACTCAACTTTTTCAAATAGGTATGTATGTAGGAATTAAAGAGGAGGTAAATTAAGTACCTACTCAAAATTTTGTTTTTATAAATTATGTTTGGTATCATATAAAGGGGCTTGTTATGATAAACACAAAAATATTTTTTTGAAATATTTATAATTTTGAATTGCATATTTTAAAAGAAATCCTAAAAAATATGGGAAAATAGAATATACATCACTCTCTTTTTCGAAACTCCTGAACAAAAAATTATGTAAAAAATAGTGTTGCTAAAGTCTGACTAGAAAATTACAAGAAAACAATAGCGGTAATCTCAGATCCTATAATTTTTTATATACGCACCAAGATTTTACGCCTATCAAGAATAAAGCAGGCAACTTATTTAGGTGTGAAAAATTAATATTTATAAATACTTCAATAAAAATCTTAAATGTCATTAAATGTTTATATACCTAAATGTATATCGAACTCTCGTAGTGGAAGTTCTACGCTTTTTTTGTTATTTTAATATAACAAGATGGCATCAAAATTACATAAACGCCAGATTTAACGCAAACGATAGCCTCTGTAAACATGACGTGGATAAAAGTAACATGGTAACAATCATGAAACTACATTTTTCAGCAAATAAATAAAGGTTTAAAATCAAGAAAATTGCGATTAAATCTCACTGAGTACAAACTTGAGTAGAAGTTGTAAAGTAAACCGGAACGACTCACGCGTTTCCTTTTTTACCCTTTGTCATGTCTCACCGCTGTTTTAAAGTTCCATCACAATTTTTAAGTCCATAGTGATACCATTTCATTAAATCTTGTGGTATAATGCCGACTGCATTATATAGTATGTGAACATCCTAACTAACTATTGGCTATGTAAAACAATGAAACACTCTTTTTTTCACCCGCCAATGGCTGGAAGCACAAGTACCTAACGCGGGCAGAGAGCTCGAACTTGTTTATGGACAACACATGTTTTAGATCGAATTCGGTCAAATTTAACTTGGCTGCGATCCAGATTTGAGATTACGTTGGACAATGTTTTCTTTTACATAATATAACAAGATTATACGCATCATCATATATAAATTAAGTAATGCTGAGAATGGGTACATCGAATATTATATAGGTTAAATTTGTTTTAAGTAAGAGATGGTCCGTATATTTAATATATACATAAACTCATAAGAATCACATTAAATATACATAGAACACAACTATGTGCTTTAGTAAGGAAAATCAAAACCTAATAATATGGAATACCGTAATTATTCTCTATTCCTTTTAAGTATCCAGCACCTCACATACTCTCAACCACGAGATGTAAATAGAAACATTGTTAACGAGAGGCTCAAAGAAAAATAATAAGTTTTCCGAATAAACGTAAGTGAGCAATATGCAATTCCTTGTTTGTTGTATTTCGAAAAACTTATTTAAACTTTATATTATTTTAAGCCGTTGTGCTGTCGGAAGATGCGAAAAGTTTGAGAGGTAGGAAAAAAGCTGAATATTTGTCGGAAAAACAAGATGCTTTAAGAACACCTTCATTTGCATGTAAAAATATATGAAAGGCATAAGATAAAAAGGCGTGCGGACGAGCGGCTGTTTGTTTTGTCTTCCTCTGCAAAACAACGTCTCGATTTAATAAGAATCTCCAAATTTCACGAGGAAACTTCCGCCCAAGACAAATATTTACCAGCGCGAAAACAACTTGTAATGCAGCGATTTAAATTCAATATCTTTGTTCGGGAAAGCGACGTCATTAATTAAGAAAGGAAAACGTTTAAAATTTCCCAGATCCCTAAACCTCGCCGTAATGAGAGCCTTAATTTTCGTATTTATTCAGAAGGGAAACCGCTTCAGATTGTGATTTTGTTTTAATCAGAAGAGGTCGGTGCTTACGAAGCTACGAGGCGTGAGGTTTTTGAATTAATTTGTTCAAATTAGGTCGTATTATATAAAGTTTATGGAATGTATTTCCTAATATTTTAGAAGAACAATATATTTCAAAGTAAACTACTTTATTGTATTTAACTTTTGAAATATTCCATTCGTGATTATTATACATAAAATTTTTTTTAGAATTATGATAAAATGTCTAAACTATATTATTTATATGTTCTCGTTATTATTATGGTTCTAGTTAATATTTCAATAAAATAGTTTTCTGAAATGTATAACTAAGTTTAAAAGAATATTTTCTAAGAGAAAATTTAATAATATTCTATAAATACAGAGGTCATAACAAAAAATTAATTATAGTCTAAATAGTGTATAATGTATTTTCCATCGACGATGTCGTACCGTTGCTTTGAATTTACGCTGTACATATATAAACATAGGTTGAAAGTTATGCTTATCTTTTCTAATATACGTCGAGCAATATATTTAATAAATAAATAAAATTTATTATGTATTCGATACTCTTTGATAGTAGAGTGCTGACAAAGTTTACCTCTCCAATAATATTGTGTTAAGAAATATGAGGCAATAAAAATACCACCTTTCTAAACAGCAAGTCTCGATTAACTGAAGGTTACGCATCGTCCTTTTAAATTGTAAATATATACATTACAATGGCAATAATGATGGCAAATAAACGGCCGCCTTAACCACAAACTCTTATTAGCAATTAAAGTATATAAATATAATCACTCTTATTGCAAAGAAAACTATTTACTGATATATTCATAATTACAATGTATATAATATGTACATACATTGATATGTAGATAATTACTGAATTAATTTAATTTTAATAAGAGATAAACATAATACTTTTACCTTTTTTTTTTTAGAGCGCAAAAAATTATAAATTAACTCTTAAATATGTTCATTTACGTAATTAGTTTTTTTAAATTTTGTTTTGCCGGAATAAAATTTCATTAGCTAAGTGCTGAACCTGTTAATCCAATTATCGTAATGTGCTATCATTACTCAATTTTAGATACGAATAGTAATTAAAAAAATGAAAACAAGGAAAGATAAGAAGCAAATTCTTAGACAACAGTTAACATGTTTCATAGAATTTAAAAAAATGCACTTAAATTTTGTTAAGTTCATTATTAAAAACCATTTATACCTATAAAGTTTTATATAAATACTGCAAAAAGCAGGTATAAACGAGTAAAACATTTTTAAATTCATCAACCGTCATAATAATTAAATACTTTATATCGTTTACTCAATATCGTTAATATAAATAATATAGTTTATATTTTTAGTATCAGATTATTTTATGTATGTTTGTATTTATTTCATATTTGATATACAAACACAGATAATATTGCGAAAGTTATCCCAGATTTTGAAAATCTAATTAAAGTGATTCAAATTGAAAAGAAACATACACATAAATATATTACTTTACTACCATATTTATAATATCCAAATTAAAGTTAATTTAATTCAAATTGTGTAAGTATGACTAATAATATTCAATAATTTATTGAGAATACCATCGCGGCAACGTAGGATGAGCATGCCAGCAAAAAGGTTCGGCTGCAGATCCCCATCTTTTTAGTTCGCCGAATTATGCCCATCGAATATTATATTTATATGCTTTCCTTGACAACTGGGACAGAACGTAGCGTTAAACAATTTACAACCTTCCTTAATTCATTAATCTAAATTTAAGCAAATAGCGTGTGCAACAAAATGGTATTGCTTTTAAATATTTATGGAGTGCGTATCGAGTTTATGTAAGGAGGCACATAATACCTACCAAATCCTTATGTTTTTCACGTATTTTCAAACGATGTAGTAATTTGAAAATAATGTTTATTTTATTTTTAATGAAGCACATACTAAATAAATAATTTTATCCTATGATTATACATACATATAATAAATATGTTAAATATGTTTTAATCCTAACTTATCTGATATGACCCTTATTTAGCGGTCTAAAATCATGATCTGGTTTGTTGTATTTTAATCCTAAGTATCGAAACTCAATAGGTACGTAGTAACGTACTTTGGAGTAAAAATTATTATAATGTTGGCAGATGCACGTATGAAATTGTTAAATTTATTTCTGAACAGAACTTTATGCAATTATATTTTTTGTACATTATAGTTCGACTCAGTCCCTTTAAGCAATATTAAAGAGTACATGTAACTCTCGTACGTCTTTAATGCGCTTAATATAACTGTCGTTGAAATGCTCTAATATTGTAAAAAGTAGAAAATGGGAGTAAAGAATATGCTTTTCACATGGCAGTGACTGGTAAAGGTCTGGAAAATGTCCATAAAAACAAGATGGCCGAGACAAATACTTGTGAAACCATTACCGATTTTTAAACGAGTTCTGTAGTTTGAATGTGAGGGGCACATAGGTACTTCAATTGAGCAACGTATCGTCTACTTTTAGAATTCATTGTAACCCGACATCGAAATAAACGTTTCGTGAATAAGTACAAATGTCCAATATATTGTACTTTAATCGAAGCACCTAGTTTGGATCTTGCATCAAAAAGAATCATTCCAAAAGCAAAATTCAGCGACGATTTCGATTAGAACTTTGGCAAAATACCAATACCGAATTTCGAGTCACGTCTGCAGCCGTTTTGGTAAGGGTAACCAAATTTTTAGCCGTCAAGACACCATGGTGAAGTAACCAAAACTCACAAGCACTCCAGGTATGTCGGCACAAACAGCGTAAATATTGTTTTTCATGTTGATAGACATACTTTACATCCACTTCATCTTGTATCAAGTTATTCTTCCTCATGACAATTATTTAAAACCGGTAACTTAAACTTTCTTGTTAGTTGTCTATTATATCTAAAATTTAAAAACCGTTCTGATCTATTATTATGTACCATCATTCTCTATCTATTTTATGTTTATACTTTATTTATTTATTATATGTATTTTTTTTTTGGAATATACCAGGATTATTACTTACTTTCGTATGTATTACATCTTCTTATTTCTATATATATACAACACAAACAATTTTATTTGGAAAGATACAATTTGGAAAGATAAGATTTATTTGGAAAGATACCAAATGATTTAGCGAGCAACGTATTTTCTGCCAATTGTTTTAAAACTGCGCAATTTAATCGTTCGTTCGACAAAATATTATTATTATGAAAATAAAATATTCCTGTCCAAAAATATATACTAGACGTATATGAATTTTAGCAAATTTTTACTATTGTGGTTTTGTAATGTTGGAAATTTAATGTATTTAGGTATGAACAAAATTTCCGTAGACGTCTGAGATTATCATATTTGTAGAATTATTTTCCAACTTGATCGCAAAATATTCCTAGTATAGTACTACGCTATTTAAAATATACGCTATTTTAAATAGGCAATATCAGGTAAAGTTGCAAAACATTCATAACTTTCGCATCTTTCTCAGATTCCTAAAATAATTGTTTTATTTAATATTCAATAGCTAAGTGTAAAATTATTTGCCGCTAATTCCAGCTCACTTAGACCAACGGTTCTTCAGAAATCGGCACACATACGGAGCACCAATTGCGCTACAATGTGCACAAACAGTGCAAAACGGCGTACAAACAGTGCGCTGACTTTCGAAAACAATGCTTCCTGTAGCTCACGAACTAATGTATATATATATATATATATATATATATATATATATATATATGTATATATATATATTATCATACATGCGCAAGCAAGATTATGGACGAAAAATAAAATTCACAACAGTCTCGCGGTTTCGCGTGCGCGTTTTAAATTTTGTAATTGCTTTTTTAAAAGAAATTTGCTATTTACATGATTTAATAATGTTAGGATACTTCTGGATAGTTTCTAAATTGTTTTTTACTAATCTAAATAACGATTTCTTAAAGCACTTTTATCAAACTGTTAACTGGTAAAACGCCGCACACGGTCACCCCGTTCAGTCGCCAGCAATTCGGCGCAACACAATCTCGAAGCGAGCGAAATTTTACGAGGGCGGCGCTCATGCAGCCGTCCGCAAATTACGTACTCGCATCCGACCCACCGTCGCAGACTGCACCCAGTTTGTCTACGATGAGTTTTTGGTTATCGACAGACGTGTCAAATTTCGGCGTTGTTCTTATATAAGTATGGAGGCGGGGTTATTGTATGTCAAAGAATTACGGACCAATTCGTAACTAAATCTGTTACGTTGTCATTTTTAACTTTATCACATATTTTAGCAACTACTGTGAATATAATAAATTCAATAAATATAAATAAATATAATTATATAACAGTATTTTAACTTTTTCCTAGCTTGTTAGTGAATTCACAGAAAATAAAATTTACCTAGACTGGAAAATGGGTAGCATCAGGCTAATTTGTCAAAAACAAAGGCAATATAGGGCAAATACTTAAAGTTAAACTATTCGTCGAAACTTGCTATGAATTCAACACGTTTATCATCATAAGTTTCATCGACTATAGTTAACTGTACACTCCGGCTCTGTCGATTTAAGTTATCTGTATAATAGTGTTGCCAGATGTTAGATAAACAGACGTAGAGGGCACGAAGACAAAGCGAATTTATTTTCATTTAACAATTGATAACTGTTTTCATTTTCATCTCTCGATTTTTTCCTTTTCAATACTGTGGTAAAATCCGGTTTTACTATCATAAATCCTTTACTCTAACAGTAGTATATTAAAAATCGGGAAAGTTACATTCAAACTTTTAGGTTTTGGAAAAGGAACATCATGGCTGCATTCTCAACCTCATACTGTTCACATCCGGTAAAAGGAATAGGAATATCAAAAAACACTATATGTCAACTGCATGAGATCTTGAGAGACAATAATAACAGGATGAAAATTAAGACCATACTTGTGCGCACATTATAAGCGTTCGACTGCAAACGCATTAAGCTTTTATGTCGTGTTGCTAAGGGAAAACGCTGTAGATATTATGGACAGTACATTGCAAGAAAAAATGGTTATAACCTGGAAAAATTAATAGTTACTGACAAGATCCGTACTATTCTTGGTACCGACTTCTACGGTGCTATGCAAACCGCAGAAAACAGAAACCTCTTGCGTAACATCGTGAGAGCAAAAAAATCTAATGGGTGACTCGCGACTTCAGCATTGAGCGCGGATACAGCTGAAAGAAGAGGAGAAGAAAACAAAACAGTGCTTGATCTGTATATCCACACTGTTAAAGTTTACTTTTTGTCGTAGAATTTATAGATATGAAAAACATTCAAGTGGAGAAAAACTCAAACATCATATTTGGACCGTCTATTAAATATATCTGATTAAAATATTCAAATATTTTCGTAAACATGAGATTGAAATATTCTTATAATTTAATTTTAGAACTTCTTTGAAAGTCTCATTAATAGTAAATATTTCTAAGTCAAATTCCACCAACATTTAGTGGAGAAAATAAAATACAGATGTCGTTTACCATGTATTCGTGAACCTTTTTACCACTCGCGCAATCTAACATTCAACTTTAATTAAACATTTAAAAGTAGAAATACGTTAATAATCTCAGTAAAGCCTTCATTATTCAGATGACTATCTTAAAACCTTAACGAGGTATTAACCGTTTATCCCCCCGAGTAAGTTTAGTTGGCCCGCCAGGTACTTTAACCTCAGGCGACATACGTACGGCGCGCATTACGTTTGCGGAGTTGGGAGCGTGTTTAGCAGTTAACTTCTATTGTCTAATGATATTAGAACATTGTCGTGCGACTCGGCGAGGGCGGAGAGTTTCTGCGGCGTTACTTCTTCTAATATCGCGCTATATTGGCGCGGTGCCGGTTAGCACGTTCGGCAAATATTGTCGGCTAATATAATACGAAGACAAATACGGAGCTTTCGGAGCTTTTGCTGCAGCGAATGTTTGCGCCGCCCCACTATTGTTGAACTCCTGATATCGCCGGGCGCACGTCCCGCCCTGATGGGACGCCTTATGGGCGGGTGAGATTTGACTCGGCAACGCTTGCTCCTCGTCGAATTTTCCCGGAGCTTATCAAACATGAACTGTGTTTTTCATCACGAATGTAATCTCGGGTTACACGCGCGTGTAAAGCTTATTTTGGCTGGCATCACGTGCACTGTCTCACCTAAATAAGCTATTATGTGTCGCAACGGAGAAAAATACTTGGTACTTATATCGTGGGTGACCTCTCATTTTATTAGCCCCAGAGGAGCTTATTATAACACAAATTACAACACGCCTTGAATTCGTTTAGGTGTAAATTACCTTTGTAGTATTTTGTAACTAGGACAAAGAGGTAGATGGAGAGAGGGGGGGAGAGATAGAGGGTAAGATTGTTGACGTATTTCGCTCATGGGTGACGTTATCGTTTTATTTGGGAATTATTTTTATTGCGTCATGTTATCAGCACAATTAGCCACATTACAATTTATATGATAAATGAACAATAATTCCTAGGGTTAAATTTTAATTTTAAATGTCATAATTATGAGTATTTCCAACTTTAACTCAAATATATTCCTATTTATTACTTTTGGCTAATGCACAGATACATGTATTAGCAGTAAGTCATTATAAAATTAATAGAATCATTATATTATGAAAATTCTCGAGATATCCCGATTACGATTATCAATAAATTAATTAGTAAAATAAATAGAGTAAAACGGATGAATATGTGAGCCAAGTGTCTAGTAAGAGTTTTCCGGCTTTCGGTCAAATGTTAAACTGTTGTATGAACGTGGTTTAATGAAATTTAACAATACTTTGGTTTGGACTTGCAATTCGCTAAGAAATATCATAATTACTATTACTAATAATTCGATTGTGAGGATCTTTCAGTTACTAATTATTAAATATATAATTAAAATCATAATATAATATAATATAATTATAATCGAATATCGGAGTATGTATTAGTAGTTGATTCGATTATGAAAGTAATATCTAGGTAGTCGCCTCCCACTAACATATATAATAGACAAAGAAACTGATATATTTTTTTATAAATTATTAGTACCGAATTATTGCTAGAATATCAAAAATAAATTTCTGAGTTTATTCTTTAATATTTACCTGCGAACTAAAAAAAAATATTTCTCTTTATTAAGAGTCCAGAATTATATTTGTAAAATGATTACCTGACAACGGAAACAAAATATATCTAAACCATGACCTGGACATAATTATCGTAAATCTAAATATATTAATGAAATAAAGGTGGCACTTTCTTTTTAGTTTTAATAAATCAACGTCTCCTTTTAGAGCACAAAATGTAAACACTTACCTGCAATAAAAAAAATGTCAAGCCGAAATCCTGGTACATTGGTAAAGTAACTTGGAGTGCACACCGCATATTTAACTCTACCATCGTAAATCAGTAATCACTAACGGCGCGGAGACAATGGCGCGTGAATGCGGAACGATTACCGAGGCTTTGTACCCATTAATGTCACTCTTTAATAGCCTACGCAAGGCACACATTGCGCGCTCTACCACTTCATCTTTACACCTGTACTTGTGGACTGAGGCTCTAAAGCTCACCTAAGATAATTTTAGAAAATAAAAGTTACCTAACCCGGAAGAACTGCGCAAAGTGTTGTTGTTTATCCTCTCTGATGACAATGGTTATTGCGCGTACGATTTATGGTTTCGTCTTAGCGCGGGCGGCGCAATAAAAGCTTTGTTTCGAACGACGAAAGGGTTCGAATATTTTGACTTTCAGTTTCTTTATAAAATAAAAGCGAAAACAATCGCTGAGCTGTTTAAATGTCGATAGGGTGGTGTATTGTTTGATGTTTGTCTTTTGTTTATTTTATGCGGGGAGTTTAAAAAATACATATTTTTTGTGATAGAATTTTATAAAAATGTACGATGTACTTTAACTGCTTAAAATGTGTGTCAAAGAGTTTAAATTCTTGGAAACGGTTTTATGATAGTTTTTACATGTATAAAACAATTTAAGTCGACCTTGTTGGTTCAGTGTTTTGAAATACCTTTTTGAGAAGCCGTTCAGCCGATTTAAGCACATGGTGCTGGATGTGACTTTAAAGTGTTTTCTTAATATGCAAAGTATCTGCGTAATTTACTTGTTTATAAGGACATGAATATATAATAAGATAATCAAAAATGTACTTTATATATTAAAGGTGTACTTTCAATATAGTTTTAACTGTAGTCATCTATTAATTTCATCAATTTGATAAATAAATTCTAGAATTTATCTGAACAATATTAATACTGTCGTTTAGGATGAGTCCATTGCCGGGAATATCAAATATTTTTCATAACCTGTAAGGTAGGCGACAAAATTTATATTTGATTGACGCTTTGTGAAATCTGTCTGACAAATGTACATCGTTTAGAAAATACTGAAACAAAAATACAAATTCCATATAATTTATATTTGTTATGAAATATGTGTATATATATATATATATATATATATATATATATATATATATATATATGTATGTATATATATGTATGTATTCCTGAGTGGTGCACTTACACAAACAAACAAAGTTCTGTAACTAATATACATATACGTGACAAATGTATGAAAACATAAATGATGAACTGTCTATCTTATAAAGAGCAATTAAATTGTCAAGCCCGCTGAATAAATTATGATTGATTTAAATCATATTTATTAATTTTTATGTGAGGTTTTACGATTGCGCGTAATTTATAGCGCAAACTGATACGTCTTTAAATTATTTAATTAATTGCGCTATCAGAGCTTATACATTTATTTAGATTAATGCTTTGTATGGATCCGTATATAATTATAAAACTAATTAAAGCCATATTCATTGTTTGCGCTGGATTAAATTTTTAATGAGTTTATGCCGTAAACTCATAATTTGTGACAATACTACAGGAACCATAATCTATTCTCTGGTTGATTTTAATTTATATTGCACAATAGTTTCATTGAAATGTCACAGATCTGACCTATTGTGATTATATTAACTTGTTTTAACCTTCAAGAAATTTTAAACATTTGACGATAAACGATTTTTTTTACTTCATCGAAGGTCAGAATATTTGGTTTATTTTAGTCGATGAAATAGCAATATGATTTTTTTTTAAATAATGTATAATATTTTCCACGTGCAGTTTTTTTAATAAATATATATTATATATATATATATATATATATATATATATATATATATATATATCAATATCATCAATTGGATAAATAAATTCTAGAATTTATCTGAACAATATTAATACTGCCGTTTAGGATGTGTCCATTGGCGGGAATATCAAATAGTTCACATAACCTGTAAGAAACCTGTATAAATAGACAACGCAGATAAGGTCTTTTAACCAGTACCAGACAGTAAACTTTTCACCCTTTATCTACGAACATATACCTGATAATTTTATATTAACTTATTAAATATACACAGAATTTAAACAATGTTAGCTTTGTAATATTTATGGATGGTTGAAATATGCAAGGCATTCGACTTAAAAACAACATAACTCATTAATGATATTCACGAAAAATTTGTGCGGTGCCTTATACAGGTTTGTAAAGTATATGTACTCGTACCACATAAGTACCACAACTCCTTGTTGTCGCAGACAAAAATAATAGAGAGATAATATCGAAGTTTTATCAATATCATTGTGCCTCCCAACTTCAAGTTCAAGATGGCGGTTCGCCTATTAGTATGCCGGTCTCGAAGCGGGGTCGAATCGAAAAGTTCTGAAGCAAAAAGAAAACAAGTGAATAGTTGACGGGGTAGGGTCGGCCAGTGGCGATGGCGGTAGGTAGACGTCGAATAAAGGGTGGAAGAGGGAAGCAGCTATTCTCCTCCACGTTAACTTCCGTCCTTGTCTAATAATTTATCGTGCGTCGGCTTTCCTTTGAGAGAATGCGCGCGCATCCAGTCAATACTCGGGAGTGCAGTCAGTCGCGACGCTCGAGCGGTGCATTCGCGGACGGGCCGTTGAACAGAGAGGACGGTGGGCAGGTTCCTAATGACATATCGTTAATTAAATACTTTAGAAAGGTTTATGGGCATTTCATTTCAGGTTGGCCTTAATTAAATTTAATTTTATACAAAATCAGTTTCTTGTCAGGTAGGCTGCATGACGAAACAGAAATAAACACGTCACATTGGATTTATTCCGTATAATTTATCGTTTATATATTTAAGTACAAACAGTCAACAATATGTCTTATGAAAGCTCCATACATAATTTAAGTAAATATTAAATATAAGCAAACAAAATGCTCTTCTCAAGTCGCCTTGGTCATCAAAATACACATTTGTTTGGAACACGGCAGTAACTATTAAAGATTAGTTTAGAATTCGACGATAATATATTTAGGCATATTTCTAAGCTACAGTACTGAAAGTTTTAACCAGCGAAAAATAATTTCAGAAGATACCCATTCTATTCAAGTTAATATTTTATTTAGTATTGATTTCGATACGAAATTATTTAATATTGACTATTGCCAAATTCACATAATTTGAAAATCAGACTACACAATCACGTATTTTTTATTACAAACTGTACCAGTGTGTTTCTTTTTAATCTTACACATTATAAAATTCAGTTTAATTAACTTTGTTTTGCAGTAATAACACGTTTAAAGGTCCTTTTTAAGTAGTCCATGATGACTTTGACTTTTAAAGTATTACTAATAATCGTAATCCAAAATAATTAACGGAGAACCGTAACACAAAAAATATGTTATAAGTATTTAATGACTGTTTTATCTTAATATATTCAAGATTCGTTTATGCAGAAAAATATGTTTATGCAGAAAAAATTTACGATTTAATTATTTATTTTTCAAATATACTAAAGAGAAGAATCATATTTTGAGAGAGCTTGCATTATCCGACGTAATTTTTATATTATGCACAAGTAGATGCATTATTTTCAAAATATTTAGGTACGTAAGATCCTTTTAAGGTAGATAAAAAAAACGTGAAAAACTCAATTCCTTTTCGAAGGGAAATGTTTTTCTCAAAATAGACAACAACTTCAGCATCTGTAATAGTACGTTATTCGTTTCGTAGGCAATATCTATACGTTCGCTGGCGGCAAAGAACGCCCGAGCTGGGCTCGTTTCCATTAAACTTCCCGCATTTACACTCTCGACTTGGATGTAATGCAAAAAGCTGGTTTGCAAAGTCAGTAATGGTTCTCCATCCTCGTTCAGTTATCCTCTTTACGCCCGTCAAACGTAATGAATTCCGGAGTGTATTCAGCGATTTCTTTTCCCCTTATTATCTAACTAAGATAGGTCAATTTGTACTCTCCAACTCCTTACGTATATATAAAAAAGTGTATATACCCTTTTGAGAAGAAACGTAGGCACATAATACCGTAAAAGTATAGTAGTCTAGATAATATGTCTATACTTAGAAGGTGAGTGTATTTAGTCGTTTTATTTACTACCGAATGATATAAGTGATCGTTAGATGCATTTACACAGTATAAAAAGTAAACCAAGTACCATATCAATAAGTTATTTAAAATTAGTCTCCATTTCTAATCTTGTATAAGTATGTGATTAAGCTATTAGAATAAATAACTTACGAAAAGTGATTAAGTGGTAACGGTAAAACGGTTTTAATGTGTCAATTCGTATTTAGGCTCATTATTTTCTTACATTTATCTACTGTATTACATTTCGGAAGACATCGTAAAGCAAATCTAAATATGTATAACGTAAGAAAAAAAAGGCGAAGCACTTGTATTTAGTTTATTAGAATTTTTGTCGATATATGAGTATGTATATACTATACTGATTTTGTTTTGTTTTGTTTAAGTAATTTTTGTGTTTATTTAAGAAAAATTACTACAATGTGCTTACAATACAAACATCTGTGACTTTAAATTATACCCGACGAATGTTTTTGATTTAGTAGCGTACCTAAGCTGTCGGTCTTATTTTTTAATGAACTAGCATTTTAACTATATATTGAAATATAATTGATATTTACGTATGTATATGTGCGTACTTATAAAGATATATATGCATTAATATATATATATATATATATATATATATATATATATATATATATATATATTGCGAATGATCGGTATTATAAACAATGTATATTTGAGAAAAATTGTATATTGAACTGCTGCCAGCTAATTAATTGCGAAAGCGTTCGTTGCAAAACAAAATGTTAACCTTCACGCTTAATTACATGAAGGTAACCTAATCAGTAATCGTTCATAACCGATTGACATTCAGTGCGATCTGCTGACGATTCACATCAACATCTCGGCGGTAACTCCTTTGCCGTACGTAGGGGAGTAAACATCGGCCGAATATTCTACGTGACTTCCTTGTTTAAATTGAAAAAATGGATGGCGGATACAAAATAAGCCTGAGTGCTTGGCAGGCATAGTTTTAATAATTAAATAGATGCTTTGGACCGCCGCCAGTGTTTTATATTTAGACATGATGTAAGATGCGAGGCGTCACTGAATCTGAGCGGGGCTCGGGCGGGCTCGATCCGTCTCACAACACCGAGCTATACATCGACCTATAACTGATGTAGTTATTGATAATTCGCACTTTCGTATGTAGCAACCGCGCTCTGGAGCAAAGAAGGAAGTGCGTTTGGTTTGTGGTTGTTTGGGGTGACACATGATAATACGACATACCGATATGGATGGCGGAATGACGTATTGTATTAGCGTTATCGACGGTCGTAAGGTTGAGTCGTAAATTCTAATTTAATTACAATTAATTTATTACTTTTCACCTCCTCTTCTGGATAATGAGGTCGTAATTAATTCATATCAGATAACAAATAAACTAATTAAAACTCCAGTTTGCAGAGTTCTTTGACGGCAGCGCAGCTGTGAGATGAAGTTTTTATTGTGACTTTATCTTATGTTATTACTTATAATTATTAATCTAAAACGTAACAACACTCCTTACATTTTATCAATAACTATTTATAATTTTTTTTTATTAATATCTTAATGCCAAAATTAACAACGGGGAAGTTTTAAATAGTGGCTTTTAAAAGCACCCTTTTTTATAATCCTAATTATATAATATTCTTTGAATAGGTTTTATTATATTTGTAAACCTTACGAGATAAGTATTTCAAAACGGAAAACGATGCGCTCCATCAAAATGTGAATATTTTGACCGATTTGCACACCTGTAAGTTGGCACCTTTTACATATAAGAACTTCTGCAATTAAATTCCTGAAATTATTTCTGCACATATGTGTTTTAAATTATCTTGAATTTTAGATTTTTTGCCCTGAATATGCCGAAAAGGCATGAACAAACTCCAGACAAGAAAAACTAGACAAAAATGAAAAATAAATAATTAAAATGCTAAACTTGATAAGAATTACTTATTTAATAAAGTTTCCAGTTTTTTTTAGATCGGTTAATTATAAATACCGATAAAATAGCATTCAAGATTACTCCTAAAACTAAAAAAAACCGTTTTTAAATAATAAAAATATAACAGATGAATTCTATGTAAAAAGTAAATTTTACTCGTGTACTGAATTTCCTTATTCGAATATCACATAAGCAAAAAAATATAGGGCACCTAATATGGCTTCAAGACTAGGGAAATTTACCAATTCTCCTAGTTTTACCGTTCCTTTTCAACAGCCCAACTTCCTTCATAAACAAAACTGGATCCGCTTCCTTGTTTTTCATAAACTATTGCTTAATAATAAATAAAGGGCCAACAGACACGTACGAATATTTTGCCTAACTTTAAGCTACCGCTGGCTGCGTGTACAGTCGGCGTGCTTTGCCTCGGTATATCTTCGGACTCTCTTACATCTATTACGGGTCCGACGCATCGCACCGGATGAGTGCCCAGGGATGGACTGCTGACCCTACCCGATAAATAAACAACCTGCATAATTGATGATGCGGCTATACTGTAATATCGCTCGGGTTGGGAGGTCGAAAGTACGTGGTGGGTTCGATATCTTACTTTTTGTGATGAACTTGTACTGGCGAGTTTCAATAATGTTTATTACATTTCTTTAGTTAGCCGCGTTTCCGGTGCACACATTTCTATTTGTGTTGAAGATGAGTTTTAACACAATGGAATTCATTCAAAATTTGATTATTTTTACTACTTTTACTGCGACGTAGTATTAAGTATAACAGTCTAATTGAATAGACCATTTTCTTTTTTCAATTTTGAACAAATTTTCATCTTTCTTAATCAGCTGAACAATATGCATACCAAGCACATTTAGGTCAGTTCAATATTTGTCATAAATATTATTCTACAGATGGTTTTTATTTACTACTCTATAAAGATGTATATTTCCTTATTCTTATAGTTCAAAGAAAAACAATACTTATGTTGTTAAATAAATTTTTTCGACTCAGACGTCAGGGATATATATATATATATATATATATATATATATATATATATATATATATATATATATATAAGCATGTTTAGAATTCGAAAACCTTTCATTTTTTTTTCTTAATCGTATATTCACTTCGGAAAAAATGAAAAAAAATTTATACATAACAAAAAATTTTAAGCTATTTTGATGAAATATTACACTAATCTGTTAATATAAATTTTCAACCATTCACTTCCAATTCCAAATATTTATGTAGCGAAACGTAAAATATTTGTAAAATTGATAGAATGGTGTTTTTTGTATCTAAATTTGGCCAGAGTTATAGCCATTGAAAATTTGAAGATGTATAAAAAAGAAATCAGTGATGATATTTATCTAAAACTCATTGTGAACTTGTAATAAGTGTGATTATTAAAAATAATAGATTATATAAATAAATCTTTTACTTAATTAGGAACAATCTATAAACAAATCAAAGTGTTATCAATCTTCATTTAATATTTGCATATAATCATCATTAGCAAATAATAATATTGCATATGCACAAATTGCAACATGGGTGACGGTAAGGTATTTAATTCATTCATAAAAAAAACCTAAATAATGTGGAATAACGAGGTTCACAAGGAAGAAAGCGCCATCAACTTGTGGATTTTATTGGGCCTTATTTCCTGTTGACATGCAGTAATCAAAGATTGCCAATGTCATATTATACGTTTGTTACGAAATATTAACATATCAATACAAGAGGTATTATTTTTGTAAAATCGTAGCTGGACGTCACATCTGAATGGTATTTGGTCACTGCTAAATTTCTTGTAGCTGTAAATAAATTGGGTCGCATTGTTGTGGTAATTTTCGTTTTACAGTACATTTTTGATTATACATAAAAAAATAATATTATTCCATATTTAAATTGGTTCTTCAATTCAACAATTATTTAAATTTGTGGCTTTACACGTTATTACATTTTCTTTTAAAACAATTTTGTAGACGTAAGCAGCCGTGGTTTTAATCCCAAAAATTCATTGAAATTAGTATTCATTTAAAAAATTGGGAAACGCCATATGTTAGAAAAAAAGAAAAATATGTCAAAAATATATACCTATTAAGATAAATACAAAAAAATAAATATAAAAATGTGAAAATGTCAGAATCAGTCAATTTATTTTTAATTTTTAAGTGTTATACTTTCGTTTTCATTTGGTAAAAATGCATTATTTGTAATATTTGGTACTCAAAAATCCTAGGGAGGCACTTTTTATTAAGCAAATAATTTAAATAACTTTTTAAAATTTCAAATTAATTACGGTGAACTGTTTGTTTGTTCTATCTTCTAGGGACTTGATAAGCGGTCCCCGAGAGATATTTTCAAAATATTGTTTATAGTTTCAAAATATTGGTTGTGGTAGAAAATACATGAAGTTTTTGGACTTTTACCTTTAATCATAATTGAGGTTATAAACGTGCCATTATAAATTACTTTTACTCCTATTTTTCTCATAAACTATTTACGTTAAGCACGTAGACTATTTTCTGTTACGGAATGTATTGTGGGACTGAGCCAAGGCTGTACTGAACACTTTTGGTGCCATCTGACTTCCTTTGTGCACTACATGGATACGACTCCAACCAACTAACCGACCAAAAAGTTATTTAAATTATTTTTGTTAATAAAAAGTGCCTTCCTAGCATTCTTTAGTACCTTCAAAATCACAAATAATCGAATTTTACCAAATGAAAACGAACGTAAACACCTAAACATCAGTAATAAATTTACTGGTCACCTTTTCATATTTTTACATTTATTTCTTTATCTATTTATATTAATAGATACATATTTTACAATTTGTTTTATGTTACAAACGATATTGTACCGCAAAGGTTTCTGCTAAGTATTTGTATTTTAATTACTTGATAATTTTCAGCTCGCTTTTATTTTACATTTTTTTGGCTATTTTAAGTCAGTTTTATTCTTTTTTTGTTAAATAGTTTTATTTTTTCGATTTATGGTGTCTATGATATTATATTATACCCAGAATGTCACGAATTTCAAAATAATTCTATAATATGTTTAATGAGTATGATTACGTTTTATGAACGTAATCATATTCATAGATGTATACCTACATATATACATGCCTGCATACACACATACATTCACAAAGATATATACATTAAATCTCATTTCCTTTGATTTCCCCGTCTATAGTGTTTCAAATTCGATCACAGCACCTGTGCCATTCATCGTTGGGGAATTTTATGGTGTACTTTAAATTTACTTCTAACCATATTTTATCACATTATCATGCTGGGGGTACACCCTTCTAAATAAAGTATCATCCAAATTTGTTGATTAATGCCGGAGGTATGAGGTAGCATACACAAAAAAATACAATCGAATTGAGAACCTCCCCTTTTTGAGTCGATTTAAAATGTCTAAGTTGTATGAAAATAAAATATTGCGGAAAATATAATTAAGAGAATAATTGAATAATTTTCTTACCCACGTATATAGAGTCAGAAACGCTTGCTTCAAAATAATAATTCTTTAATTATTCTCTAGTGTATAGTTTCATTTTAATTAATATGCTTTAGAAGTTTGTGATAGTTAATACTAATAACAATATCGGATCTTCACGTAATTAATGCGCTTCATTGCATTTGTTTTTGCAAAGGATACATTAGGCACATTTCTTCACAAATGTTACGAAATATAGAAATATATTTCTTATCAATGTAAACATCGTACATAATACTGAACTTTAACACAAAAACCTGAAAATCCATTTTTATTAGAAAGTATAGCAAAATTTTACTATTTAAGATTAAAATTAAATTGCTTTTAGCTTAAGATTTTTGTTTATTCAATCGCTTAAAGCTTACCATTTTTTTACCAAAAATCATTTACCAACATTCTAATCATAAATACCTTCAATTTTTTTTATGTTTTTAAGGTATTCCTTGATTTATCCCTTAACATTCATTCTAGTGTTCATTAGCATTCCCAATTATTTAATATTAATTTATTAATATTAATTATTTAAAATAAAATATAAAATTATACAAAAACAAAATTTGGTGTGCTTAAGACCACAACGTAAATGTGAAAACTTTCGCCACCAATATAATCGTACTGTGTATGTTGGAAATAGTTAATACAAAAATTTAAAAACAAAACAAAGAAAACATGCGCATATTATATTAAATTATATTTAAATAAAATGGTATTAAAGAAGAGAAAGAAATTCTTAAAGGATGCACTCCATATTATAAGGAGCCGAACTTAATCGAACAATACAGTGTACGTTCAAATGATCATATTTCATTATTTTTGAAATTAGAACTAGTTTAACCGAAGCTTAAGGAAGCCGGGTTTACCCGATTCAACGTTACCGACCCGAACATGACGGCTCAGTTTCATTTCACTGCTTAGAAAAAAATATACAGTAGTTTTCATTTCAAAAATAGATTATATTTTTAGGATTAAGAAGTTAAATATTATATACTTAATTATTATATCGATAATCATTCTGTGTTATTAATAATTTCTTTTCATACTTTTGAATTTCGCTTTCGGGTCAACAAGCATTTACCTTTTCGTGTCAATCTAGCACCGATATTCTACGTTTCCTATTCTACATGCTGAGGTGTCATCCGCCTTGATAATGAACCCTATCTGGACTGTTTTCTTTGACTCCATAAACTCTAATGATTCTCTACTGCCGATCTGAGAAATGAGACTGGGATTTTAATGATTTGCGTTTTATTAAAATGATTTAATTTAATAGTTATTCTGCGAAGTATTTCTTTATAATATAAGTGCTATCTTTGAAATGTGTTAACAACTTGCACAATCATTTTGTTTGCTCTACAAATTGGCCAAGGATAGATTAAAATATCGTATGTACCTGTCGATAAACAAAATAATAAAGTGAAATACGTATAATCAAAATTGAATAATTGCTCGCGTATACTAGGTACTCGTAAATTTTGTTTTATTTAGTTTTAATTTCCTCAATATTTAAATTATTTTATGATATCTACCTTTGTTGCATAAGACTTGCGATTTACTTTCACGCAGGACTGTCAAACAAATTGTCCTCCCGTCTCGATGGTACAAATCGTCAGTATTCCAAATCAGGTGGGCCGTGAACCGAATGTGAATCGAGATCGCATCTCGGGGGAGGCGAGGGACTCAGAGCCACTTGTTTATTTTGTTGAGTCACATGGAGCCGTAAAATGTAATGCGTTCCGTGTCTCGACGCCGGCGCCGTTCGGGCCCCCTCGGGTTCGCTCGGCTCGAGTCGGCTCGGCGTCATCCATCTGTAGACTGTCACCAGACGCTTTTTATGAGCTAAACCTCAGCTCGATAACGTCCCACTACTTTCTGGTCGTCGAGTAATAAAAATGCCTTCCCGTGCGCCTCGCTCGCAGACGACATTAGGAGCCTATGAAAATGCAAGTGTGCCTTCCTACCCACCTCTAACGTCACGAGTCGATCATAAAACCAGCCAGAGATCGTCAACGCGCGAATCTTTGTCTCCTTGCGGGAATTGTCGACTGTTTGTGTTTAGGTAAGTGAATTTGGTAAATATAAATACTTCACGATGTAAATAATTACAATTTGACCTTGAATATCCATATCTGCATAATTTTCCATAAACATATACGATCGAAACTTACGTCGCTCGGTTCTTATGCACTTAATCGTTTTCTTTTGAACTCGGTTTCATTTTCTTTTTTAACGAAATCCTTACTAATTTTTCATCATTTTAACGTATATTTCCGGTATCTTTTTGAAGTTTTCTGAAGACAGTCCCAATCGTTGTTTCCGTTATTTGATCGCTGCTGTATTTTGTTCGTTTTATATTGAAGATCTGATAATATATAAACTTATTACCACCATTTATATCAAATTTTGATTAACGGCTGTTCGTTTTACATAACTTTAGCTTTGACTCTAGGGGTGTATTATAGATATGTGACCTGTTCTCTTTCAGAAAAAATGTGGAAATGTTATAAAGATAGTTTGATTTCCTTCACAAATATTTTCGGTAATTTTTTGTTTATAATAAAAAATTAGGCAATTAACGCGTTTTTTCCGAAAATAATCTTATATCAGTAATTTAGTAGTTTAATGAGTAATTATTCTCATTTTATACATTTTGTAAATCATCCACGTTAATTTTTTTTCTACTTGTTTGTTTCGTAGGTAATTCGTAATAATAATGCTTAGTAGACATAAATGTACTCGGCTCTTAGTGATGCAATATACATCTACAGTATAATATTTGGAAAATGCTAATAATTGCATAATTATTTATATACATTTTGTACACACACACATATACATATATGTATAGATGCACGTAGATCGTAAATTAATTTTAGGTAAATCGACACATATTCATAGATATAAAACAGTTATTTTCATAAAATATCGAAGAAATAAATTTGATCTTTTATTTGTAATAGCCACAATTGCATAATGCTTTAGACAGAACGCGCACATAAGGTAAAGAGGCGTCTATATTTATTATAATTACTCAATTACCGAAATGATCAGAAAATAAACGAGTTCCGCGCACATTGATGGAATTTAATAATTAAACTACTAAGTTTCCGTCTGCTTAAGATATATTAATTATCATTGCAAGGCGAATATACAATATATTAAATAAGAACCATTAGTTGAGAATCCCTCACTTCATCGTTTACAAAAACGTCATTTTAACTACTGCTCAATTGGCAATAAATGCCATCAGAGTTCATAAATATCTAACTATAACCGGAATCGTTCACTTGCTTACGTCGTTACGACACTGACCTGCCAAACAGATCGATTGCTCTTTCGCATCGGTCCGATCACCGATCGTTTTATGTCGGAGTATAAAGTTTTTAAGGTGCGGTTGAATCGGTTTCATAGTTTATGCGAGCCGAGCGTCTATTGTCGCCGGAGCGAGACTTTAATAGGGCCAGCTCGTAAAATGCTCTCATACAACGGTTTGTAAATATTTAAATAACAGGCGAGGTGCGGGGCACGCGCCGCTTTACGACAAATACCACCTGTTAGAGCTCATACACCATTTCAATATCAGGTTGCTAGTTGGGTGTTAACTTGATTATTCTTATAAATAGCTAATGCGACATTACCGTGATTCACGTTAGAGATAGATGCTTTTAATATTTGTACATTTTGTGTCACTATCTCTTAACACTTTTTGAATTGATAATGTTAATATCTATGGTAATATTAATAAAGAATTTTATAATTATTCACATCTGATAGGTTGTGAATTAATGTTAATGGCTAAAGCAAGATTAGCCGCGTTTCACATTGCACTTTATTAGTCAGAATGTTAAGGTTTTTAAAGCTCTTCAATTATCAGCGATTAACCAATGGGAGAATTATTTATTATTCATAGGTTTCATTGGTGTATGTATACGTTAGCTATACCTACATACCTATATATGCGGCCAATGAAACCATAAAGTTATGTCGATCATTATTTTGCAAAATGATTGAAAGCTTTATGTAAATTCTAATTAAAGTAATTCTGGCAATTGCCAATAAAAATAACTTTGGCTTTGACTCTAGGGGTGTATGATAGATATGTGACCTGTTCTCTTTAAGAAAAAATGTGGAAATGTTACAAATAATATTTGCGTATTTTTTTCTATTTCGTAATGTTTAGTTTTAAATGTTTTATCACAAACATTTTAGAAATTAAAGAAATATTATTGAAAGTTTTTTTTAAATTTATTTTTAAACACCTATGAATTAAATGTGCAAAGAGTAGGTACGAAGGTTCCGTACACGCTAGGATGCACATAAATATTGAAAGGTACATAATATTTCTCTTTAGTTATTTACTAATTTCATTTTTCACCAAATAAATGTATTGCCCAGTATATCTTTCACTGGTGTAAAAAGTATCGCGAATGTCTGAAAATTATGAAATTTAGAATCATTGCTATAATTCTCCGGTAAACTTTAGGTAAAATCTAATAACTGTATTTTCATAATTTTTATTTTAGTAGTTTCAGAAATAGTGAGGGGAATATAATTTTGCGAATATGTCGATAATGTCTAGAGCTATCTTCCTTAAAGTTCTGAAAAAAAATTCCAAATCATTATAATGATTTTTGAGGGAAACGGCTGTAACCGACGGACAGACAAAAGGATACCTGAGCGGTTTTATAAGAAATCAAGGACACTTATTTTTTCCTTTGAGGTATTAACTCGAAAAATAATTTTCAAGATTAACCTTCAGAAATAAAAAAAACTTTAACTTTTTTATTTTTGAAGGTTAGTGCTGTTAAAAAATAAATTATTTTACTGAAATCTATTCTCTTCATAAAGAGCTCTAATGGTAACTTTTTAAGCAAGTGTAAAATCGCGGCATATGTATAAATGCTCATTTCCAATTGCTAAATTTTTATTATCAGAATTTTTTCAGTGATTGCAACACCATTTTCATGTTAGTTTTGTCAGAAATTGTTCACATGTCGTCACCGCAATTTATTTTGAATATTCTTAGATGCTTTAAATATTTTCAGGTGTAGATGCATAACATAAATATGGTATTTTTTTAAATAAATTATTTCATTTTACGGCATCATTTAATGTAGTAAAACCTTTATATCTTTGATTGATCGACGTTTAATTAATTCGATTTCTTTTGGTTTTCACCAAATAACCTTCGCCTGAGTAACTATTTTCTTTCCCTAAGCTCCTTCGTCATTAATATATAGTTAGATTTTAAACTTAAACTTTTGAAATTTCCTGTAATATATACAATAGTTTTAGTAATAAATTAGCAAATGTACTGGCAGGCTGATAAACAAAACTTATTTAGTAATGCAATTTTTCTAACTTTATTATTTCCTTTCAAAAAATTTACAATAACCATAATGACACTAATTAACATATTATTTGCAAGGTACATTGTAAGGACTGATAACTACTGAATATACTACAGTTTATAGGTGGTGATCATAAAATTGTCGTTCTGTGGATTAAGAGTAGCTGAATAAGAAAAGTATTAAATATACGACGTAGCAATGGTCCCCACCTGCCTTTTGAACGACCATCAATGTTAAGGTCATTTCAAAGGTCACAATAAATTTCAATCTAGTGGTAGATACACATAAAACTTAGGGTTTTAAAACCGCATATAAATATCAAACTAATATACAACACGTTTCTCGCTTTAGATGGGTTTGAAACTAGCTTTCCGAGACGTTGTCTGCGTTTCCACGGTTTGAATACATACATACAACGACTATTGAAAATGCATCAGAATCTTGACCTGAGAGTGTTTGTGAATTTTCTAATTAAAATGTCTTCTTACGTCATTTAATTGCATAATCCAAATGTGTTGTGTGTGATTATTGTGTTGATTTTATATAACTAACGTCTAATGAAAGTTTGGTATTGTCATTGACACCGTTTCAGTACGAGGTCGGTTATTCAGACTCAGTGTCATTATTTAGCATGTCATTGTTAAAATTAACGTTAAATATCAGTAGAGAGCTTAAAATACAACAATTTTACAGCATAATATTTTTTTTTGCTTTAGTAGACGTGTATCCTATTCAACTAACTAAATTTAAATGTTCACACCTATGTTCATAGGCGTTAACTCGGTATCAGCACTCAGTGTGTTGTTACAATTATTCACGTTGTTAGCACTGTGATAGAAGTAGATAATATTATTCTTATTAACTAACCGTTACAGAAACAACTATATTGTTATGTTGTCATAATTGTGTTACTATTTCATCTGCACGGAGGTATTTTTATTTATTTTTTATAGGATATTTTCAATTTCAATGACAGCAAGATGTGTAACCGACATTTTAATGATTATTATATTATCACATATACGATTGTTAAAGCATATGGAGGTAGTTTAATATATACGTGCAAAAAAATTAAAGTGAGTTTTTAAAATACCTTACAAAATTTCATGGTTTTTTTATGGCAAATATATCAATTGTAATGTAATTATTTCAGAAATTCAGTACATAAAAACAGCTTAGTGGAAAAGAATTCGCTGAGAATGCTACGTGTCAAAGGCCTATTATTATATTTTATTGCGACTCCGAATTAATTGGTATTATTTCGTAGTAATATTTTTTACATAAAAATTGGAAATGTTACTATGTGTCATGAATTGTGTTTCGGTACGACTATTGTATATTTGATGAATAAAAAAATTAGCATAATATGAAAAAATTTCTTCACGAATCGAACACACCTTCCAACGAACTTATACTAAATATTTGAACGTCTCTCTTTGTGTTACTGGTACGTTCCGCATAGGTTATTCTATGCACATACGTCACGTTTAATTATTCGTACTTCGATCGTGTTGAAATTTTTAATTTGCTCACATCCACACTCTAGGAACTCATACGAATATCTTAATTGAAACCAGCACTGTGTTTACGTTCTGCGTACAGTTAAAAATAAAATGTTACTCGTAACGTATCAAGTATTTCTCCCGCCCGTTCAGGATTGCCCAAAAACGACAGCGGCTTCCTTGTTTGGGATTAGTCTTCTTTAAATATTTATGATACGAAGGAAGGCGACTGGTCGGTTCCCACAGTGGTTCCCTCATCGCGCAGTGCACGCGCGTACGGTTTACGCGAGTGGCATGAGCCACGCCCGCTACCACCCAAGACTGACGACTGTACGTATATATTTGGTGCGGGCACTAACTCAGGTGTAACACTCGAATGTACGCCGCACGATCGTTGTACAGATAAAAATAAGTTGAATTGTAAATTATTTTTTATGACAAGTTTTTGCTCAACAATTTATCGTTCACGGATCATAAATTGTTTTCTGATGGCAACGTATTTTATATAAAGCTCATTTTTGTACAAAGATTAAGTTTATTCATTAACTTGAAATGGTTAATATATGTGGCAGATAAGTCATTAAAAATAAAATCCCGGTTTTGTTTTTATGCAAGTGAGCGTTTTAGGAAATTAATTAATTAATTGAACGGTGCTTATTTAAAGTAATGTTAATTATTTAAAGTACGTGTTTTAAAATTAAAGATAATTACATTGCAAAAGTATAAACGTTTAATTTTATACGAAAGGGGCATTAGCATTAAAAGTATGTTTACGAAATTCGAACTGAACTGATCTACTCTACGCTAATATTTGAATTTTTTCTTCTATTTAAAATTAAGCAGAGACATTAAGAGGAACGGAATATTTGAATAACGGATTTTTAGAATTTTAATAAAGTATTATAAAAAGTTAGTTGTGTGAATATATCGAATGAAATGTGATTTCTGAGTATTATTTATTATTTTCATTTATATTTTAAATATCTTAAAATACACATAAATATATGTAACTTGCAAAAGCATGGTTTTTTGAGGGCTCGCGAGTTAATTAATACGTATCCATTACAATAATGCTTTCAGGATGCAGTTGGGACTGCCGCGCTTCTGTAGTGCTTTGGATATATTTGCAGATGCTCATGTAGACAGTATCTCTATTAACACAGCCAAGGATGTGCGACGGTTCCAACACCATCCAAAGCATGTCATATCATCTCTAGTTGATTACTCATTTAAATGCATGTTCATATAACCAGTTTGTTTAATATTCAAAAAATTATAAGTACGTAGATACAACTTTAGAAATCACTATATTCATATAGGTATACTACTTATAAATTTTGCAAATTCGGATAATCTGTCATGTAACAATTATAAAAAAAAATAAAATAACCTTGAATTCCGGATACGAATTTCTTCTCGCCTCCTATATTTTAACATATGTGAGTTTGTAATATTATATAATTCATCATAGGAAAATCTCCTATTTAATGTTAATCCTTTTGATGTTTTTATTCTTGAAAACGCGACCTATGTTAAACCAACAAAAAATTCTTTAATGTTAAACCTTGCGGCTTATCCATTGTAATTAGTATGTTTTTAAAACACCATGTTGTGGTCCAAGATCTATATTATTGTCTACGGAAAATTCATTCATTTCATTTTTGCTTGAAATTTGTGGCAAAGACTACAAAGTCCATTTTGTTCAATACCAAACAAACGATTATGATATAAGTTGCAATGTGTCAATTCTATTTTTTTCTGGTTGTAAGTTAGCGGTGTATTAAAAAAATGAGCATTTTCTCGATAAGAATATAATTCAGCATCTCGAATTTTTTTCTGACTTTCTTTTGAATCAGACATCAAAGAACGGTTATTGTCTCGTTCTTTACGACCAGATAAAGTAAGCCTTCGTGGTATTTCGCTGTGACAACAACGAATATAAAATGCAATAATAAAACTATTTCATTACAGATGTTTAAAAAAATCTCAACAGCGGAAGGTGGTTAAATTTACTCATAATTTGTTCTGTATGGTCCAAAAAAATTAAAAAACTAACTTTGATTTTTTTAAATGTAAGTCGATTCAGTTTCACGTAATGATCATATTATTGTAGGTATAGAATTAATAAATCTGAACAGGAGAAACGGATAAAAAAACAGGGCCAATACAAATTGTACTTGTTAATACGAAATTGAGATGAATTTTGGATTAAAAGATAAAGCTTAAAGTGTTTGTTAATTTTAATACTCATCTCGTTAAAAATTAGATGAAAAATATTAACCTAACTTAAAATATTAAATATATTATCTATCTTAAATATGTACTTACATCCAAAATTTCGTAAGTCAGCACCTTTCTATATCTTGTTTTATTCGATTTACGTAGGTTATTTAACCTCCACAATTTACTATCTATTAATTTACAATATAAAAACAACCACGCATCACATTTCGATTTTGTTAGTAAACATTCTTTCTCGAATTATTACACATCTGTATGCCCTATTAATTCTGTAATTTTCTAAGAGATGACTTTAACAGTCTATTTAATAAAAACATTCACACATTACATTTCGATTTTGTTATTAAACATTCTAGAAATATGAAAAATTAGCATGCATGCTCTATTAATTCCGTAATGTTATAACAGATGGCGCTAGTAACCATATACTGATATTATGCATCGTCGTTTCGTAATTTTCATAGTTTAGTAAAAGGTTTAAATACAAACATAACTATAAATAACACATCTAGACATGAGTTTAAATTATTATGTTAAATTTCAAATCTAGAGAAGTGATAGATTTGTCATAAAGTGTACCACAAAACTGTATGGGTAGTGGGATAGTGATAGGGCTCGCTCCGCTCGCCCTAATTATGTTTAAAGTCCGCGCTAAAAATGTGAACTCAAAACATCTTTAACACGCAATAATACATGTAGTATTATTATGAGATAGTTTATCAGTTAATGGAACTAAGTTCATAAAACACATCTAATTAAATTATATCCCATGTCCTGAACATCAATTAAACGTCAATAGTAAGAATTTCTTGATAACGAAGATTCTCGACGTAATTATAAAAGCAACTATTATTCTACCTTTTTATGAAAATATGACTTCAAACACGAATACATTCATACTGCGATTTGTTAAAAAATTATAAAGAAAATATCTCTACTACGTTTCCGTTTTAAAGCTCTTCGTTAGAAGTGACAGTTCAATGGCCTCCTTTATGACGTCGAATCTATGTATATCGTCACCTACCAGACGTCGCATTATCGTTTATCACTCTGTATTACTCTTGTTTATACCTAATTCTAGTCTTAAACATCTCGGGAATGCTCTGCCTCAGTGCGAACGAAACAATTTATGAATCGACCAGTTGCTGTAAGATGTGTGTTTTTCTAAGTTTAAATTGAGGATTAAGATGAATATCGTGAAGTTTGGACAGAGTTTATTAATGCGTCCTAGCCACGTTTGAGTAGAAGCTTTGAAAGTTGAAACAATATATTTCAAGTCTCATAAATAATTTCTTATATTACTAACCAGATTACATAATCGTCAGTTATGCAACTATGGGCGTGAACATTTATAATTAAATTTTATGTAAATGTATCACCATTAATTTTGCAAGCGTCATTTTATAATTGACGTGGTTTAATTAATTTAGGGCGGGTAGACATATTCGTAATTAAACGAAACTAATTATACCATACCTGAAACCCATTCCGCAATAAAAGGAGCATGATTTTTCTTCGAGTCTTATAAATATTCTTGAATTCATTCATTAAATACAAATAAAAAGATTCTGCACTCGAAAAAAAAACCAGGTCAAAACTGACCTCAATATTAATTTGAAATCCAAATTAACATTCCCTGAGGTTTGAAATTTAATTCTGTCGAAGAATAAAATTTCAATTTATCATTTTAATGAGACTCGTACACTCGCCGACAAAAAAGACGGTATACACGTGTTTATAGCAAAGTATATAAGTGGAAAGTCGACAGTTGTTAGTTGGTGCGTTGCCAAACTTTGGTGAAACATCAATCACATTATGCTCCACAGATATTCTTAATGTGTCTTTTTCTCAGCAATTTTTGCTTTGATAGGATCGGTATGGGAAATGTAAATCGCTGGCGATCAGGGCATCAATTTGGCTTAGTTAAGTTTTCGTTATACACACACACACACACACATATCTATGTACATGTTGGTATTTATATTATTCATGGCTCAATTGTATAAACGTTCTAATTCTACCTGCCTGTCATTATGTTCGTATGGACTTTTGATTTTTTTTGTTTTTTTTTGGAAACGCAAGGAGATGGTTTACAGTGAACTGCCTAATATTATAACATAGAACTTAATAATATAACATTCATACTGCGATTTGTTAAAAGAATCTTCGTAATTACAGTATGAATACAGTCAAAATATGTTCGCCCATTTTTTTGTATCGTTTAATTATTCTTGATATTTTTGCAGTTCAGTCCTTAGGTAAAGTAGCTGTTGTCACATATTTCATCTGAATTTAAGGTTTGGAGAGATATACAGACAGGCAAAAATTGTTAAAAGTTTGTTTTTGGTTTCTTGGTGTGTGTTCGTCTCGTTTAATACCTTCAAATATTTTTTTTAAACTTGTTAAAGTTACAGACAATTTTATTATATTGTACAAATTTTGATCTCAGTTTGCAATTAATTAGAAATAAATTTAACTGTTTCTTGTACTATACTATTCGGTTACTACTACGAATGTAAATATGATGTTAATGCAATGAGAGTTCGTAAACTATGCTTAGGTACTTATGGACAATAAGAATGTAGTCTCGCTTTATAACTTTTTTTCCTTCCCTCACATAAAATCTGAATAATAAAAAGTTTTATAGTTTTCCATGTCACTATTTAACGTCAATTGAAAGAATTTTACTGGTGTCACACTTTTTTAAAAAGACCTTATTTGAGTTTTACGATTTGCTATGATTGAATGAACTGAGAAATTTCATAAAAGTTGTAACTTGGTAGAAATTAATTAATTTATGTTTAAATATATTTCGAACAAGTACTAATGATAATTTAAAAGTAATAAAAAAATATAAACACGAGTTGCAACATTATTTCAATAATTATTTTATTTGTTACAGTAGCATCTCGAAGTGGATACACTGGTTTTATGGTAAGTAACGACTAATTTCGTATGCCTGTATTTCTTATCAAATACTAAAGGATTATTTATTTTTTGAAAATTTATTTAGTTTTGTTTTTGATGCCAGGTATTTTCATCTAAATTTTGCGGTATTAAAATTAGATCACCAATTATATTTTAAATGAAAAGGTGTATATTATGAGTGAGTAGTAAAACTATCACAGTGCCCTTTGCGTTTTTGTTCAACGAACGCCGTAAGGAGGCGCAGCACGGACATTAGGATTGCACGTGCACGCCGTAGAGAACAGGCTGTAACATACTAACAACGTTTAAGTAATTGGATCAATCTATTTGCACGCCCCAGTACTGTAATGAAAAACGTCCGCATGCTAATTACGAGGGGCGACAGCTAAAGAATGCGTCGAGCTACGGCGGTGCTTTGAAGGCCGTTTGTACACGCACTAATTACTCGTAGATTACAAGTTTATTCAGGCGGGGCAGTGCTTTGTAAACTGTCGTCCGCGGGCGGGAACGTGAAACTTGGTTTTAATTACGTTTTGTGCTTTTGACGATTCTACTCGCGTGACGGAGAAAATGTTGTCTGAATACTTTTACATAAAAGTATGCTAGTAATGGTCCATTGGAAAGTTTTGTGTATTCGTATATCGAAATAGCCTTAAGAAAATGTGACTATCCGAGTAATCAAGCGCGGGATACAAAAATTAAATTTGTTCGAAAATAAATTTTCTGATCGTTTATAATAATAATATCAGTCATTACAAAAATGTTATTGTAGTCTTACATATTATATACATACCAGTTATATATCTACACGTTAAAATATATTGTATATCATGATATATTACATAAACATTGGGTTCAGTTCTATACCTTTAGGGTAGATATAACTTCTAGACTAAGTAAGGGTAATAAAGATGAAATTAACCAAAAACAATACAAGAAATAACTTTTTCTTGCGGTTAACTTACATACTGATAATGAAATCATATAGATCATGAAACTGTTTTTAAGTATTAGCATATTAAATATTTTTAAATATAGCTATTCTACTTGGTGGCGAAACGTGCTTCTTAAGTAGAATCGACAAGTATTCTTTCATTTAAATGTCCTCAACGAAACTGAGGACGTTACCTATTCGTTCGGGTCGATGAGTTCACTGAGCTCCGGCGATGAACGCTTACGCTCGTCGGTCATACGACGTGGCGAGCGTTGAGCCGTGTCGTTAAAAAGTGTCGCCGGACAAACGGACCACGTGTCGGTGGGCACACGTGGCCGGCGGCCTTGCCGTCGGCAGATATGATCGTGCGCCGTGCAATAAAAGCCGCGGGCGCGTCGCATCCCCGCTCGCTTATAAATAAATCGTTCGCCCGCATTACTATAGTTTATTGCTCAAGGACACAGTCGTAGAGCTCAGCGTAGCTTTATGGCTGTTTCGGTGTAATTTTATGACTCGTGTAGTAAGTATGTTGTATTTTTTACGACATTTCCCTCCGCCACCTGTTGCCGTTTTATGAATGAATTAATGTACGCTTAATACTAGCCGCCCGTGCGAGTCACGAATGAATCGTTTAGTTTTTATGACATGACAATGAGATGTAGGTAATTATGGCGGCGCCCAGTCCGCCGGCGCCTCCTCGTAAAGTTCATTTTTACGGTCGCCGTAAGCGGAGGGGGCGAGTGCAGCGCGGCCACGTGCTCGACTCATATTTTCAAGGTTTACGATCGTCCGCGCTATTCGCCTTCAACGTTTTTAATGCCGCCAGCTCGCTTCTGTCTATGCGCGAGGCGAGGCGGCCCGCAGCCGCGGGTACGTCATCGCTCCGACGATGACCCGGCGCGCGACGCTCGGAGTTGACGAAGAGCTTTGGGAATTTTATGCGTAGTGTGAGTCGTAAAACTGCCGGTGGGTTTCGACGCATTCAGGTGAGCTGATCAATGTTTTATGCTTTCGATAAATAGGCCGAAGTGATATAAAAAATAGGCGACAACAGCAAATGTTTACCTATTGTTTTTTGTGTTAATCAAATATTGTTTTACTTTACGACTTTAAGGTAACTGACAAATCATGTAAATACTTGTTTTTTCAACTGTCTGTTGGTTAACTTTTGAGAATTGTAAATACGTTCATATTTTAATCATATGCCCAAAACATTTCGATACGAACAGATAGGCATTTCTGAAAGAATAATGTTACCTATTTTTATTTTAATGTACCGTGTAAATAATGAATGAGTCGTGAAGTTTTTTATGACATGACAATGAGATACAAGAGCTATTTCAATTTTTGAATACTAATTGCATTATTAAATATTTGAAAAAGAAAGGATAAAACAAATTAATATTGCCTAATAAAGATCGCAAGGAAAAAATATTACAGGTAAGTTATTATGTAATATTAGTGTCAACAATTGTCATATCTAAATATATAAATAGGCCTACACTACAATTTTAACAATAGAGTGGTGCGAATACAAAAAATATCTAGGTCCAAGCTTGTGTAGTCTAAAAGTAGCCTCGTAAATATCAAATTATAAAACGGCTGATACAATATAGAGCAGCCGACGGCCATATCTGAAGTGCAAAATCGTTGCGAATAGAGGAGGAACTAAATGAGTTGCCACGCCCAAAATATGATGGCGGACCAATTTAGACTCCACCTTCTAGACCCTGATTGGTCTCCGCGCGGCGGCCATTTGCTCATTCGAAGAAAACAAATATGGCGGAGCCGTCTCTTAACCAATGATTGATGATCCTGTTCCCACATTATAAATAGAATTAAAAGCAGTATCATAACTTTCTAACTATCTCTTTCTTTTTTCATAATGCAGAATGAGATGACGGTATTAAGTGATTTTAAGGGGAAGAAGGGTGAAAGCGCTGCGACTGAGAGAGACAACAGATCGTAACACAACTCTAGCTTGAAATTAAAACTTAGTTCGAAAATTTACCACTAGATGCACTCTATTTGTGCGGTTGAAACATAGATGGCGTTGTTTTCACATTTCAGATAACGTAAATAGTTTTTAATGACCTTAAACATCGACCTTTATTTTTTTGGTTTATTTTGAAATTTCCTTTAAATAACATCAGCGGTTAAACGTGGCTGGTGTTGAAATAGATTTATCTGTATTACGTATTCTTAATTGCTTGAACACAGCGCAGAGTGGTTTTACAGGTGTTTTTTGAGAAACTCGACGACTAATCAATTTAAAATTATGTTCACCATCTTGTATCCGACAATATCTGGATATATTTATATTACCGAACAGTATTTGTGACACTAAGTCGTCTTTACGCGTTTTAAACATAAAAGTAAGGCCTCGAAATTGTCAACTAGTTAAGCATATAGGTATCCTTGGTATATTAAAAATATCTAATAGAGGTGATGTAGACAGATTAAACTACTTTTATTACGAATTATGGAGATATATATAGATCTACCATGAAATACGTTTTCGCTTTAAGACAAATTGATTCTTTAAAAATATACTAAACCATATCACAAATTTTGAGAGATCAAATTTAAATCTTTTTATATCGATCACAAATGAAACAATGTTTTAAGATTTATTACTTAAATAATTATCGAGTTGTAGGGAGGTATAGACGAGCGATGGAATTTGTTAAACTTACCTTAATAAAATGTACTGACTGATTCAAATCAGGTCGGTGAAAATTATACTTTGTATGATTAATTGAATAGATTTTCAGTTTAAAATAATATAATTTACATGTTTATCGTTGCTAATGGTTCATTGCTTATGTTTGTTTTGTTTTATGTTTAATATATGAATTTTAATTAATATCAACCATTATTATATATCAACTTGTAGTTACTTACTATTATAGTCTATATACAAAGTAACTATTGAGACATCATTCGTTCATAAGTCATAACGATTATTTTTAACTAATAGGATTTAGTGTAACTGAAATACAAATTTAGTAAACATTATAATTTTAAATAGTTTTAGTTTACGTGATTCATATACAATATTTAAAAAACCTTGGACTAGGTATCCATTACTTTCGTGGAAGTTTTTTGGAATAAGCATTTAAAATTTTCAAATAAGTACTTACCAGTATAACTGCAATTATCTGCCAGAAAGTGGAAATGAAACAACAAGATTAATTTCTCTAGTTTTTATTTTTTTCAAATTGTGTTATACTGTTCAGGAATAGATCAAATTAAACAGTTACTTGAGCTTAATTAAAACACTAAAATTAAAATGTATATAAGTAATTGACATAAGTAAATTAAAAAAAATAACCCTTTACGGTAAAATGTATAAGTGTAAAAAAATATAAATTAAAATTAATTTACAGATTTTTATTAATTAACTATCATCTTTCGTCATCAAATTGTCCAAAGGATAAAAATGCAATAAATAACATAAAAATGCAATAAATAACATAAAAATGCAATAAATAACATAAAAATGCAATAAATAACAATTCTACTCCAAAGGACAAAAATGCAATAAATAACAACTCTTTGTCAAGAGAGTCCGTACTAATTACTACATCTTGATGCATTGTTTCTACGGGATTTTAATTTATTAATATATCAATTAAGTGACAAATCAAAATACGTAAGAATAATACGAGTTGGAATTACATTTATCAAATATTGAAATACTCTTTTAAAAATATCAACTTGTTTGAAAAATAAAATCAGTTTCATCCTATATGTATCGCTATCTACATAATTGGTAAACCAGTTTACATTTATTCAATAGTTGTATTTTTTCAACCAATAAATATTGACAATAAAATACCATACGATAAAATACCAAATACTGATAATTTTTATTTTATGTGTTGGCATGAAAATCATTCAGACCTAAATAAATACGTGAAGGAATTGTAAATTTGTGAATTTCTTTAGAATGATAAATATAAAATTTTATACTTATTACAATTAGGGGTCAATATAATGTGTAGAATATTTTATCGGGGACGTATTTTGGCGATCTAGTATTAAATGGAAGGGAGTGCAATTTTTTACGTTTTTTCGTGTAAAAATTATTTAATTTTCACCCTCATACTGCATATTATACAGTCTCATGAATTTGACTGCGAAAAATTTATGAATAAATTATAATTACTTTATTCGTATAATCGACCTCAAGCAATATTTGTTATCTTACTTTTATATTTTTAAGAATCATTTAATTTAAGATTTTTCTAATTCATTTATGGACCCACCATGCGGATTTGTACTCAACTCAAACGTATTAATGACATAAACTCTCAACAATTTTATTTACATTTCTCATAGTTGTAATATACAATCTTACAAGCACGTTCCACAAATTACAAATACAAATTCATTTCGAAAACAAATTATTTTACAGTTACGATTTTTCACATTTCTTACTTGTTATGTACATATTTTCAGCTTATCTTAACACAATAAGCTTATAATTGACAAAAATTAGTTACCTAGGTATATTAAACAATGTGCTTAGTAAAAAGTGTATCTACAGTTTACAAGTTCACATTGTAATATATTCCCTTAAGTCAAGTGCTTGGTTGATTTTAAGATACTAAAGCAAATCCTATTAAACTAAGGTGGTGGAATTACACCAATATAAGTACCATTGATTTACCAAGTAACTCATTTAACTAACATATGTAAGAAAGTTAACTGGTTTAAAAGATCTAATATTCCATTTTCATGTCTCCTAACCTGGATTTTTAAAACTTTTTAAAAAAATTTCCTACTGGCAAAGCGACGCTTGAAAAATCTCTACTCGTCGTTCGTTTAGAAATTACTAAGCAATTTAAAGTGTATGATTTAAGCAAGATTTATTATAACGGGGTTTGTTATGTTGGATAGCTATATATTTTCCGTCCGTGCTATATATATATGCCGTGCTATATATACGTGCCGTCTATACAGCATCAAGCTTTCTTCATTTAAATATAATTAAAAATTCTATTCGATACGGCTCATACTAATATAAATAATGTTAATTAACTCACTCGTTCGCCATCTCTTTTAATTTTCGATACATAAATATATATTAAAGAAAACGAATATAAGAGTGTCATTTTTATGATATTATATTATTAACATACGGTTCAAATTTACGAAAAAAAAATAGAAAGAGAATTGCGGAACATTAAATAAAAAAGTATTAGTTAATTTCGTTTTACTTGATATTTCAAACCGTGAATTGATAAGAAAAGCGTTCAACGATATTAGAAACACTTTAAAATAAGTACCGAGTTGCTTGTTGGTTTAATAGACGTAGAATATATATGAAAAGAAGTCTTGTGAAGTGGAGACCAAGTATCATCCATAAAAACAAGTTTATGCAGCTTTTATTACCATAAGTATTTTCACACCTTTAAAATAGGTCTTGAAACTACAACACTTGTTTAAATATCTCTTAAGATTTAATGATATTTGTATTACATGAAATTAATTATTTTAATTTTCAACATCATCGATACGATTACATTTTATTGCCGATGAGTAACTTATTTGAAATAGAACGGAAATTAAGTTTTAAAATATATAATACGAAAATTGTTTAGTAAAACAGTGTTTTAATAAAATGTAATATCATTATCTTATTACATATTTGTTTTTCTAAAAATTCATATTTCTTTTTCAAAAAATTTAAGTAACTTCTGCAAGACTAAATATTTTTCTCATTGTTAAAGTCTTTAATTGCGTCTTCTTATTCAAAATCTTCCGTTCTAATTGCTAATACTTAGGCAACTCTTCCGATATGGTGACATTCGACGCACCTAATTTGATCGATAAAAATAAAATACAAACAAACCATTAGAGCCCATCTATTGCCGGCTATGATGTCCTGGTTCCAGTAGGCGTAGCAGTTATTACACTTATAAAGTGTCTGATATAATAAAAAGCGCATCAAAGCCACTATCTCCCCCGATCGTGTCAACGCCGGACGGGGGTCGATCGCGCCCCCTGCCGGAACTTTCCATCTCTCTTATTATATTCTCGTTAGCTTTGCTCGAGTCTAACGTTACATACTTACCTACGCTTTATCAAAAAGATAAGCCCCATAACTTGGCTCCGAGTTGTCATATTATTGCGCGCGACTAGCAGTTCATTCCACCGACTTACACAAGTAGTCGCCGTTAAAGTCGGCGTAGCCAGATAACACAGCGTGATTTAATTGAAAGTATTACGAGGTTTCTGTATCAAATTCGGAGCGTAATTTGATATTATAATTGATACTGCTGTATGTAGTTTAAGTTCCACGATCTCCTTAAGATAGTTCTATCTGTTAAGTGGCACTATCTGGTTGTATTATCTTATTTAGGAGAATGCATTAAAAATTGAACTGAACCGGTAGTAGAATTCCTCATTACCACCGTATCGTGTATGTGTGTAACGATGCATATTATCAAATTGTTGTGATAATAAAAAGCTATTTACTAATTTTAATTTTGCTCTCAGAAATAAAAAAAACAAGGCGGGAAATAAGAACGAGCTTCGCGTCGGTTTAAAGTTATTTTATTCGAAATAAAACTTTTCCTGTCCTTCTCTTTTAATTGAATTCATTAACAAATCGTTTATGCTAATGTACGATACACCATTATAGATACCTTATTTTGCTGTATACGATGTTTTTTTTCCGTATTTTCATGAAATGTTTATCTGTTCTCTCAGCGATTTGTAGTCTTCCTTCCACGTTACCTTCTCTCTTCCTTTTCTTAGACAAATAAGTTTCTAAAAAAATAAAACCGTCAACGTTGTTTTCATGCAAGTATGCTTTATAACCACATTGATTATTTTCACGTCACATATATTTTTGCATTTATTCTTTTAAGAATCATGACTTCTAAATTATCAGCATTCCTACTTATATCCACCTTTAAGACGTATAAAATAAGATTAAAGTATTTGATTCTCATATATCGGATCGACTTGCAATTAATTTCGTGACTCAATCAAACGTGTATATATTGAACAGCGACGGAAACGTAACGCTTTGGGAACATCAAACCAACCGTTCAAATTTCTGCCAATTCCAATAAAAATTTGCTACCATAATGTAAATATTATATACTCTGTAATATAAGTGTTTCTCCAGTTCATTCATCAATCATATTTCTTTTTTTTGCAACTTTATCATAGGTCATCTCGAGGTCTACGAAGAAGAAGAGTAAACGTTTCACGATTACGTAAAGGACCGGAGTAAAATCTGATCTGCCCATCACTGCAGTTATCCAAACTTACTTAAATTATTTAAAACTTTCCCATATAGTGGACTCGTTAAGTCCATTAAGCTGTAGTTATTGCAACGTGGTATACGTTGCCTCTTTGTGAGCATTTTCCCCCCATAAGTAAATTCAAAATTCTGAACTGATTATAAAAGTCAGAGTTCAGTTTGAAAGACTAAAGTACCCATTTGTCAATACTCGTTATAGGTATAAAAGCCATACTTAAGTCGAAGCCATACACAAGTTATATCATCCACATCTGCAGTCTTATCATTCGCCAGTCTTTTTACTACTTTTATAAATTTAATTCTAATTAATCTCGTTCGTGCTTCTGTGATGTGATGTCGCGTGCCTTATATGAAGTTACATGTGACAATGCTAAAGACGTAACGGTATCACACATATTCATGAAAAATATCCCAGCGTCAAGTGTTTACTCGAGTTTTCTTTTATTTTCTTATTCATCGATATTTCTTTTATAACAGCGACATTTATTATATGTACGCACGCAAACATTTATTTTTGTTCAAAATGCTTTTCCATAATTTTTGAAGTTCATGTTTGTTTTAATAATTTCATTGTGACTTTGTTGTATTTATTTCATTTTTAACAATGTCTCACATTCCTCTTTGAACGTGTCACGATTAAGTGTGAAATGCTTATAACTAACTAAAACGAATTCCTTATTTCCATTAAATTGTTGACCAAATCACAGCCCGCTTCTTCCCGCAATTCATTTTGTTTGCAACTATACATATGTCTTTCTAAATTCCTTCCACACTTGCCTCGACATAAGAAACATCCATATATTTTTATCCTCCATAAGCTTTTAAATATTTTCTGTTGATTTACTTCCGAAATGTATCATTTTCCCCGCAAACTCGTAGTTTAAAAAAAGAATTTGGAATGTCTTTTGATTTTACGTATGCTTTGAAAGTTAAGGAAATATCCATTTTGTAGTAAAATCGATATAAATTTCGAAGTTAAAAAAGGTTGATCAAACGTGAATCAAGTCTTGTACACCGATGGTGAAGACATAATTGAAATTTTCAGGTACTCGATAAAAAATTATGTATGTTAATTACAACAAATAATATATTTATTAATCTAGAGAAGCCACGATTAGTTTATAGTACAAATCAGAACACTTTACTAGTGTATGTGTATATATATATATATATATATATATATATATATATATATATATATATATATTTAGGGTCCGATGTCTACATCTCTTCATTTACTGTTGTTAGAGTACTGAACTCAAAACAGTGCTCTAACTGTCTAGATGCAACCCTTATTTGCGTGGAGTCTGATTTAAATTGTAAACTTCTCAAATCCCTTTCTATCAACAGATAAAAAGCTCTTTTAAAAGCTTCTCCTCGTTCACATTAGTTTGTCATACACTCAACTGCATATCGTTCGATGTGCAGACGCAAATTATACACTGCATTCAATATCATTGCTTGTTTAACATTACGCAAAACTTATCTGCGTCTGATAAATATCTGTGAACGGAAATCTTTTTACATTTCATTCCAAATCCTGGAATTTGTTTACTTTTTAAATAAACTATGTGCTTTATGCTCGACTTAGTCATTAAGGAGGTCGAGAGAATTAGGTTACCATCAAGTAAAATTTTATTCGATTTTATGTTCTCATGTCTAATGGAGTGTTGCTGTTCCAACTTTAATCCGGCTTCAATGAAGATATTGAATTTATTACATTTAACTTTAGGTACAGGAAATCTGTGATTATTGGTATTGTAATAACAGCATTATAATATTTCCAAATATAGTTATGTAATGTATATATATATATATATATATATATATATATATATATATATATATGTATAAATAAATAAAAATAAAAATAAAAAAGCCTTTTATTTCTTCCAAAATTGTTAGTTTACAAAGTTAATTTGTTTTGTTAGTACTTATTGAAAAAAAGATAATCTGTAGTTTATTATATAGTAGTTAGTAATTGTAATTACAGTTTAAATATAAATATGTTAGAAAACTTATATTAAAGTATTTTAGGTACGAAATTATTCTGAAAGAACCCCTCTTCAGGTAAAGGCCTCCTCCAAATTGAGCCAGTTTTCCCTTGTTTTGCGCTGTTTGCATCTAGTTTGTTATTTGGATGGTTGTGGTCATGATCCTCCACGGTTACCAGCCGGCTTGGAGGATGTATTTGGTTTTTTGATAGTGGTAGTTGCATGTTGGCGTTGCGAGAGGGGGGTGGTAATTGCTATTTATTTATGTTGTTATTTTGTTGTAGGTCTGATGGGTTGTTCGTATTCTTATTAATCAAATAATTCAGCATGCCGTTTTAAAACACCTTCCGATAGGCTTGAAGTTCTTCTTAATTGTGTTTGTGATTTATTTTTCTTGCTAGCCTGTGTATTTGTTTTTGTTCCGGCTCCCTTTGTGGTACTGTTTTCAGGCGAAGTTGAGAGCATTCTTTTGTTATTGACAGCCGTTTTGTTTTTTTCAATTATGACAAGCTTGTCGTATTTTATTTTTACAAGGTATATATATATATATATATATATATATATATATATATATATATATTTCTTTGGTAACAAAGACAAGCAGTTATAATAGGACAAGATGTAAATATATCTCTGCAATAACGTTATTTAGTAAGCATGAATATCTTATTATAAATGTTTTAGATGATCAAATTACAACATGTAAACTTCTTTTAATAAAGTCACATGAAAAAGAAAAAAATTGTAGAATATTCATATTTTTTTGTCAAAATACCTATGACACACTCGTCACTATTTTCTTCTTTACAAAGGCTCTCAGCCCCGGTTAAAAAGTAACAATTGGCGGGCACCTGCACCCTAGAGCAGGCCCACCCTCTCCTGTCCCACACGCGACCCGCCTTGCATACGTAACATAACAACTGTACGCTCGACAAACTTTCCAAACAAATTGCATCATATTTCAGTTCAAGTCACAATTTTCTTTAGCCTAAACGGTGGAAAATGTACCGAAAATAAACTTTTGCACGCGCGGGCGGCGCGCGGCCTGTATTGATTTCCCTCGAGAAGACAACAAAAAATAAAACTTCTCATAAGCAAAAGGGTAGCGGGCTCGCGCAGCCTGCTCCCCGGAGTCCTTAAACTACAATCATTCTCCTAAACATTTGTAAATATATAAGTAAAGTTTGAACAGAAAAAAGATCGTCCCACGGATGGTTTTGAATACTTATTCGCTATTTGTCGGGGTACAATATGCCGAACGCTCCTTAGGATCTCGAATACGCTGAAATTACATTACATTGTATCGCAGTAAATTTTATTATATTTTATATTTATGATCTATGGCGGATAAAACAAGATTATATCCTTGTATAAAATGAAAATTCTGAATAGGTAAAAATAATTGGTTTTATGTATGACAGTCATGAAGAATAAGCTTCCATATTCATTTCCTTTTTTAAAATATGACAATAGGAACATAATTAACAAGAAAATTACAAACATATGAAAATAAGTCCTATTTTTTGTAGTATTATATAGTATTTAAAACACAATTAGTTTCTAATATCAAGCACGTAATGAGGTACATAGGTTATTGGAAGAGAGACTTTGGTTAATGATTCTGAAAGCGCATACTACTTTTTTGATATTTGAAGTTTATGTAGATTTAAACTAATTCCAAATGGTGTGGGTAAATGCTAGGAACAGTGTTGTGTCTAGCGATGAGATAGATGGCTTTAAGTTTTGATTGCTAAATTCGTTTCAAGTACAAATTATACGTAAAGAGGGAATAATTAATATATATATATATATATATATATATATATATATATATATATATATATATATATATATATGTTAATAGTTAAGACCTGACAACGCTTTACTTCGAACATGGTCACCTTTCATACTGTTAGTAGTTTTTACCTGCATATGTACGAGTAGGTTTGAATAATATATTCAACGAGTTTAATTGATATGTCAAAACATCGTTTATGTAATACTCTACTAAATTATAAGTCGATTAAAAAATTAACAGTAACTCTACAACACCTATGTCATGTTGATAAGAATAGAAATAATTTAAAATTTAATTAACAAAACAATCAACATTATAATAAACTAAAATTCATAATGTTTTCCCCTGAATGTCCAGCAGATACGTGATTTTATTGGATCCAGTCTTCTTCGAATACTCAAAATGTGAGTCTCCCAAATCCAGCAGCGACGACCACTTAGTTAACTGAAACAACAACGAAAACAGAGGCTTAATTAATTAAATACCACTGAAACGCCGTAACCTTCAACTTAACTATAACGAGGTTCAAAATAAAATAGAGAAATTACACCGGCGTGCTGTTTGCTCACCCCGCAACTACCTGCGCCCTAAGGGCTAATCAAGGCCCGCCCGCCGCCGAGGCTGTGTTAATTCCAACCGTCCCTCCGCTTCCTAAATTACTATAATCCCTCCGCCAAACTTTAGTGTCGCATACATTTTACTTATAATATAATTACGGGCGTACACAATAACTAGATTACAAGGGTCGTTCTGTTGTGGCCATTTTATCGACTACAACCTTATTGCTGTCGTGCGCTATCTTGCGCTCCTGTTTGCCTTGTAGGAGCATTATCCTTGCGAATGCGGCTTTGTCTGCCTTTAAAGTGTTTGTTGGCGTCGTTTATATAAACATATACATACATACATGTATATAGAGACACCTGTGCGGTGATGTGAGGTAGACTTTCATGGTTTGCATTACAAGACGACTCGCGATAAACATGTATTTGGGATACGTTTAAGGACCGAGTATTCCTATCATTGGCTTTATAGTCCGTTTGACCTCTTACAATAAGATTCTGAATATCGTAGAGCAGATAACTCTTAATCTGTAAATAAAATGTATTAATCATTTATTAATTAAATAAAGCATATATCACTTCCGCGTGTACATAATGTATTAATAATTTATTAATTAAATAAAGCATATATCACTTCCGCGTGTAGACAATGTATTAATAATTTATTAATTAAATAAAGCATATATCACTTCCTCGTGTTAAAAAATTACGCAATTACAGTAGTTTTGTGACAATTACTAAGGCGTATACCTCGTATTTTAAACCTTATTGTAACTTTTGTTTCTTGATGAGAATTTCATATCATTTCATAATTTTTACAAAATTTATACTAAATATGAACCTAGTTATAGTCGTTGCGTGAGATTTAACAAATACAATTCTTCACTGAAATTATTTCATCCCGACTGATATTTTTTCAGCGCACGTTACTTTTGCATGATCCTAAACTGTAAAAAAAGCTATAATGCTATAACTGTTTTTCAGAGAAGTTTATAACGAGAATTAAGATATCTACGTGCAAACTGAACTCAATCATTTCAAATTTCAGATTTTCTATGAGTTTATTTAAAAGCAGAGAAAAATGTTAATAACGTTTGTTGATTTTCTCAATGATACCATTGAATTGAAAATAATATTAAAAATTCTTTAAACATTTCTATTCTAGTATATGAAATACACGACTTTATTTACCTGCTTAACTATTCTCAAATCGTTTTAGCAATTGCTATCAAAGAATAGACTGATACATCATTAATACGGCTCGCAACACCGCTATACTTCTTATTAATCGTATACTGACGTATCTGTAACCAAATATCACTACCGCTTCTGAATGCTTATGCAACGAACGTATCGAATGAAGAAGATTTACGGCGAAGTAACGAGTTACGCATTCATACCGTTGCCCACTGCATGCGAATTATTGCGAAAAGCACATGCTCTACGTATTTACGGCTTTTAGGCGGGCGGAGTGTGGGGATACTGTTTGTATGGTTCGTCGGCTCTCTCGGTGTTATGTTTAATTTCCACTTTATGCTTGAAAATGTTTGGTTAACGAGCGGCAGCCGTGCTCGATGATTCATTAATGGTCCTAGTTTATGGTCGTGCTTACGCTATTAGGTCACACTCGGCCGTTGGAGTTTTGTGAAAGTCATGCGGTAGACATGTGCCGTTCTTGTACTTACCTGTTGGTCGTGGTTTATTTTAATCTAGTAATATGGTACTCGGTACCTATCAGTAGAATCGATCTCAAATGTACGTTAAACTGTTGTTAAATATAAGCAAGGTTAATAACAATAGTAATTGGTAATACATAACATCGGTTTAATCGATTAGATTTATAATGAAAACAAAATATGGTCATAAATCAATGTGGTGTTTAATACGGCTACCCGAAATAAAGTGTAAATTCAGTATATTTTACAATATTACCTACAAATAAAATATAAAACATCTAGGTTTAAAAGATACGAGCAAACTCAGGTATAATATATTTTGTTTTTAAAAGAAAAAAAAAATGTGTAAAAAACTATGCTTCAATTCCTCGTTCTGTATTCATTATCTGCGTCTTGTGATGAAGTTACTGTGAATGCTAGTCGATTAGACGCAAACAAATTTAACGTCAGTTGTGGTATTTCTTGTAGCTGTACTCGGACAGTAGAAAAAAATGGGGTGTGGCTGTGTCATGGACACGGCCGTGTGTTGAACGTGAATACGTCTATGTAACGGGTTATATTTTTGAAATAAAATATTTTTGGTAATATTTTTTTATTCTAACACCTTATTATACTCATTGTTACAACTTTAAACTAATGTTTTATATACAATCGATAGATTTTGACGACAGCTGACGATTAAAACTTAAACGAACATCGTAGCTTTTCAGAATCAAAAGTTATACTAATGCAAATCTCGATACGCAGCAAAATAACCTCAAAATGGCAGCGCTTCCCCCCCTCCCACGGCGCGCGATGCGTCACTGTTCTCGCTTATCGTAATGAATTCTTTGATCCTTTAGCTATCCAGTGGTATAATTTAATTTTTGATGTAGAGAAAAGATTCGAAACTGCAACGCCAAACTGTATCCCCCCATTTTGTTATTATTAGGTTTTTTGGATTGCCCCCGTATGGTAACAAATTTAAAGACGTATTCACGTCAAAAATTCTGAATTGAATTCAATATCAACTTACTTAACTGAAGTACGTATAAGAGTACATACATTAACAGCAGAAAAATGAGACCAAGTACGTGTCGCATCACGTACAAAGCTGGGTCACGTACTTGTTAATACTTTTTTAACTGTTGATGTATTCTAAACGAGACATTTCATTTTAAAGTATTAGTTAAATTCCACCGCCTTAAATGTTTTTAAAAAGTAAAAAAAAACTATAGTCGAACAATTAGAGGAAGATATATACATTGGCATATCATTTGGAAGCGTAATATTTTCTCAAAATAAAAACTAGTAAATGAAACGTCAATTTCCATTTAAAAAATGTGCAACGATGAAATATCCAATGATATCCAACTCGATGAAATGCATTATATTTCATTCTCTCCTATACAAGTGTATGGGGAGATTCATTAATTACTTTTGTACGTGGCTACCTATGAATTGATATCTCCACATAACGGATCTACTTGCAATATTTTATTCACATATAAACAGCAACAAGTTTGAGGTTGTGACAGACGAACGGATGAACACGACAAAATTATATAGTTTCCATATTTTACTACGGAACCTTAAAAAGTTGTGTAGTTTTTGAAGGTCAATATGTTGAAAAATCTGTCGCATGGCAAAGTAATTTAAAAAAAATTACAAATAATACTTAAGATAATAAATTGATCTTTAGAAAAATAAAAGATAATCTTCAGGTAGATGACATGCTTATAAACAACCATATTGCATATTCTTGTCGTGAATGTTATAGGTAATAGCAAATAACAAAACGAAAACAAACCTCTTATCAACCGTTTGTAAAAATAAAATAACCAAACAAATAAACCCTACACTTTTACGTTAAAGCTAAATATATAAATTATATAATGCTTCACTTACCGATACGTAATACCGTTAAATATTCGATGAGATAATTGAAAGAAAATTTGGCCTCCATTTTACGTTCGTGAGTTGAAATTACTTCGACAAACCAAATTCAATCTCACGTAGTGCATTTGCATTTCAACGATTATTACTTTTACTTACATATAATAAAATTGAATTTGCATTAAGGAGTAATTAAATAAGATATGTATATATATATATATATATATATATATATATATATATATATATATATACATGAAAAGGTAGTATATCAATTCAGATCGCTTCGTACTGTAAAGGTAGAAAATTCCACATTTTATTGATAGAAGCTTTCTACCTTATTTAGAAACATTTAGTCAAGTAATACTAATTTAAATACCCGCATATGTAATTATATGCTTATTATATACCTATTATTATTTACTTCTGTTGGTTTTCTGTTCTTCGCTTTATACTATTATGCCATTTCCTTGTAGAAGTGGATATGCGGGTGACAATTGCTATTATGTATTCTCTATTTACGATGTAATCCTCATCGAGACTGTCATTGATCTTCCAACCGTTTCTTATAGTTTACGTGTAGTCTTTTGACAGGTCTTTCCTGCTTTTGTAAAACTTTCTTTTGTTTTCCGAATTTCTATGCTTATTGACAATTTTTCTTTTTCAATCGAAAATTTTCTTTAAGACTTTTATATAATGATCAATTTTAATTACAATAATTTTCTCATAATATTATTTGAAATTTCCCAGTCAAAGCGGCCAAATAGAGCTCTTTGCATCGTCTATCTGAATCGAATCTTAATACAGGTTAAATTCTATTATATCCCACTTTTAAATTTATTGTGTATTTCATGTCGTTACATTCTAACTATAAAATGTTATAATTGACGAATAATAATTAATGAAAATACTGTTGAAGTTTCTACAGTTGATTTATGAATTATATTTCATCATTATCACTACACGAGCTCATTAATTTTTATGAAACTACTACATTTTTCAAACATTAATTAATTTTAAAATTGTTGTTGATGTTAAGTATTTTATTTTACATTATTTTTCTTTTTTAAGCACGCCACTGAATTTGTATGGATTTTTATATATAACTTAACATTATTTAATTCTACACGCTGTAAAATAACGTAGTGATAAAAAAAAGTTTTAGATACCTATCGCGCACCTGAAAATCTTTTAAAAATTCACTTCTGCAGCGGAAATAAAAAGTTTTCTCTCTTTTTCGAAACAGGAGAGCTTAAACAATAAATCATCAAACTTTGTTCAAAATAAGAATAATGCCTTATTTTGAACAAAGGTGGAACTTTTAAGTGCAAATCAAACTCATTTTGAATTCTTTTTTTATTGTACTCGTTAATTAACTTAAAATAGAGGCAATATTTTTCTACTATATAACACCTCACGAACTAAATCTAATCCAATTAATTTATTGTTTATACATAAACTATCACAATCTTATAAAAAAGCCGCATTCTGCATATGTGTAATTCCTTCGATATATTAGTAAATTCTCAGCCGTTTAAGACTCCCAACATTATTATCTAAAAATTTCTAGTCTGGATTAATTACATTTTAACCACAGTTCTTTAAAGTCTGAAACAATTTAACATTACTTCTTTTCAGTTTTTATATATATGTTTCATTTTATCGTCCACGCTTATGATCGTTATCTCATTCTCATTCTATGGACTTGTTTCCATAGTTTACGTTCACGTAATTACCTACATATTGAAAGTTAACAAGAATGTTACCTAGTAATTGCGTTATTTTTTAATTTGTTCCGTAACCATTTTGTTAACTGTGTAATTAACCAATATTTTACACCAATGTTAATTAATGGTAATGGATAACGTATAATTTTTTATTTCAATTAAAAATTTAATATAAATAAATGAAATGTTTATTTCCACGGATTTTCTCGGGCGATGAACATTTTATTAATTCAGTAAATGAAAATAAGACCATTAATTTCTTCAACGTTACATACGTTATAAGAGAAAAGACAATGTTTACGCTTTTCCATTTATTTTTGTTTCTTTCACTACATTAGCCTATGTTGCTTCATTAACATTTTTTATTGTTATTAATTAGCCAATGTTAATTTCACCAAATGCTACTTTTATGCAATATCACGGTTTTTAATGTAATATCGCGTTGCAATTCATGCAATGACCCGTACGTTGATTATATGTAATACTGAGTCAGGTACTATGAAATTAAAACATAAAACCGCCCAAAAGACCCACATATTAAGTAATTGGCGATAAGTTCATTATCACCATCGTAAAGCCTATAAACGATAGTTTTTCACGACCACTGAACAAGCATTTACAGCGCACAGAGGCGAGGCGTGTGTGACGTCCGCCTACACCTCATCGCTCACTCAACTTTATTGCTCCCGTTAAATAATTATGTGCAATTATCGTAATGCGTATCACACTCGGCCAGCACAATGCTGTAATTAAATCCCGAGCTACATACAAAGGCATCAGCGGCCGTATTACACGTTATTTAATTATTACTTTATATTGTATCTTCTTTGTATTCGTGTAGTAAAACTACTTTTTAACCGAATGTGCGCTGCACAAAAATTCACAATTAATTTACAAATATACTAACATTACTGAAATGTATATGCGAGTACGTATGTGTATATATATATATATATATATATATATACACATACACACACACACACACATATATACTCGTATATATATTAATGTGTTTAATGCCAATTCACAAAAAATATTTCATTAACAACATAAATAAAAAAATGCTCGTACGTCTTAAATTTTATCTCATCTTTTACATTCCTTTAATTAATTCTATCTAATTTGATTCACTTTTATGCATAAAACATTTAAAGTCATATACATAAATGTGATAGATTAATGATTATTTAATAGCACGGCTAGTAAGTTATATCATTTTTAAGTATTACGGCTATCTTAAGTTACAAACAATATTGGCAATAAAACACTTTTTATATTTTTTGTAGGCCGTAGCTGGTTGCACCAATAAAAATTCATCAGGTTTATTTCTTTCTTAATTTTTTTCTTCTTCAAACAATGGTTTAAATTTAAATATAAATTGAAAATTCATATGGAATTAAATATTCTCTTAAGCCATCTTACAATTGTCCACTTTCAATTTGTTACAGATATGGCTATTGACGATTTATAAGAACTCATTAAATAATTTTTTCATATAATTTTATTTTTAAAATTTCTACGTAATGTTGCATTAAAGAAATTGTGAGTAGAATAAATAATGGTGATAAAACGCAACATTCCTATGTATATATACCAGTTTCAATACGGTATTACTGGGGACTACACTTTCATAGTGAACCTCTCTGCAACTAATATTATTGACATACCACTATAGTATTTTATTCCAAAATATTATAGTGGTATGTGTTAATTATATACCCGTGTAATATTAAAACATAGAATCTATATTGGGAATGATTTGACGTCTAAAATGGAAGAAATAAATTAAAATGATTTTATTAGATATTAAACAAAAATTCGGTTATCCAACATGTGCTATTTGTCACATACAAATAGTACATATTGTATAACCTTATTTACAATATAGTCATAATGTATATTCTCTTCAACAAAGCACCCAAAAATATGTTGAATTCTTCTCCGGATGTAGATACAATCGTATTAATAGTTATTATTTATTATAGCGTCACATACACTTTATAAAACAGTATAACAGATAAAAAATCATAATTACACTTAAACAATGTATTTCATGACAAGACGTCATTAATATTAATGTTTAAGGCTGTACAGTTCGGTCAGGATTTTAAAGATGGCGCCGATTTCGCAAAAGCCCATGTTAAACGAGTTTTCGTGTTTTAAATTGTATATAAATATTCGTGTCGAGTATATTTTAAGCTTTTTATCATATTTAAATGACCGTTAGGTGATTGCAGGGAAACACATTAAGATCGACGCTGCGCCTTATTTAAAGCTGTGTACAGGTAATCTTTAAAAAATTAAACAATAATTTATGAAATTAATGTCAAAATTGTTGGGAGGAGACTTTTAAATAATACTGTACACACACACACACACAGACACACACACACATATATATATGTATATATATATATATATATATATGTGTGTGTATATATATATATATATATATATATATATATATATATATATATATATATATATATATCATATATTAAGCTTACTACTGTCTTTTACTCAATACTGGTAAGCTTGATTTATGCTTATAACTGACACTTCTATTATACGCCAAGCAACAATTTATCACAATTCAGTTCGTAAGATTCATATTGTGTAAATTATTTATAATACGTATATGTTTATAGGTATATTTATAAAACTATGTGAGATTTTGTTATCGCAACACTTTAGGCAGTATTGTGCTGATATATATCTACGTGTTGGCATATTAATATTTACGTTTGAATGCGCACATAACTAAATACAAGTCAGAATCCTTTTGATTCATTTGATTTGAATATCGCGTGTAGTGTTGTGGTCACGATTTTGTGTCTACTCCAAATACTAAAGTCAAACTTGAAAACTATTTAATGCTATCTACTCGTACGTATTGAGCACAATTATTATAATTCGCCAACTTTTATGAAATCCTCTAATTCATTTTGAATGTCCACTTATTTAACTACTTATATAATTTTAAAATTTTACATATATATATATATATATATATATATATATATATATATATATATATATATATAAATTCAATCAGCTTAAAAACTTCGTTACCCTAATTTAGAATGCTATCGTTCGTCATTTTATTGTCATCCGCTTTAATAATTTGAGAGGTATTTGCATAACGTTATCCAATTTCGATATAAATAACAGTGTTCAAAGATATTTAGCTGATCTTTTTACTTCACTTTCGGGTTTCATCTTACCCGTATAAAGTAATTCATAGCCGTAACGAAGAAACTTTACTGAGGCGATTAAGAAATTCATTCTGGCCAACAGAACGTCATTTCATTAAAATATATCAAGCTTAAATTAAAGTTTAATTATATTCGTTTTAATTTTACTTAATGTAAATAATACTCGATGAAGCCATTGCAATATGCGAGTAGGCGTGTTGCCATTTGTAGTATCGCATTGTTAATTTAAACAGCGTTTGCGTGATTACAGCACGTAATGCGGAATATGGCACGTAATGGCGAAGTTCGTGTAAATTACATATGCAACTTCTATAATTAGTGATATTTCACGAGTTTCGTGCACTGTTGCTATGAAAGTCAAGAAAACTTAACTCAGTTCCTTACAAGTAATAAGTGCCGCAAACAGCGGTACTCATTTTACGTAATTGAGGATAATTGGTCGGAGAATATTAAAGAATGCCAGAATAAATCTGAATTATTTTTATTTTATTACTTTTAAATGATTTAATTTATTAATATATATCAGAAAGAATACGATAATTATGTATATGAGCGTAAAATATTCTAATGAATACCACATAATATAAAATACGTACGAATCGTAATACGGTCAGTATATAATTAGAGAATATTTTTAACAAAAACTAGTCGAAATATTTCTTACCATATTTTTAGTGTTTCGCACCAAAATAGGCAAAATGGAACACTTATGGAATAATTTCGGTGCTCATTCGTCTATCACAGATATTTTCCTCAGTGACTATTTGACGTAGAAAGTTGTAATTTTACGTAGTTAGTAAAACTTTACGTAGTTGGTAAAATTTTATGTAGTTAGTAAAATTTTACTAGTTGGTAAAATTTTGAGTAGTTTGTAAAATTTTACATGGTTAGTAACATTTTACTTATTTATTTATTTCTGTACTTTAATGTATCTAATTAATACATATCGCGGACTTATTGCTACAAGAGCAATCTCTTACAACCAACCAGAACACCAGTTCAGCCCCACTCGTCGAGCGGCCCAGGACGAATCGAACCCAGGTCCCCGCGGTCCGCCTCCAATTAAAGGCGGTATACCTTGTTATCAACCCAACACACCATGACGATGACGTACATATTACATAGTTGGTAAAATTTTATGTAGTGATAACATTTTACGTAGTTGGTAAAATGTTATGTAGTTAGTAAAATTAAATATGGTGAGTGGTGGCCCAATTCAAGATATGAAGAAAAACATTTGAAATTTAATTTTAAGAGTTGATTAAAGGAGTAAAGTGGGAAATTACAATAAATATATAATTTGAAGACCATCGTTTAGGATATCAAATGAAGGTTTGTTAAAACACGATTTAAAAAAATATATGTAATTTGTCTTTCCCTGTAGCTTTTTCGATAATAAAGTTCAAAAAAATTTTAAAATTCGCGAACTTTGGAAATAAAATGTAGATTGAACGAACGGTTGACATAACCTTCGACATTTTTTTCTGCATAAAAAAACCAGGCGATATACTTTTTTGTGGTTTAACACCATATTTGTACAAATACCATAAAACCAAAGTTTCGATATAAATTAATTATTTAAAAAACGTTACAGCTTAACATTAGTTTAATATTTGACTTTGGTGAAATTCGAGTTTTCTTTTTTATTAAGTAACGAAAATAAGTCTTATAAAAATAATGAGAATGCAAATCACAAAGAACATTATAAAAATGTGGTACTTTGAAGATAATAGTTAAGGTCGAAAACATTGTGGAAATGGTGTTAATAAATTAAAAATTTTATTAACTAACAAAATGTTAGAAAAAGGTTGCTCTCTTTGTCTCTATGCTGTTTCTATCTCTTTTTGGACACCCGTAGTTAGAAATCGAGGAAAATATTATAGTACTGAAAGCAAGAACTACAGTTTCCATTATTTAAAACAAACACTTTTTCGACTGGATTTTCCAAGATACAACATAAAATCTATGTTCAAAAACAACTGATCGTATAGTAAATTCATCATGTAATTACGACTTGCACTTAACCCGTTTCTTAATGCTACAAAGTAACTAAGTTTTCTCAGTTAATGAGATTATAAAACTAAAGAGATATTGGACAGACATTTTATATTTCCTGTACACCATATCTGCAAATTTGGTCATTTCGTAATAATAAAATGTTTAGTACTTATTTTTTCTCATTCTTCAATATTTCTGAAAGTATTTCGTAGCGTTTTTACCCAATCCCAGATAAAATTAACTAACGTTTTCTATACATATAATAAAATTGTGAATTCTGAACATTGAAAATATTAAAAAAAAGTTATTTATCGTGTGGAATGATATCAGAAGTCAGAAAACTTCTTTTAGAATTTTTGTGTCTTTTATTTTGTACGGGTATCACGCAAACTCAAAAAAAAAACAAGTTTTTGTTCCTAATTATCTGCGAACGAAAACAAATAAATTTTCCACGTAAGGAAATTTGATATTCATGGTTCAAAAAAGTTCCAGATAAAAAAACACTTTTACGGTGTTACAGTTCGTTCAGAAATTATCAACAATACGATTAAAGGAACGTAAAATAAAATAACACAGAGAATCACCAGGAACTCAGAATTGACCTTGAGTTATCTAAACAGTTTTAGATTATATCTAATTCAAATGTTGATAACAGAGTAGAGAAACAGGTTTTTGGCGATTATATTAATCATTTACATAATGGAAAACTAAATACGGTCGGTATTTCCAACGACCAAAAGAAACGGACTTAGTAACACGCTTCGATGATAATCTTGATTTCGTTTTTTCTATGTACATTAGTTCACGAAACTTTGTTTTCACGAATATAAACTCGTCACATAAGGAAGTCATTTTGACATATTCTATTACATATTTAGTTAATTGCTTTATTTACGTTTTAAACTATGTTTAACGTAATATTAGGTTAAAATAGAAATATACTTCTTTTACTTGGAACACATAGCTTATGGTTTGGGTAAAATAACTAATTCTAATTATCTTGTATTCTATAGTTCCAAGATTACGTATTTGGTTTCACTGAAATTAGTACAAGACGTGTACCAATTGCAATGAAACCAAAATAAAATGAAACCTAAATTTGAAAGCTATTCCTTTTTGTGTAATCAAATATGGCTACAAGAATAGAATAGTTGCCATATGATATCGATAACTAAATCGATATTCCTACATGCATATCATAATAATTAAAAATGAAATTTTTTAATGTATGAGCAAATATTTTATTTCTAATGTAAGCTATAAATTTATTTATATTATGAGGACGCATAATAAAGTAAAATCAATTTTATGCTATCAAATATATTAGTTATAATGTTGACAATCTCTGATATATTTCTGGGATAAAATTAAACCTAAAAGTTTAACATCATCAAAATCCACTAGATACTCATAACATACTGCTAGCGATCAATTAATTTTCTTCCCCGGAACTTCGTGAACAAATTTGCCGCAAATGTTAAAAGAAGAGATAGAGGTAAAAGCCCACATTTACGCCTATACGCTCGCAAAATATCTTGGTGTATTTTGAAAATGCTACATTTTGAATGGCCTTACGTGTGGCGCCGAAGCAAAAGTGCTGTTTGGGAATAGCGTACCTTGATAAGTCGTAAAGCCGAAAGCAATCGGCACGCAGATGTGTAGACAGGTCCGAGCATGGGTCCGCTGATATTTGTACTAATTTATTTGTGCGTTTTCAATAAAATACCACGTAATCAATATGTCTTACTTGGAAAATTTAAGAGTCGTGATACCAATTTGATCTATTTTAAAAAAAAAATCGTATTTAAAGCAGAAAAAATTTATTATTTTTTTAAGTTTAAGGAAATTTAAGTTCAAAATAAAGAAAAAAGTTCAGAGTTTTTCTTTTCAAATAACCACAATTTTAAATGTGAAAACGAAATATTTTTTATTATATCCCATCGTTCGTTTAACAATTTTGTTACAGTGTTACATTTTTGTGAATATTTGAGAAATTGTTGTGGTATAGAAACCCATTTGGTTTTAACATTGATTAATTAATGAAAATCTCTAAAAAAAAATTGAGCTCTATGTCGATGTCAAATCTAGTGTTATACTGAGATTAAATGGAAAGTAAAAAAGTAGTGACTTTTATGTCATTTATTTCATTACCTGAATGTAATATTTAAAATAAACAAAATAACTGAATGTATTTTAGGTTGATTAAAAAATTCGAAATATTTTGCTAATATCACATAATTACAAATAACTTGCGTGACATCAAACGAATTTTTGTCTTTATTTGATTCCTTTCTAATGATTAGTTTCTCGTACAATTGGACAAAAGGACAAACTGATGTTATAAGGAAAACCAATAATATATTTATAGCCTATGTATACTCACTTTCTAGATTTTTAATATAAGACATATTAAACACAGACACGAAATGATTTTCTATAAAATTATTATTTTATTTATAATTAATAACGTTACATCATCTCACGTTTGTGTTTACTTTTATGAAGACTACTTTTAATCATTGTTGGGAAAATGTCAGTATACATATTTATCAATAAGTAAAACTGCAATGAATGTATGATATCGTAGCGATAAGGCTTCTGTGGTGTAGTGTTAATTCAGTCTTAGGTATGCGCGATAGAATGATGGAGTTAATCGGGTGTTTCTTGATGCACTTTTCCGTCTTATATGTGATGTTCGTTTTTATTTCCATTGCTTATCTCGTAGATATTATAATTTTAATGACAAGCTATTGATATACTTGGAATAATTGAAATTGTTTAAATGACAAATGTGAGTCAAGTCAAGATAATGAAAATCTACATTCAAAGAATCTACGTCACCCTTGTTTTATCTAAAGAAGCAATATCCTAGCAGTTTCCATTTCCTTTTTTCAAACAATGTTTGATACATCAGCTAGCAATCTGGTATGCGACCCGTGTTTGCCATCCGTCAGCTTAATTTTAATATTAATCGGGCGGCGGGGGGCCCGGATGCACGTCCGACGCGCCGTGTAACATCACTCCAGTAAAACACGAGGGTTGGAATAAATAAAATATGTAGCAGAGCGCCCCGGCACGTGTTCGAGAGGCATCCAGCCGCAAATTCCCTGAAAATTTTCCTCTTTCAGATATTTCTTGGCACATGGAAACGACGTATGTGTCGGATTGCTCCGCAGCGTATGCGGACTACCATTTCTCTTATTTAACAGATAGATGTGTACCTGTCTACGTAGTATCAGGTTAAATGTAGGCGAGTCGGTACCTACGGGCGAGTAGAATCTTGCTGCGCATAATTTTGTGGAGTATAAAATGTTCAACTTTTACAGCTGAAAGTACTCACTGTAACTAAGTAGATTTCTTAGGTAGATGTTTCTAGTAGCTAATAAAATAGGCATTGTAAAAGAAACCGTCTGTAATGTAGCGGCCTTCGACACCCTTTAGTATTTGGGAGGGAAGAAGTGAAAGCCGATTTCGTCGGCAAACATTGCCGTGATTTCTTAAAAATTTTTTTGGTAAAACGCGGTTTTCTTAATCAACGGGTAAGAGAGTATTAATGAAGCTTTCGCTGAGATATTTTCTCACCGATTCTGGTATTAGGTACTATTATCTCATATCAATCGTTTTAGTAGCTTCGGCTCTAATCATATATAACTCATGCTAATGTTTCCACATACTTCTGCCAATGTTTCTTTAGGGTAACTAATATCTTCGTGTCTTTGAACCATTTGAATTATTTATAAACAGTTCATAATAATAAACCGATGTGGCGTTTCGACATAAACACAGTTTATTGCATTAATATATTCACATACATTGAAAACTTGTTAGTTATAAATTTTGCTGAGCTTCGTTTTGGCACATTCTGTTATGATCGCGCACATCCCACATAGTTGATTTATTTGTTTACGAACATTTTCGATTTGAAAGACAAACTATTGCCTTCATAAAGCAGCTTTACGGAAAGTGATATATTCATTTGGACACATTTATAATATTCGTATTGGGTCGTAAACTGTCTCTCGAGATTAATATTTAGCATTCGAGACTAGCCATTAATGCTTACACTTCTTATACTAAATATCGTTGTAAGGGAATATTCAAATAAGAACACTTGCTTAGACGGTCGCAGCGTAGAAAATTTATGACTGTGAGAGTAATGCGTGCGGAATACGTATCAGCTTTGCTGGTTGTAAGTTATACGAATTATGGCAAGCAAAGGCAAGCTTCTTAACTGTATAACTCCACGATACTAGAAATAGACTGTGCACGTGCCCATAGAAGCCGTCATGTGTCCTGTATTGCAGATCAACACTTCTCTGAATTGGACTATTTTGATAAACCATTCAGAACAGACACAATTTGAGATGTAGATAAAATATATCATTGATTTGTATATATATATATATATATATATATATATATATATATATATATATATATATATATCATCCAGCGATTGTTTAATTGACATCTCGTTTTATATATTGTAGGTATCTAACTTTTGATGTTAGGCTGTACATCGCATGTTAGGCTATGTAAAATCGGCCATGACACGAATAGTCAAGTTATGATGTCGTCCGCTAACAGCGTCATCATCTATGTCATATCATCTATTTAATATAAACAGAGAACGACCTATGAAATTGTCTGCTCCTTTACATTATATATACTTTTAATAATAAACAAAGAGTCTAGTGATACTTACCAGCACCATTATGGGAAACATGACATAAAACAAATTTAAAACCCTAATCTATTGTTGAATGGTAACGAAGAAGTTCAAATATAATGTTAGATTTAGCCTAATAAGTGAATGAATATCGTAATATATGCTCTTTTTAATTAAATACCATTAGCATGCTTAGTTCCAAACGTACAGTATTGTAACTTTAAAATTATCTACAAATCTTATCTATTCTGTATCAAATAATTCATTGAAATATACGTACCAGATAAATACCTAATACATTAACTAAATTAATGAGTCGTTATTTACTTCTCCACTTGAAGTAATCATCAGTCGAATTTTAAAAAGAAACTATCTGATCTGCTTTATAATCTCCACGAAATCCAAAAGTATCATTTACTTTAAAGTATTATATATTGTATTTATATATTGTTACATAAATTGAATCTTAGTAGAATTTAACCACCCATAATATGTTAAAATATTTCTACAAACATGTAACAAATGATACAAAATGAAAAAAATATATATCTGGAATATAAGTAATAATTATGTTTTATTACATACAAATGTACTTGGTGTGTCAATTTGTATATCTACAGCTAATTCACATATCGCCAGATATATACACACATAATATCTAATAATGAAACCTTAATGCTGCCTACCAATCGACGAGAACCCCATTCCTAACCCATCGCCAATCGATAATTGTGACGAACGCAAAGCGATAAATTGCCCAGCGTGAGTCGTAATGATGTCATTCTAATCTTACATAAGTCATTGTTTGTGTAACAACAGCGCGGTCGTTTCGTTATCAAGGTTAAACTTTATCAGTTCATGTCTCGTAAAATGTCTTAAAATGTGACCCCCGGCATATTCGGGTGGTACTTAAACGGGTTGTTCTGTATTGGCTGATTCTAGCTGTTATATACAAAGCTGTTCAACGCGCATTTCCGTACCAGGAGAAGCCCTCTCTAGCCGAGAGAGCTACCTACGAGCGTGGACTGTGCCCTCTAATGTATTGTTTCACCTAGCTACGGTATAAATCACATATTGTATCAGTACGTATATAGATACGCACCGTCTGTCGTTGATAGCATCCTTATGTGGATTGCGTGCCGTTTCCGTCGCATCAAATATCGACTGGACACGGGACAAATGCTCAGTACGTCGTCACATTTGAATTGTCAATTAGGTATCACGAGTTCGACGAAGACAACCAAGTAACAGATTAGATGTGTTATTTTGGTTAAAGTGAAATCTCTATTTTGTTCACTTTGCCTACACATACATATACGTATACTTAAATATTATGAACAGAATTGTTTTAAGGTTTCATTAGCATATACAAAGAAATTACTTAAGTATTAAACATTAATTATATCAATAAGATTATTATTTTTGATATTAATTGTTGTATCACAGATACATATGAACTATTATAAAGTATATGTGGAGAATATAAAAATGAACTAAAACTTTATAATCACACGGCAAAATATTTTACATTAGTTCAAAGCAATGAACAGCCTAACCCCTGATAAAGTGTATTCTGCCACCTTAAGCGTGCCTACCTAAATTATTAATTTAATTAGATACATTAAAATTCTTGTTTATTGTAACTTGTATATGTACATATTATGTACATTTATATACTTATTAAAAGACAGACATAAAGGGCCGTAATAATATGCAAATTGTAAAAAATAAAACACGATACGTTATGCCTCGACGTTAAAATACCAAACGATAATAAGCCATCGGCAATTATGTAGTAATTTTACGTCGAGCCAAATGGACTTAAAGAAAAGAAAAAGTAACCGCTTGCCGCATCCCAGTACCTGCGTAAGTAGAATATTGTTTCTTCGCTTTTGCCGTGAGAAGTCCTATCGGAACTTTATTTGTCTTAATGTATTGAGGAGCTTAAATTTCGCATATCTCGTTACATTCTCACGTTTACAAGCATTTGGATATTTAAGTACCAGGTGCACTAAAATTCTTTACATAATCGGTGGTTGTAAATAGATATTGTTGATATCGTATAAATATTTACATATCTTGATTATGTATCGAAATTCCTTTAAGTAGATAATGAGATTATCTACTTAAAGGAATCACTGAGTTCTCAATTAATTAAACATGTAAATACGAAAGCAACGAAGTCTAATATTAAGAAGGTAGATTAAAAAAGGTAGAATTATTAAAAAGTGAATTCAGTATCCGAAGATTATTTTCTCCTAAATCGAATTGAAATCACCTTAATCGAATTGAAATGTTTTCTATTTATTACTAAAATTAGTCAGTTTAAAAATTAGTTATTGATTACATGCTCGATTGTTATTATATTGCGGACACAGTTATCTCATTATTTTATTCAGAGTTTAAGGTAAACTAAATAGATAACTAGTCTTATTCGGGTCAGTGTCAATATACCCGACATTTTATATACTTAATAAAATAAACATAAAATAAATGTTAAGTTGCTACATATCCTGAAGTTACTTTTTTATAGCACAAGTCAGCTTAAAAGAAAATATAAACTTCGTCTAATATTAAAGTTAACTGTATATTTCTTTCATTTAATTAATATCCAGATTAAAGAATTAAGTCCTGTTCACGCATTGCAAACTTACTTCATTAGAATAAAATTTTTTTTCTTTAAAATGAAATTAATGTTAATTAAAATTAAAAAATTAATTAATGAAATTAGTTTCCAGTTCGTCATAATTAGTTATCATTTTAAATTCAGTTTACCGAGTGGTTACTCGATATTAGTTAACGATATTATGAGTTTATATTCTGGAAAACCTTTATTTTTTATGTAATTAAAGCCTGTAAAAATTAAGGTATATTTTAATAATAATAAAAAATATTGAAATTGTGGATGTAGGTACATTTAAAGAATGAAGAGGCGGATTTGCTCTATATTAAAATAATTTGAGTTATTTAATTTTATCAAACCCATGGCAAGTCAGTTTAAAACAAAGTATCTAAATTCGGTACCCTGCAGCAAAAAAAAGTATTCGTTCAAGGGCCGTAGAGAATTCTGCGCGAACCCACTTTATAAACATTCCACATACCGACTCGTAGAAGCCGACTTGTCAGACGACGTGACGCGAATAAGCAGTTTATCTTCATGTGTAATATCGTAAAAATAATATCGATATACCCAAAAATGATCACGAATCATGTATAAAATATCACAACGTGGTGGATATGCACGGAGCCTCTAACGCTATGCGCCGAGGTTTGTATTTTAAAATATTTTATCCCGACGGCTTACAGATAAGAATCAAACCTAAGATTTCGAAGAATTGACAACGCTGCCTGGTTTATCGATGATATGTGAGCTTTCATCGGCACATATTTGCATTGGTAAGCTTTAAAGTAAAATTTACGTGATATTATCTTTCTGTACATTTTACTCTGCTGTTTAGTAATATCTTCACGAACTTGAGTGGAAAGGATAGATAGTCAAATTCTTACTTTATTTAACGTAAAACTAAACACATATATATATATATATATATATATATATATATATATATATATATATATATATATAACCCTTTTTTTTTTTAAATTCGTAAAATAAGTGTATTCAACATTCGATACATTTGGAATTTAGGCTTTTAACTACATGGAATACACATGAAATACATTTTGTATGTTTATTATATGTAGTTAAATTTTTTTTAACCCTATAAAATGCACAAAATTCATTTGTAAATTAAAATTTTATAGTAGCATCATAGCATTACCACAATGGAATTCCATTGCGGTAACACTGCTAAATTTTGCACATATTATAGACTTCTTCGGCTCAAAAACCAAAAATATATTAAAATTATTCATAAATCAAAAAGGAATTTAAAGAAAATTTTGAATTTAATTATTACTAAAACGATTTTATTTTAAGGGGGCACCTGTACAAGCAATGGCCACCGAAAGCTTTTTTCTACCTAGGTATGTGTTAAAAGAAACTTTTGAGTAGTGTACAAACGAATTCTTAATTTTCTTTCATTGATAGATAAAAATGAGGGAGACAAGCACGTATGACGTTTTCAGATCTATTTTGTTTAACAGTTATAACAGTTTTTGGATGCAGGTTCATTCTTCGGCAATTTCTAAATCAAATGCTATATCGATCAGTTTACACTTATATTGGTGCATTAGTCTTCGGAAGTGATGCAATGACAGGGTATGTGACATCACATATGTAGCGGCGCCTGCTTTCTTGGGGCAATACACAAAATGTTTTACTTCTCCGCTACCGTAAAATATGTATGCAAAATTAACATTAATCAAAATTGTTCTACTGTGCCATTATAAAACATTAGGTTGAATTTCATCGATCACTGAAGCCTTATTTATATCAACATCTGATAACAAAGTGTTTAAACAAGTATATGAAATGTATATATATATATATATATATACATATATATATATATATATATATATATATATATATATATATATATGAAACTTTTAGTAATTTCGCAGAAATAAAGAATACTGCACATTACCTTACATATTATTTACGTCTACAGAAAACAATATCTACTTGATAGTTAATAACAGTGGATGAAACCAGCGGCGGAATCTGCCATAGACGACAGTCTGAGCGACGTTTTATGAAAACGACGATCTCGGTGTAGTCGGATCTTGTTAGCGCCGCGTTGTGACACAAAACTGTAGTTGACTCGCTTTGCACTCGTCAAACTTCTATTGACCATTACCGGATCGTGGGATTTAAGTCTGAAAAGTAATAATGTAGAATTATAGATTACGATGTTTTCTCAATAAAACATAGATAACAGTAGTTGTATGTGCTGGTAGCAAGTAAAGTGTATCAATAGAGTATTTATCTAATACGTATAACATTTTTTTATATCAAATAGCACCAGAGACCTGCGTGTCCTCTTAAAATTCCCGGCGTGTCTTCCCTCTCTTCTTGTTCCTCCATCTAGATCTGCAGTTCTGGTAATATACATCTGATGAAGCTACGACACATGATAAAAGGGAATAATAATAAAGTTTTATATCAAGATTTAAAACCAATGTGTCGATTAAACAGGTGTGTCGCTTGTCTGTGAAGTCATTTCCAACAATAAATCCCACACTTGACATTTTGCCAATAAACTTTAATTCAATTTATTCACAATTTCTAATACAGCAACATACACAATAATTCTGAAGCCCAATAATAAATAATAATCATATATATTAAAGCACTATTTTGTTTCAGGGGGATGTCTCATTTTAATGTTGATTTAAACAAACTATTTATGCAAAACTATATAGTTTAGAATCTCGTGTAATATGTGCCGTGAAATGAATACAGTACGATTTATTTATTTCTTAAAATATACGTTTTTCTAGAGGTTTTCCATTGGAATAATTTACCCAACCGTTTGGTTTCATTGTACCACAGGTATGGTATACTGGACAACTAAAAAATAAACTGACTTTTAGACTTAATAATTGATTAAATATTTGAAAAACAGATGGTAAAAGTGAATTATCCATAATATTTCATAACTTTGTTTTAATTCTATTTTTTTTTTAAATGCTTACCAAAATTAAATCAATATTTCTTCATTAACCTATATAATTATGAAACTAGTTACACAAAAATATCAAAAATGAAACATTACAAGAAATTAAATTAACAAATGCAAATATTAGTTTTTTCCACAAATATGGCTATGAAAATTTAAAAAAACCTTTAAATCAAATTTAAAAATTATTTTTTGATGAATTACGCATTAATTATTAAAATTATTTCGTGATGTGATCAAATATTATTAATTTATATTCTTTACCAATCCAGACGTTTGCGATAATTGTTTGAACTAAAACAATTATCGCAAATGTCTCGATTCGATTTTTCGGGTTTCGTGGACACATCTATGACAAGGAAGACATTGAATCCAGTCAACATATGGCCCGTTTTTGTCATAGTAATAACCATCACATAAAGCATAAACGTTTTCCTCGTCATCGAGGTCACAATCACCCGCTAGATCTAGAAGTTTATCCTCACAGTTATCGCGAGTGGTAGAAAATCATTTTCTTTTTTGAGTTTTCAGTATATTTCTTTCGAACTACATTTCTATTATTTTGTATTTTTCCTTTTTTTGTTAACATAACTTTTTCCTTATAACTTTAGTGGTTAACCAGAAGCAGATGGTTGATGCATGTCTGCACTATGTGAAAAATCCGTCCGTAATTGCATTTGTGTTGGTGTTGCTGAAAAGTTTTCTTTTCCTTTGTTTATATCGCCTCCAATTCTTTCAGCTCTTAACTTGGACTGGCTTCAACTGCTTGTTTATTTGTCATTACTTATATTAATAATAAAAGAATCTTGCAAGATAGATGCACATTCATTATTTGAATTTTGTGAACTATCGGCATTCATATTTTCAGTAGCTTCAAACAAAATTTTCTTGATATACATTTCCATTAATTTGCCAAACAGGTCAATTTAAACCCTTTATAAAAAAATTAACTTGCAGCTTAATACTGAGTTACTTGGCGACCACGATTTGTCCGTGGCAATTTTTCCACAGTTTGAATGTGATATGTGCTCACAGGCTAAAAAAGAAATATCCAATGGCTGAAGCCTATGAGTGATGTGTCCTGGCAGTTGTAACGTTATTGGCCAAATTTAAAGCTTCCATGTTTTCAGCGCGTGTGTCATCGAGCAGTAGTAAAGGTTTTTTTGCGAGCTATAGTTTGCCTACACTAATTAAGTTTTTATTCCATTCAACAAACAGTGTGGAATTTATGTAGCAATATTCTACGTCGCTCTTTTGTATAAAAGCATTGGTGGCACAAATTGTCCAGCAACACTAACACAACAAACAGCTGTAGTATTTACATAATTTTCTCCACTTGTGATAACTTATTTTTTGTCTTTCATACCTACTACTTTTTGTGGTTTCTTTTGAACCGTGGACTGATTCCCCCAACATTAAGTATTTTTGTAGCTGTTAAGCCATTTTCTTCAACTATCTTTTCTAATAGATAATAGAAACCATAAACATCTTGGGCTGCATTACGCTGAATTCTGGGTGACATCCTTTAAAGCACAAAACCAGCTTTGTCAGCCATTTGCCTTGTTCTATTAAATTTGTGAAGGATATTATGTTTTTCCATAATATCAAATGCGAACGTCCGAACGTCGTTGATGGTCAATGCACACATATGCTTTTCTAGTTCCAGAAATGTTTGACTAGGATATTTTAAAATTCCGGATTGAAAGTAGTGTGTCTTCATTTATGAATCGCTGAATCGTTGGTAATCTTATTTCCTTATCTAGCTTAGGAGTAAAATGGTTGGTTTTGGAACAGAATATGTTGCAGACATCTGGTCCAGACCCATCTCCTCCTTTTTCGAGGCCAACAGAGCCTTCTTATTCCATTTGTTACATTTTCTTTGAACACCGTCCATCTAAAAAATACTTAAAATGGTATTTTGCTAATTGTCTGGCCGGGTAAATCGTACCGGTACAATACTGGTACAATATTACTATATGTACAGTACCTACTGTAGTATCGTACGGAACCACCGGTGGTATGATTTACCAAATTAGTTGATTTATTAAAAAAATATATATTATAAAAAATCTCAAAACGTTTTCAATTCGTTTCTTTGCAGATTGAAAAATAATTACAGAGCTGTCAACTAACTAAATTTGACAGCGGTACAATATTCCAGACTCTTCCACATTACTTTACTATTTTACACGACTTGTCTTTTAATTAAATGAAGTATGTATTTATGGAAACTGTGCCAAGATGTATAACAATGTAAATTAAAATTTACAATAATAAATTAAATATAAAAGTATATGAATGTATATATGGGTGTGTATGTGTGTGTGTATGCGCGCGCGCGTGTGTGTTCCTTCCCAATTTCTCTTATATTAGATGAAATATTGGTCTATTTTAAAGTATAAACATACATTATTGATCAAAACATACTATAGACATAGCATTTTGTAATGAAATAATGAAAAAAAAAATACAAATCCAAAAATAAAAAATCTAATTTATATTTATTTTTTGTACAAAATTTGCTATGTCTGTTCTTTGCTATAAATATACCCAACTAAAAATTTAATTTTTTCCTATACTTATTGGACTGAATGAAAATATACCTACCTATTTTTTTTAAGTCAACCGGTTTAAAAAATATGTTAACTAAGCGACCGTAAATATTATAAATTTGCATAAACTTTCCAAAGTTAATTTGTTTAATAGATTTGTAATTAAAAACTAAATACGCCAATAGCGATATAAGAAGTAATATCACACGTAATACCAACATCGCGCGTTAATACCAGGCACTAAACCGCCTTCCTCATACGGAGCTACGCACCTTTAGGCCGCGACGCTATCGGCGCACTCCCTCCGGGCCGGCGCGGAGCGGGCGGGCCGCCGTACGATACGATGTGTTATTGCGTCCATAATAAGCACACTTAATGGAGCCGACAAATATCTCACTCCTACCATCGTGCCCGCCCGTCCCCGCTCACATATCCTTCGTTAAAACCTTTACCTCGTCCTTTTACGACATTCAGTGTATTCGAAAGTGCCATGTGTTACACCGTATCGATATCGACGCGACTATAGATTTAACTGGTATAATGTTTCGGTAGGTGTTTTGTATGTTCGCAAGTATATGCACGTATGTACGTGTTTATACGTCCCTTGAATGATTGCAAAATGTGTAATTTGCTAGGATGAAAACGATGTTGAAAACTATTTAAGTACTTTACCCACTTGTGTTTCGTCGGTTTGGGACCTATATTTGTTTTCAAAACTTTGGTAATATTCGACCTAAAAACTATATGACTATTACTATAAGGATATTCAACCGTAGAGATTATAAATTTCATTTTATGAAGTAAATATTACCTTGGATTATTTGGTAACGTATATTCCATAGATATTATTTGCGTACAGTGTGAGAGAGTAACCGAAATCTTTCTGATTTAGTCCGCTGATTAAAAATTCCTCTCGGAATTATAGAATAGGATATGGTGGTTACATTTTTTTGAAAAATATTAGAAAATTCGCAGGTAGCGAGATTTAAAACTTAACTCTTGGTCATCAAACAATTTTTGGGCGGCTGTAAAGAACACTTCTATAAAGAATAGACGCCGGTTTTTGATAGGTCTGCTTCACTCTGTAAGCATTTTATGCATTTGTCCTTTGAGAAACATGCATGACATATGCCGCAGACAAAAACACAAATCACTGAAAATACTAAGTTTTCCAGAAATAAGGTCAGATATAGGATTTCTGATATATCATTGTTATGGTTAAAAGAGAACTAGGCATCATAATCATTACTATTATACTCAAGAAAAGAGTCATTATTTTGAACTCGACTGTTTCTTAGTATTGTCACTGTTTAACACGTCACAACGTAGAAAAGAATTCCTAGTGCAATGGATTGGTAATAATTTTTTTCCCAGGAGGAGATAAATACTGGAACATTTATTGTTTTCAGGATTTGTGATTTCTGTGACGAAACTCTACCATTTGAATATATTGTCCATCTGCTCATATTTTATAACAAATTTGTGTTAAACACTTTCAACACAATAAAATATTATAATATTTTACATAATGTTATCAAATATAGATATTGTAGGAAAAAGTAACAATAATTTTTCACTGTGTACATGTGTGAAAAACCAAGACAGAAAGAATATTTTTTAAAGCTATCTGCTGGCGTAAGATCGAAAAAGAGTGCAAAAATAAAATTCGAAACATTTTTGTCATTTAAATTTATCGACCCAACCATCATGAAAAAGGATTAACTTTCAAAGTTGTGAAAAGTTTATCCCTTCAAAATAATGATAAAGTTTATTATTTTTGACTTTGTATAATTCATAAACAAAACACAAATATACAAGATACAAATACAAGTAAATAAGTCCATTGACCTTTACTTAGATCGGTAAATATCTAAAATAAATTAATACATAAGTGTATTATATTCAAACTGTATACATATCACGTACTACTAACTCGAATTCGACTATATAGGCACAAAGTAACTAATTTCCATTTTTAAATGATACCAAAATCTTTTAAACTTTATCATTATCACTGCAATAAACACTTAACTAAATGTGACAGTAGAATCATAATTTAATACTCCCTGTGACGTTGAATTATAACGATTTCATTGTTAATAATTATACGCATATAAGTAGGAATTTATACATTTAAATGCAGACGATATTACCTTATTCTTAACCGATTCCCCACATAATCGAATATTAATCAATACGATTCATATATAAGGTTATAAAGGCTGTAACTAAGCGTTATACCTTAAATAAAATCTCTTGTAATGAATGTAAAATGTAGTTCAACAAGAATTTACGAAATTTATTTGAATGTTAATAAATTAAACACTGAATGAACCGTCCTGGCGGCTCTTTTGATTCCACTCTGCAGTGGATTCCACAAAAGTAGACTTCAAAGAATTTCGAATCACAAAGTATTTACATAGACGCAACGAAAAAAGAAAGACAAATTAAAATTATGGATACCGCACATGGGCACATGCCGGGCCTATATTTAAATCAGTCTATGGTATATTTATTGGTACATTACACGCGTAAATATAATTCTTATGTTTATTTGCTTTAATTGTTATTTTTATTCGACGCACAGCTAAGAGCATGATGAGCGCGCTAGGGTGTATTTTATTTTTTAACGATTTCGTTGTTTTGTTTTTTTTTTATCTTCGTATGTAAACATTATCGTCTCGAGCTCGTTGATGGCCCTTTTGTTATTTTATTGTTGTAGGAGCATTTATAACATTCGAGGGTTATGTTAGTTTTATATTGAAATATTGAACCGCACTGAGCAGTACGTACTACCGTTAGCAGGTACCTAACGTTAGTACGTACTGCTCAGGATAATGCTACGGAGGAATGATATGATCGTAGCAAGGTCTAAGGATGAACTACGTCGTAGATTACAAGAATAAATACTCTTTAATAATTTATTTACTATTAAAATTTTTGTAATTTGACCCAACGTACGTTCTAATTCAACTTGACCACGTTGTTTTTCATTAGAATCTAAAAAGTAATTTTTGTTTCGAATTTCGTTTTGATGTATCTACTTCGATGTTAGTTTTTGCGACATAAACTAATTAAAGTTAAATATTTAAAATATATAAATATAATGTAGCTAATTATTAAACAATTAAAAGGAAAGAAAATGTATATACAAAGGACAGAGTAAATTTTGTTATGTAAAATGAAAAGATTTTTGAATTATTTTAATACAAGAATCATAAAAATTCTAATAAACATTTTATTGAAATACTAAAATGTTGAAATGTACTTTCTTTCGGGGAAGTAATCCCAAAAAAAGTAGATACATTTAAACTTTTTTCAAAAACTTTACAATTAATTCTTAAGTTCGTTAATGTATTTGGGATTCGTTCACAAATTTGAGGGAAATTTAAGCTGAAGTGAATGAAATAATAAATTGACATTATCTATAAAATCAATAGTAAAAAGTATTCCCGTTTAATTTGATATTTCAATTCAGTTACGGAAACTTGTATAGCACTTACTAATAATAATTTCAATACTTGCAATAATTCGTATAATTATATTAGTAATAAGAAGTATAAATAAATAAAAAATTCATATCGTTACATAATATTTATGATCATAAATGCCGCGTGTTGTCATTGATATTAGTTATTTATGATGAATAATTGTTGAAAAAATATAAGCGATTTCAGAAATAAATACAAGTTTATATTTATTTGTATCGTATATAATACTAACCTATTAATATTAAATACGGTATACTAAAAAAATTATTTTATGTAACAAGATATATATTTGTGTTTTGATAAAAATCGCCTAGTAAAAAATAGAGATCATTTCTAATTTTTGCTGTCATATGTTATTAATAATTTTCTAAAGGGAAATATATATATATACGTGTTAAGTAACAAATAAACATGAACTTTTGGTAATCGAAGAAAATAGGCGGACGTACATATCTACTGCCGTAGGTATTTAAAATAAATTTATATTTATTACTAAACATACAAATATATTGTGTCAATTTCTCCGAAAGTATTAAAAACCTAGATTAATTTCTGGATTGATAAGTGAATGAAGTATGCGACCGCCTTTGGGACGTAGGTACTCGTAAATTATGAATGCGTATCAAGCTGTAAATGTGTAGTTCACCTTGCAACAAAGTCATGCCTTAAACCCTTAAGGTTTGCCTAATATTTTCAAATTTATTTAAATTGACTTATCAACTTAATTATTGATAACATTTTGTGAACGATTCTGCCCATTGGTACCGAGTATAATATAATTTACATATTTTTATAGCCTGTAAAGGAAACCAATTTATATATATATATATATATATATATATATATATATATATATATATATACACACACATATACACATACAAAACTGTGTATCTATATGTCTGTCCAAAATGATGCAAAAGACTAATCAACGTATTAAATGATGTTAAATTCGAACACTTCCCCGATAAGCTAAGCAGCACCTGTTAAACTTGAGCGTGCAGTGCATCCGTCACTCGAAATGGACGTGCATATTTTCCACATACGAATAATTTGAACCGCGGGCAAACCGCAGATAGGCGCATTTTGTGCACCATTATCGTAATCGGTCGTTTCAAATTAAATGTGTCGCGATGCTCAGCACGCGCAAGCGACGTGCCCGCGCGCGTACGCCTCTCACGTTCTACTCGTGCGTGCAAATGGGTGGTCCGCCGCGCTTCCTTTATGCTAATATCGTTATTATACTGCAATAGTATCATTTTTAATTCGATCTGTTTTGAATCCAACGTTAATTCAGGGTTAGAATCTAATAATGTAATGCCACTTTATACCCCACCCGCTGAATGAGACATCTGTAATAAAAACTATATAATAGAGCAAAATCAGAAGCTTCATCGGATTCTACACACACATGTATATATATATATATATATTTACTTATATACCTGCAAATTAGATGTGCTATAAAACTAAATTTTATTTAAATGGTTAAATAATGCCAAATTTTTAGATGTAAACACATATAGGTAAGATTAAATACCTATATCTAATATTTAAATGATATTAATTCTTCCGACGCCTTGAAGTTTTAATTAATTTGATCTATTATAAAGATTATAATATAATAACCAGAACATTTTTTGTATCAAACATTTGAAATATTTTATAGCTTTTTGAAATAAATAATATTAAACTTAGATTTACTTTTCCTAAATTGTTTCTAAAATCATTATGCTATAGTAACAGAATATAATGCTGTGCGTAAGTTCGACTCTCAATATGTGGTAAATAGTGGAAAATTATGGAAAATAATAGAAACATTAAAAATAAACTTACGGATACAAAATAGTTAAACAAACTATGAAGTAGACTAAAATCTAAATTAAATATAAAAATTATTTGGTTTATAATACCGAAATGTCTTTAGTCCATAAAAACTTTCGATGTGATTACTGAAAAGTGCGACATTAAAGTCCAACAACTGTATTAAGCAAAAGCCGGAGCTCGTAAAAGTTTTGTGTTTCCATCTAAAGTTTTCAGCGTTTTTCGCGAAAAGTTTTAATGAAATTGTAGCGACGAAGATATCGGAACTCCCTCTGTAAGACCTATAACGTGGCAAGTTTCCTCTGGGTTTAGGTGTCTGCCAACTCCGCATTTAAGTGGATATGAATTTCTGGGATAAGGTTCATTAAGGGAGGATAGATATATTTACTTTTGCACAAGTATTTGAAACTGATAAAGAGACAGGTGGAAGTTTCGCTCCGAGCTTCGATACGAAAGCAAACTGAAAGTAGTGAGCGAGCTTGCGAGAATATTATTTGGCTACATACTCATATGTATGTATGTTTGAGTATTTTTTAGACAAAAATTTTTGTCAGAACGCCTTAATAAATAGCTATACTTCGTCTATGTACATAAAAAGCTGTATAAAAGTACATATTCTCAAGAAAAAGGACAAAAATATATTACCAGTATACTTACACGGCCAATCTTTGTACACAGTCCATACCTACAGTATATACATGCCGTTTAGGTAAATTGCATCGTAAATCACTTCCAATGGCTGAGCTACAAGGGATCAGACGATAAGGCTCTCCGAGAGGACTTATAATACGTGGGTTTCGAATGAAATTTGCATACCTTTATTCGTGGGTACGTGACCGCCTCCAGGGTTTCCGTTGGCTGGCTTCCTCTCCCTCGCTGCACGTATGCGCCGTCTGGTAGCCGCGCTTGCAACTGCACTCTCGCGGCGCTTAGCCGCACATGCTCGCCGTTTTATATTAAAAATACATACAGCACCGCCGCATCTCATACAAATTGCCGCATTATTCTAAAGCAGCCCTCGCGGCGTAGACTGCGGGCGCATATATTGAGAAAATGCTGTACCTCCGCCCACCATCGGTCACGAGTCCTCCTCGTAGAAAGTTAATTTACTTTTAGCGGCCTCGCGTTGCCAGAGGCGAAATTTTTTCAACGCTACGCTAAATTTTCTTTCATTTAATATAAGTAATTCTGAAAGGTTAAAGGTGCCGAATATTCCAAGCCGGCACTTATTTCCTTGCGCACCAAACTGTGTAATTTCAGATCTTCCTTTTGGCCCTTCGTGTTTCGGCATCGACCGAGTGAAATTCGAATCGGCAGAGTGCTTATCTCCGAGTAAGTCGTACCCGTTGCAAAAAGGTGTGTTTTATGCATACTCTTACTCTGTCGAGTGGAAAAGATTTAATTTTATACGTTTTTATTTCGACATTAACACCGACAACTTAAAGTTGTAGCGCCATAAAAACGCTATAAAACTCGAATGTAATAATAGCGCTGTCCTTTTTGCCTTCGAAAACGATTCTCGTGTAGCGTTGTTCAAAACAGGAATGTCGTTTGGTCAAAACATTATTACATATTCCAACTTATTTAATTTTTCCATAGACGCAACATTAATTTTCCTTCCTCGGTATTTTACAATTTTCCTTAACTACCTATTATTTTCCTGTGCATCTGCGGAGTAAGTGCACGAATACCCATATCACTTGATATCACGACCATTTTTTTGCCGAATATTTCCCATTTCTAGCAGAGTCTATACATTTACGTGGCAATGCAAACGTTTACGTCTGCAGATAATAGCACCATATCAGTCCCCTTTCTCGTCAAGGTTCGCGTTACGATCAAATGTAACCGAGAATACGCATCTCGTTTCTCCTCTCTTTGCTCTTTGTAGGTCGCTTAGACAAACAGTGGATCTAATGACACGTATTATGAACATTCTCTCAGGTTCGTGATGCCTTCTGGGTATTATAAAAGGGCTAATCTTGTGAGATTATATGCAAGTAGCTGCAATATTCCGTTAAATAAAAACAATGAATTCAGTTTATTTTAATATTCTGCTATTATTATACGAGATGAAATTAAATTTAATTTACTTTAAAAAATAATACAATTTAGGAATAATCACTTCTTAAATTTAAATTTTTTATGCAGTTCTGTCTGCGATACGTTTTTTAATAGTGGAGACTTAGTATGACATGTCTTTCTTATATTTTTTTCCACACGATTTTCCGTTAATGACTTCTGAGAATTTTGACAGAACTTCTTTTTTATTTGCATGTACAATGCAAAAAAATATTAGAAGCCGATTTATTTAAATATTGTCAATAAAGTTTCCTCCGCAGGCCATATATATTTATATTAATTGTAATAATAATTTTTTTTAACATTTCGCAATAATTTAAATCATTAATCACAATTTACTCCTGAAAACGTCAATTTACCTAATAATGTCAGAAAATATAAGCAACAACCGAACAAAGGGTTACTGCTCTTTTTTTAATTCAGGTACCTTTTTTTACTTTCAGTACCTCCAGGTACTACGAAGTAAAATGAAGCCCTCTTTCATTTGGAAGCTAGATTCTTCACTCACGATTTAGATTAAAAATGGTGTATAACTTATAAAATGTAAATATATTTTAAAAATGGTGATTGTAATGTGCATTAAAAAAGTTGAAGTGTTTTGTGCTGTAAACATTTTCGAAGCCTAGCTTATTTTTTTCCGTAATTTTCTTGAGTTTCCAGCTCATTAAGAAGGATTTTTCCTGGTTTTTTTATTAGTTTTTGGATATCTTAGATGAGTTAAAATGCAAATGCAGCTACGTAAACTGCATTTGGTAGCGAATAATCAATACCATATAAATAGTTGTTTTCTATAAAATCTCCTAGCATATATATAATGAACCTGTAATATCGATCAATATTATGGTTTAACGAAACGTTTATAAAAACAAACAGTGCTAAACGTCATTGTAACACACAGGGACATTCGCTACTATTTGTTTCGTTATTCATGAGGCGAGTGCAAACCGACGAATATCGTGAGAAGCAAATCAAAACAAGTTCAATAAATGCATAATACGATTTCATTTATGCCTATTGTTTTGATTAGCAGTAAAGAAAGTAAAGACGATTGCAAGTATCAGTTGGAAAGGTGAATTTCGTAAAGTTTTAGATTACCTACATCATTTATATTGTTTAGAGAAAATCATAACTAGAAACAGTATACGAGAAAACTCGTAAGTACACAAAAATAAAATGTAATACAGCGCCACCTAGTTGTTTAATTCGTTTTTTGATACATTGTAAATTAAATTTTCTATTATAGATAATACAGCGTTATCTTTTAGTAGAAATTCATCCATATAAACTAGGTAATCTTCATAATTTATAATATTTTCTAGTTTAGGCGGCGTAGACCTATAACATATGAGTAAAAATAACTATTAATTAATTAATTAGGGGATGTTCTTTAATGACGGCAGTAAAATATAGAATCAAAGGTATTGTTTTTCAAATAAGTGTTCATTAAAATTAAATCATTTTATGAAGACGCTTTAAGTATCATGGTCGCATAGGTCGGAATAGAGTTTAAGACATTTTTTTCCTATAAGTGATCGAAAAGAAAGTTTTGGACAAAAGTTGTAGCATTTTAATTTTTTTTTAAATATTTATGTTTCGTACACTTTGGCTGTAATGTGGTTTGTGGCGAATTTTTTACTTTTTAAACTTTCACCAATTTTCAAGTATTGGGCAAATTTAATATAGATTCTGAACACTATTTTTGTCCAAATTTCATACTGATCAAGTGAAAAATGCAACTTTCGGAGGTCAACAAATTTAGTTATATTCCGTGTATGTATGTATCTGCATACACGGGCATGCACAAACACACGTGTATATGCGTGTGTATATATATATATATATATATATATATATATATATATATATATATTATATATATATATACATACATACACACTTCGTAACAAGTGTATATCATGTTTTTGTAAAATTTACCTTAAAAGCTCGATTTATATTTCATTATCACTTGTTAAAGCTTCTTTAACAATATGTTTCAATTGCACATGTAAAGTTTAATATCTCGACCAAAGATGTGTTATTTAAATGTGGTATATTTATTTCAACTGACAGTACTTACGTTCGAGCTTTCAACTTTTTATATTGTATCACAATTTAGTTCTATATTCAAAATTGTTCAAATTTGCTTCTTTGTAGTCAGACATTTTTATCTTTAATATGAAAGGTGACTTGTAAAGATAACACTAATTTATATTTAGGTATATTTCATATTCTTTACAATTATTCCCAACAAGAACATAAAATTGAATGAGAAACATCTAGCACATTAATTAGCATAAGAAAGCAACAAATATAAGTCTGACGTGTAGACCGGTATAATACGACTTGTACGTATTGTAGGCGACGAGCTCATTGCATTGACCTTTCGTATATGGATTTTCATCTGTCTACGCTTTAGGAAACTTTTCAGACACTATTCGTCTACGAAATAAGTTTGCATTAGACTCGCTGAGAAAACTTCATTTAAACTGCATTTAAAAAGTTTTAGGTACAATTTAATATTTTGAACGTTATTTCATGAAAATACTATAATTCATAAGTTTTTATCTATTGGATTAGATGTAATAATTTTAGGGTTCTTTAGGCAAATGGTAAAACCTGAACCCTTATAATTCTGTTTAATCCACCTTCCAATATGTATGTCATAGTATCGTGACTCTTTTAATTTCAGATCGATATAAATTTTATAGGAAGACATAATTGATTTATGTCTATGTACAGAAAAGGAAAAGTATTCTTAGAATTTGTTCACAGTAGGTAACTCTTTTGGGATCAAATAGTTTTTCTCTCGGACACCCTCGAGTGGGGTGTCATTGAAAAAGTTTTTTAGAATTCAATTGAAAATATCCAATAAGGTCTTCTACGCAAGATATGAATCTCCAAAATTAGTGTACAGTTTACCCCCTCGTCCCCTATCTTCTTTTATGAAAAATACCTGATACGCACAAGAAGAACTCACGACACGTGGGTTTTGTACACACTTAGATACAAACATTTAAGAGTACATGCTCGTAGTGTTTTTGGTAAACTATTTACAAATGTTTTTTTTAATACAAATAGGTATATTGCACATATAAGTAAAAACATGGATATTTAAATAATATTACTTGTGACAGTGTAAATATACATTCAGTTAATTCAAGTCACTGGTATGGAGTTTCTATGAACTTTTTGTGGAACCAACTACGAGTCATTAGTTAGTCGGTCGACTATTACTCGTAAACTAGTGGAGTTCACTTAGCTGTGATAATTTTATTTTCAATTTCATTGTATATTCTACTCTTGTATGTACTTTTTAGATATTAAAAAATAGTGGTTTAACCCGTAGTGGTGGGGATACGTAACTTTAACAGCGATGACCATTTTAATACTAAATATTTCGTACACAGACCCCTGTATCTAAGAAGTATTAAAGACATACCCCCAAATATTTTTGAAAGACCCATTCAAACATATAATACTCAAAGGTCTATGCCAAAAAAGCCTCTCCTCTTTACGTGTGGGGAAAGTAACATAAAACACTTTCTTTTTAAAGATTTTATTAGTCACAACTTTGAAGGCGTTATAAATATGTACCTATAACCGTGTAAGTTTCAGCTTTATGCACTAACAGACTATGCGTAAAGGGCTGTGACGTACAGACGGACAGGTATGTGAACACGACGAAACTAAAAAAGTTCCTAGTATAGCTACGGAACCCGGAAAAAGAATATGGATAATGGCATTCAGTATGTACCGCGATGCAAAGTCGTTTCGGTCCATCTGCGTTAATAAATTGAATAGATATAAACAGCTGAATTATTGTACGTGGCAGTCTCTGCAGAAAATTTACATAGGTCAGAATGAAGATAACTTTGTTGCAAATAACTTGATCAATAACGGCTCGAGCCTTGCTCTATTACCTTTGCGCACACCATCTTTATATACAAACAAATGGCTATGTTATGTCAAGTTAAAGCATGATTAGCACGCACTTAGCTGGTTTACTGCAACAAATGATATTAATTAATTAATGTAATACTTTATCGAAAAATACGGAAAGATTTGAATTTCAAATATTCTGTTTGGTATAGCCAAAAATACATGAAATTTTCTATATACAATATACACCATTTTAGAATACTGAATGCATACCTATGTTATGAAATATTATGACATGTTCTTTATTTCCCTAGATTTTAGGTTATTATTAATAAATAATCCTTAAAGTGAAATGATTACAGAAATATGACGGTAGTATGTTCCAATATAAGCTATAGGACCCGTGAACCAGATTGAAACTATTTTTTGATTTACAACAATAAATTAGTTAAATATGAGTAAAAGTCCATTAATCTATGAATTTGCACATCGGTATTTTTCTAGAATAAATTACTATTATATAAAAAATAATAATCATATATTTTTATATAATAAATAACTACTAAACGTCGTATATCTCAAGACAAGACGGTACGTAGCCCGCACACAAGATACCACGGACAGCAGCAACCTATACGTTCCACAAAAACGCAATCCACCTCCAATTCTCCCGTAATTCCAGCATTGACATCATTCGATCGCTATAACCGACGACGTAAGACAAAAAATATTACGTTTAGAGCTCCGTGGATCTGTATCTACGTGCCTCACCATACCGCCGAGTGCTACACTCGTAGATAGGTTTAGCGCGAGCCGCACGTCTACTCGCTCGTACCTACTCGACCCGCTAGAGCATATACATATACGCAATTATATACATATCTAGATGTATATGTATATATCGTGGTAGGTACGTTGGAGCGCGTAGTACGTAGGTGTATAGTTAGGTACATTAATATGTATACGGGAGCTGAATTCCTGGCCGCGGCGCCGTTTAGCTTCCGACGGGCGGATCGATGCCCCGCGCCACCGCCGCCGCGAGTTATTTGCGTCCCGCGCCGCCCGGCCTGATCAAATATGGTATTCGATATTGCTAAGTAATTATGCTTTGTTTAGGCATTAGCAGTGATTATACACCGGAGATCGATGCTCTAAAATGTGAAATGTAAGTCTTTAGTGTGGTACCAAATTGCTTGGCACAAACTCCACAGTGTATGAACTACGTAGTACATTTTTTGTTAAATGTTGACCTAATTATGAGGAGCTTTTTAATTTAAATCAAGCATCTGTATACCATATATATTCTATTATATATTGTTCTTAAATTCTTCTAGAATACGTAGAATAAAATCATTAAAGATTCAATGACTAGGTTCATTTTTTGTTCTTAGCAAACTATTTTTTCAGCCTTTTTTGAATTTACTCTATTATATTTCCTTTTAAATTTCAACCTCAAATATTTTATTGTTTATGCCTACCTAAATGAATATGGTTTATGCCTTCATGAAAAAAATATTTCTTGTACTTGTGAATTCCCTGTGAACTGTAAGGTATTGAATTTTGACGCAGGTTTTGCTTGTGATTTAAAAATGTTTAAATACATTTATCTTCATAAAAACGATCATACATTTTTAAATTTGACGTGCAACCGGAGGCTGCCTAATTTATCTACTATCTATGGATTGACTTTTATAGTTGCCTTTACAGTTGATTTTGGACGTTATGGGCTTCTTTACTTATCACTTAGTCAATTTTAAGTTTCATTTTGTTGTTAAATCAAAATGCTTACACTTTTGACATATTCAAAATTCAACCCAACAATTTTTAATCGTTTTTCTATTAGGTGCATACATTTTCTCTTATATTTTTCTATGGATATGTACTTACGGTACATTACTTCCATCGGTTAAAAGTAGATAGCTACCGTAATATGTTCACAACTTATATCCTGTTTATGCCAAGTATTTGCTTCACTGTACATACCTATCAAAGTTGACTGGTGGCTGTTTTAAAAAAAAAATTATAATAAGAAAACGTATTTAATGATTGGACCTACAGATAAAGTTAGTCAGTAATTTGACAAAATAGATCGTGAAAAATTATACTGTATAGGTATAGAATATAGGAAAATAATAGCATTTAAGTAGATATTACTCGAATTAACATTCCACATTAAAATAGCGGCCAGAGCTAAGAAAGAAGTTATATGCAGCTACGTTTCCTACGAACTTTGTTAAATTTCTTTAGGTAAAATTATAAACTCAGCTGATATGAAACAATTGGAACGTTACTTTTGGAACCGAGCGAATAAAAACTCGAAGCAAAACACAATATCGAATAAAGTAAACCAAATAAAAGTAAATCGACTACCGATCATACTTAATCGTTTCCACAGCTGACCTCGTTTCCCCCGCTAGAGCGGCGACCGAGACGGCCGGATAGTGATAAGTAGGTCGACCGAATATCTACCAATTGAGGGCGGATGCTTTCTTAACGGTTTCAAGTCCAGGCCGATTGAAGAAATATCATATGAGAAGATTTCTAGCGGACTTTTCAAATGATCTTTTTGAAACCGATATTTTTATTAAAAATGCATATCAACATTTTATATTTAATATTCTTAATAATACACAACATATTCTTTAGCTTTATTAAAACTTTGCTTATCCCAAATGCTTTGTGTAAAAGTCGGACATATAAACTTGTTTTGTAAACGAATAATATATTAGCAGATTCATTGTAAATTTGTAAATTCATAAAAACAGACAAATCTTATTACAATTTTAAGATAGGTACATCATAATCATTCATATTCATATAAAAAGGCTCTTTACTATGTAAATGAGTATTATGAAACTGCATTGAAAGATCTTAACGAAAATAGCAAATGTTTGACGTCATCGCACGAACTGATTTCACGTTAAAACTAAAATTAAATGTATGCGAAAGTTTTTGCACTTCCTAAAACAAACAAAATGCCGTAGCACTGATACAACTATAAAATTTGTTTGATACCAATTTTTTCATCAATTCCATCGTAAATTTCCTGACAGATCGACTTTATTTCCTCACTTATATGACATTTATTTGCTAAAACGTGTCAAACCACCATACTTAATTGATCTTAAAATGTTAAACTGGTCTTAATAACGTTTATTTAATAAAAAATAGATGTAAGATGTTTAAGAACCGCATCAATTCATTTAGAGTTTGAGTTTATGATCACAACAATGTATCAAAAAATAGCAGTTTTCATTTCTATCCAATCAAGGTACCTATTTTTTTTCAGACAGTTGTAACCTGACATGTAAATTGTTCTGTAGTCCTTATTGCTATTCGGCTGAAATTTAAAAAAAAACGAATTAATTTTAAGTGCTGTGAGACTTAATTTAATTCTTACTACTTAATTTACCATTAAACACCTACTTATTTCAATTTACGGCGACGAAATAGCAACATTGTCTAATTTGTCGGTAGAAATTAATATAAGGACTATTCACATACCCTAGATTAAAAATAGATCAAAAACTAAAATGAACCTGTAAATACCAATAAAAGTTTTTTCTTATTCTTCACAAAAAGGAATTAAAGTTAATTTTATGAATTATTCATTAACGAAAATAAGATAAAACAATAGTAAAATAGTAATTGTAGAATAATCGTAAATATTTACTTCTCTGCAAGTAATGATTAAAGTTTTTCTGTTCATTTTCGCTCCAGTCTCTTTATATTTGAATATTAAAATATAAATTTGATGAAAATATGATATTTGGTTTAAAAATATATATGAAATAATACTTAGTTAAATTTATTTTCAAAAACAATGATAAAAATCGTAATTTTTATTACGTAATTGTTATTTTTCTTATAATTTTTCGTGCAAAGAAATCAATTTAATTATTGCCTATATGAATAAACCTGTGTCGCAAGTTATGGGAATAACCTGATAGAACTTTCGTTACAACTGAAGAAAATGACGATCTGTCGCATTTTTTTATTTTTCACCTTAATACGCTGCTGAACCTTTTCATTAATTTTTCCTGAAAGGTATTTCTTTTATATAGATACAATTCAAACTTGCTGAATCGAAGTTTTAGTAAACATTCCTTCTCGATCAATCGATCTATTTCCAATAAATCTCAACACTGAAATCTTATCATGAAAGCCTACGCACGCAAAGAGGAACGAATGCCTAGTGCGTCCTAATTCTAGTAGTCCATGCAGGCTCATGCAAGTCTACCTATCCAGCTATATATCCAGCTCGTTTTAGAGACACGTCCCGTCTATTTGTTCAGAGGGTCGGGGGCGGGGAACCATGTCATATTGTTGGCGCTCCCAGCCGCTACCGCCAAGCGTCGTTCCTGTAATTGTGATGGGCGCGTCTAGGGCGGCGTGCTGCGGATTTGTAAATATGAAGGTAAATGCCTGAATGCGACGCGTGCTTGTAATTTTTGGGTCGGCGGGAGCTTTGGATGATTAACGCACTTGTAATTCTAACTTTCATCTCGTTGGAGGGGCATTTATGTAACTAAGTACCGAAAGTGGAACCGTTTCAGAAACATTCCGTTTCTCGCTTGCGGTAAATTAAATGTTTTTGAATGCAGTTAATGCGTAATAAAGTTAATGTTAATTATAAAATTGCTTTTCACAGTTTTACGGCAATTAGAATACCGAGCTTTTCTTAAAGTAGGTACTGAGAACAATTTTATATGAATATGTGAATGATAAACAGAAATATTGCAAAGTAGAAACGAGTAAACAGTGTGTCTGTATTTTTATCTTCCATCACGGTGAAGCAGGCAGCTACTACTGACGGTCATTGCCGAAATATGATAACCCCTCCACTAGATACTGCAGAGCCCCATGCAATTTCTGAATCCGTGCCCTCATTATTATTAACGAGATGCTAAGTACGACAGGCTACATACACTCTTATATCTGAAGTTCTTTGTTGCAAGTTTGTGTAAATTCAGAATATATTTCATTGTATTTAATAATGTTTTAATGTCTACTATACGTTATACTAATATACGTTATATCACAAACGTTATTAAGATCTGTTTTTACATTGACAACATTTATTTTTAATTATTACAAAATTATTTTAATTTACTTATTAAGATACCTTCTTTTAATTTGGCTTCCGCCTTTTTTACTTTCGTTTGCTTATGTCCTTTCCGATTGGCACACTCCAGTGTATAAAATAGATTTCTGTTATCAATTAAACGACTTATTTATAAGGATAGATATATTTTAGGTCGTAACGGATATTACTGAAGCCCAGTGCATCGTCAGGTGGCTACTTTTTAACGCTCCAATGCAAACAAACACATAAAAAGCCAAGACGTAAGCCGTCGACGTGAAGAATTAAGTCGACAAGTGAAGCCGACGACTGCATCGGACCCACTCGCTGGTAATTTTAGTGTCGATAAAACAAGGCAGTTAAGGCTCATCACTCTTTTTTAACGATCGTAAATGAAATTGTACACAGCTAATATCGCCGATTTAAATATAACGCGAGCCGCGCTGCGCCTCCGAGTACGCCATTTAGTTGCGCAACTCCTAGACAATCTCGCTCTGTGAATATTGATTAAAATCATAATAACGTCTAGTGTTAGACGTATTAATATCGAGCTTCTAGCATTGATCGATGTGAAGTGTGATTATTAAAAGCGAGTTTAGTTGAGTAAGCGGACAGGTTTCGAAAACCAGTTTGCTTAACTTTAGTGGAGTGTGACTTTATTATCATATTAAATAGCGACATATCACGAAATTACCGGTTTGGAAATTTACCTATGGAAATTTAATACGGTCCGTGGACGCAAATGATACGTGTATAGTGATTTTAGGCGTGTACTTACATGAAAATAATAGAATCGTGTACTTACATGAATTTAATAGATAAAATTAAACGTATGAATTGTCATGCTGTAGACAAATATAGGCAAAATAATATACCATAGAATTAATTTGCCTTCATTTAGTACTTAAAATTATATAAATGAAATTGGCTAACTGTAATTACATTATTCAAGGCGAAATATAATTAGTAAAAAATTGAATTATAACTTTATTAAGAATATTACATGACAACGCAGAATGAAAAGATTTTATCCGAGAAAGAACCGTATTACCTCCATTATTTAAAACCTAATTGACTTTTGTTTTTTTCTTAAACTTTGTCATAACATTTCTGCCTTCAGACATTAATCTAGTTTACGAGTAGCGAATTATTTTTCATAGAAGATCTGACTTGCAATGTCTGAATTGTAAGTATAAATGATATCATTTTAACAAGTTAACTGCGTAATATATAGTTACATATGTAATCTTTATTTTCAATAGAAAGCTGGTAGCTCAATATAGCTAAAAACAATCATTTCTTAGACCTAGAAAAAAGGATAAGAAGATCATTTTTAACATATTTTTATTTAATTAACTTTTAACATACTTTTCATTACTGCAAATATTTGAACCCAATCCAAGTAGGATTAATTTTACAAATTAACTTCGGAACGACAATAAAAAGTGCACGAGAGAAAAAGGTTAAAAAGGTACTTGAGGATAAAGAATATTACTTATACGTTATTAAGAAATTAGAAAGAAAATATAATTCACGAAGTCAAGTTTCAGTCTTTTGTCGTCTGTCGATTAATAGTTGAAAACAAGATAAATCAATATATATATTTTTATTGACTTAAAAATATAAGTTACATAAGTGAAAATTAACCTATTTTATTTACTAGGTACATCATTTTAAAGTACGGGTATGAATCCTACTTGATATTGAAAGTTGGAAAAACAATGTATACATTTTTACGTTTGCTGTCATACAATTTGATCTGCTATGATAGACATTTTCCGCAAATTAATTCAACTAAAGCAATTTGTATTAAATTAATATTTAAAAGACCTGTGAAGGGAAACGGTCAGTATTATAGGAAAAGGTGCCAGCTTCTCGTATAGTTACTCGTATTATATGAATTGATTATATTTATAGCTCCGCATTATTTTAAAACTCAAGTAAAGTCTTTTTTATTCTTTGTACTTATACTTTAATGATAGACTTGATACAATTTCTTTAATTTAGAATATAAGTATGTGCCATAATCAAATGTAAATTCAGGAACATTTCACGTAATAGACCGACGTCGATTCCTAAACCTGAATTAAAATGATATACGACAAGTTCAAATTTATTTCGAAATCACAAAGACGCATTCAGTAATAAATCAGAGTATCAACATCGATTTTCTCTTTGTTAATATGCCCATAAGCGTCATTACTGCACAAATCCGACGAACCCGAACGGCCAAAATCACATCAGGAGAGTCGCCAAATACACTTGTGACGCGTCCTAGCGCACAGCAGTCAGTGGCCACCGTAACAGTCCCGCGTGTCGGCAATAAAATCTTGACGTATCCATTTTACGATTACAATTACGGCCCATAAAAAAATCGTAACGATTCTTCATAAGCATTGTTGATACTTATATTATTCAAATGATTTGTTTATAATAAAACAATTCACGCAAACGATAAAGACGTATTTGATGTGTGATGTAATTAATTATCGAGTCGTATAATTGTAATAAAATGCGCGTGGTTTTGTGAGGGCGGACCCGGGCTACTTCGCTGGGCGGGTGACGTAATGTCTTTCGCTTGTAAAATGTCAGAGCGAATGTCAGGGCGGGCGACGTCGCATCTGGGCGGCAATCGCCGAACTCGAAGTCTCACTTAGACGGGCGGCGATACAAGATAATGGTTTTTATTAGGCGTATTAATTGTAATGGTTAATGTGGCAGGTAGTTAGAAGTGACTTGGGATACTATAAACGTCCTGCCTAATGCAACTTTTGCTTGCGTTATGTTTATGGCATTATAGTTTGCTAATAAACTGGACATTGAATTAGTGATGATATAAGGATGCTTTTAGTACTTGATTTATTTAACTGTAGCTCGTGCTGTAAATAGCAAATGATACTTTACTTATTGCGAGGCCGAGCGTAGACACTGAAAATTGATTTGTGACAGTTGTTAAGCGCAAAGTAAAAACATTTTACTCTTTTATTTTTATTTAAGATATTGAATTATAATTTGCGACGACGGCCTATATTAAGTTTAAAATGGCTACCTAATAAAGAAGAAAACCATGTTATTTATGAAAAATGGATTAATATTACTTAGAAATTTTTGAAATAAATTATAATGAATGCTTTCAGACTTTTAGGTCTAAATTAAAATTTAAATTAACATTTTCTGATTACATTAACGGGTGGTAAAACATTTTCTCATCTTTATTTCTATTTTGGATTTGTAAGACTTACGTGGCAACGAAATAATTTTGTCACAGTATATTGAAAATGTTGATAGTTAAGAGACTGATGAACAGAGAGATTAACATAAAGAAGGAGCAATTCGATCGTTGTTTTTACTAGTTATAAGGATAAGAATTAAAAAACAACAAATCACAAGAGTAAACATTTTTAAATAAATTATTTCCAAATGTACTACTTATAAACGTAGCTTAAATCAAAAGCAAATGATCAAGTTGAATACCTATTTTTTTTCTTTTATATGTCTTAAAATACCTTTTTTTCTGCGTTAAGTAATGTATATGCTTCGTGTCTAACATATTTATTTGAATATTATACTTGTACTTAGTTTTGAAAAGAAAACTTTACAAATTTAAATGGACAAAGACACCGGTATTCCACGACGTAAATACGACCCACGCCAAAACTTTACATTTCGACCATGCCTTTAAATTTTACGGCATTTACGACATTTAAAGGTTACAAGAAATCGGATAATAAAGTAAGTAAAATTTTGGATTCACCGTAGCTACGTCATGCGGTGTAGAATCTCGATACCGTAGAGGATATTTTTAACGAAACCGTAATTTGAAAGAGTTTATAACGCAACCGGTTCCGTGAATGTTTACGACGTAGTAACTACGAAGTATGCTCAGAAGGTTTTATAAAAATAACCTCCATAAATCGATACTTGCATATAAAGTTAAGTGCGTTACTTGTCGTATTGATTAAACGATTATGAGTATTATACATACATGGTAATGTACCATGTACACATTGTACTTAAGCAAGAATTGCATCGATTCTTGCCATGTCGCTCGGTTTAAGTGTATATTTATTCAATTTATTTGATAGAGAAGATGGCATTTTTCTAAAATATGGTTTAGTGATTCCGATTGTACGTATTTTTAAATAAGACGTGTGGGTAGAAAATTTGTACGACGAGCAATAGCATGTCATATAATATGCACAATGTCTATAGCATTTATTGAGGAATTGGCGTGTGGGCAACATACAAAACATTTAATTTTGAATAATAAAACCTGAAAAATAAATGCTGAAATAAAAATATAAGTATGAAAGAATATATTTTCAAAATTCGTAGGTACCTGAGGCTTTCTTGAAAATAGACATCATTCTAAAATATTTAAAAATTTGTTATGAAAATAATACTAAAAAAAAGTATGATTATTGAATAGTATACTTGATGTACTCATTATATTTTGTAAATGATATTTTTTGGAAAAATATACCCCTAAAAGAATATATTGTTTTACTAATTATGCACCCGCTGTTATTCAATACTTTTATGTAGTCAATTGTGAGAGTCTTGGTATAATACCATTGGTATAGTATCATTGGTCTTGGTATAGTATCATTGTCTCCCTTCAACACGTACGAAAGATTAAATTTAAGGTTTTTTGACTATTTGGAAAATAAAAAGTAGTTAGATCAACAATTATTATTCAGTGTCAGTAATTTTCAATTACTTTAATATATTTACGATATTACTAAAAATCGTAAGAATTTTATTCTTTTTAAAGAAAATATTTACTGTGATTCAATATCGTAACATATTTTCGTCTTTTTTCCAATCAGTCGTATCACAGTGTTTAAATCACACTAAAGTAAAAAAGTTTTTACGCGTTAAAAAATATTTTAAAACATTAATTTTGTTATGATTACCTGATAATGCTGGAACTAATTACTCATATTCAGTCAGTAATTTCAAATATTATAATACAGGCTGAAAAATGGACAAAGTTTTTTGCTGACCGAATTCCCCATATTTGAAGCAAATTAAAATTGATGAAGAAAAAAAACAATAAATCAGTAAAGTTCTATTTTTTATAATTTGAAGATATTTACAAATTAAAAGTCATGTTTATCAACGGTAATCGAATAAAACCATTAAAAATAATTCAATTAAAAATCAAATTAATATTTATAATGACTTTAATGTGCATGGATACAAATAAATATAATGCAAAACACTTTTCAATTATAATTATTTTAAAAAAATTAAAATTGTTTTAATTTATCGGTGAACTCTTTAACCTAATATTAATTATTACTGTCCTGCTTTACTGGTTCTTTTTTATAATTATGTTTTTTTTACAATTAATATTAATATTTCAATTATGAACATGAAAGGTAGAAAATTGAGTTTTGTTAATTCAATAACTACAATGAAATTATGAATTAACATCATTTGTATATAATATATATTTTATAATTCCATATTTGAAAAGGAAATAACGTAAACTTAATAAGATCACTTCGTGCCTGACACAGCCATTTTTCTCAGAAACTATTTGATATAGAAACTTGAAATATAATAGAGCGTATTATACATATATTAAACTGATAAATATATTAGCACATTAACAAAGAATATTAACCGTCATTTATTTTAATAATTGATACGCAAAAATATTGATATAGACATTTTTTAAGGGGCAAATATGGCAATAGATTTTTTTTACATTTCATGCATCGCGTGGTATAGAAATAAAGAGCAAGTTACAAGAATTCCTAAACTATTTATTTTGAAATTTTCTATAAGATATTTTTAGAGATTTTGTTGAAATATCTACAAAAAATTTTAGACGAGAATACATGAAGTTTACTCAAAGTTAACTGGAAAATATTTAGTTATTCTTGATAATTGTATACCAGCAAATGATACAAGACTACTCCATAATAATATTTAGGTTGTGAAAAATTATATTAATATTTGTAAATGTTTAATTGAAATGCTACACTCCCTCACATGTTTATACGGGAGATGTGTATACAGAACCCTCGTAGTGCAAGTCCTAATGGTATTTAACATATTTTTCAAAAAAAGAAAATTTTCTTTTATCCGAAAATCAAAAGCTGCAATTGATTGCTTGATTTTCCAAATAAAAAAAAATTACTGTAGCTAAAAGGAAACACAATATTGTAAGCTCATGCTTGAATTTACAATTTGAAACCATACCGATCCACACATGAAGAAACATATGCAACGTCAACAACAACACGCTAGCCTGAAAATTTTACATAACCCGCTTACCCTCGTTTATCCCCCTGTTGCGACTTTTGCAAAGGCGCAAAGGGTCCTTTCGCCACCTCCTTCCAGTAATATGCCTTGTACAGATATATTTCAAATTCCTAAACGAATAAGTAGTGGGCTAAATAAGGGTTGTAACAAAACAGCTGACGTCACAAGGATCGTACAGGTTGAGTTTACCGAATTGTATATGTAAATATCAAAGTCAAGGGGTATTTCATTTTCATGTCAAAAATGTAATTAGTGTATTAATACATCAGAATTTAAATTGTGTATTTTTTGAGGGGAAAGATGGTAAAAGCTAAATAGTGATTTACGCAATTTTCTATAAATTATTTAGTGCTTAACTGAACCTTTTTTTCACAACTTTACGCTAATTAACTTCTTGCAAATATCTGATGCAGAATCATTGGGAATGTGATACCCGTAATGTCAAATGGTATCCCTTTGTAACGATTATGAAAATAATATCTCCAAATAATCTTATTGATCTATTACACGTTGTCTTATTTTCAAGAAATATTCTCCTAATTTTCCACAAACAATATGTTTTTGCAATATAATTCCCACAAAAAGGTAGATATCTGTTTTTTTACAACATTAATAGGTTTTTTTATGAGACCTGCGGGTACACACAAGGAATTTAAATAACATTCGGAAAAGACGATTTGCTATTTAAAGTTTTATAATTTAATTAAGTGTATTTTAAATTACACGTTGCCTTATTTTCAAGAAATATTCTCCTAATTTTCCACAAACTACATGTTTTTGCGAAATAAATCCCACAAAAAAATATCAATTTTTACAACTAAGATCTGCGGATACATTTAATGAAGCTAAATAACATTCGGTTTAGACAATTTGCTATTTAGTTTTATAATATATACTTATAAATAGAAACATATTAAAATAATTTGTAGGCTATTAGCACTCGTATAAAATTTATAGTTTGATGTCATGTCTAAATTCAATCGGAACAAAAATATGCCTTTCATAATACTAAATATATTCCACTTCCAGTTCAGATATGACAAATTATTCCCTGTGAAGATTTTTTTTCTCTAAATTACTTCCTCGTGTTTACCAATTAAATTTTTCTACTAATGCTTAGTATTTAGCATCTAGTTATTTTAATTTCCTATATTAATGCATTAATCAATATTATCAAACTCTGAACATTAATAAGAATAAAATATATTCTAATGTCATTGTATATTTTTAATTAACATTTTTTCCTTCAATTCCAGGTCGAAGCCTTGGATATTGCTAACCGAACACAGATAAAGGTATGTACGTTTTTTCTCGAAACAAAAAAATCTTCCACTTAAAGCTAATTAAGTTATTATTCAAAATGAAACAAAAATTAAACTCGTAATAGAAACGAGTCCCGCTTGCAGCCAAACGGCGGTATAACTAGGAGCTTGAGGCCTCGCATATAATAAGACGCATATTTCATTTAAATTAAGCAGAAATCTGCATAGCGAGCGTGACTCCCCATTCTCCGGGAGTTCACGGCGCGAATTAGTTCGCCGCAAGGGGAGAGAGAGGTCGAACGTAAACGTGGAGTGGAGTCGTTCCCTCCCCCTCTCGCTCCTCACTCCCCGTACCGCTCTCCCCACGATCCAAAATGGCTCCCATCTCAAACCTGTCAAGAGCCCACTCCACTTGCCTAAAATATGCACCCAGAACCATTGTCTGTTGCCATAGCAACCGATCGTTCAATACCGACCTGCACTGCTAAATGCGACCATCCCTTTCGCTCTAAGCACGCTTAATACCCGTGATATGTGATCACGCATCTCTCTCGGGCGACCGCGATATGCGAGGCGAGTTTCGATACATCGTAAATTATAATGTTACGATGTTCAATTTAAAACGATAACGCGGGGAATAGAATTTTTAATAAATATTGTGTACGGTTTATGGTATGGGGAATTATAAAAATTATTATGGTCGATGACGGCCGGGGATTCTTTTTATTTTCAGAAAACAAAACCGACTCCCCTGATTGCATGTGTTTAATATATGATTAACTTTTTAATCTCCATGTTTTTTTTACATCAATCCACTTTACATACCTACGTAGTAGATACGAAGATAAATTAAGTTTCAACGCAAAACTTATTCTGTTTAAAAGGCAATAACATTGCCTACTTATTACATATTATTGATGACAAATATCTGAGATTTCTAAAATAAAAAAAGCATTAATTATATTTTAAAACATACCTTAAATTAACAACACCTATTTAAAAAAATATAAAAATGTACTTACAAAGTTTATTTATCTTCCAAAATTTATATATTTAAGTGTGACTAACAAATACGTAATTAATAACGTAGTCAGTTTCAAAGACCCCTTCGAAATTTTTCTCTTCGTTGCACTTTTAAATCGAGTTTATTTAATTGAAGGGAAAAATGCTAATTATTTAACTAAACAATTTTTTTTATAATTATTCTATTTCAAAAAAACTTTATTGGATTCCAAAAAAATTAATTTTCGGACACATTTAAATCATTAAAAAATTCTCATCTGATTCATTATTAAAATGGTTTGTGCTAAATTATAGGTAGGTACGTTTGTTTAATAACAAAGCGCGATCACTGTCGTACGAAATTACCACTTCACTCAATTAGCTTATAGGGAGCACTGATCTACTTTGGTAAGGGAGGTCCCATTCTAAATTTAGAAAGTTTGGAATGAACCGCTGCCATTGGTCGGACGACTCTTGCAGGGGCCGCGGTCGTGGCAAATCATCCCCGAAAGCCCATTGTCAAAATGTCAAAAAAACACCTTTTTTGAAATACTTTCTCTTTTCCATACAATCGTAACATTTTTACTCCACATTTACACACGCGCCACCTATCTAAGGTCCATCTATAAGGCCATAAAAATGCGGAAGTGTTTTAAAAACTTTCTCTCGGAACCCTCACAAAGGCGTTATTGTACATAATAAACCCTTCAACGGTCCGTCCCTAACGAACAAAGTAGAGATATGCCCTGAGACGTTTTATGTCTTTCTTGGCACTGAGAATTCGACCTTCTTATTTTTGAAGATGAAAGGGGGAATTTCATCTCGGATTTTTATATTTTAATGATTCTAATATTGATATCAGATTTAATTCAATTTTGTCAAAATACCCATTTTTTTTATATTTTCAACCCATTCCTTAGTAAATTACGATTATAATAAACTTAGTCAACTTGAATTTACGAAATTATTCATGTAATTTTTCATCTTGTATAATGAACACTCCCATCATCGATTATCAGATTTATTCCAATTTTCTCAAGATACCCATTTTTTATATTTTCAACCCATTCCTTAGTAAATTACGATTACAATAAACTTAGTCAACTTGAATTTACGAAATTATTCACGTAATTTTTCATCTTGTATAATGAACACTCCTATCATCGATTATCAGATTTAATGCAATTTTCTCAAGATACCCATTTTTTTATATTTTCAACACATTCCTTAGTAAATTACGATTACAATAAACTTAGTCAACTTGAATTTACGAAATTATTCACGTAATTTTTCGTCTTGTATAATGAACACTCCCATCATCGATTATCAGATTTAATGCAATTTTCTCAAGATACCCAATTTTTTATATTTTCAACACATTCCTTAGTAAATTACGATTACAATAAACTTAGTCAACTTAAATTTACGAAATTATTCACGTAATTTTTCGTCTTGTATAATGAACACTCCCATCATCGATTATCAGATTTAATGCAATTTTCTCAAGATACCCAATTTTTTATATTTTCAACACATTCCTTAGTAAATTACGATTACAATAAACTTAGTCAACTTAAATTTACGAAATTATTCACGTAATTTTTCGTCTTGTATAATGAACACTCCCATCATCGATTATCAGATTTAATGCAATTTTCTCAAGATACCCAATTTTTTATATTTTCAACCCATTCCTTAGTAAATTACGATTACAATAAACTTAGTCAACTTGAATTTACGAAATTATTCACGTAATTTTTCGTCTTGTATAATGAACACTCCCATCATCGATTATCAGATTTAATGCAATTTTCTCAAGATACCCAATTTTTTATATTTTCAACACATTCCTTAGTAAATTACGATTACAATAAACTTAGTCAACTTAAATTTACGAAATTATTCACGTAATTTTTCGTCTTGTATAATGAACACTCCCATCATCGATTATCAGATTTAATGCAATTTTCTCAAGATACCCAATTTTTTATATTTTCAACACATTCCTTAGTAAATTACGATTACAATAAACTTAGTCAACTTAAATTTACGAAATTATTCACGTAATTTTTCGTCTTGTATAATGAACACTCCCATCATCGATTATCAGATTTAATGCAATTTTCTCAAGATACCCAATTTTTTATATTTTCAACCCATTCCTTAGTAAATTACGATTACAATAAACTTAGTCAACTTGAATTTACGAAATTATTCACGTAATTTTTCGTCTTGTATAATGAACACTCCCATCATCGATTATCAGATTTAATGCAATTTTCTCAAGATACCCAATTTTTTATATTTTCAACACATTCCTTAGTAAATTACGATTTCAATAAACTTAGTCAACTTAAATTTACGAAATTATTCACGTAATTTTTCGTCTTGTATAATGAACACTCCCATCATCGATTATCAGATTTAATGCAATTTTCTCAAGATACCCAATTTTTTATATTTTCAACACATTCCTTAGTAAATTACGATTACAATAAACTTAGTCAACTTAAATTTACGAAATTATTCACGTAATTTTTCGTCTTGTATAATGAACACTCCCATCATCGATTATCAGATTTAATGCAATTTTCTCAAGATACCCAATTTTTTATATTTTCAACCCATTCCTTAGTAAATTACGATTACAATAAACTTAGTCAACTTAAATTTACGAAATTATTCACGTAATTTTTCGTCTTGTATAATGAACACTCCCATCATCGATTAGTATCTTCCATGCGTACACCCATATTACATATAAAATACATGCTCTCGGCGATGTTAGCCTTGAAAGGGGTAAAAATATTTGTATCCACAAAGCATTGGTTCGACTGTGCTTCGGAGGCTATACGGAACGAAACACGCGGCAACATACAAACCGCTTTAACGTTTCGTTAACAGATGGCCTTGATATTTTTTGTTAAGAACTAACTTTGTCAAAAGGTGGCGCTATTAAAATTGAGTTGTTATTAATACTTTTGTTTTTTATTTGTTACATTCAACCTTTCGTAAGTATTACGAAAGTAATAAAAGAAATTGTAAAATATGTTAAAATTCTGTACATAAAAAGTTATACATTCATATTATTAATCAACACATTTGTTTTGCGGAAAAAAACTTTTAATTGATTCTCTGGTACAAAAATACTTGTATTTTTAATTATATTGGTTTCAATAAATATAATTCAATTAATTTTATTGTGTGAAGGTAACGGATTATATTTTATAATCCGTTACAATTACGTTCATCGTTTTAAGGGTAAAACATAATTGTAACTTAATTACAATTTTACATTAACGTTATAGCAGGATGACTATTATTGAGATACTGAGAGCTTCTAGACTTGCTTGAAGAATAAGAGGTATTTTATTTATTACAATCAATTATACCAACAAAGCACGCTATTTAGTTTTATGTTTGGTGTTAACTGTGGACCGATAGCAACTTTCTCAAACACATATAATGGTATGTTTCAGCATCACATCTTCTACTTCCGTTTAGCCGTTTTACAGAGATGTAGATTGTAACCATTTATCCGGATGGAAAGCTTGTTCCTAAGTGAAAATACATTTTATTATTTTTTAATAACATTCGTATCCATAATTCTATCTTGAAGTCACCGAAAAATATGTAAAATACAAAATCATTTACTGAATCATATGGTCTAACCTATATTTAAGACTTCTTTAATATTTAAGTATTATTTTAATTTTTAATTATATTTTTTATATGACTGCATTTTTGTTAACAAAAGCATTTTATTGCTTCAATGTTTAATTACCATAAAAACTCTGTCACTTCCAGTTCCATCACTTAAAACTTGCTAGTTCTTATCCCAACTTTATATGTATCTATTAATCGAATTGCACGTAATAACTGAATTGGAATGTAAACAATGTGCCGTTAATAAAACAATTTTTATAGTTAATTAATGGACTCTTAGGTATTTTAAACTCATCTGTGGTTTTATTTAATTTGATTTTCTAACTAATACACTTCACTTTACGTTACCCCCATTAATTGTTTATATGATAATATTTTTTTATCTGTGTTTTAGGAAACTAAATGCATTTTAACAACTTTTGTCTCCTAGGAATACTTTAAAATTTACCATCGATATTATTGATATGTACCTTATAAACGGGTAATTTCGTTTCTAATAACATTCAGTAATAATGGTTATTATCTAATTAATCAAAATCAGTAAGCAAATAATATTAATTTGATTTACAAAATTCAACTTGAATCAATTCTTTTGTCTAATCCTATAATTTTAAAGTGATTTCCAATCGCTATATCATTAACTTTGTTTGATCACACTTATCTGTATTAGCATAATGTAACCAGATTATTATTTATTCAATGAGTAATTTATATACTTCATACTTACCATCTTACAAAGTTATCACAGATTTAATGCAAATAACATGTTATTTTCTGATTTGCATATGTAAATATAAGATATATAATTTCCTAGATGAGTACTACTACTACTGAACTTTTATAACTAAGAAATAAAACAGAGTATTTTGAGGAAAGTTTTTTTTTAAAATAGTTTTCTTTATTGCTTTATATTGAATTATAATAATATTTAAAATTTAAAACAGGTTAATTTCATCACACAATCAATCACGTTTCTTCTTGTAGAAACGGCCACAGGATGATATGTCTATTGCAGCGGCGGTGTAGCAGCGATGGACAGTGTTAAGTTCTGTTACGTATACTGAAGGTATACCGGACAGGATTCAGGCACTCAGGATACATTCAGTATACGTACAGAAAATAACATACGCCTCTTCAAAGACGTCTGCTTCCTCGATCTTCAAGGTCTTCCACGTCGTAACAATTGAAATCAATATTTGCAGCTAAACAAACTTTAAAATTAATACAAACATTAATAAACAAACATGTTATCTAAATATATAATTTTCATTGAGGTTTCTGGAACATATAAATATTAGTTATGATTATGACTCAGTAAGACAAAATAATAAAAATATATAAAATATGAGTAGAGCTGAGCGTGTTTATACTAAAAGTCAGGGCTTTCGTTTGCGACATAAAAGTTAACCTGTAGTGCGTCTGATAGCTGCTTCCCGTAATACGTGCCCATCCCCAAGGAGCGCCCGGTCCTTCTCTATAAAATAAAACAGTCGATTTACTGCACTCAGGGGCAAAGAGATGAAAAGGGTGGTCGCACTTCAGCCCAGCCTACGAACCACCGATTTCACTTAAATGGATGTTGGTATTGATTTTTGCATTTGTTTACACACTTTTAAATATATATTTGACTATTTTATATACACACATTAGTATTTTTCGGTTTCATTATGTATTTAAGTATCGCGAATACATTTGCAAACACTGCTTATATTCGCTTATTATTCTATTGTAAATAAAGGTTTCAAAAATGCTTCAACGACCAATGAAATTCGGACTAAGATGCCATTGGTTAAAACTGCAATTTTTATTAAAAGTAACTACTTATAAATTCTTCATACTTTCACAATAACAATGTACAACGCTCTATTGTTATTTGCTACAATAGCTTTTTGAACAACATCAAAATGACAAGACTTCTGAGAACATTGCGTGAAGCAAAGCAGTTTTGTGAGTTTTGGGGGCGTCGTTGCGTTTAAGCTGTTCAAATGGTTGTGAGCTACACGTTTGAAACAAAAACTTTTGTCATTTAAACAAAAATAGTCACGTCTACTTCGTAATACTAGTGTGTCATGTTATAGGGTACAACAAAAGAGGAAGAGTAACTCGGAAAACCGTGACATGGAATTGCCCTTTGCGCCAAACGTAGGGGTTGATTATGGTTATGAAAATTTATAGCCCCGCGTCGAATGGAATAAAATTTGGGGTAAAACTATTGTGTAGAAATTATGAACAATCATTGCGATTGTATTGAAAATATACATTTAAAACCTGTTTTGCGCCTATACATTTTTACATGTTATTATAAAAACACAAAAACATTCGAATTTCAACGCGAGTGGTGTGGGTAGTCAAGGGACTTGAAGTTTCTCTTCGCACGTACGTCTTAATATATCGGAAACATTTATCGCGATTTGCGACGTTTACGAACGACTTCAACAAGAGGGCGTGTGGGTGCACTTCCCACCTCTATCCACATCGGCACTGTGTAGTAAGCGAACGCACGCGAGCTTGTCGTCTGAACGAGAATCAGATAAAATGATAACAAGTCAATATAAATGTTGTATTATAATAAATTTACCTCAGCGATGACCAATCAACGAACAGGACCTGCATGACGTCAGAGTCGCGAACATATGGCTGTCAACGGCACCTGTCAGCTCACCTGAAAGTCAATACAACAAACATTGTATTAGTATCGTTGGAGCGAGTCGGAAGTGCCAGCACTATTCGAGGACGAATATTTCATGAGACACGCAGACACTCACCGCCTCGTGTTTAATGAAGTGATAGCAAATAGGAGTCGCCGCTATCGACCGGACCGGGTGAACTCTCTGTTTGTTTATTGTTTCGAGCGGCGGTGTCGGCCAGGCGAGCGGTAGACAAGTGGATGGCCAAGAATAGAGAGCGAGGAGCGCGCGTCGGCGGCGAGCGTGCGGCGACGTCTTACCGGAGGAGGCGTCCCCAGGCGTCTGCCGGTCTCGGTGGCTGTGCGGTAGCTCGACGTCGCGGCGCTATCCTTTCAGCGCCTCCCTTGCTACGAATCGATTTCATAAAAATATTCCATCCTTTTCCCTCCCCCGTGGGCGCACACCGCGTTAGGCGAGTACACTATACTTGCGTACCCTTCTGTTCCGACCATTTTATATCTGACATTAAAAACGTTATCAAATTCTGTATATGGCACGCGTCAGACGCTGGGCGCAGGGTGCGCGTGTGAGCGGGATGGTCGCTTTATATCAGCTCTCGTCTAGGGTAAGGATCTGGCTCTAAAGCGCTTCTCGCTGCGGTGAATTTGATTAGGCCTGCCGATAGTCAGGCTTTATCGGAGCGATTTTCTTTAGAGCTACGATATAGCTTCTGAAATTATAATTATCGATATGACTTATATCGATAAACAAAGCTAATATATGCTTGTGTCGTCAAGTATAACTTATCAACAATAATATTAAAACTTGTTTGAAACTTGAACATTTAGAAATAAAGTTAATAAAAACTGATATTTAATTCATACTTTACTAAATTTAACATTTGTCAGTAAGTTAATTTAATCTTAATTTACTCATTTTTAAATTTAATTATGTTTGAGTTTTAATATGATTCATATAAGAATAAACTTTCCTATGGGAGGATAAAAGAAAGATGTCGATAGCGTAAAATTGTTTAATTTTGTCCTTCTTTTACTAGCGTGACTACAGGATAATAATGAGTAGAAATGAAAATATTTTAAATAAAATTTTCAAAAACTAAACTATTTGTTAGCAAATGTTCTGGATTTGTTTTGTATTAAAGCAATTATTGCACAATACGATTGATGACATTATCACATAATACAACATTATAATAATTCATTGGCGATTCCTTCATAAGTATTTTTCGAACTTGATCCTCTTTATAGAATCGTCTGCTTTAGTCCATTCAAATTATATTATTTATTCACAGATTTTTAAAGTATTCAAATAGATTCGACATATTGCATATGTCGAGGTTTGCCCTTCTTGAGTGTAATTTATTTTGATGTTGAAATATTAAAACTAATATTGTTCCGATAAATAAAAATTTATTCTTTCACGTGAAAACCTAAGAAACAAATTAGTTTATTTTTTTCTTTAAATAAATGGATATGAAAAAATTAAAAGTTGAAGTCGTAAAAATGAAAGATGCATGTGAAATTTATTTATTAAAACTCTTATCGATATCGTAACCAGCAGCCTACAGACATCACTATTTCCGCCTACGGAGTGACGGGATGTAGAGCGAGAGCCCGATCTGGTAGCGCTCTGTCAGCCGTCCACTTCCTGCTAACGCCGCCCGCCCTACAAGATCTTACCTAACGCGGACATACGTAATCATATTCTGTAAAGGTCTATGTCGCTTTTAATATTAATATTTATACTCTGGTAAAGGTTTCTGATGTTGGTAGGTGTGACCATAACGGCTACTGACACCTTCACTTAATGCCAATAGGTGTCCATATTTTGTGGCGTTCAATTTTGCTTCTAACTATAATAAATTGTTTATAGTAAATATAATTTTTTTGTGTATTACTTCGAATATCGCTAGTATATTTTGACATAAAAATATACCTATTTGCTTCTAAACAATGGGAAAATTAATCAGATGAATATCATTCTCATTAACAATACACGTTCAAAAAATTCATTCTTAAAGCTAGTGTTGAATCGTTAAAGTATATAGAGCCAGATATGTTTTTAAATTAGTATGTTTACCTACCTATATATTTACGTTATAATAAAGGTTATTCAATTATTGTTGTTGATTTTATGAATCGAATGCACATCAATTTAAATGATTGTATTTAATTATAGAAGTCTATATCACTTTTTTCACTAAAACTAATATTCATCTAAATACGTTTAATTAGACTTTAATTATTAAATGTAACTGTGACTAATACCGCCGAACTCGATGTATTTGTGTGTTTCTACGTATTTGTTTGTTACCTACGTTTTTGTTTTGTTTGGTTTTGTGTGTTTCTACGTATTTGTTTGTTACCTACGTTACTTATTATTTCCATTTTTTATTTATAAATGAAGTTTCTTTTCCTGGCTACTTTAATGCCATTGTTGGGAAAAAATATTCTAACAATGGTACTGTAAGTCGAACTGAAAGCGTATGTAGTTGCTGGTAGGGGAGGAGGGGGCACGTTGTGATAATTCGTAATAAAATTATTTTACATTATTAAAACTACTGACTACTTCACGACTATGGTAGTATACTTTATAAAGTGACTATTAATGTATCAAACCTAATATAAAAATGATGAAACATGTTTTTCCTTATTTCAAAGCAGGTATTTTTTTAATAACTCACTTTATTACAACTTACCCTGTATTTGGGGATATTTATTACAAATATTGGGCAGGTAGTGCAAAGAAAAAATGTAGATGTTGGCGATATGTTTAATCTTTTTGATTTTCAAAAAATGGAAAAACTGAAAGCTAAATGAAATTTTAGCTTTGGAATCAATGACATTAAACTTGTTTTAATTAATGACTTGGTATCTAATTATAATAAAATGAACTGATAATTAAAATGACCCTTCATAATTAAGTTTTTTTTTAATTTCAAAACTTATTCGAGAGTTGTTAATATTCTTTTATATACCAATATTACATAGGACTCAATAGCTATACTTAAATTCTAACTTCTTCGGCTAACGTTAACTACTTTAGGAAGCATCACTTTATTCCGCAATGTATTCTTGCTATGCATATTGTTGCGGATGCTCACATTTGAAGTTGCTCATCATTGTGAGCATAATGATATTCTATCGCTGTTTTGTACATAGACATTCAGTTTAGTGGGAAATACTGTGAAAATATGAGAATTTTTCGCAACAATAATTCTATAAATTATCTATGTGTCCATTACCAATTGCGCATTTTAGCAAAGAACGAAGCCATAGGTACTATCTTATAGTTCTTAAGTGAATGCTGATCTAGATTTAAGTTAAAGGCTCAACGTTTAAACATTTCTCTGCTTTTTACATTTCTATAAAAAGATCACTTGATGTATGTATACTCTTTCGAAATTAAGACTATTTATTTTCAAAAACGATGAAAACGTTGATGGAACTAATATCAAACATTGTTATTTAATCTGTGGTAGTATCGAATAGTGCAGGTTTTCACTTTTTGATGCCATTTTCAACTTTCTTTTGCAATTCTCATTCTAAAATAGAAGGAAGGAAAACATGACCTGATAATACCAACATGATTATAAACTGTTTGCGACAGATTCAAATTAAAGCCTAAGGGACATATTTTAACAAGTTACTACTTGCCCAAGATTTTTTACAACTTATCCCATGCATAATTTTATAGATTGATTAAGACTGATATAAATTTATGCTGGATTGTGGTGAAGACTAATAAATTATATCAAAATTAAGTACACTGTTAACCTGAATCCAAACAAAAATTAATAAACGAATGCGTTTATTAATTTTTGTTAAATTGAAAATTTAATTTTGTAAATCTTTAGGTTTCCAAAATTAAATTTTACCTCAGAACACTTTTCTAGCTGGAACTGATCGTGTACACCACTCCTTACTACGCCGTCTGGCAGAATATCGATTTTATTTATATAATGCAATACTTTATAAGAATAATGTTGAATAGAAATACTCTGGCAAAGAATTCAAATTCAGAGTATAAATTCAATGTGTCTATTTAATCTTGTTACAATACACCCCAAGTTCCCCTATCACTAGGCTCAGAAAAATGTTTCTAGTATTAGCGTAACCGAGATAATCTTTATAGATTATTTATATTCTTGCGATGAGGTCTTTTATAATTTAAATTAAATTTCATATTTGAATTTGATTTCTAAGTTTACACAGGTAAATAAAACTATCTAAGCGCGTATCGAAACATCAGGGTTATATAGTCGATATAGAGATATAGTCTCTTGAAGTGGTGGCTTCTAAAATGAAAAATATTTAACAGAACCTCAATTATCGCCATTAATTCCAGTCTCCATCTGAAGCATTTACTTGCAAAACTTTTATGCACAGAAGCCTATGACAGATGGATGGACGGGCAAATGAACAAACCGATAACTACAAGTAACAAAGAAACTGTTTCGCTACGGAATCCGAAAAAGGAACCCTTGAAGTAAATTTTCCACTGCCGAATGTAAAGTAATTTGGTAAAAAGATTTTTCATCAGAGGTTTTTTTTAACAGGTATAAGTATGTACCAGTAAAATTGCTTGAAAGTGTTAAAAAACTGATTTTTCTTTTCTTACCTGTGAAATAAAAGCTACAAATGTCTAAATTCTTTATTTACAGAATAGTTTACCTAATTAGTAGTAATAAATAAATAGATATATGGCGCCTGTCACGTTATTGTCATATTTACAATGCTAATTACAATGTTGTATATGAAATAATTATAATACACACCTTAATTGATTAAAATTTTTGCAATAAATTGAAAATGTTCTTTAATTATTATATTTAACTCGAACTGAGATTTTGGTACAGATAATACTTACACGAGTATAATTTATAGTGAATAAGAAAAACCAGCCAAGTGAGTATCGAGACTTGCATTAAATAGGGTTCCGTTGTAATTTATGTCTTTTGTAATTGTTGATGTAAGTTAATTCAAATAATTTCAAATGAAAGTTGTAACAAAGTGCTAGTCTAATGTGCTAGTCTAAGTAAATTTGTCAAACCTACGGTTGCGATTATAACACATTACACTTCAATTTAAAACTTAATACTTCGCTAAATGGGCTAAAATTGAAAATGTTAAATGTAACCGCACTTTCATTTTCGAAAATCTCTCCAATTGACTCATGTGAGGACAACTTTATTTTTTAATATTTTGTTACATATTAATTGGTGTCTTTATGTGAAATATTTACTTACAAAATTCTAGAAGTATTCTAGAAACTGTAAGATTGTAACAGATGGACGGAAATGACGAAATTATATGGATTTATGTTTCACTATGATTCCTAAAAGATTCACTGCATTATTTATCATCAGCGTTTTGACATCTGATAAAATGAGCGTTTTATTACGAAATCAAAAGCAATACTCTTTGTTTCGTCTAGCTTTTTAAATTAATTTTGAATTTTTGATACTCAGCTCCTGGAGAGAGAAAAAGAGATAAATTTTGAAGACAAAAATTCACGTAACACTTAGTTTGGCTATTTATAATTTTGCTTGACAAGCAATGAAGTGAACTTAAATTATTTTATGAAAATAAAGCATATTTTCTTCAAACTTTTTGGATTATGAAACTACCTAAAAGCAAAATTTTTATTTTTAAACCTTAGTGAAAAAATAGTTTTATATATATATATATATATATATATATATATATATATATATATATATATATACATACATATTCTATTTAACCTTAATCTTGGTCGTGCACTGATACATACTTATAAAATGAACACATACAGTATACGCGATAATAAAGTTATTTAGTTCAAACAGGCAATTTTATCAAATCGTAAAAAAGTTTATTATATTTACGTTTTCATGTATTGATAATTTTTCATCGTAATTATTAAATATTATGAATCATGTTTGCGTTTGTGTATTGTTTAGTGACCGGAGCCCAACATAATATAAAGCAGCAAGTCATTTTACTATAAATAGGGTGATATGTACCTACGTGTGTTTTCCAACATTCTGTTTATTTCGTTATGTAACAATGTGATGTAAACTTCAGTTAAATACCAGCCCGCACTTAATCAATGCTTCATAATCTCTCCAATGCAATAGTCGCTTAACACGAATTTTCATATCTGCAAAAGTCATAACTTACTCTGAAAAAATTAATTTCCTAAATAATAAAATTTAAACATTTTCGAATGTCTTGTTATATTATAGTCTTAATTTAGATGAAAATTATCTTACTGAGATTAAAATAGTCTTAATTGAGATAAGTATATTATTTGACATTTTAATTTTTTATATATATAAAGTGTACAGACACAATTTCAGTGTACCTTCCATTGTATCTGTAATTAGCATATTTTTAAAATTTTCCGATCTTAAGTCATTAATTTAATTTTCTAAATAGCATCTTTTTATCTTATTACCTTTGTCTGATATTAATATGTGTGTATGACGGAATACATATTGATTTAATATGGGCATAATATAAATGAATAAATATATTTAAAGCGTATGAACATAATGAAGCAATATCATGAATATAAAAGTAGAGTTTGTTTCAAATTACCTAAATTTTAAAATATAGATGTTTTCAAAACTATAAAAATAATATATTTTTTACTGAATAATTCTTATTTTCTTAAAATTTGTAAACAGTTACCTAATGAATTTTTACTGGAATAAACTGAAAAAACAATAAAGCTTAAAACTAGAACTTTATTTTATCTTTAGGTACGCACGTCGCATTCAATTAGGTATGACCATGTTTTCTCCTGTCTTTATCCGATAAAATATAAAACCGGATATTTTTAAAGCAGTTTTGCGTCAGCAGAACATTTATTGCCCTCGGCATCGCTGTTTATTATCGCTATTTGCCATTTAATTCACCTTTGTTTTCTCCTTCGACTCGATCCTTAGGTGCTTTTTGTTAATATATTTACCTACTTAAAGCGCAGTTATCTTGGATACCATCCAAATACTATTAAGGCTGAGCAAGTTATCTCATTCAGTGTCATTCAATTAGCGAATTGAATAAAATAATAAAATCGAAACTTTTGTAAATTATGGGCAAACAGATTTGGCGAAAAAGTATATTCGCATAACCTTCAGTATATTGTTATGTTTTTAAATCCATGTCCAAGGTAGTATGGTACAACATTTATTTTACATAACTCGGTTCTACAAATCATTATCTCCATTTTATATATTTCTCTTTGACCTATGTAAACATTTACATATCACAACATAACTTACCCTTTGATCTTATGAATAAAAAATTAAGTATTAAAATCTCAATGTCAGAAATCTCGCAGATAAGATAACTAGACGTCTTCGCCCGCCTGTACAACAGAGAAGAAATTCATTTGTAAAAATAAGTTCAGACACAAGCAGGAAACTGACTCAAACCTCTCACTGCAGACACGACTCCACTGGGACGCAGCCGACGCTCAATTGTTGCCGACCCTAGCACCTGGCGTCAGGCGTGGCCTACAGGGGCGGAGCTACAAGGGATAGAACCCTTGTCCTTTTAACGAGCGGGTTCCTGCAAAAAATATGCAAAAAAAGATAAGATCAGGGTTCGTTTAAGTTCGATTTGCTACGTTAGCATTAGGTATGCCTAGTCAAGCTTGACGGGATTTACATGATTCTGTATAACGTATCATAGAAAGAGTACATGTCGAACACCGTGATCAGTTCAGTAAGAAAAACCCTCGCTCACAAACGGCAAATTTCATTTTTTCACAATTTCTTTATGTATATACCCTCTTATCATTAATTATTCTGCCATTAATAGCATTGATATCAACAAGCTAATTTGAAAAAAAAATTAACAAACAATTCACGTGAAGATAACACAATGTTATAAAAAGACCACACTTGTGAAGCACAATAGTGTTATGGTTTGTTGAAAGCCATAAATTGATTACTATACCATACTATTTTATTTCACTCCTCTTTATAGCGCGATTGTATTTACACAACGATCGGCTTAATAAACATTTAATTATTCTAACAGAATTCTGGTTAACGTCATAGATTGAACATTATACATACAGTTAGATGTAGTAATGTTAATCATCTTATAAACAGTGGTAATTAAATAATTTATTGCCTGCTCCATAATAAACGACTGCCTCATAAAATATTGATTGCAATAAAGGTTAGAGTGAAAAGGTTACATTTTAATGATTCGATAATGTTCACAATAAACATTTCCGTCGTTTAACTAATTTCGAATTATAAATGACAATGAGCTTTACTTAATTTTAGTTTTATCACGTAATGTAATTAACATTTGAAGGAACCATAAATAATTATGTATTAATTTTTCCAATGTATATATACGTGCAGTACTTTGTATTTGAAGAAGATAAGTATTAGTCTCTGAACTTGTATTAATTGAATAAATAGTGGTCTAGTAAGCATTTTTTATGAGCCATCAAACTTTAAGCTACTTGTTACATGATATGATGATTTTAATATAACATTATAAATAATTTGTAGTTATACATTTTATAAATGACCCTCATTATTTTAAACTAGGACTTTGGAAAATAAAAAACATCATTCAAACAAAATTCAAAGTCATCATGTACCTATACCATTATCTCTACAAAGAAATTCAAATGCTAGATGTTCACGTAATAGTACAAATGTTCCATAATTTTCACTTAACAGCCAATTATTTCAGCGAATGAGTATTTAAATCTCACTCTGTTGCTAACAACCTCTCAGTGTTTTATTAACAGAATATACGCAATTAATTTTTCCTGACGTTTACGTTGGTTTTAGTAGCGCACGAGTGATCAAATTAAATGCAACACGTCACCTCGAAAATGAAGGGAGATGTTGGGATTATTTATTGGAGTAGCTAATTTTCCTGTATAGTTTTTACTTTATATATTTCATTTAAATTTTAGCTCTTTTATTAGCTACGTTACCTGCGACATATGCTTACATTTAATTATATCACAGGTTTAGACTTCGCCTTCAGTTAATTTTATTTTTTTTAAATAAAAAAAAATGTTAACTAATATATTTCTATTTTAATTTAAATAGGTAAAACTTAAATGTAACCATGCTTTAACGATAAGGCTAAAACCAAAACTGTGTAATGAAAATATCTTACCTCATTTAGTCCTCTAAAATCCCATAAACAGCAATGCAGTATTGAATAGAAAACAATGAAAACCTACAATCACCATGTATGGATGAAAATACACAAGTTTCCACAGTGTAGGCCTATTCGGGCGGGCGGGCGGAGCCGCGACCGCCGGCCGCTCGCCGCGTGCGCTCGACTCACTGCTCGAAGCGAGACCCGCTCCGTATCACCTCCACCTCGACGATATTTTTTGTTATGCCACTGTGAATAGAAAGAATAGAGAATAGCCGTGCACGGACGACATCGCGACTGGTCATAAATAAAAGTTACGTCAGGCGGTGGGCTCGTATACGTACGTCGTAATTATTGCTCGGCGTTACCTACGGCGTGCGGTGTGGCCGAGCGGAGCCGAGCTGTGCCTAGTGGCGGCCGCGTTGGTCGACGCTTTTTTATGAGCCGCTCCGCGATACGTAGACGTAGATAAAGAAGTCGTTTGACAAATCGCTTCGGAGTTTGGAATATGTTTCGTGCCTGAATCGAGAATCTAAATTTGAAAATGAATGCAGGTGTCATTAAATTTTGAATTGCATATCTAATGGTTTTTTGTTTTGTTTATGTGTCATTTTTCGCTTTTATGTACACAGATATAATTTTTTGCGAGTATATTCAGATAACTTTTTTGGATATTTTTATGGTCATTTTAAGTATCTATCTACTTTCAAAGATATATTGTTTTAATTTGATTTTACCGCTTTTTGTAATATCATTTCTATTTAACTTTTTCTACCTTATAAAAAATCATGAACGTTAATTAAGTTAAACTCGTATTATTTCAGTATATTTTATGTAAATGAGGAAATTGACGTTCGATGCAAACGATAAAACATCCATATCATTTTCATTGTCGTAGACTTATGTTAATTATCGAATAAAAAAAGAGTAGAAAGTTATAAAATAACGAAATACATAAATGGCGTCTACCAAATAACTCGTAATAGATTTATTTAATTGAAAATTAATTAAGTTCAATTCGTATAATTTCAGTATCTTTTGTATAAGTAGGAAATTGACGTTTGATATAGACAAACAATGAAACGTCTATGTCATTTTCATTGTCGGAGATTTCTGTCAATTATCGAGTAAAAACAAAGTAGAAAGTTATACAATCACGAAATAAATAAATGGCGACTACCAAAT